>OY293310.1:13594843-14794843 GCA_958502075.1 Orchestes rusci | reverse complement strand
ATGTGTTTATTGACAGAACTTCTCTGACTGAAAGCAATCAAGGTTTCAACAAGCATTATTAATGTTGAATACCAGTAATGACATACTCATTATCAGTTCGTATATAAGTAGGTAATCTGGATGATATTTTTTATGTTTAGGGCCACTTTGATATCACTTGAACATTAAATGAGTATACATTATTTTGTGGCAGCTGACAGTCATCCTTAAAGTTACTTAATACAGTTACAGATTCAAATCAATAACAAATCTGCGACAGCAGGGCCCGAGGCAGGGCCCCTGCCACTATGCTTGAAAAGTGCGAGACCATCGTTCAAAAGAGAGCTCCTATAGGAACATTCTCATACTCGCTATTTCAAGAGAAAAATGCCTTTTATGTCATAACTCTCCTATACCACTCCAGATATTTTCACAAAATTTGGTTCATTTCCCGTGACCATTAAACTACATTTTTGGTTGTGAAAGTTTTGATTTTTTTTTAAACGTGGCATTTGAACAGGATTTGTATTGAATTTTTTTAAAGAAAAAAATAGTACGCCACCACTTTTTCTCAAAATCAATATTATTTTTAAAATACTCAATTACTTTGAGGTGATTTGGTCTCTTGATATTTTTTCGCATACAACGAACGGTTTTAATTAAAAAAAAATATAAGTCATTTTGATGCCTGGCAAAATTTGATATGGTGAATAATGTTTTTTTATTTTTGAGTTTTCGACAAAATGTTATTTGAGAAATTAGCTTCTTCCATCAAGTCCAGTCTCATGTTACCCAACTTCAAATACAACCTCTATAAGTGAACTTAATCTCACTAGTTAGCAATAGATATGAATAGTTTTGGCGAGCTATGCTGTTTTGGCGAGCTATGCTGTTTTGTTTTGTTATGCATGGGGTTCAAGGGGTTCACATAAGTTAACTGCTGGGGGTGTTCTAGAAATAGCGTGTACCGTGTACCGCTATTATTGCTACCTCCAATACGGTGAGTAAAGGGTGCTCGATAAAAAATGCGGCCGTAGGTGGTTGTGGTTTTCTCTTTCTATCATGAACGTAGGTCGTGGATAAGTTCGTATGACAGAGGTCACACGATTTGTCTGGCATCGCATCAGTTCAGTCCGTCAGTCAATGAGTGATGGAAAACTGAT
Source organism: Orchestes rusci (assembly GCA_958502075.1). Classification (NCBI taxonomy): domain Eukaryota; kingdom Metazoa; phylum Arthropoda; class Insecta; order Coleoptera; family Curculionidae; genus Orchestes; species Orchestes rusci. Next base: position 14,793,701 of record OY293310.1, on the reverse strand, counting down.
CGACTGAATGACGATCTACACGATCATTCAAACTGACATCAGTTTCAAAAGTAGTTATGTTAGAAATCCATGGCAACCCGCTGGTAACCATGGAATTATTTTTATAGCTGACGCGAAACTGCGTAACGCAATACACGATCAGTCTGTTGTCAAGCATCGTCGGACTGACAGAAAATTATAAAGTATTCAAATATCGGTCAGTCCCATGATACTAAAACAAACAAGATATGATCTCGCGCAGGTTTCGTTGACGTCATTGCGTGTTCGAACCTCAAAATTCATAGGTTTCCTAGGTAATTCGGTTACCATGATACTGCAACAAACAAGATATAAACTCTCGCACATCCCACTTCAGAAGTCATCACGTGACCTACCTCAAACCTATACAATCAATGTCACGCGGGGACGTCATGCGTGAGCCTGTTCAAATTTTGATCAGCAAATGGTAACTAGGTAACGTTATGGATGTTTCAAATTCAACCTCAATTTGGGCTGGGTTCTAATCTCGCCAAGCAATCGATCATATCTTGTGTGTTTTACAGCCATATGCACCGTACGAGAGCTTAGCCAATCTCGATTAATTTTCAAAGTTAGATTAAGCGGTGTTTTGTATGCACCGAAGAATTCGCTGCAAGGATCGTTAATCCCTGTTGAGACTTTTGACAACGTCACAAAATAACCTAGAAAAATATATAAATAACAATTCTGAAATTTATATTGCGTGATTTGTTTTGAGTTTTGCTATTTGCTTGCAAGTTTTAATGAAAAATGAGCAACAATATGGATCAGTAACATCCGCAAGCCTGATATGACGTTTAGCAAACATAAGCCAAGGGGTTTTTCTTCTAAATTCAATATTTGGTGTAGGTATCAACTTTTATTCTTGAACCATTCGTATATTTGCTTTTTCTCTTTTCTTGGGCTTAGATTTCATGATATTGAGTGGTTATTATATACTCTATACCTAGTCTAATACAGCAAGAATAACAATTCCATCCATCTGATGATAAATAAAAACATCAATTTTTACAACACAAGAAAATATATTTTAGTAGAAACAAGTGGTTAATTACATGATTTTGTAAGGAATGCCCCGAGGAATGCCCATTGATAAATTAAAAATATTGTATAATTCTCAAAATCATTATCTACTTTGAAATTATCACAAATATGTACAACTCGATGTACAAACTTTGGAAAACGCAAATATAATTAAAATAATGTCTTATATAGTTGATAAAAACACAAACCTTCTTCTATTGGGATATCTGTTATAAATTGGGACTTGGATGAAGTCAAGAAAATTGAATGAAAAGATCTCATTTGGGAAAACAAATAAAAAGTGATGAGACCATCAGTTTTAAAGGTTTTTATTTTAGTTTATCTTGTAGAGATGATTAGTACCTAAAGCTTTAAAAAAAAGTAAATCAACGAGTCTTTTTGTTCATGAGTCTGGGTTTACCCGTAAACTTAAAATTTTGAATTGAATTAGAATTAGACAAAACTTTGAGATAAGTAGCCATTAGATACCTCTACAGGATATAGATAGGTAGGTACCTACTTTCAACACCAATCCAAATTCAGTCGATCGATTGAACGATAAAAAATCATAGGTAAAATATGCGGTAGATATCAGAGTGTGATAGGTTCACTGTTTTTTTTGTACCTACCTACAAAAATAGGTACCTATTCAATTCAATATTCTATTGAGCAATTCGCATTATTATGAGTGTGTTGTGGAGCAATAAATATTGCTTGATATTGAGATCTTTTTTGTATAGTACATAGTACCCATTGACCACCTATTGGAATTGGAAAAGAATCCTACTCCAATCGATGATTTTTTAAAAATCTAAATAATCCTCCGTTGATATTCCACTTTCATAGTTTTGTCTTTAGTCGCAAAACCTCAAAATCTGGTAGGATAAACATAAAGAAATGAAAGACCAGGTTAGAATTCGTTGAAATTCTTCGATTAAGCCTAGAAAATGGAGCAATCAGAGTTAAGCGACCGATTCAGGCTTAAGCGCTGCGGTGCATACAAAAATTGGAATATAATCGCGATAAAGACTTCATCCGGATTAGATTTCTACGGTGCATATAGGTGTTAGTATCATGGGTCAGTCCGGTCCATCACTCCATCAGTCAACCTATTTCACGATCAGTTTCTCATCATTCTGACCAAATTTATGGACTGAACTGATGCCAGACTGATCGTGTAACCCCCAGCTGCTTTTTATTTGCATGTTAAATCAGGTCAATTTGACCCAGATCACTAAAGTTAGTAAAATTTGACATCAAGGACGTTTTATTTACAACCTGATCTGATTTGTAAGTGATTCGGTCACTTCCCACTTTGCCCCTAACTGTACCACCCGCAAATTTTGATCACTTAAGTGAACTGGTCAGAAGTAAAAGGTGGTGGTTGTTTTTACGGATGTAAGGCGTGAATTTCGCAAGAGCTGATCTCTCAAACCACATAAAAATATAAAATATTTACCCTTAATCCAAAATTTTGCAGAAAAGAACTTGTTTTTGGCTATAACACTAACACTGACATGATCCGAAACCAATGTCAGAATAACAAATGCAGTTTTATTTGGTGGTTTTTGGATCAGATCACTTTAGGTCAATTCATTTGAAAGTGAACTGATCCAGTATGCAAATAAAAAGCCACTCCCGTCAATGGTTTGATGGCAACTGTCACTGAATGGCATCTATTTGTCATTATTTGTTGACATTATTTCCCGTGAATTTAATTTAGATTGATAAAAATAATATGAAATCCACACAAACATTAGCACAATTAGCACAAACAAAAATTTGCTCTACAAGCTCTATCTTGGTGAGATTTGTGAATTTTTGGACGGTTATTCGAATGTGGCTTGCCCTTTACCTCTCCCCGTGCCTGTTTTAAACTTAAAATTAATAAAATGGTAGGCATAGGGTAGGTGAACTGATACATTTATTACAAAAGAATCAAAAGATGTTGAACATACCGACCCCCTTCTTAATACATACTAAATTACAGAACTAGACACATTTTGAAGCATTTGGGCCTCAAAAAATTAATCTGAGATCTGGGCAATGTTAAGTGAGCAAAAATACAGCGATAACACTTGTTAAGTTCTGAAAAGAACTAATTTTGATTTATAAAAAGGCACAAAAACTCAAAACTCAAAAAGTCGACAATACAAAAGTTAGGTTAGAAATTGAAATTGGTGGCTGCCATGTAATAATTTTTGCGATGTTATCCAAGAACCAAGACATACTTTTTTTTAAGAATTGCAATCCATAATAGGTGAGCTGACCGTATTTTTTATTGAACACTCGTTGATTCAAGGTCGGTTAAATTAGTAGATTGCATATTTGAACCTCCTTCACCACATTGCGAGATACAGGGTAAATTATGAAATTCGCAGGAGTTAATTTCGTTGAATATTTCTGAAGCTATTAATTTCCGAGACAGTTTAACTTTGAAACTTTTACAATGTTTTCCGTTTCGTGTTCGGTCACACTCTATCTCGCAAAGCGATAAAAGTTTGAGAAATCGATATTGAATGAGCATCAAAAACGGCAACTTTTCTCTAATTTGATAGTACTTACCGTTTCGGATATAACAGAGGCTATTATTCAGGACACCATCAAGCATCAGGATCATTTTCGCCAACTAATGCTGTCGTTTTTATTCCAAATGCTAGTTGCGAACGTACCATAAGTTATGTTTAGATTTGGTGCTTGATATACTTGCATTCGCATATTCTTTTTATCAAAAACAGTTTTCTGCGTACACGTGGGCAGACCCAATGCTGCCCATCCAAATAATGCTTTTCTTTATTTTAACTTTCCTTCAAGATTTCTATTTGATTTTTTGAAAAAAATATCCTTTTTGATTTAGTACATATGCTTGATATTCAGAGTTGAGAGATAGATACAGTGGATATATTTTTTCTAGCCCTTTGGAAAGACTGAGGGAACTATACAATGGCGGACATAAGTATGGAAAGACCCTTAAATTTGGTAAAACTTTGATCCTGTATCAGTTATCAAAGCAGTGATAGTGGATTTGTAAACTTCAATCCATTTGTCAGTTTAGGGGTCCTGGCGATTCTTTTTTTCACAAAATTATTTTGTGCCCATCTTTTACGTTAAAAAAGGCTACTTTTCTAAAACTGTTTTCTGTGTTACTTATGATTAAAAATGGATAGCATCATTGAAAAGAGGGGCAAAAGGTATGTACTTCCTGAAAATGTCATCATAATTCAACAAAGGATAGTCTAGCTATAAAATTTTGAACTTGGAAAAATTACCCAATTCTAAAGAAATCATGCAAAATGGGTTTTTACATTTAATTGCTAGGCTATCCTTTGATCAATTTTTAGAAAATTTTCAGGAAGTACATAATTTTTACCCCTCTTTTGAATGGTGCTAGCCATTTTTATCAAAAGTTACACAAAAAAAAGTAATAAAAGTAGCCTTTTCTTGAACGTGAAAAAAAGGGCACTTAAAATTTTTTTGAAAAAAATCGACAGGACCCCTGGCCCTGAACTGACAAATGGATTGAGGTTTTCAAATCCACCATCACTTCTTTAAAAACTGGTGCAGGATCAGAGTTTTATCAAATCTAAGGGCCTTTCCATACTTATGTCCGCCACTGTATATTTTGTTGGTAGACAACGATTGAACTAAGAACTTCGCACCGACTCTCAGGCTATATGCAGCCACCACGCAGCGTCAGAGAGAGGAAGACATCGGCGGTTCATAGTTCTTAGTTGAATCGTACTCTAGAGGAGATGGTATCTCACCAAGGTAACCCGAATACTGATCAGAAAAATTAGAACTGAACTTCGTTAAAATTTCTCAAAAATACTTTAAACTTTATACAGTGGATCAGTATACACTCGATAGTGTAAACATCGCCTCGGAATGATAATGTATTAATTACATAGACGTATACGTCTATGATTAATTATTGTAATACAACATTATAGCATGAACAAACTATACCTTCGATATACAGTGTGACCCATTTGTTTTGGGAACACCCTGATAAAAAGTTTATTTCTCAACCGATTTGGTTCGTTTTTTTTTTGGATTGTAGAGCTCGAAAAATTGTATATTCTTGGCAAAAAGTGACCTTCGCCATTTTGACTTCAAGGCCTACTATGTTAGTTTTTAAGAGCAAAATTTCAGGAAACCATATTAGCGATTTTTTTAGAAAAAATCTGTGTGCGCCACTGGATTCAGCATCCTTTAAAACTGGTCTATACAAATTTTCAACCGAAAATATCAAGTTGAAAAAAATTAAAAATTCGCACTTTAACAATCTTTGATTCTATCAAAACAAATAAAAATGACATAAAACTAAAAATTTGTAACTTCTACCAAACCACCATCAACTTCAATGCATTTTTCATTTCTTTTGATAGAATCAAAGATTGTTAAAGTGCAAATTTTTAATTTTTTTCAACTTGATATTTTCGGTTGAAATTTTGTATAGACCCGTTTTAAAGGATGCTGAATCCAGTGGCGCACACAGATTTTTTCTAAAAAAATCGCTAATATGGTTTCCTGAAATTTTGCTCTTAAAAACTAACATAGTAGGCCTTGAGGTCAAAATGGCGAAGGTCACTTTTTGCCAAGAATATACAATTTTTCGAGCTCTACAATCCAAAAAAAAAACGAACCAAATCGGTTAAGAAATAAACTTTTTATCAGGGTGTTCCCAAAACAAATGGGTCACACTGTATGAACAAATTAAGTCAGCGACTCTAAAATCGGTAAATTATGTGGCGCCATGCCAGTTAGTTGAGTCAGTGATATCAAAGCTTACTATATCAGTAAACTTTGGTAATACTAAATTTGAAGATTTTTCTCAAAGTGACTAGATGGATATACAGGCTACCAGCAACAAGATTCATGGAAAAACCATGCACATATCGATTTTTATTGTCAATTTGTGTCAAAATTCTTGTATAGTACAGAGAGAGAGACCTTTCGTTTATTTGTTTTTGTTTTCTCCAGTAGGAACAAGTAGAGTTTACAAGAAATAACTGACACACTTAGTGAGATATCTTGTTTCGAGAAACCATATTATTATGCATTCATAAATTCAATAATGTTATGATGATATCGTTGATAAAGTTTTCTTATTGATTTGTCAACCATAAAAGTTTTTGGGAAAACAACTCGGAAAACAATAAATGAATATTACAGAACGCGATACGAATTCATAAAAAAAGCATTATCAAATTGTGAACAGATGTTATCCCTTCAACGTTCTCTACAATGTGATGTTCTGTAAAACATGTAAATAATAATAGTTTTTACAACTTTTTTGAAACTAGAGTTTCATAGAGACGGCCTAGAAAAAAATGTAGCTCAACCTAACTCAAGACTAAACACTGGAAAGGCCGTGAAAGGATGATCATCCTTGAAAATCGTCAGTCAAAGTTCTCGGGCACACCCTGTACACTGAAAATATTGCTGATGTTTTGATCAGTCTTCAAACGGACATCTAAATGATGGATTTATACTCTATAAAGTTTTGAGTTGATGTATCGTGGGGTCAATGAAACAAGAAAATATTGTGAGAGTTTATTTCTAGTTATCAAAGAAACCAATTCCATCTAGAGGACCTCTGCCAAAATATCTCGAAATGTGTCTGTTTCTGAAAATACATTGACTTTTATGCGTACCTATAAAGTTCTAATTAACATTAATCTTCATCACGATAATGTTTTCAAGAATTTTAATGTAATACACGCAAGCTTTTTCTACAGGTATAACCATAGTTCAATGTTATAACGTAGATGATGGTACCTACATCCTTTCATCGAGGCCTTGGGTTGAACAATACGCAGTTTATAGTCAAGTAAATAATATTAATGCTCTCTGTATCCTGCAAGACCTTCACCTTCAGATTATTTTCTCCATATTTTCTCTTGAAAATAGGTAACCGGAAGATCGTGACCCTTTATTTCGAATAGAGAAACTTTTCCAGCAGTATCATACACATTTGTCTTTTTCCTTTCCATCATTATGCCGATTCAATTTCTGAAGCGGAAAAATGTTAGTCTGCAAGAAAACCTAATTCATCATGTTTTCACTGCCAAAGCAACTTCTCGTGTTCAGCTCCCATTAGTTAAATAACCATTTGTGTATAGTGAATGATAAATAGTTTTTGCTGTGATTTATAGAATATTTTATATTGCTGCGATATATTTTTTTCACTATTATAAGTGGTAAATATGTACCAACTTGAAGCAAAAACCTGGAATGGCATCCGCCATAATCTCAGGAATAATATTTCTACAGGGTGTCCCAAAAAGAATGAGACATATGATGGTGACAGCACTGACAGCAAATTCCTTACTAAAAAATATTGCGATAGACCCCAATTTGTCCAGTTCGAAAGTTGATATTTAAAGATATACAAGGTGTCGAAATAAATTTTGATTTTTTTAAGTAACTTTTAAAATATGTATTTATTTTGATGAAGAGAAAGTTTTTGGGTTTAGATTTTCACTTTAAAAGTATTACTTGTCATCATACTAAAGGAAATAACTTGTAGATCATGATGCGGCATAATACATAATTCAGTGCAACCACCTCAATCCAGTAATCCGAACGCGTTCCTGAACATCCCCAGAGCTATTCATTGATGACAACTAAATTTCCGTATTGTTTTCTTCTCCAAATTATACGCTGTAGTTACGGCAGTTGATGGGTTAGCACGTTATAAGCGTCATTTTGTCGCAAAAGTATGCTTTAACAACTTGTTGAATCCGAAGACACCACTTGTTTTACAATAGAGAGTATAAATTTAGAACATGTATTTTCTTTGGATAAGGCTTCAAAAAATGCATGATGGGAAAAACCCTGATAGAATAAGTTTTGGCCTCCATAAAATATCACAGATCTGCCGATAATGAATAAGGTATGATAGCTGAGAACAACCAACTTTCGAGAAGTGACATCGCTTTTTGTCAGTTTAATGTTCTCAGATGATACTCGTTCAGCAAGATCAGTTAAAAAATGGCGAAAGTCGAAAAAGAAGCAGATATTATTGAATACGATCTACTAGTGATAGGAATATCCGGTAATCCGACCACCCATGTATTTGGAGTCTGGGTGAGGACGAGTTTGGAAAGTACTTTTTTCAAAAATATGATTTCTCACAATCCTTACCAACGGCTTAGATGAGATTTTGGCTTTGGTCAAACCAAAAATAATTAGGTGAGCAAAAGTTGATCAATTATACCAAATTGTATCAGAATATCAATAGAATATATTGAGGTTTGCATTCAGTTATATTTATTTGCTGAAATATTTCTGGTAGATATACATATATTTTGATATAACCACCCTTGTTTCAACTCATACTATAATAAACAAAATATGACGCCCAAATAACAATTTATGAAGTCCCAAAGTTAACGAATACCTAAATAAATCACACTAATCACAGCTCTAAGTTGTGATAGTATATTAGGATAACAAACATCCAAAGCCAAGACAAATGTATTTTAACTGTCAGTTGGTAATCTGATTATGTAATAAAGTATACGTATGTCATTTTTATATGCGCTTAAGTAAAACTGCCTCATTAAATGGCCGCTTTAATTCTAATCTAAAACTATTTTTAGATTTTTGAAACTCATCTACATTAGCACGAAGAAAACAAGTCAGTCACGTTCTCTGTAATCTGTAATAGCAGCGATTGCTAGACGCAACATCCTGTATTGGACCTACATTTTCGGCATTCCGGGGATTTTTCGAGCTAAGCAGCACCGGCGCGATATAGAAAACAGAAATTCTCAGCCGCTCCATAGGCGCATACTTGGATTGTGTCTGTATTGTAAGTTCCATTCATAGAATGTGATTTCGGGGTCATTGCCACCGAAAAACGACCAGATATTTTCGATAGGCTTGAGCTTACACTACGCTGTTTGATGACGGTTTGTCGCTTCTGACTTGGTACGACACCATGACTTATTTGTGGTTTCTTCCCCTGATAAATGAAAGTATTTTGATAACTAGTTCATTGAAACTATGAAAGATACCCTTGAATGAGGATGTACTAACTTGAACCAATTTATATTATAAAATAGTTAATGATAGAAGAAATAAAAAAATACTTCTTCTCAATATTCTAAATACAGCTCCAAATAATTTGAGTAGGAAAGGAGTTCGCATGTACCTTAACTTTGAATGAATGATCTCATCTTGACACAATATATAAAAGTTCATTGGATCAACACCAACAAAATCATTTTACGAATTATTTTGAATGGAAGCAGGTGAACTCAGGTGAAATTTTCTTGTTCGCACTAAATTATAGGGTAACTTTCAGAGCAATTTTCTAACCATGAGGGAGTGCACTGACCACGGCACGCTAATGAAATAACATCCCACACCTAGGTATTATAACTTCATATGACGCAGTTTTCAGAGTTCATATTCTTCAAAATTTTGCATTTGATAGTAATTATTCGATTTGACTGTTCTGGTAAAAAATAATACATGTCTCACAACACAAGACAAACATATTAGTGGGGACATTTTACTTATACAAGTTTATCTTGTGTTTTTTTTTCACATGAGAACCACTTCTTTTTGCAAGGTATATACTAAGTATCTTGAGTCTTTATATACAATATCTTAATAGAATAGATACACGCTAATGTACACAAAAATTGAAAAAAAAGGAGTGCAGCAGCTTCTACTTTCAAAAGTTACTTCGAAAGAAGAATGCTCTTCTTCGAGATACAGGGTGTTGAAATTGGTTTGAGGACGGACATTTCAAACACCCACTTCACCCCTTCAAAACCTTCACTAATTATGACTTTGAGAAAATATATATATCCCGCACAAAACATATCTTAGCAAGAGTAAAAAATGGTTACAAAAGCTGTTTTTTTTTTCAATTTGAAAATGGTGCAATTTGGAGTGTGAGTTATTAGAAACTTTTTTTCATATTTCTGGTCCAGCTATAACTTTATGTAGTCCTGAGTATATATTATGAAGCACCCTGTATAAGGGCAAATCTTCGTGAGCTCTGTGAAGACTATCATGAACTTTTCAACAATTTTGTCGACAAATTTAATTTTCAGCCCATTTGTCCTCTTGGCATCACTATCCTTAGACATACTTTAAAAATAAAGTTATTTGAGACCAGCGATAATCCACATGGACTTTTTTGTAGGTCAAAATATCTCGATACGGAGGGTAGTGGAGTATCATTCGATTTTTCCAATTCAATTTCAAATTACAATAATTATGTATCTCTAAAAAAAAGTCATACATGGAAAAATTGTAAGGCGGCCCTCAGTCCCTTGAATCTATGCCAAAGGAAAATGTGTTTAATGATTTTAATCATTACTTAGGAAGGTAGGTAGGTTATGATCACATAAGTCTGTGTGCGATGGAAATTGATCAAGAGTCTTAGATTGGAAATTATCATCAGAAAACCATTCTTTGTCCAAAATTTTTTACCGTGCGTATCTTCGTTACAATCATCTATCAAAATTGATGATTTGTTCTCATTTTTGTTGAATATTCTTCTCAACCCATGACTTTCAAAAAATTCATTGACTCTCACTCTTTTGAGCCAAGAAGTTTGCAATGCTTCCTGCTTCTCATAACAGATGTGTAGTAGTTGTGTCCACACAGTAGTTCTGGCCTGTACTTTATTAGACGTTTCGATGCATCATTATGGGTCGTCATCAGTGATGCGTTAGACATTGAACCATATCCAGAGCCTTACAAGTCATTACATTACGTATGCAACTAGCTGTATTTGTTTTGATATCTTTAGATTGATTAAGATTTATTGTAATTTATTGTCAAAGATATAGTTGGAATTATATCTTTGTTTCTTATATTCCTCATGTCTGCCTGTTTGCGAAATCAAAACATTGGTGGAAATAATAAAACCATAAAGTGAAAAAAGGCTATTTCATAAGATGAGATTATCTTAGATCAAAAAAAATGAAGATATATTATTCTGTTAAATGTTTTTATTCTTTCAATGTTCATGAAATATCATCACTCTTAACCTCAACATACAAACTACCATGAAATAAATACAATATCTTGAACCTTGTATACCTACATGCAAGGGTCGAAAGTAACTTTTTAGAGAAAAAGTCAAAATTATTTTATATTAAATGAGTCACTTCGTTATCATAGCACATAACGGAATGCACTCACGAAGATACTGTAGAGCTTTTGTGATATAGTCATTTGTTTGTTTAAAAGCTATGATCCGTTGAACTACTATTTACGAGATGAACGATAACTTATCTATGAACTGTATATTTTGAATGACACATTCTAGGCCATGGCTTATCTTGGAATGTAGAGCCATTTCGTAACTTCTTGTATTGTCATTAACTAGAGAATACTGTGACAAAAAAAAATTTATGTCATTTCAGCTGAAATCGTTGTTTTGCAAGCTACAGAGTGAAAGTGGCCAGCTTATACTTTTACCACCATATTTTTCCCAATCCCTTCATTCATGGCTTGTTGTTTGTTTACTATGCCATAAGGCGTCCATATATGGGTGCAGCCGATTTAGGTAATCATCGTATACTCGCATATTATGTAAATTTCTTGCGATGAATCATCAGTATTTTGTTATTTCTTTGAACATTGTATAAGATCCAGTGTTTTGCTTTCAGTTTCAGCCCTTCGATGCCTCTTCCCCTTTTTTCTTAAAGTCATTGCGCTTGATGAATGCATATTTGAAAGACCTCATAAGATCCAGGGGAGTGGTGACATAAAATTCCAAATGCCATAAAAATTGCCCAGTCTCGTGGCAAAACGTTGAACAAGTGCTAGAGAACCTGTAGGCAACAGATGGATAGGGCGACGATCGAGTTTGGTCCCCTGGCATATTTTTTTGGTACCGGACCCTCGAAGAACGACCCTTTTATTCTCAATTTTATTTGGTTTGATACTTTGTATTATCATTTTTAACGGCATTGTTACTGAAATTCCGGATTGCCTGTTATATTTTTATCGCTTGAGAAGGGGAGAACGTTTTTAGTATCATCGATCGAGGTTTTGGAATTTCCTTTTTGTGCCTGTTATTCACATAATGTTATTCAAGGCTGAACTTCTTTATGGATGAGATGAGATCATATTTTATTAGTCCTAGGGGGTATATTAAATTTAATATTATACTAAAATGACTAGCATATCGGTGAAAATTAATACCTATGACGTCAGACATAGGATTTTGCCGAATTGCGTGTTAGAAACTTGATAGAAAAAGCAGGGTCGTCGTCTCTAAAACTTATAGACGCCAGCGCAAACTGAAGTGGTATCAAGTTAAGACGAATTTTCCGAGAACACTAATTTCTTGTCGCTGAATCGTTTCTCATAAAGAATAAGCGGACCCAGTTTAAATAATGTTATACCGATGTAGCATAATATGAGTAAGGTTCCCAAAGCTCCACGGCTAAATGTATGATCGTCTTGGCCGAAATTTCTTTTCAAGTTTCAAACCATTGCATTGAATGGAGCTGGCGCCATTCACGCAACTGATAAGCATTCGGTACACGCCATATTATTTTCGACTGACCATGTTTAATTTTTACATTTGTAGAATATCTAATAAACAATACATTCCTCATGTTGTATTATGGCGTAAACTCGGGCGTTAAGTCTGCTATCTAACCGAGGTTGAAAGGTTCTTTGGATTGAGGATTGAGAGCTACTTCTCGCATCTTGTTAAAAAAATTTAGACTTCACAAATAGGAACAACGCTTGTTACTCTTGATATCCTTTCGTATACTTGTTGACCTTGATACCCTTCGCAGTGAATCATTTTGCATCTCCAATACTTTGGTTTGTGAATACATAAACTTTGGAAACTTCCACAGAACACAATTTTTTTCGAAAATTACAAATATACATGAGTTTAAGCTTTATGCTCTGAAAAAACCCAACCATTCAGTATTCACTCCGCTTAGTTTAGTTTAGTTTACACCGAGATACAAACTAACGTGATTGTTGGTCATTTATATCGCTGATCAATATCCAAACGTAATTAGGCTTATGACTCTTATGACCACTTTCGCAATAAACCAAAATGAGCGCCCCAAACACTGTGGTGCCTTATAGGGCGGAAACACATCCCGTTATGAGGTTGGTGCATTTTCACACCCCTTTTATGCATTTCATTATACGCCTTGTATTAAATGCACTTTGGATTGCCAGCAACAGGTGACGTTGCGTCATTGGCTCTCAGATACGGGATTGATTAAATCGTGACAAATTCACCGTAACTGTTGGAAGTAATAAATGAGTATCTTGTCTATGTTACAGACAGAAGAAAAAACAAAATGATTTCAACTAGATATGTCTAGTGAAATTGATAATGATTTGGATAGTCAGCATACATCAATGTGATATCTCTATTTCCTATATACACAATATTTACCAAACACAAACAAGCCAATTTCACGTGATGTTCGGATGAGCATTAAAAGGCCTTATCAGGAAAAAAGCTGGATTAGATAAATCTTTTGGCCTAAAAACAGACAGGAAATTACGAAGGACATATCTTTATCGAATGCATAGCTTACGCTTGATAGCTAATAGTTCTTTTTGTTTCAGCCAAACGCCAAAAATAATTATATCAAATTTGGAACTACACATAAAGTTTGAAGACATCGAACTTCTCCTGGGACAACATGGACGAGTCATCCATTGTGATAAACTTACAAGCAAAGATCCCACCACACAAGTTGTACAAATCACATATGAAACTTCGGAACAAGCACAACAGTGAGTATTTGTTTTAATAATTCTTTAAAATTCCTCAGAAATTATTACTGATTTAGACTTCTGTTTATATAGCGCTATTCTCTTGGTAAATTTATAAACAATTCGTGATATTGTGATAATTGCTCATGGAATTGGCCTTCTTCAGTTTTTGCGGTTTTTCAAAACGAATAACTGTTGGAAAAACTGGGTCGTTATACGTTTACAGTTTAGTTCAATGTTTCGAATAAGTAATGAGTGATAACCCTCATCGATCATCCTAATTCCGCTCTATTAGAGATTAGTAGGGATCCATCTGGGATATGAGAATTCTTTCTGGAGTGTGAATCTTTTTTGTGCACTACTACTGCATTTGAAAACTTCCAATTTCCAATCCAAGCATATTGTTGATTTTCTCCGAAGAATATTATCTGTGCAGGTAGGTAATTTATGGCTGCTTTTTTCTTTTTCTTGATTTTCCATTTCCTTTATTTCGTTTGTCAAATCCATTCCCGGAAATGAAAACTAAAATAAATTTGAGTACATGGTATATTTTGAATTTTGATAAAATCGTTAGTGTGTAACAAAATGAGTTCAATATAATAATAATTTGATAGGATCTTTTTGAAGTGGCATACATTTTGTTACAAAAATGCTCAATTAAGAAATAATGCTTTTATTTTTAAAGTTGTAATATTACTAATAAAAAATTAAATTGATCTCATTAACATGACAAGATAGAAAACCATGATTATGTTGTCCGCATGGCTGATTTAAAGCTGGGCATTCACGGTCTGTATTTCCCGACGTCTTAACAGGAGTAATCGTAATAATAAACCGCCAGAAATCTGTTGCTTCCTGAATTTTATACGGACGTATTTCTGCGAGTTTTGTAGTTTTTGGCAATGATCTAATAACTCCAGATAAAACATAGCGAAGTAGACATGAGGCCAACATTGAACTTGTTTGTTTAGGTGCAGTTTCTCCAACCACTTTATTTGCCAAACTTACTCTATCTAAAGTATTGCTATGCAGCAAAAGGATAAAAACATTGTTTGGCATCATTTTTCAAACCATTTTATCATTTTATGTATGAATTCAATAAAATAAGTTCATGTTAACCTTTCGGTTCAAATTGAAACATAACTTTAAGATTTGTTTGGGTATTTAGGATTTAGAAAAACATTCATTTTCTTCTGAAAATCAGAAAAAGCCGAAGTATCGACCGGTTTTCCCATTCATATTCCGGTCATGTTTTGAAAATATAATTATTGACATCTCATGCTTTTTGATGTGGGTTGTGTATTGATTTTGTGAATTTGTATCGTGTTATTATTCTGGTTTAGTGTGGTGCGTTATTATTTACTTATATGGCGTTAACTATTGAAATAACTCGCAAGTGTCAAGCATGCAGTAAATCAAAATTTAAGAATTCTGAAGCTTTCCTTGATAGGTTATTAACCATTGTATTGCGTTTGGATGATAATTATTGATCAGTGATAAAATTTAATATGGCAATGAGTGGCAAAAAGATTATAACTCTTAGGATTTTGAACAAAATTTGTAGTTTTCAAGGCAAAATGAAAAAAATACCAAACATAACCCAAAAATTTTGAGCAAGTATATACGAAACATTTTATTAACTCAATATTAAGGAAATGTCAAGACATATGTTCCCAATCTTAGACTTGCATTTTTATCTTTTTATTTTAAAAAATGGTAATACGACTATTTAGAAAATTTCCAAAAGGCAAACATTTGCTGCTTTGAGGTTTTACATCTATTATACAGTATACATAAGGTATATTCTCTTATCCAGCCACTCGAATAAATGAAGAAACAAATGAAGGCCTCAAATATTTATTTTAGGTCTTGAGGCCTGAAGACATTGATCTTTCTTTTTCTTCATTTGATTAAAGGACCTGTTTGAGACTATGGACGATTTCTCTTCAAAAAGCACTTCAGAAAGCATCAAAAGTTTTCGTTTTTTGAATCAAAATACATATTTTTATCTCGATTTGAAAAAATTGTGGATTCAATGCGAAATTCTGATCATTTTATCAAATTTCAATCACTTTTATTATTTGTTATACAGAATCAAGATAATCATAGAAATGTGCCTTAAAATAGTTGCTTAGCTTGTAGTAGCCGGAGTACATTCATATTAGGTGCAAACGTATCCTCACGTCTCGCCTATGTTCGATTTTGGCCTCACAATTTTTCACAGTTAATGAATGAAATGTTTCGTCATTGGTTCTGTTGATTCCTCATTTTTATTGTTTTCTCAGAGTCTGTTAAAGAAATTTAAAAATGGATATGAGACAAGATACAGAACTTGAGTGGCCGCCTTGAAGCATATATTTTTATTGTCAATCAACATCATAGAAAGTTTTTGAAAATGTTATACAGTTATTGAAGATATTGTAACATATTTTATTGATATCACATGATTCCTGATGACTTTGGCAGATAACCACTGATCTAAAACCAATGGATAAGCGGATAAGCATAATGAATCCGTCGTCTGAAGCAAATGTGGCGAGGCATGGGCGAAAATATGTGTTTCTGCGTCTGATTCACGGACATTTTCCAGTAGAGCTAGGGAATGTTCATCATGCGTAGTAGAATTCAATCTATCGATCCGCCTAGATATTTACTCTGGCGGTCAAGTGAACCATTACCGTACTACATCGGTTTTCGTTTATTTACTAAAATTATATTTTGGCTTAGGTCTTAGGTATATCAAGTAATCTTGACAAATAATTATATCCTTACAATTGATTTTCCGAATCTATACTTATAAAAGAGATTGTTCTGACTGACTCATCAACGCCGAGCCAAAACTATTATAGATAGATAGCCATGAAATCTTGAAGAGATGTTCTGCTAAATATTTCTAGGTGTGCTAAGAAAGGTTTTTGCGAAGATCTATCCTTAAGGGGGTGAAAAGGGTGGGGGTAGGAAAAATAATATTTTGATGAAAAATTGTGTATTTTTGGTCACATCAACTCGAAACTTCTTATAAATAATCTTGAATGAAATTGATTGAACTCATGTTTCGTTATTTTTTGAAATTCAACCCCTAAGGGGGTCAAAGTCGGGATCAAAGGAGATGAGGTGAGAAAAATCATTAATTGATGAAAGATTATGTATTTTTGGTAACATCATCTTGAAACTTGGTAAAAAATGTCTTAAATAAAATTATTTAAATACGTGTTACGTTATTTTGCGAATTCAGCCCTTAAGGGGGTCAAATTCGGACTCAAAGGAGTGGGTGGAAAAATCGTGTAATGTCGAAAGATTATGTATTATTGTTAACATCATGTTGAAACTTTATATCTTGAATGAAATTGATTGAACACAATATGTATCGTTTATTTCCAAAATTCAACCCCTAGCAGGGGGGACAAAGTCGGGCTCAAAGGAGATTGGGTGGAAAACAACATTTGTTGACCTCGTATTTTAGAACAAATTCGAGAGCAAAGTAAAATAATGTATTTTTGGTCACATCGTTATTGGGGTGGAAGGGGTGGGGGTGTGGAAAATCATATATCAATACAAAATTGTATTTTTGGTCACATCGACTTCAAACTTCATATTAATAATCTTGCATGGAATCAATGAAACACGTGTTTCGTTGTTTTCAAAATGCAACCCTCAAGGGGGTGAGGGTGTGAAAAATCATAAATAAGCTCGTCATAATGACATTATTTGGTTGCAGTGCGCAAAATCCAACTTGCCGAGAAATGTTCCAGTTTATTTACATTTTTCGGTCGTAATTTAGCCATTTTGAGTGCAGCGGTTTGCTCATCCAGTCTTCTAGATCAGTGCAGATAACCCATTTAATTATCACAAAAAAGCGGCTGTCCTTTTAAATAGTCTTCTTCCATAATACAAATCTTTGTAGATGGGACTTTCAAAACTAATAAAAATTCATTTTGATTCATTGATGGTGTATGGAGATACAGCACTCCAGTACTCCAGTACTCCAGTATACCTAAACTTCCATAATATGAGAACTCGTATGAGTACGACGTCTTTACAAACCGGCGGGAATACGTACAGGAATACGTTTGCCACCCCTTTAGAAACTCTATTTAAAGAGATACAAAAAAAATGTTCAAATGAAAGATTCATGATTTTTCCTGAAGATTTTATAACTAAGCGAAAGAACATGGCACTATTGGAAATCAGGAACATGTGAAAAAGTTACATTTTTTCAAATGGATTGCCCTATATTTTATTACAGATTCAGGATCTCCTCATCTTCCTCTTTTTAAAAATATATAGTTTTTGGACTAGCCGTTTTTGAGTTATGTGACTTTGAATAATATTGTGTATAGTTGCAATGCGGGCGAATAATGCTATAATATTATTCATCGCAACCATTATTAAAAAACCATGGAAAAACCAAAGGAAACAAAACATTTGATGACAAAAAAGCACTTGATTTGAGTAACAATTGTTATTTCCCTTTGTGATCCATGGCAGTTGCGGTAAAATATCTTATTATTCCCTGCATTGCAAGTTATTGAAAATAAAATAACTCAAGAACGGCTAGTCCAAACATAAGCAAACTATATATTTTTGTAAAGAGGAAGATGAGGAGATCTTGAATCTGTATGTTTCTAAAGATATGGAAAAGGCACATACCGTAACAGATTGACATTAGAACTTTCTCGAAAAAAATCTTTCACTTTTACTCAATGGCCGTCTCTGGCTCTGATTCAAAAATTACCTGTGATAGATTTTAAGTTTCTCAATTATATAGGACCACAATAATGATAGGAAGGTTGTTCTGCTACGATTCTTCTGAGATAATATCTATTATCAAACTGGTTCAGGATTTCAATGGAGAAGAGCGTAATATCGCAACCAAAAATTCGAAATTTACTTTGACCGTTCCAGGGCACTCTATCCAGTTCTCTCGATACCTTTACGAAAGTGGAAGCTCCTTCAACTGATTCGCAAGTGTGAGCATCACAGAGACGCAATATTACAGTTTTATTAGAAGGGCCTAGTCAACCTTTCGATGCCGCGGAGAAATAGATCAATCTTCGTGAAAGATCGAAATGTGATTGGAAAGCAATAAAAAGATCTCTTATCCCGTGAAACTTTTTTCAACACTTTTTCATGAAACATTTGGCGTGAATTGGTTTTTGAAATAGATCGAGAAAACTATGGGCCGTGTGCTTGATAAAAATATCTACAAATGGAGATGAAATATTGGAATAGGATAATTCAGTCCAGTGGAAAATGATGATGTCTAAATTCCCAAAATCATAAACAAAATCCGGCCGAAAACCGACCCAGAACAGGTTTTACGAGGGAGACAAGTTCTAAAAAGGCTATCGATTTCCAAGCGGTGTACGAACATCCAACGACGTATCTCAGCCGGAATTTGCGATCGGCGACACCTGGCAAAGTTTACTAATTATTAGTAAACTTTGACCTGGGTACCAATTCTGGGACCGATAGAACGGTCACACGAGAGAGATAAACGATCACCTCCATATAATTCTCCGTCTACTGTCTCTCTCTTTCTCTCGATATGACCGTTCTATCAGTCCCAGAGTAGGCACCCTGGTATGATATTGGGACCAGAGCGGGACTGGGAATGCGGCCAGCCGTAGCAAATTTTGACGACGAGTGAACCTTCTTGTCTCAAGTTAATATTCGGATTCTTCTGAATCCACCGTTTATTATCCAGAAGAGGGCAGTACGTTGTATCTTGTATCTAGGGCTTTGACTGCAGGGCTGCCTCGCTCCCTGTCATGTGGGTCTGTCTGTAGAGATAGGAAGATACTTACTTTCACCGCTCTCTTCATCCTCAAATCATTCTTCTTTTTGAAGTAAGGCGTATAAAGTTCCCAACCCTGAACATCATACAGAACAGGACGAGCTCATAATCTGCCATTGCCGATTCCATCATCTTCACTGATCCGCAACTCTATTTTGTTTGATGGTCGATACCGATACCGCGTATTTGTATACTTTGAACTATACACCAAATTTACTTAAATAACGCCAGTTTTCCATGCTTTTCGAAGATTTTTGCAATTACTTTAGAGTAAAATGTTTATTGAATTAAACCTTGAAGGATGGGGGTGGATTTTGTAAGATACAATATTATTGTGAACAAAAACACCACAACTTCCTGCGCCTGATTGCTTTCTGGAGATGATGTCTGAATAATTGTTCTGGACCATTGAATGGCTGTCGAAAGTTGCAACTCAACTGGGAAAATCTATCTGGATCAGTATTCAAGGCTCAAGACTCGTTAAAAAAAATCAAAAAAGAGATTCCCGAACAAAGAATCGATGAATTCGACATTATTAACAAATATATTCGAGTCGATGAGATCAACTGGGGAAACATAATAAACCTGAAAACTCAATGGCAAATGGAGTAACTGACATAATACATACATAGTTAAACTCGACAAAATATTGGATGCAAGATTTCATACAAAAACGTGATATAAAGAAGATTTCCCCAACATTATAGAGAGAATATATCAGTCAAAGGAAGCTCTGTTTTTGGTGTTTCTTAGAGATGAAAATTCGTCTTTTAGTACAATAGTGTTCGTTCGTGGACTCTTTACACCTCATTGAGGAGATACCATATGAATTTGATATGAATCAAGAGGTCGACATTATCTTGAGCAGGATGAGACAAAAATATTGTGTAAATGTGAGAAGAATAGCCAAGTTACTGCAATGTGAGTGTTATATTAAATCAAGAAGGTACCTAAATGTTGAAAATGAATACAGAAACATACAGGGTATATTCTCAGAACATACATGTTATCTTAATCTATTAGACAAATTCTGATCTGGTATCTGTAGTCTCAAAACCGAAGCCCTTCTTCATAAAACGTCTGCTACTCATTACGAAAATAATGAGCTGAATTATGACAATATTTCAAAAACAAGTTGTTGAGTAGATAATCATGTCGGTACTTTTACAACCCATACAGTTATGCATCTAATTATATAGATTTGAATGGTTTTGTCATGTTTAAAACGCCCTGTATATACTGACCGTCTCATGCAACCACAAAACAAACATATGTCTAAGAAAAACAAAAGCAAAACGAAGAG
This sequence comes from Orchestes rusci, assembly GCA_958502075.1. Taxonomy (NCBI): domain Eukaryota; kingdom Metazoa; phylum Arthropoda; class Insecta; order Coleoptera; family Curculionidae; genus Orchestes; species Orchestes rusci. The sequence continues at coordinate 14,772,825 of OY293310.1, read as the reverse complement.
AGTTTGGCTTGTGCCTTGGTGCCTGTCTGCAAACACCTGCTTCTCCGTTTTGGTAATTATTTAGTCGTATCGAATTATTTGTCGATTACGATGGCCCATAGCAGGATATCCCTGTAATTACGATATCGGTACCGTTGCATTTCTGATTTTGAATCTCCAAGCTTGTTATTGAAAATAATTCAATATGTCGCAACTGGCTCATGACAATTATTTGATTCGATTATCTAATCGGCTGATGGTGACTTAGCAGTTTTTTTTTGTTGTTCGTCCTATCATTATTATTCAAGTGAGGCGTTGTTACGTTGGGATTGGGAAAACGTAAAGCCTCCAGGTTCATATAAATGCTAAAGCTAAGAAAATTTGGGATCGGATCTAAGTAGTTAGTCAAGGAACCCTGGAGCGCTTAGTTATGATGGACCCCAAAAACCAATTATTATTGTCCACACGTACTTTACTTTCTTATTGTTTGTAGGCTTCTGCTAGGTATTTTGCCAGGATGATCAATATTTTTTTCGCGTCGTTATTTGTTCCACTTTCAGAATGATGAATAAGTTGCTGGTAATATTCTTTTTCAGTGTGTGGGCTATTTCTACTCCTTTCACAGGTTTTTTCATACCCTGAGCATGGCTTCCACATTTTAGACTTACTTTTTTCATATTGTGTGACACTGCTCTGCTTTCCCGATTATAAAGCTCCTTCAGTGTGGAAGTTGGAATACAGAGAAGTGGGCAGGGGTAGCTTGCGCCCTGTTTTTACTCAGGTCTAACTTCCTTTGGACTTGACTTGTCGAGCCAGCCAACAGCGTTGATATAGCACAAAATTGTGGCGGATGATCCCCGACTGAGGCTATTTCGGACGATCTTTCCCTAGAATGGATTCTAGTCGTCCTCGTGGTACCCCCTACAAGTCGGATCCGTAAGTCCATCTAAAGTGTGGAGGTAAGTATCCAATTTACAATGACCCGTGTTTTCTAAGGTTGCTCCGAGTCTTGAAACCTCTAACGATTGTTCTTTTATTTTGCGATTGATGATCTTCGAGAACAGTGGGACGAAGAGATCTGTCAAACATGGTTTTGCCTTCGCTTTCTTCCGTGCCAGACTATCCTCTTTTTCGTTTACCTTTAGTCTGGAAAGCTGTCGAGTTTCAGCTTGCAGAGATCAAGGTCTGTTTCAGTGTTTCATAGTGTCCTATATGGCTTAAGATTGCCCTTAGTCATGCGTTACTAGATAAACTCAATCTTACTCTAATTAGAGTCAGAACTTGGAATTTGAGAAGGTGAATCTCATCTCGTCTTGGCGTCTTTTGAGGTTTGAAGGATCCAATGAAACATTAAATCACATACCACGTTACTATTTTCGAGTTTCCGGTCCATTTTAGAGGTGTCCGGTTTGTTCAACGTCCTTGTAGTACTTTTCTAGGATTCTCTTTTTGATTATCGTCATCTTGCCCCTGGTCTTGTTTCAGGATGTCTGCTGTCCATTGCCGCCATACTGAGATCTTTCGCAGCTTTACTGTAAAAGGCACCAAGGGAACAAAAATCTTGGCAATTTCTGGAAGAATCTGTCTCTTAGTTGTAACTTTTGGTAGTTCTGAAACCTTGATAACAAATGAGAAGGTGAAACTAGTAGTTGATGTTTTAAGTAAAAACTATCTGTAGAAGAGTGAGACTCCTCGGTCGAGGATAATATTTTTGGGTAATTGGTTTTCCATTTCCTCAATGGAATTGGTTTTTTAGGACTAAAAAGCTACAGAATATGCGGCAAAAAAATGTATTATTAAAATGGCCAAGAGAAATACCTGGAAAATATTTTCAAGTTTCTGAAATGGTCGCTAGGGGGCGTAACAACCAACACCAAGTAGAAAAATAGGATTTTTATAAAATTTTGTCAAATGAAAATATATCGATGAATTCGATGATTATTATTATTTTATTATTATATTATTTTTATATTCACTGACTTTTTACCTATACTTTTTGTTCAAAACGTTTTTTTCTATTTATCAAAATAAAGGGATGGGGAAATTTCAGATATGTTTTCAAACAAACGTAGATTTCTTCCGTTTCGCTTGACCGATTTTAACGGACTTGGGCTCATATTATTATAAAAGAGCATAATGTGCACTACAAAATGCTAATTTGCTTTTGAATTTGTTATCTTCGCCGACGCCGCTAGATGGCGTTAATTGAAATGGAAGCATATTTTTGAGTTTTTTCCAAAAAGATCAAATGTAATGGTATTTTCATTTCTTTATATTTTAAAAGAGGATTCATTCTTTTATTAAAAATATGAAGAAAAAACAAAAAAAAATAAAAAATCATTCAATTTTGTTGTTTTTTTTTTCAATTTTCTAATTAAAAACTGAATCCCTTTTTAGAATATATTAAAATGAAGACATATACCATAACATTTGATTTTTTGGAAAAAACTCAAAAATATGCTAACATTTCAGTAAACGCCATCTAGCGGTGACGGCGCATTTCAGTAAACGCCATCTAGCGGTGACGGCGAAGGTAACAAATGCCAAACCAAATCAGCATTCTGTAGTGCAGATTATGCTCTTTCATATGAGCCCAAGCTCGTCAAAATCGGTCAAGCGAAACGGGAGAAATCTACGTTTGTTTAAAAAATAATTGAACTTTCCCCACCCCTTTATTTTGATAGATAGAAAAAAACGTTTTGGACAAAAAGTGTTGGTAAAAAGTCAGTCAATATAAAAATAATATCATCGATATATTTTCGTTGGGCAAAATTCTATGAAAATCCTATTTTTCCACTTGGTGTTGGTTGTTACGCCACCTGGCGACTATTTCAGAAACTTTAAAATATTCTCCAGTTATTTCTCTTGGCCGTTTTAGTTGTAAATTTTTTTGCCGCAAGCCTCTACGATTAATAGTTTCCCAGATACAGTACCTCGCATTCTTAGTTTCCCACCCTGTACATTCTCTTGGACTTTTTTTTTAATACCAATAATTGGACTTATAATGAAAATTCAATCATGATTAGAATGATTACCTCTTGTGCACACACCCTATAGTGGTAAGTTATAAGTGAACAAGACTGAGTTCACTAACACCGGAAGACTGGATTATGTGTTTAATAATCATAACTGTTGGCGCAGCAAAACTTTGTGTATTACAAATATGCTCATAACATATGCATATTATGTTAATAAACGGTTACATTACTCGAATAGGATTTCTAGGAGATAGCGATTTGCAGTGGAATGCAGTTTGTGTTTGCGGATCAAATTTGTCGTTGCAAAAATGACATGGTTTCATCGCGGAAGAAATAGTTTGAACTGTAATATACAGGGTGTTTCCAAACCTGTGTCATGAAATAATTGAGATGCTTACCCTAATTTCAAGATTTAGATACAGTATAAACTTTGGTTACCTACCTTTTCTAATATTTAATATTTTTTGTTCGAACTAAGCAACTTATAATGCACATTTTTTGAACTTTGATTTGATTTAACATAATGAACAATAATAATAATGAAAAAACTTTTGAAAATATTAAAACTGCCAAACTAGCAAAATTGGGGGTTCACACGTGTTTTATGTTGACCAGAACATGCAATAGATTGGTTCTTATTTTTTTTTCTCAAAAGCGGAGTATCTTAAACGTTTCTGGGCCCGTATTTTCGTTCTCCAATACGCTCAGCGCTTTCGAACATGTCACCTGACAGAACAACACATTTTTGTTGTTCTGTCAGGTGACATGACTGTCAAATGCCAGGCGCTTCGAAAGCGCTGAGCGTTTTGGAGAACGAAAATACGGGCCCTGAACGATTTTTCAAACAACTCTGTAAGAAGATATATTTATATTATTTTTTGCATTTATTATCGTCAACATAATATAGAAGACAATTTGTATTGAAACCATTAGGTTCAAATTATGATATATTTATATGACCTTTTTGGAGCTGTAGAACTGTTCTGCGTTCCCACTCGAATTAATTGCTTTATAATCACAGATGTGGAGTATCATTCACATTACTTCCAATCATAAAACTCTTATTCCGTCCGTCTATTATGGCTGAAGCATTTTTGTGTATTTGCGTGTTATCCCGCATATTTCTTAAGATAGAACCTTTTTTAACACAAAAATTTCTTAGGTTTTTGAGCTTCATGGAGATTTTGGACAGTAATGGTCGACGCAGACATGTCCGAGTTTTTCCACAAAAAATATGCCCAAATTTCAAATGAATTTATCAGTTACTTTACGGACACATTGTATAATATGCGAAAACATGAATCAATTGAACCAATTTTCTTTACAGAGCTGTTAACCAGTTGAACGGAGTAGAAGTCGAAGGGAAATCCCTGAAAGTCGAACTAGCCATGGACAAACGATCGCGACGAGGGCCACGGGGTCCGGGAGCTCCATTCGGGGGCCTTCCCGGACAAGGCCGTCAAACGGATTTCCCCTTGAGAATACTTGTACAGAGTGATATGGTGAGTAATCATAATTCGTTCTAAAATCAAGATATTTCATTTGTTTTATCCCCTCCAAAGTAGGACCTTGGATACAGGGTGTCCAAAAAGTCCACAAACGGTCGAAAATATCGCAAAATACGCATTTTTGTTCAGTTCTATGTCAAAAAATTAATGAAGTTTGTCTAGAACATTTTTTTCGATTATCAATAGATGTCGCTGTAATCGTGAAAAATTCAATGAAATATTAGATTTTTTCAGGTAAGGTCCTGGAAACAAACGTTGGATTGGAAAACTACTTATTAATATGTTCAAACTGATGTCTTCCAGCTATTTGTGTACGCTTATTTATTGAATAACCAGATAATGCCGAAATTACAATGCATTGCTGGTATATTGTTCGACAATGATTGGTTTCAGCAAGGAAGCAAAGTCATTTCGCATTAAATGTACAGGGTGTTTCCGTATATTTCGTCTGCAGACTAACTCGCTTATTATGCAAGATAGATACGGACTGTAAATACAAAGTTGGTAGGTATTAACATGAACCGCCAGAAAAAAATATTTTTTTGTATACCGGGTGCACGAGAAAAGTGTGACAAACACAACTTGCATTTTTTTAAATGGAACACCCTATATATTATTTTATAATCAAATAGAATAGACATTCTGATCTCAAAAATATACAACATGTAGGCATTCCATTCAGCCGTTTTCAAAATATTTGAGTTTTAAAGTTGGTTTTTTGGCACTGCCAAATTTAGTATATGACTACAATGATTGTTTGAACATTATTTATTAATTTTTATCCTTCCAATAATCTAAAACAACGAATATAACAAGTGGATACAATATATTATTAATAAATTTATATCATAAAATGCAATTATTGAATATGCCCGCCATTATTCACAACACATTTTCTTAAATGCATTTTATGATATCAATTTATTAATAATATAATGTATTCACTTGTTTTATTCGTTGTTTTAGATTATTGGAGGGATAAAAATAAATGAATAATGTTCAAACAATTATTGTTGTCATAGATACTACAATTTGGCAATACCAAAAAACCAACTTTAAAACTCGAATATTTTGAAAACGGCTGGAAGGAATACCTACATGTTGTATATTTTTGAGATCAGAAAAATTATGTCTATTTGATTATAAGATAATATAAAGGGTATTCCATTTAAAAAAATGCAAGTTGTGTCTGCCACACTTTTCTCGTGCTTCCAGTATACAAAAAAAATATATTTTTCTGGTGGTTCATGTTAATGCCTACCAACTTTGTATTTAAAGTCCCCATCTATCTTGCATAATAAGGGAGTTAGTCTGCAGACGAAATATACGGAAACACCCTGTACGTAATGTATTGAACAAAACTTTTCCTGGACACTGGATTGGTAGAAGGGAAACGATTGAATGGCCACCAAGATCACCTGATCTAACCCCTCTGGATTGTTACTTATGGCGCCATTTGAAAAACAATTACCTAATCATAACAAAACCCGAAAAGATCGATGAACCAAGAGTAAGAATAGTGCAATTTTGTAGTACAATAACACTTGAAACTTTAGAAAATGTAATTGACAACATGTACACACGATTGGGACACTGTCAAATTGCTGAGGGACAACAATTTGAATATATCAAGTAGGTTCTCAATTCAAAGTTCAAATAAATTTAATCAATATAATTAATAATTTTTTATTTCATTTATTTCTTGGCGATTACAGCGACATCTGTCGATATTCGAAACAAAAGTTCTTGACAAACTTTTATTTTTTGCCATAAAACATAAAACCAGGATCTGCAATAAAAAATGGGGGTTTTCATTTGAAATTTCAAAGTTGCCCCCCGCTTCGCCCACTGGGTGTGGGATTAGGAATCAAAAAGAGATGTCAATCAATAGTTTTTTTTTTATAATAAAATTTGACACGTGTTTTTTTATCTTTTTTATTCTATGCGTAGTTTGCGAGATTTTTGACCATTTCCAGACTTTTTGGACACCCTGTATAATATATTTGTGCCAGCGCTTTTTTAAATCTTGAAGGCATTTCTGCAATTCACGTTTTGATATAGCTGATATAGCTACCTTACTCCTCAATCATGGCAAACTTCTGTCCTTTCGTGAGTCTTTCTAGGTTTGGAAAGAGGAAAAAATCATACGTGGCCAAATTCGGTAAATACGGTGGCTGAGGCATGTCTATAGTGTTGTTTTTTGCCAAGAATTCAACAGTGTGTGAACATCTTTCAATTTCAAGGTAGTAGAATTGACGATGCACATGCCATTTTATTGAAGGAAAACACTGAGTAAACGAGCTTGGTTGTTCTGGTCGGTTCTAATTTCGGCTTCGACGTCATAACCATATACCCATGTTCCATGTGTCGTCTTCAGTTATAACTCAACAGCTTATGCGTTTTTTGAATAAATTCTAGGAATCTTTTGAACTTCACTATTTCATGTCCAAAACATTAAAAAAAAGGCATTGCATGAGTCAACCGACATGCATGCATCCTAGTTTTTTAAGGGTTGTAATAAACTGAACAGTATTTAATTCATTATGTACAGTATCATATCACAAGCAGTCAGTATAATATTGTAGAAGACTCAGTATTTGTGTTAAAAATGATAAGTAAAAATGGAATTTTTGAGCAGTAAAAGTACTATTTGGCCGGTATTTCTATGTTCATTATTGTGATTCTAATGGTCAGTAAAAATGTATGAAATGTCAGTATGACTTAGCTGGTAATAATTCCACAAAAGTACAGTAAGAAATAATAAATGGCCAGTATGCAATAGTCAGTAATAATTTTAACTAACTCAAACTAACCCAAACTTGATACACATAATACCAATACAGAACACGTCAATTATGATCTATAATAATAATTGTAATGGAAAATCTTGAAACTGTTTCCTCAGTCTGACCATGACCAATCCATATACGTTTCGTCCTACTAGGACTCATCAGTATGGCTATGGGTCTAAGTCAGACATATGGATTGGTCATGGTCAGACTGAGGAAACAGTTTCAAGATTTTCCTTTTTCACCGGGAGGATTATCCACGAACTTGTTGTAGACGATATGGCGACCAATTGTAGTAGTCTTTCACTAGATTGATGGGAATTTCCATCCTAAGATTGACAAATCCTGCCGATAGATGGCGCTATGTACTACAACAGTTAACAAATAATTGTAATGTTAACCTAGTGCTAACCAACGAGCCGCTGCATAGTTTTCATCAATTTCTATTACCAAAACAAACTAACCCTAACTAACCCAAACTAAATCCGCCTCTCAAAAGAACCTATCTGACTTCTTCACCATAATTTTATGGACTGTCCATTATTTTCACCAGGCATTTACTAATTTATTTGATCGTTTTTTTATGATACTGACTCTTGATTATTTATATCTACCATTTATTATTTTTACTGACCACTTCTTTATGTTACTGACCCTTCATTATTTTTACTGACCATTTCTTTATATTACTAACCGTTAATTATTTCAACCGACCATTTATTATTTCACTGACCATTTATTATTTTTACTGACCACTTCTTTATGTTACTGACCCTTCATTATTTCAACCGACCATTTATTATCATACTGACCAAGGGAAATAAAATAATGACAAAGAGTACTGTCCATATAATTGAAATACTGACCATTTAATTTGTTGCCGTTTTTTAATAGTAATTTGACGAATCTCCAGAATAATAGTTGCCTTTATCTTTGTGCGCCCATGAGAACCGCCATCAAAATCGTCTCGGACTGGTTTTCGTTTACAAATATTGGTACCTGTTTTGCCCCATAGTCACTTTTCTGGATATCAAAAAAGAAACTTGATTCAATCAATTGGTAGATTCATGTAAATACACTGCGACACAAAAATATCGCTGATTCCAAAAATTAGCTGGATCTTCGAAACTTGTTTTGGGCTACAGGGTGACCCAGTCTTATCCGGCGATATTCAATTCCTAAACCTTAGATTCTACCTATTAAAATGAACAATTTTTATTCTATGAACAATTTTACAATTTTTAGTTTACAATCTTCTAAAAACGGACATAACCTCAGTTGTTTAAGTGGTTTTTCTCATGATTCGAGAGGGCATTTCATCTTTCAGAATAGAACAAAAATAAATTCTCAACAGAATTTGGTTCATTTAACTGTTTCAAATCAAATCTTTGAAAGTGATTATCTCGAAACTGACGAGGAATGGAAAAAAATGTTCATAGAATACCTAAGAATTGTTCATTTTAGTCAGAGAGGTAGATTTTGAATATTGCTACTAGAATACTAGAAACTTCAGACAACATAGTGCTCACTAGGATGGTCTTATTCTGATCATTTCACTTTCTAAATCGCTTTTACCAAAGTTTACATACTCAGTTAGGAGTAAACTTTGCTTTTACAGCTAGTGAGCTAAAGAAGATACACGATATTTCTTGATAAGCTGTCAATTCTTGATGGTGTGAATGCCTGGGAGATTTTATGAAAAAAAGTTCGAAATGTAGGTCTGAAACTGCTCTATATTTTATATACAGGCTGTTTAACACAAAGATCGGTATAATTCCGTGGAAGTTGCTTTCATGCTTTCCATATTTTGTTGAAATATGGTAGGTAATTATTCTTTCATCGATAATTATTGAAATTGAATAGGTATATGCGATATTTTTGTAGCACAGTGTACTCTCTTGGGATTTTACAAAACAATTGGTTCTCCTTAAAGTGCTCGATGGAAATGTAGCGATTTAATGCCTCAACGCCTCAACTACATGGAATAGGAATCATAAAACTCTTGTTATTGTAGCCTTTTTGTACAATGATGAAATGAAAAATAATATTCTATAGCACATTCAAAGAAGTATTTTATTGATAATCTCATTGAAGATATCCATTATCATGATGATCCCATAACGTAGGTTGATTTTTCTCGCTGTCTGTTATAATGTTGATCATATTATACAAATGAGACATTCTAATTCTTGATGTCACACTTTATCCTAATAAATTGATAAATATATCACGCAATTATGGAAAAACCCTCTACTATTAACAATGCGAAGATATAAGTTATGACCTATTTTCATGTGTCGCAAATGATTGTTTTTTTTTCTTAGCTTAGTTTCAATTGTTTAACCTGCCTGGGTACAAATTCACCTGTCCCGGTGTTAAGCTGACAAAAAATATGAAAATATTAAATATGTATGTCATACTTTAACATGTCCCGAGTTTGACTAAATTTAATTTCAAGATTGGCTTTTTTATGTTTATTCGGATTCCATTGACAATTTTTTATTTCGACTGACAACTTCAGTGACATTAAAACAATGAAGTTTTCGCGACGAAGATTACAGTTCATTTTTTATTCAAAGTTACAGTGACAGATCAAAATTGGAGGTGGAAGGTTGGCAAAAAAAAATGACATCAAGTGCTCGCTAATTGAAATAAAAAGATAAAATATTTGATAATAGACTTAATTTTCTCGATTTAATAAGGATTTTGATCATCAATTCCAAATTTAATCACTCTCTAACCTCGAACGTTTTTTTCTGTCAAATCAAATACATTTTGAACATAGCAAAATAAAACGAATCACAGTTCAATTAATGACTATCGTAATGAAACATGTTTGCCAACCTTTAACCTAAAATTTAGATCTGTCAATGTAAGTTTAAATAAAAATGAGATTTAGTTTCCCAAGAATATACTGCTGAAATTTGAATAGAAAGTGCCTCAAGGGTCGAATCAGTTTTCTTTTGCAAGCGGCAGTACTTGATGATAAATTCATTTTTTATATTTTTTCCAACCTGTAAAGCTGATACTGTTTTGACTGCATAAAAAAGAGCCATTCTGCATAATAAACATATCCATGGTCAATAGCCGATTGCTAAATATTCGTCATTGAATTCTTATTGCACATTCTTCTTATTTTGACCTCTAGTAACATCTGAGGAAATTGTGCTTTTGATCATTTTTGTCATCTATTCTATTGTTTATTTTGATGAACTGAACGTAAAAACTCATTTTTTCAAGAAAACTATTGACAAGAATAGAAGAAAGGCACATAAAATGTGGAAAAACTTTATTGCATTTAAAATGATACGATTTGATGGTCGGCTCTTCAATTGAGACTCCAATACTGCTGATGTATTCAACAAACTCTCCAGTGGTGATTTCAAACAAACGGATAGAAATTAGCAGAGAAACCTTGAAATATTCAGTATCTACTCACTCATGTCAGTTAAGGAAATTCAGAACATGTTCGATGTGAGGATTGAAAAAGTATGTGACCTTATTGAAAAAAGTTGGCGGAGGAGAAAATGGAATTTCACAAAAATTACCCAACAGAATGCTCGATTGCATCAATACGTCGTTGACCTATACGGTGTGTTCCCAAAAACATAGAGGCTATCAAATTATGTTAAGCAGGGTTGTGAGTTCAGGTCAATAAATGGTTTTCCGCAGTTGCGGATCAGTTGCTGAGCTACTGTCACTCCAACCTCAGACAGGATCTTTTTATCAAATCAGTCGGTTTTTATCATGTTTGTGAAAGAGATAGTCAAAGAAAATTACGTGTTGGTGGTTTTTGTGGACTTTCGGCGGGCGTTTCAGACCATAAACAGGTATATTCTTTTGAAGAAATTGGAGAAGTTCTGGACTTTTTACCTCAATCCACCACATCCACCAAATTCTTGAACGCTTTTTGAAGTTATTAACTCTATAACTGCATGAAAATATTATGAAGTTTTTAGCGGAAAAAAACGGCGTATTTTCTTGAAGGAATCTGTCCACAGAAGTTTACAGATAAAGGAGCTGAGACTTGGTACTCACAAAATTTTATTTTGATTTCATAAGAAATATTCAGAATATATCAATAGCAAAATTGATTGTAACTTGAAAAATATTGCGAATTCGAGTTTTTGTTAAATGATTTCCACCTTCATTTTATCACATACAATCACCCACTAAGTTTCCTGGCGTTGTTCCGGGACACCCTGTCTTTAATTTTCGGAAGCGTTATGACTTCACGGTAATCTTGATTTAATTGAATTGAATAATTATTTCGTCATTTTCAAAATCCGCATTAGAAATGCCTTTTGGATTTATGGCGCCCCTGCAATTTTTTTGACGTTATTTTTAGGATCGTCATATCCTCTTACCCATGTGAAACCGATAGTGTTGATATTATCTTTTGATGAATGAAGCACTATTTATACAGGGTGTCCCAAAAATAATGGGTTATAAGGTAACAGCAGATTCCTTACAAGAAAATATTGCATTAGGTACCAACTTGTCTCATGCGAAAGTTGATATCAAGACAGATACGCGGTGTCAAAATTAAATTTTCATTTTTTATTTCTTCAAATAGCTTTTGGAATAATAAAGTTATTTTGTTGAATTTTTGAATATAAGTTTGGTTTGACACGCAAAATCCAAATCTGGCCTTGGTATGGCACTTACTTGTAGGGGGCGCCACTTACACACATTATCACTCATTCAAATCATCATAGCTTTTTTGTAGGCAGTCGTATGTATGTACATTTTTTTTTACTTTAAAAATTGGGAGAGAAAAGAAAAAAATCTTTTCTCTCCCTGTTCATACCCAATATTTTTTAGAAACTGTAAAAACACAGTATATTAGTATTAATTTCCAATGCTATCCTATTTAGGTCATATTGTCTTATTAATGGAAAACTGTTAGACAATAAAGATTATTATTATTATTATTATTATTATTATTATCTATGACGAAAAAATCAATTTTTAAAGTAAAAAAAAATGTACATACATACGACTGCCTACAAAAAAACTATGATGATTTGAATGAGTGATAATTTGTGTAAGTGGCGCCCCCTACAAGTAAGGCCAGATTTGAATTTTGCGTGTCAAACCAAACTTATATACAAAAATTCAACAAAATAACTGTATTATTTCAGAAGCTATTTGAAAAAACGTATACCTTGTGGAAGTGACTAGGAGTAACCTTTTTCAAGACATTTGCACGAGCAGTTATCCACGCAATGTGGTTTTAAATGGCAAATTTTGATGATGCCGATGAAATAAGCTTATTCTCCGATTTGTATGTTTGCAGTTTATCCTAGACATTTTCTTAATGTAGGTATCTAAAGAATCTCCGCACAACAATATGTGCGAATACTGAATAAAACACTCATATTATACATATGCAAACAAATGTTTGAACTCATAGTTTATTAAGCATTACATTATTGGTTAAAACCTCCTCGTAAATTGTTAGGGATTATAGTAAATCCCAATGAAAATAGCAAAAAATGTTATTCCAAATTTTGATATGTTACAGGTGGGAGCCATAATTGGCAGACAGGGTTCAACAATAAGACAAATAACACAACAAACAAGGGCGCGAGTAGATGTACACCGAAAAGACAATGTGGGTTCCTTAGAAAAAGCCATCACTATCTATGGGAACCCTGAGAACTGCACCAATGCATGTAAAAAGATACTGGAAGTAATGCAACAAGAAGCGAATAACACGAACAAAGGGTATGCATTTTTTTAACACAACAACCCGAAATTATCAGCAGGCCCATTATTTTGTTCTGTTAACAAGCTTTGAGTAGTTATAAGAAAATGTTCAACGCTGGCCTAGCAATAATTCTTATAATTTCTAAATAACCATTATTTCTTTGCAGCGAAATCTCACTGAAAATCTTAGCCCACAACAATCTGATCGGCAGAATAATCGGCAAGGGCGGCAATACCATCAAACGAATAATGCAGGAGACTGAAACAAAAATCACAGTATCCAGCATAAATGATATCAACTCGTTCAACTTAGAAAGAATCATTACCGTGAAAGGCACCATTGAAAACATGAGCAAGGCGGAAGCTCAAATAAGCGCAAAGTTGAGGCAGAGCTACGAAAATGATCTACAAGCAATGGCACCACAAACCATGATGTTCCCAGGTTTGTACAAACCCATCATTAATAACATACCACCAAAATATCCTCAAAAGATCATTAACAAATCTCATCCAACAGGATTGCATCCTATGGCAATGATGGCTACTGCAGGAATCGGATATGGTTCTCGTGGTTTGTACGCTGGTCAAGCCCCATATCCCGGCATGTATCCCTCGGCAGGACCTTCGCAAGGAACTGCTGGTGATGCCCAGGAATCCACATATTTGTACATTCCAAATAACGCCGTTGGTGCCATTATCGGGACCAAAGGATCACATATCCGAAATATAATCAGGTTTTCGGGGGCGTCTGTGAAAATTGCTCCTTTGGATGAAACTAAACCACAAGAAACTCCCAGTGAAAGGCGGGTTACGATCGTTGGATCACCGGAGGCACAGTGGAAGGTAAATATACACATTCACAAAAGTTATTCACAATTATGAAATTGATCATGACATTATAGAAACGAACGAATTATGTTAATAACTAGTGATTCTATCTGCGCAAGTATGCGTAAATGATCCACCTTTTACCTTGACACCTTGAATGATGCTGCTTCTTACAGGGTGGACAATTTTTCGAATGTATAATAAAAAAAATTATAAAAACGCTCGAACTCGCAGATTTTTAGCTATTTTCAGAATTTTTAACTGATTTCCAATAATGGGTATTAAAAAGAAAAAACAGGATACATCTGTGAAAATAGAGTCGTGGATTCCTTAGTCAAGATGTTCACAAGTTTTTCCATGGCGATGTTCAAGCGAGACCGCCTAGTCGTCTGCGCACGCGCAGACTATTTTATTACAATATGTTCACTTATCTACAGTTTTTCGTTTATGGTAGACAGTTGCCGCTCTTACTCTAGCTTTATTGCTTGAATTTGCTTGAATTTTCGAATCACGTAATACATAATATGCGTATTAAATATTAAATAGCGACATTATTTCTCCAAAATACCCAAAAATATAATGAATGACTGATTCTGTTGATCGCGCGAAAACGATCGCTACATGTCCGAAAACGGGACTCGCCTTGAATATCCCGGTGTGATGTTATCACGGTTGCTATTAGGAATTCAAATTCACGACTCTATACAAGACAGTGGCGACAATGGGGATTTTATTAACTACAATATTGGCTTTCGAGATTACGTGATATTTTCCGCCATTTTGCAATAAAGTAGAGCAATATTATGTCAGGCTATGACAAATTAATCTTTTATCTAGAATATTATGTGAAGGGTTTCTTTTTTCAATAAAACAGCTCACTACCACTCATTTCAGTGATAGAACTAATAAAATGGAAAACAAAACAGAGAGCACTGACAGTTGGTGACAAGTGATAGGCCTGACGCAAGAAACGTACTGTAGAATCAAATCAAATAAAAAAAAGAATTATTTTCGTAAACCAGGATACTATACATCAAAATTAACAAGAAACACTACTAATATGGACTATCATCACCATTCTGAAAACCGATATCATACGCCACTGTAACGCAAACCCAGAAAACAAAAAAAAAGTAGAACACTATCAAGCATATCACATAATATTACATAAAAATTATTCAGTACCTACAGTATGATTCACCCAAAAATACTAAATAAAAACAAAAAAAAACTGTCGTGCACAGAGTCGGGCGACGCGGGAAACTTCATCGAGACACATCCAACAGATATTTTTTTACTAAATCAGTGAGCTTTTTTGGAGAGACTTCATTTAACTGTGCTGGCAATTTATTCCACATATGAACGGTAGAATATGAGAATGACTTTTGAAAACTGCTTGTTCCATGAGGTGGAACGCCAAAAACAATTCCATTTCTGGTGTTATGATAATTTGCGAAAGATTTTAATTTTTTTTTAAGTATGGAGCCTGACCTGTGACCAGGATTTTGTTTATGAAAGTATAAATGCAGTCGTCTTCTATTAATCATATATTCAAAATTTCGTTTTCATCCAGATAGGGGGTAATCTGGCTTCGAAATGAAACGCATGCAACTATTTCGTAAGTTTTGAATTGAACTGGAGAACTAGCAGTTAACGAACTAGAGTGAACATCACCTAAGTCAAGCAGAGACAGTACAAGAGTTTCACAAAGAAAATATTTAAGATTGGAAGAAAGAGTATCCCTCAAGTTTTTTAGTCTCATATATGATGGTTGAAGTTTCTTTTCAACGTGTGATTCAAAGGAAAGGAACGAGTCAAGAACGACTCCCAAGCTTATTGCTTCAGTAACGATGGGTAAATTCTCTTCGTTTGAAGTCGCATTGAAATGTTTAGAAGCAACAGACGATATGCGCTTATTATTGCCAACATAGCGGAAGATTTTGATGCATAAAGTCTTAAACTGTGATCTCTGGTAAATTTGCTTACGTTATTCAAATCAGTGGTCAATTTATTTTGAGCCTCCTCAGGTTCTGATGCTTCGAACGGAATATGTATTCAAGAGGCGTCTGCAGGCACTCCTTCATATCTGTCCAAGAATAGATCCCTGAGGAACATCCGTTCTTAATAGTAGAAAATCAGATTTAACTGTGCCTTCATTATTTCCCATCAGCACACACATTGACACTTGTCCCCAAGGTAGGACTGGAAAAAAGCAACTGTCTGCTCCGAAAAACCAAAATAGTGTAATTCTGCCAAGAGCATCTCGTGGTCAATAGTATCAAAAGCTTCAGAAGATAAAAGTGTTTTATTGCCCACTCTAAGTCTGGGCAATTCAATTCAGAAAGTTCTTTTTTCTTGTCAATTTTGAATAAAGTACAAATATAAACCCAAGAATGAACTGCAAGATGGCGGATGGGCTGAGCTAACTCGCTCTTATTGTCGTCACTGTATCAAAATCTACAGTGGGTCTATACAAGACAGTGACTACAATAGAGTGCATCATTTTTGATTGGTCAATCGTAATAATTTAGAAAAAACATGGCGGAT
Source organism: Orchestes rusci (assembly GCA_958502075.1). Classification (NCBI taxonomy): domain Eukaryota; kingdom Metazoa; phylum Arthropoda; class Insecta; order Coleoptera; family Curculionidae; genus Orchestes; species Orchestes rusci. Next base: position 14,756,484 of record OY293310.1, on the reverse strand, counting down.
AAGATCAAATTGGCGAAAATCGAGTGCATTATTTTTAATTCGTCAATATTAATTGTGTTTGGTCATATTTTTGTGAGGTCATTTTACTTGTTGTCTCGACGAACATATTATTATATGTTCGGTAATACACGTCATAATTTTGCAAAAACATGGCGCCTATGCGCCTAATTAGCAATAGTCACCGTCTCTCATATAGACACTAGCCTAGTTTACAACGATAACTCGTTTAGTTCGGTCCGATAGGACCAAGTGAGTGGAGTTAGTACGGTAGGACTTGCATCTCGCCTGTTTACACCGTCTTGCAACGCGTGAACTAAATGAGTACGCGCGCGATTCGTCAAAAAATGTCGAAAACAAGTCGAAATTATTTATCAACACAATTCGTAACCAAAAAAACATAAGTAAGTACGCTCAGATTGCCTTAGAAACTCAGAAACAACACAATTCACAATAATCACATTCAACATAACCCCATAATTTTGATCAAGAGCGGACCAGCTTAGTCCGCGACTGTTTACACCATTCGAACCAAATATTTGGTTCTGATATAGTTCGAATCTAGTACTTGGTCCGCGGACCAAGTTGTCGGTGTAAACTAGGCTACTGTATTCAAAGGAAGATTGCAGAGCCTAGCCGCTTTCTTTCGCAACTGATGCCAGAATCAAAACGCGATTGGATCAAATAATCACGTGACAAGGTAAAATGCTCAAAAGAACGCATCATGTGACAAGGAATCACGATCAGAAAAATCGATTCGAAAGAATGCAGCTCCTGTGTGGTCAATTCTCGAAATATGATTATGAGTCTTGAATCATAACCTCAATATTTATTCCATTGAATTTGCCATAACGGTTGTCAAAAAAAATGGCGTCTGTATTGATCGTGGTAGTCTGTTGTGTCGTTGGTTTTTCTTTTGTGCAATTATCCATTTGTATTTTAAAAACTGTTTATAAGTTTCTTAACCTCGGATTTGTCCATCAAATATAGTGTTTTCAAGGTAGGTGTGTCTAGAAATGATCATAATTACCCTCGTATTTTTTTAAATGGAACACCCTGTATATAAGAATTCTAATTATTTCTCCTAGCTTGTACGATCATTTTGATATGACGTTTATTGGGTCTAGGACTTATAATAAGGAAATGGGCGATCATATTTTGAAAAAGGACTCATAGTTAGGCTTTTTTTCAAGCGAAATGGAAAAAATTATCGAAAAACCAACTGACCCATGAAACATTACTTATCCTTGAACACAATAATCACATACATTTTGAATAAAATTATTTTTTATTATACAGGGTGGTCAAGTTTTGAAAACGCGAATTATTTAATTAATAAGCTATTTGCTAATTATTAAATCAACTAATTCCTGATGTCGTCATGGCTTCATGCATGGCCACCTATAGTTTTATAACTGGGTAATAATTTGTAGTACAATTAGGAAACTTTGTATTCGCGGGTGATTTCCGAAAAAACTATTGATAGAAAAGTATGATGTTTTTGAAAAGCTAATGATGTTATCTTCAAGATCGAAGTATAACGTACAGGGTGTTTCATTTGAAAAAATTGTGTAAGGTCGGGTTTGCAAAACTTCAACACCCTGTATAAACAAATGATTTTATCCAAAGTGTATGTGATTGTTTTGTTCAAAGATAAGTAATGTTTCATGGGTCAGTTGGTTTTTTGATACTTTTTTCTTTTTTGCTTGAAAATTGGCCCAACTATGAGTCCTTTCTCAAATTAGATCGCCTTCCATTCCTTTATAAGTTTTAGACCCAACAAACCTTATATCAAAATGCTCGTACGAGATGGGAGAAATGATTAGAATTTTTACATACAGGGTGTTTCATTCAAAAAAATACTAGTTTTGTTTGCCAGAAACTTTTTGGAACACCCGGTACTATGGCTATATTTTTAAAACATAGCCCTCGATATACTATGATGTACACAAAAAATATTTAAATTTCTCACCATTTTCCCCCAATCGTCCACCTCATCTTGGTTGCACCACGCTGGGTTGCACCACCCTGAAAGGCTTGCGCCAAAATGCGATCACCAATGTTATTGCAAATGCTGATCGCACAATTGCGTATACGTTTTAAATTGCGAATGCTCAAGAATTGACCACCTGTAGGTTAGTGTGATCAACTCAGTTTTGCTGGAAAATGCACTCGCAACATGTGTGAGCTAGACCATCGAATATCTCCTTTGAAAAAAAGGATATCAAATCAACCAAGAGAGCAAAATGTTCAGAATGAAAGAAACTCCAATATTTTAACATAGGAGGAATCCGAGGAATACCATTTCTACCAGGAAACCACAGAACACATATACAAAGCTTAGAACAAAAACGTAAATGGAGGGCGGAGCCTAAGTGACAGCTTTGATTCGCATCCACGGAGAGGCGCTGATGTGCCTGAAGTTCGTTAGATCTCGAAAAGATGGCGGTATGTGGAATGACACATGACAGCTTATTAGCTTGCAATCTTATCATGAATGTCATGATGATAGATGCAGTCATTTGAACGTCACCCTTTATCTTCATGTTGTCTTTCATGCTTTGATTCCTCTCTAAAGTATCATTCACATAGGGCAAGGTAGAGGTAAGGTAGAAGTGAATTATGAATTAAGAATATTTGACGCGTACATTTCATACCCGCTGTTCACATAGAATTAAGATTGCTTTAACGTGGTAGTGGCGAAGTAGTGGCAAGGTAAAAGATACCAAGGTCCAAACTTTTTGGGGCAAGCGTCTGGCAAATTCTTACCGGAGCCAATCAGAATCGTGTTTATGACGGTCGATTTCTGTCATTTTGAAATTGTCAAAATTTGTTCCATATTGTATAGTGTTTGAAGGACTTTACGGCTATGGAGAGCTTAGATCGAAAATTGGCCGGAGTATTGCCAAATAACCCGGCAATTTGAAAAGGAACAACAACATGAATAGCAGGAAATCTGGTTTGAAGGAAACGACGTGCGCATGCGTACCACAAAATGATACCCCACAAATGATTCAATGTGAACGACAGCGGTAAAAGTATTGCATTAATTTGATACTCCACTTCTACCCTAATTCTACCTTGCCCTATGTGAATGATACTTAAGTGAAAAAATGCCCTGGTAATCCTCATCAAAAAACCTATAAGAACGCAGAATACAACCCGGAATACTAGAGGCTCATCAATGTTCCAGCCGCCATCGGAAAAGTTCCGGACAAATGCATCCTCCACAAAATAAGGAAAGTCACGATGGCAAAAAAATTTCTACCAGAAGAACAAATGGGATTTCGCCCAGTGTATTCTACAACAAATCAAACAGTGAGGCTAAGTGACACCATCCTGAAAAGGTGGAACAAAGGGGAAAAAACAGAAAAGTGTTCATCGACGAGTTTCGTACTGCCCAGCCGTCCCACACCACATGGAGCCATGCATCGCTTCCCGGGACCTCCGGATAGTGAGTGGCATTTTCTCATAGTCACCATCACACAGGGTCAGCGCCCCGCAGCGCAGATAGGAACCTCCACACTGACCCCATCCCCAGATGGTTCTGGACATTCAAGAAAAACCGAAAAAACTACATCTATTCCAAGTTTTTGTCTTTATTGATGTGTCTTTATTCGATCGGTTGGCTCGACTAGCACAGCTGTGCAGGAAACTCTATAGAGTATTTTGAATTTTCAGCACATTCCGCATTGCTAGTTTGACAGGCTGAGTTTCCTGGTAGAGCTATTTTTTCTCCTATGCTAAAATATTGAAGTTTCATTCATTCTGAATATTCTGTTTTTTTGGTTAATTCTATTTTTTCTTTTCAAAGGAGATATGAAGCTTTGTATTAGTTTATGTTAACATTGACTCTTATGGGAAATCGGTCGGTATATTGTTGGATGATTTTTTGATTGTGTTGTGTTAATTTGGACTTACAGCGTTAACAATAATTAGTGGGTAGGTAGGTAGATTTGTTTGATTTCGATTAGATAAGATTAGGATGTTTCACTTTGGTTTTTGATTTCATGGTTTTTCTTCTGATTGAGGATATTTACATTAGGTGTGTCTGTTATTTCGGTGTAGGATAGTGTAATGCAGATTGATTTTTATAACCAATGGCTAACAGTGTAAAGGAAATTCACCAAACGCGTTAGTACGTTTAGTAAAGATATTCTTTCTCAAAAAAACAGACAAGCGTTTCACAAACAAAGCCACACTGCGTGTTGAAGTGTAGAAAAGTGTAAAAAAGTGTGCACTAGTGGAGCATAACAAACACTCCTATTATTGTGCAACGTCAGAGCAGATGACGGTTGTTTGTTGGATGGTTTTTCGATTGTGTTGTGTTATTTTGGAGTCCCAGCGTCAATAATGATTAGTAGGTAGATTTGTTTCGTTTCGTTCAGGTTTATAAGGATTTAGTATTTTTTCTTTTGATTGAGGATATCTACATTTTGTGCACAAGGTGCACGTCTGTTCTTTTCTTCTTCTTTCTGGATTTCAATTTCGAGATGGATTTGAATCAAAACTGGGATTTGTCTGGGCATAAGCTGATTCAAATTTCTGGAGTCGGCTCATGCGTTTTCCATTCATCATCGCTGCTCGGAGAGTGGGTATTTCAGCTAGTCACAAATAATTTGCACAAATTCATAAAAAAAACGATCTCTCAATCAATTTGCAGTTCATATTATTTAGTTAACTCTGATTTCACTTATTTCAGTCGACTGAATAGATTGACGTTGAGGATGCGTTTTCTGTTCTCGTTTCATATGAGCGTGACGTCACGAAATGAAACTCGTGATTCTGGTGTGCAGAGTCAGGCTTAATTTTCAATAACACTGATAGACACATGATAACATGTTCCGCCTTAAACATTATTCTATGAACACATGTTTTGTGACAAAATAACTTTTGGGTGTTTCTAATGTAGTTTCATACCTCAAAATCAAATCTGAAAACAGAATCCATAGATATTCTGCAACCTGTACATTTAGAATTGAAAATATGTAAAATTTATGATTTTTTATCATCTCATAAGGTCATCCGGTTCTGGCAATTTTTTTTTGTTGATAAGATGTAAACAGTACTACAGTATTGGTTTATCAGTAGTCTAACAACATTCAAATCGGTCGGTCATATTCTAGCTTGTGAATGTTTTTTTTCCAATTTTCATGTTTCTTTGTGTTATCTTATTTTTTTTTAGTGCTCTGCGGATAAGACTTTCCAATACAATGCCTAGGCAGTGTGTAAATAGTGCGAACAGTTTTTGTTATGTGTTTTCTTAGTAAACAATCAGTTCGTATAGCAAAAAATTATGAGTAATGGAAAAACATCTAATGCTGTTTTCTGCTTATTTGGCAGCGTTTACACAATAATCAGTTAATTTTTTTCTTGTCACAACAGAAAAGTTCATTTCTGTTCACCAGTGTAATAAAATACTACATGATTTCAGGCCGTAGGTTAAAGTTTCAAAATTAAGTGGTAACAAAACTCACAAGACTTGATATTTTTCCCATATACAAACATTTTGCAAATTCACCATTCATTTAATGTGTCAAAATAAAGTGTTTTTGTGGAAAAAGATCTTTTACTCCTTTGATATGAGCAAATGCGCTTCTGAAAGTCATCGTATTTTAGTGGAAGTTTATGATGAGCATGCAAACGTGCCTGAAGTGGTTTGCACGTTTTAAAAGTGAGGACATTGATACGCGTTTTTTGACCTGCGATCATTACTAGAAGAAAACGATTTTTGCATCGAATTGTCACTAGTGATGGAAAATAGATCTGTTACGACAGCATAGGTTGAGCCCGGCTGCATCAATGACATAGCAGGATCTAAGGCCCTGATCTGTATTAGGTGGGATCACAGGAGTGTGGTTAATCATGAGCTCGAGATCGCTACCGACTATAATCGATGGGTTCGAGCCGTGTATTGAAAAAAGAACAGGCGGGATACAGTGAGATTAGAATAAGTCATTTTACTGCACGACAATGAATGAATCGGTGAAAATATGAGTACCTCAAAACACCCCAGATATTGCACACAGTACCATTTGTTTCATTCGATGGCTCATCTGAGTGTGGCAAAAGTTGTAGACAGTGATGGACAATATTTTTCAATGAAGATGCTATGAATCATTCCAAGTCCAAGTCCTGATATTTTTCACGTGCTCAAAACACTCATTTGATTTTCCCAGTTTTCATCGACTCGTTTTTCCAATCGTTTTCGAGGGATTTATTGATGTGTATTAAAGGCTAATGCGATCCAAGCAAGTGACGGATGCAGCGCCCCGATATTGCTGAATGACATACAAAAGATGTGAAAAAACTGGAAAAATCATCAGTATGCAGGAAAAAGCAGTCCTTTTTTTTTAATGGATCGTTCTATATTTGAGTATATTTTTCGGTTCATACATAACATACTTAAATTCAACTGCTTCGGAAATATTCGCATTTGAAACGTCACTTATTAATAATTTCCAATCATGTCACATCAAGAAATAAACAATTTCAAAAACAATTATTTGAATGGTTAAATAAATATAAAGATGTGCTACCTAGCCTCCATTTTCTTCAAAACATCTTATAAGCATAAAAAAGTAATCTTCGAAGTTTCCCTAATTTTCATCTTCATTCAAATCATTTATTAATTTTTCCGTATCAAATCTTCAAAAAAATTGAGTATCCTGTATAACAAGTTTTTTATACAGGATGTCATAAATTTGGGTGTATGCATGGGGATCTCAGTTTCTATAAGTACGGTCAAACGGAGGCAAGTTGTTCATCTTGATGCTCAACAAAATGTATTTTTGAAATTGATAATTCAAAAAAATCGAATTTTTGCAAACATGTTTTTAATATTTGTTGAGTTTATTTGGCAAGGTATCACCTTAGCGCCTTAAGGAAGTCAAAAGATAACTAATAAAAATAAAATAAAACATCCAGGGCCGTATGTAAAATAAAGTTGATGATGACGCTCACAGATGAAACGTCAGATGTTTAATTTGATACCGCCATCTTCTAGTGGAGATAAACTGGATAAAGTATCATTTATTTTAAAAAATATGTTCAAACAAACTCTGGAAAAAAAATCGTTTTTTTCATGTATCTTCGGAAATAGTAGGACATTTTTAAAATTTTGAAATTACATTTTTTTGAGCATAAAAAAGCGCAACTTTGCGTCCTGGTATTGATATGATATGATAAATGAAATATGATTAGAATTTCACGAGGAATCGAAAAATAAGTTCAAATTTAGGGCGATCCATAAAAAAAATGACTTTTTGTTTTTCCTTACAGGTATAGGTAGGAACTAATGATTTTTCCAAATTTTTGTACACGTAAATTAAAAGTATTTTTCAGTACCTACATAAATAAAACACAGAACAATGGATCCCAAAAAGTTCTTGTTCTATCACTTCCAACTTTTTAAGTCTGATTTTGTACGGGTGAATCGTTTCTATGGCTGTGAATTGAGTGCTGTTCATTGAAAAAACATTAGGAGTAGAAAAGTCAACAGAGGCTTGGTTTTGGTATTGGTAAGGGTGTGGGCCTAATGACTTTTCGCCAACCCTGATTACTCTCCGAACCGTCCCGTTCCTATTGTGAAGCGGAACAGGTCATACCAGTTCAGATCCCCCAACTTCTCCCGGTCATAGAAGCGGCAATCATTTGTCGCTCCTTTGACCCTCCTCCTCAGGTGACCCCATCTATCGCGCAGACTCACAGTGGACAGTAAGGACATAGGGGTGATTCATGATACTAAAACACACTGTTTGTTGTGGTATCATGGGTGTGATTCGCCAATTCTTGGTGAATCAAACTGTCGCGTCGGTTGAGCTTGTAGCAATGTCCTGTCAGAATGCTGGTGGCTTACTTTTTGATATAAGCAAAACACATGAGATAAAACCTTTTTTTCCAAGAGTTGGAAAAAAAACAATCGGCACATATCGCCGTGAACATGGTTTCGTCAATCCATTTCCTCTATCCATTGATAAAGAGTGCGTTCAACAGTTAAGTATCGGGAAGTCGTTATCTTTTCGTTATAGTTATTGATGTTACCAGCGCTCATAAACGAATAGATCTCAAAATAAATAGAAAAATAGGTATCAATGATAGTATAATTTGGAAATAAGTCTCCAATATCGTTTTCGAATCGCCGGCGATGCCTTTTCCAAAAATCGTATCGCACGCAACTGTTCTACTTATCACCTACCTCAGAAATCTAGCAACGAGTCGCAGATAGAAAAAGTATTTTGAAGCGAGCTGTTCTGCTTCAATCGAGCGTAATCAATGCAACATTAAAATACTGATACTTCTCGTTCTTGAACTTTTTACACATTCATCAAAAATGCCAATAATATGCTATACTACGAAATATAGTTTTAAATAGACTTTTACGTTATTCATCCATGGTTTGGAATTCAAAAACAGTAATTGGTGTACTTGATCATGAGTAATATAAGCAAATATAGCTTGTTTTAGTTTGAATGTTACTTTCAATAACACGCAGTTGCGGCGAATACAATCCATTATCTACTTATTGTGTGCAGTACAACAACAGATTTATGAAAATTGACGATTTTTTCATTTTTCAGGCTCAATATTTGATTTTCGAGAAAATGCGTGAAGAAGGATTTGTCGCAGGCTCTGACGATGTAAGACTCACAGTTGAAATATTGGTGCCGAGTTCGCAAGTTGGTCGTATTATCGGCAAAGGTGGTCAAAATGTGAGGGAATTACAACGAGTTACTGGAAGCGTGATCAAACTTCCAGAACAAGGTGCTACTCCTGTAGAAGATGAAACCACTGTACATATCATTGGACCATTCTTCAGTGTGCAGGTTAGTAGTGGATACCTTCAATTTTCATTGGGTTTCATTGCGTTTGGCAAAAATTTTGATGTCGCGTGAGCGACATCATTTAGTGCCCCGTGCACCTTGGGTTAGTTAAAAGGCGGAAATAAGTTGTAAAAAGTACTTTTCCTAACTGATTTCAGTAAAAGATGATTTGATAAAGTTTCTCTAACATTCACTAGTAAAAGTGTACAATATTCTTCAAAATTTAACATTTCCTAACGGATCAAGTAATTGCTAGCATCAACTAGTAAAAGCTAGCTTTCACTGAATTTCCAACATTTACTGTAACATATCGACGAAATTAGAAAATCGATTATTGTCAGATTTTCTATCTTTCGGAAAATGAATGTAAACATAATATCTACGCATGAATTCCATCAAATCTCCAATTTGTTAATATGGTATTGAATTCCAGAAGATCTTATCAACCTTTATCAAAAAAATCAAGTCTATATGACCGATCTAATTATCTTTTCTCTACCCCAAGATTGCGTAAGCCAATAACACAAGCGTTGTAATGATACGGATGAGGATTTAAAATACAAATATACGATATGCAGGGTGTCCCGAATTTTTATAAAAAGATTTTGACAGGAGATTCTACGATCAAAAAGAGTTAATGGCCGCTAAGGGGGCTGCAGCTATTTCAAAACAAACCCCTGGCGATGGTTTTTTCCACTGATTTTCGAAGACCGGTGGAGTTTTCAACTGGTGGGGGTGAAAATGTACCCTCGAAAGTTCACGTTTGTATCTCGTGAAGGCCTCAAAATAAAGAAAACATAGTCCTATAAAAAGTTTCAGGAAACCAAATTCTGTACTGAATAAGACCAAGCGCATATTGTTTTGGACATCCGTTCTCATACTAGTCATCAAATTTGGTTAAATTCTACTGTTCATGAAAAAAAATCGTTTTTCTTCACGTTATAAGTGGATGTGATACAACATCATCATTCTTTAACCAGGGCAAGAAGAAAGTTGCGAATATTTTGATCGGGGAAAAATATCTTCTCGAAGAAATCTAACCTTTCTTCGAGCAGCTGAAGCTATTTCCAAAGCTGGTCTACGATTTTTAACAGCCCTCTTCGGAGGAAAGGCAGTAAATACTTTGGATAAACTGCGATTCGACCTGTTTTCTAAAGCCCTTGTGAAATCGAAATTCAACCTCGGATCCCTACCACCAATCAGCCCGACAACAGTACTTCAGAGCTTACCTACACGTACAAAATGTGGTTAGGGCATCACATGGATCCGCTTCACTGGGGATGGTAGGCTACAAAGTCGTGTCTAGACCCTTTCCTACCTCCAAGGAACCAGCAAATGAAACGATTTTGTTTCATACATATTTAAAATGAGCACTAGTAAGGAAAGAGCTGGTCCAGAAAGTATGCGCTTGCTCATTCGATGCAGAATTAAATGCCCTAAAACTTTCTCTAGGCCATTGTTTTTGATACTCTGAGTCCTTCACTAGATATATAACCGTAGTACCGCAAAAACACCCTTTTTGAGAGTTACCCGGTACAACCTCGGCAACATTTTGTGAAAATCCCATTTTCTGATTGGCCAAAGCAGTTGCGCCCTCTGGCGACCGTTCTACAAACTTAGCAAGCCATTCGGCAAATACTTTCCGAGATACCGACGAAAGTCATGTTTAGTGGGGCACCCGGTACATTTCAAGCCCCCACCACTTTAGCAACTCTAAAGGGGATTGTCAGAGTGAGCCACAAATGAAGCAACTAAATCCATTTATAGCCTTCATTTCCTGTTTCAATTGGCCCAACCTACTTTTTTTCAAATGGAAAGGGGGGTCGAGTGATACCTCATTTTAAAGGTCTTTTCATCCTTATTACACCCTGAAAGTTTGAACCAGTATTTTTTTTCAAAATGACGCCTAATTGACGTTTTGACATTCTCAGCTGTTACTACTGTGTTGAGAAACGCAGAACGTGTTTTTGTTTGGTTAGTTAAATCAAGGGCACAAACTAATATTCACATGGATATTTATAATTTTCGTTTCAATTTAAGTTGAACAAAATTTGAATTCCCAATATATAAACAGAGGTGAATAACTTTTTTAAATCCCCGTATATCATTTGTTTTGATATAAAAATAAAAAACTTGGCAGATAGCTCTACAACATATTCTTTAGTTCGCTTCGATAAGATAAAAAAGGACGAACATACACACGTTTAAAAAGTGGACAGGATAAATTGACCACACTGTACACTGATTCCTAAAGTTAATAATAACCAAAATACAGGCGGTCAAAGTTGATTTTTTTTTTTTTTTCAAATAAGTTCTAAATAAATAAGATAATGGAAAGAATAACATACGAGATTCGAGGTTTTTTTCAGGTAAGTCAAATTCTTCATACTTGACGTCGTTAAGGAGGGCGCCATCCATCCCACCTCGAGCTCGTTTCAAAGGACAAAACTGTTTTGTGGTTTCCTGTTTTACTGTGACTATCGAAGACATAGATTAATCGACAGACTTTAGACTTGTTTATTTATTAATATTCCTTCAGGACTCGATTTCCTGACTCATACAATATGTACTATGAATATTTTGATGTGGTTATTATTAGGCGCATAAATGAATTGGGATTCAAATATCTCGAAAACGGTCAATTTTAGCGACTTTAAGATGTACCTTTTCATTAGTCAAAGCGATACAGTAAAACCGCTAAAAGTTATGTCCTTTGAAACAAGCTCGATAAGCCAAATCAAATAATAAAATCAAATTAAAAATTATGCTCTATTGCCACAGAAAAATTTGAATACATTTTATGGACAAAGTGAATACAAAACGTGAGTAAAAACAATACAAAACATAATGCATGACTAAGAAAGTTCCTACATTACATAAAAACAGTACAAATATTTACAATAGTTCGTGTCAAATCCTAACCCTAAATGAGTGATGTCAAAGGTACGAACGAATTTGAGTTTCTCGCCTCAAAAAACCCTCGAATCAATAATTTTGTGCCATTATTGGTATCCAAAATGTATTGAATAAAAAAAAAGAAAATTTCAACTTTGACACCCTTTATATTGGTTTTCAACTGTTGGACTAGGGTAAATGCGGTTGAATCCTGATATTTTCGATTGGAGAATCTGGGGTTTTACCGAGAACCATTAATTAAGGGACACCCTGTATATTAATTACACACTTATACTGAGTATGCCGGATGCATTTAAGAATAACGTACATTCTACTGGCACCAACACAATAAAAAACGGCTCTCATTGGTCATGGTCAGTGTCGAAGAACAGTACGGATTGCCGAAAAGGACTTGAATACGCGTACTGTTTGCTCCTCGACAATGGGATTAATGAAATGAATTTCAGTTACAGTTATCCACAGAACAAACTTGAAAAAAATAATATTTGGTTTATTCAAATAATATGATATTTTATTTGATTGATAAAATAATGTTTCAAAATAGAACTATATAAAAAAAATGTCACATTGCCAATGGATACAAGTTCATCAATTGAGACATGATTAAAGGAAGGCGGTCGCTAAGACATCCATTTTTTACCAACCACAAACCAATACACTTCAAATTCCTCGTATTTATGTCATTTAGGTATTAACACAGCGTTGGGTAACCTGACTGTTGTCATAAAAAAACTAAGAAAACTTCCCAATATACGCATCGCCACTTATTAAAACTGGAATAAAACTGGCTCACAAAATAATTCGAGTATTTCCAAAGGGCTGACATATTTTTTGTGTGTCTTATTTGCATTGAGAGCAAAAAGTAGGGGTGTTTTAAACGTTTGGGCAATCTGTACTGTTGTTCGGCACTGACCAATGAGAGCCGTTTTTCATTTTGTAGATGCCAGTAGAATGTACGTTGTGCATAGATGCGTCCCGGATAAAAGTGGGGGTCGCGTATTTGTATGCCCAAAAATATTCTACCTTTGTTTTATTTTGAATCGATATCATTATAAACATGCAGGATGAAATAGAAAAATGTCCATTTTTCTAAAACCACTTTATTTTGCTTTTTATAAAAGCTTTTTTACTTTCAAATTTTCAGGATATCAGGAAAAAAATTGTACTACTTTGTTGCGCCCGGCCAAGATCAACTTTTGTTTTTCTTATGGGCGCCATATTGCGTTTCTTCATTTTCAAAATCCGCAATAAAAATGCTTTTTGAAAATATGGTTCCCATAAGAAAAATAGAAGTTGACTTGCCTGGACGCAACATGAAAGGCCTACAATTTTTTTGACGCCATATCGTCAATACCTACTATCGCCGTATCCTGAAAATTTGAAAGTGCCAGCTTTTATAATAAACAAAATATTGTGGTTCTTTGAAAATTAACATTTTTCACCCTGGATCTACATTACGGTATCGATTCAAAATGAAACAGAGCTAGAATATTTTTGTGAATACAAATACGCTACTTCTCTTCCATTTAAGCAACGTTGTATCTCTTACCGTTTCCAATATCCCCATGTAGTACCATGTACATTTTATTCTGGACTGTCCCGGAAAAACGTGAGGAATCTCAATGGGGTGATAAAGTGGTGGTGGGTAATACGCAACAAAAATTTGAAATCTCAATATTTTGAGAATTGGAGACTCTGATGCTAGAAGGGGATAAGTGCATAATTCTGCAAAAGTGAGATATCTGCTTACATAGTTTCAAAAAGTTGCTCTCCTTGCCTGGTCCAAGTACGGAATACGTCCGGATGATAGAATGATTTAGTTTCTATTACCCCGACGTATCCCATACTTGCACCAGGCAAGATGAGCAACTTTTTGAACCCATAAGCAGATATCTCACTTTTTTCGAATTATGCACTTATCCCGTTCTTGCACCAGTCACCTGTTACAGCCACGCAAAGTTTTTTTTCTTATTAATATATTCCGTATGTTAAAAAATGTTTCTACTGGATGTCCCACAATGAACGTCACAGGCCATAACTCGTTTATGTTTGAAGATAAAAATTTAATCAAAAATATTTTGTAAATGATTAGCAAGGCTCTCTCTAAAAGTTAAAAAAATATATCCCCAAAAAAAACATCCCTTAAATTGTTTGCTTATACTCCATTGAATTTTTTTCCCTGTTTTTCATGTTAAAAATTTTACTTTAATGTGCCATTGACTTTGTTGTCTCATAAACATTCGAAAACTTGAAAAAAATAACCGGGGTGCAATTTGAAAAAAAAAAATTAGGGGTGATTTTGAAGAAATGTTTTTTTCGGGGGTATTTTTTTTCAGTTTCAAAGAGAGTTTTGCTAATAATTTACAAATAATTTTTACTTACATTTTTTTCTTCAAAAATAAACGAGTTATGGCCTGTGACGTTCATTGTGGGACACCCTGTATACTCTGCCACTAGAGAGAGCTTTATCTGAAATCCAAAATTCATAGTTTTGCATTTTTTGACATAGTAGTGACTGCTGAAAACGTCAAAATAACAGCTACGCGGCATCTTGAAAGAAGAATTCAAATGAAAAGGTGGGTAGATTGATACCTCATTTTGAAGTTCTTTTCATCCCTTTTACACCCTGAAAGTTTGAAGTCGCTGTCACGTTCTAATAATTTTTAATTCCAAGCCAGATTTTTTTTCAAAACGACGTCCAATTGCCATTTTAACACTCTCAGCTGTCACTAACGTAATGAGAAATATTGTACGTGCTCATTTATTGGATGAAGATCCAAACGTCATTCTTTTTCATAAATCGGTTTAATAAATAGGGGCAGGGGTGCATTAAAGAATTGTACTGTATAATCACCCCTTAGGTTTCCTGACGTTGTTCCGGGACATCCTACATACAGAGTGACACATTTGAAAGCGGGCCACCCTCATAACATTTTTATTGACGCTATTTGTTTTGAATTTTAAAGGGGGAAAAAGTGTAATTGGGGGCCAGGCGGCGTCCAGTCTACTTCTAAACCAAGGACTACTTGATTACATTTAGTGACCAGAATCCATATTAGCGATTTTTTAGAAAAAAAAATCTGCCTACGTCACTGAACTCGTCATCCCCCAAATTGGATCAGCATCAAATTTCATGAAAAAATATTCATCATTGACGATTTTACGGCTACTGCTGTCTAGTTGGTTATTATACATTTGAAAGATTTTTTTTCTCGTTCAATTCCGCAGTTTTTTCTCTAATAAATCCCACTAGAGAAATGTCTAGGGGAGTCAAGTCGTGGATTCTGGGAGAAAACTCCATTCACCTACTAATTCGCCCCATATCCATCAATTAGGAAAATGTTCATCTATCCACACTATCACGCATTTAGACTAAATAGTTGAAAAATCCTGGATTTGAAGTTAACTCATGCGTCTCAATTTTAATTTTTGTAAATTTTATACATTTTTCACTGCTTGATTCAATGTGTTTTGTTTTTGATATACCAGAGGATGTTTATTGTAGTTGTTTTTTGATAAATTTGTTGTGGCTGATTTGTTATCGCATCAGTTACGAGATGGAAAGCCTCCAAATGCCTAATAACCAAGTTGACAGCAATAGACGTAGAATCGTTAATGTTAAATATTTTTCCGTGAAATTTGGTGCAGATCCATTTTAGGGGATGAAGAATCCAGTGGCGTAAACAGATTTTTCCTGAAAAATTCGCTAACATGGTTTCTGAATTTTTCAGCCTCCAAATTAGTGTAATCGAGTAGGTCTTGGTTTAAAAGAAAGGACGCCATGTAATGGAAGATGTTGGATGAGGCTTTCTGATCTTTGACTAAACCTTGGTTGATTGAAAAAGGAAAGTCATCAAGCCGGAATATCGTCTATTGACCACATTAATACAGCCAAGGGCGGGACCGACATGCTCCGCCCTTCGACAACACTTGCTATCTCTATGTGATGTTAAGTCTATCGAGGTCAATAATATTCTCCTGGTTCTTGACTCGTGAGGACGGTGCCTTGCCAGCATATATATTCAGCTTGTTTAGATATTTCACGAATGTTGATTAAACAACTACAATCTGATATACAGGGTGACACTACACGTTCCCCCTTTTGCAAAAATGATTTAACGATCAGCTGAACCATTTTCACAATAAAACAAAAAATTATCACTACACGTTTTGTTCTAGAATTAAAAGAAACTTATAAGAAAGACAAAATATGGTGTCACAGTACATCTTTACCTAAAACCATCATTTTCTTTTAAACTTATGATCAATAATGACTGTTGACAGAACTCATACAATAATTTATTAGACATCTTAGCTAACGGCTTTTACTATGGCCACTTGTGAAAGACACTGCTGTGGAGAAAAGACAGAGTAAGCTAAATAATTGAATAAGATACAACATCAAGAAAATATTGAGTACTCATTGTATAATCTTGTCAATCAATCAGAAATACCTAACTAAAATCAAATATTGTTATATAATTTATATTAAAGACTTAACATTTCAAAATGATCCTTAAAATTCTTCCAAATATAAATATGTATATGAAAAAATCAAAAAATCATGTCTACATAACATTATTTAAATTATTAGATCGAATCATATTCATGTTTTTAGATTTAATAGGTTTGGGGTATCAGATGTTCATTTTTATCGCGTCATAGGTAGCATCAATATTTTATACAATACATAGGTCTCAATCATTATCTTTCCATTATAACTTGCGTTGTTTTCACTTCACTTTTTATTTCTTCAAAATTCCAGTCTTCTATTTCACATATTTTTGCAAACTCTCATCGATGCATTGAATGCTAACGACGATCGAGGCTCGTTAATTATAAAATCCCTGTCCTTTATTCCTTTTATCATTTTTTATACATTCAGTATATTGCATGCATGCATTTTATAAATTTGTTTTCATCTCATAATAATTTAACAGTCTATCCCAACGATTTTTAATATATTTTGACATAATATGCAATTTTCGTCATTTTCACTTCTTTAAACAAAATTTGAAAGAAAAAAATCCATATAAGAAAAACCGTTATTTCGACTGCGGGTACCCACAAGTGCTCTTTGCACTATATGCATATATATTGTGCATCATCAATTATCATTTATTAGGTAACACTCCCTTTCATCAGCCCAATATAGCTGAGATAAAGTGTCCCAAGCAAATTTACCATTAATGAATGGGAAAGTGCCCTGACTACTAAAACTTCTTCCCAATACACTCCATGCTAACTAGTAAAAATATCAATACGCGCCACGGACTTCTATACACTTGCGGGTGATCAAGCCGTTCCTGTATAGTTCCTGACAATTTAAGTGTATGATCTTCACTGTTGCTCATTCCATTTTATTGTACTCACATTCCTAATCCAACTCAATACATTTTCTTTTACCAACTCCAATTCCTTGATCGCTTCGCAAATCGATGCTTACCTACTTAACTTACTTTTGCTTGAAATTTTTACAGAAAAAAAAATGTTTTTGTGAGAGTAAGGATTATTTGTGCAACGTGGCATTTTAACTTTTATCCTGTGGCGCATGTTTGCTTGTTGGTCAAATAAATTTTCACCACTTGATCTCAGTCTATTATCATATTTTAGTTGACTTTGAAAAGCAAAATTACTACAAAAAAATACTTTTCTCATTCTACCTAGATTCTAGAAATATTACTTTTTTTTTTTATTCTGGAGAATTCATTAACATCAACGCACCTAAAAATTTGCATTTGAGTTTAATACTGAATTTACCGTTTCAAAAAAAAATATCCTGATTATTTTACATGTATTTTGAAATAATCACTATGTAGCCGCGTTGTTGGCCTAGTTTATATAGCAAAATATTGAAATAAGACCTGATGCTGCTTAGTGCTCATTACAGAAATAATTGCAACGTTAGTAGAATGGATTAATTTGGAACAGTCTGAATGAAAAAAAAAAACCAAACGCCATCGGGATTTAAAATAATGTTTTCCCCTTCTACAATTCCAAACAAATTGCGTGAAAAGCGCTCCATAAATAAAAATTTTATAAGGATTGCCCGCTTCCAAATGGGTCACTCTGTATACGGTGTGTCCACTCTGAAGTCGTCCACCCTGTATTAGGTATCAATGATTTTTTGTTTAAAACCCACTTTACTGTGAATCAGAACGTACAGGAAGACTCAATGAGCAGTATAAGTAATAAATTAACAAATTAACAAAAAAAAATAACCAAAATAGTAACATTTTTTTTTGTTGAAAATGTGAACAGGGAGGTTTTTGGTCATTCTGATTGAGATTCCGTTGTCAGTTTTTTTCTAAAAAATCCCCTAATACAATTTTCTGAAATTTGACCCACTTTGAACCCCCATAATCACCCAAAAGTACGTCCCTGGAATTGATTTGGTATAATGTGGTAAGTGTTTGACGAGACCTGACAAACAAAAAAAAAATAATAAAATTGGTTAATAAACAAAAATGTTACAGGGGTGGGACACTTCAGAGTGGACACCCTGTAGAAGATCTTCCTCTATTAATTGCAGGCAGAGGACGGTACAAAAAGTCGGGGATTCTTCTGCCGAGCATTTACATTCAAAAAAAAATAGTTTGGTGATTGTTGAATCATGTCAAAACTATGTTCCTCTCTGCATACGCAAGCACAATAATTACTCAACGTTGAATACTTGCGCATAAAGACTTCAATTTTATGACTGAAAAGTATAATTCTAATGGTTTTGATTGCATACGCGATATTTTTCATGAGTCATCAACTTTCTCTTATAAACGGTACCTACAGTCAGTTTTAAATTTTGTCAATTATGTGAATTGTGTCTGTCCTATGAAAAAAACAAATCGATGTTTAGGCAATGAAAAGTTGTACTGACTATGATTATAACTTTCAGTCCGCACAACGACGAATCCGCGCCATGGTAATGCAGTCAGCAGCGCCGCCTGCCGGTAGTAGTCGACCAGGCCGCCAACCTCGCCCACCGAAGGAACCAAGTCAAAGTCAGTCAGAAGGCCCTTCTGGAGAGCAGCAGTAAAATTAGGCCAACCTAACTAACATTCACTGCCTTGTGCATTGGCTTGTTGGCATACCAATGACTATCACAGTATAGATATAAAGATACCAAGCCAACAAAATCCCATTGTTTGTATATATGCTGTGATACAAGTTCATCCAACTCGAGGCCTTCCACTATGCAATATTAGGTTGCAGTTTATGGGGTTATAAGTGCGTTTCTTTCGATTGTTAATAGTTTAAGTTAAGTTTAAAGTTGAACTGATCAAGAGTGGAAAGTTTGGAGCAGCGTGAAATATGGTATGTTAACTCCGTGCCTAACACTACAATCTACCTCAAGAAATCAAAATATATTAGATTTATAGCCATAGAAATTTCCGTTGATTGTACCGCAACCGACCATTCGACGATATAGTTTCTTTTACATTATTCACCTGCAAGCATGATCAAGTTTCAACGTGAATACCTGATAAGATGAACTACCAAAGATACAATACAAATGCTCTGAGGAGCACTTTTGATTTCCGATTGGACAAAAATGCAACAAGATTTTTTTAGTCACCATAATATTTTGTATAAACCTAGACCAGCATCACCAAATCTGAATACGCCAAAGTTCCTGAAGAAATTTTGTTAGCCGGGAATGCAGGTTAGAAGTTCAACATTTTTCGTCCTGCATTCCCCAGTAACACAATTGGCTGTTATTTTTTGAGTGTGAATGTGAGCTCTAAAATCAGTTTTTGGAATAAATACGGTGTTATTGTGCGATCGTGAAATGGACAATTCGGGCGCTCGATAACAATCAGTGTAAAAGGACAATTCAAAGGAAAGTCGTGAATGCTATGGACAATTTATATTAATCTACGTTTAATTATTTTATTGTTAGGTGATTGTGAAGGGTCGAGGAGGCTAAAATCACTCCTTAAATTATTTTTTTTGTTTTAAAACCTGGAGTTGTTTTAGGCGCCTCGACACCGATTGTTGCAGAATTGATTTACCAGATAGGACTAAGGTAATGTGAAGTCCGGGTATCTTATTGAAGAGTGATCCCCTTGTTTTGTGCATATTTAGTCGTTTTCTCTACCTTTTTTTCTTCTATTGTTCACTGGCAGTTAATCTAGATACTTTTCAATTTGGATACCGCGTGACTTCAGAAGCGAAGTAGTACCTTGTGTCAAGGTCACTCGCATCCCTATAGTACAAAATCGAGAAGGGATAGTAAAGGCCATTCTTGGGCCTCTTTCGGTCTTTCGTCAGGCCGAAAATATGTACAAAATTAATATTTTTGATAAAAAAATTGTTTGTTGGGGAGGATATTTTTTGTTAGGTAAAAAATCGTTAATAGCGGGGTCGCTATTTTTAAAATTGTGAAAAAAATGGATATATTTATTAGATTTTTATGTATAAAAATTTTTAAATTATTTGTAAAGATTTATGAAGTGTGCCAAAGTGCAAGAAAGTTACAAAAGAGAGCTGCTATTATTTATTATAAAATTAATTATTAAAGGGTACATGTATTTATTTCCGATTTTCAAAACGGTTCAAGCACTCGATTTTCGCCCATCTACCATTCGGGATTAAAATATACTTTCAATTTTCTCGCAACACGAAGCATACGAATTTACAAAAATTAACCAATACAATCCATTTATTTCACACACGTCAAAAACGTCAACCGAAACAAATATTTCTGGCCGCTGCAAAAATTTCAACAGAATATCGCTTGAAATTTTCCACAAATCACTTTACGAAAATGTGGTGATTTTTGGAAATCGATCGATTTTCTGTCACAGACCCCCCATAAAAATGTCATACAGGGAGTATTACTGTGGAAGATACCTTTGACATTCCAAAAGACCTTGTTACATTTTGGGTTCTTGCACGTATGACCTTAATTTAGTGACCTTGAGTCGAAGGTATCATTTACAGTAGTGCATCCTGTATATCTAGGCATAAAACGGGTAGCCTCCACAGCGTAGCAACCCAACTTTTTAGTAACATTTCAGTGTAAATGTTATCAGTCATGATATTGCTGTCTTATTGTCAACAGCAATCTGTAAATGTATGGAAGAAAGCTTGCTGAGAATTCATTTTCTCTTTCTCAGAAATGGAATATAGATACACTACGAAGGTTTTGATGTCAGTCCGGTTCCGCATTGTGTATAAGGAACGTTGATCGTTCATTGATCTTTCGCTTGAATATTATATATAGGGAATACCAGAAGTGAGAATCTTGCTTCTGCAACACCCTGTATGTATTGAACCAATTGGTTTTTTGATAATCATCAATTTTACCTAAAAAACACTGCTACATATGATTCTAAACTCAGCTAAGTAATGTTAGCTATTTTATCAGCTATGGGTATATAAATAGTGCCTAAATGAAACCTGTATACGGGTAACTTTGACGTTAGTTTGCAAGTCATTGATGATATAAAGAGTTTTTTTGTAGTTTTTCATTATTAATTATTATTATTAATATATTTTTAAATGCATTCGTTTATTATATTATTATGTAAGTCATCTACCTCTACAGGTCGAACTTCTTTATTTATTTTGTCACATACACTCAGAAAGTGACAAGAGGCTTTGTATGAACAAGGAAAAAAGCTGTCGCAACTGTCATTTTTGATTCATGTTATTTTGTATATAGCTAGAGTCAATTTTACTCGTCATCAGTTTTGAAGTTAAAAGAAAATCAAACTGCTTTGATGGACGCCCGAAGTCGGTCATGGAGTTATACGGGAAAATCTGCTTAACATTATGTTCGCTTTACACATTCACTTCACATCCAGAACAAAAATGCTTGAGAGTGGTTATCTTTTTGTAAAAAGCTTTCACTGAATATCAAATTGATCAGTGTCATGACAAACAAAAAAAAATATAATAGACTAGCTTGTCACCGTGTTATTTAAGTCTCATATTTCATAAAAACATGTCATTTAACCACCATAATAATTATAGTACATTAATATTTCCTCTGTAAACTTAATTTTTTATTAGTACGTCATTTTCAAATGGTTTGAGAATCACTATAGTTTATAGTATTGTTGTTTCACTGAATGTTGAAAGGAGACTGATTGTGCAAACCAGCCCGATAGATTTAGTAATACTTGGACTCGGATAGTATCATCTGAACAGAAATCACCATTTTTACTAGCAATATTCATTGCTTCCTTTATCTGCTGACATTTATCACTATCGTAATTTTGCACTTTACCATATGAAGTATTGAAATGCTGTCCGAGGATCTAAGAAATAAACTACCTCAGTAATTATATATTTCTATAAAACATAATTTTGTTGTTCATGTTTTACTTGGGTATCAATATAAGTTAAGATTTCTGGTGAATGCTATTTGTATAAATATTTCTGTTTTTACATATAGGTAATAGTCAGTATGATATACTTTAATGTAGTGTGCCATTACATATTTCAATGTTGGGACAAGCCAAAGGTTGTACCGCAGTTTTATCAAGATAAAAATTGTTTTTACAACGAACATTACATACACAAGTGTACTTGATAAAATTGTTTTGTTCCTATTTATAATATTACTATATGTTGAATGTCTTGCTTCCCAAACTACGAATTGTTTTTATATTGGTGCTTAATGGTGACATTTTATTTCTGTTGCCACTCAATTCGACAGTGTGGCATTCGAAGATAAATAAAATAGGATACATGTAACTTCAAATCAAAACATCAACATCTACACAATAATAACTCAGGAATTTTCTCAGGTTTTCTTTTTAATACAGATATTTATACACATGGAAGAGTTTTTTCAATTGGTTTTTGTTGCAACATCAATAGTTTGTAGATGATGATGAATAGCATAAATGTATTTGATGTTTGTTTCGAATCCTAAAATGGCATACAGTTATATGCAGAATTCTCTTGTTCAAACTCCAATCATTAAGTTAAAATAAATAGTGTTCCCTTAACTTGTTGTGTTTTATTCTAGTTGGTTCAATATTTTTGTGCCTGGGCAACTCTTGAGTATTGTCAATATGTCATTGAAGCATGATTCATTTTTCCTACTGTATCGGGTGTCCCACTAATCGACCGTCAGAAAATGATTTATTTTGCTGACCGATTTTCTCTTCGCTGGGATCTTGACTACTCCGGCTTATGAGAAATTTTTGCCGGGTTCCTGATGATATCATAATTCATTCTGTTGATTACCATAGGCGGAAAATTGTATCATCAACCAAGTATTCTTTTACAAAATGGCGCCCTTATTTCAACAATCTAAGTACGTGGAAACCTTATAGCACTGTTTTTTTACTCTTGGATTGTTATATTATTGTATGTGCCATACACGAGAGATTATAACGAAACCCATTTATTTCTGAAAAGGAAAAAGCAATTTTTTCTTAAGCCTAGCACACGTCTAGTCGCTAGATTTTCATTTTTTGAGCTCAACAATGATATTATTTTAAGTGGTTGAAATCCCAAAGACGAGAAAATCAGTCAGCAAAATAAGTCATTATCTGACGGACTATTAAGCTTGATTCACAGTTGGCGAACTTCGCGGCTCTTTGACATATTTTTGACATTTCATGACAGCTTCGTGAAATATGCCTGACTGTGTCTCTGTCTTTAGAGAGATTTATCATCAATGAGGCCATAAGAAATTGCTGTTCCTGGAATTGATTTTCGAATTCGTAGAAATGCCGCTAGGGGACGCAAATTTTATGGCAAATCAGAACTAGGTCTCCCTAGAGAGTGCTTTTTTTGCCGACTCGCCGGGTAGTGCTTTCTGCGGGGGCGAGCGGGGAAAAAATGATGCGACACCATGGAGCGGAGTTGAGCAAATCTCTTCCACTTCTGAAACACAGCCGCTTGACCAGTCATAGCAAAGATCAATTTCAAATTATTATCGGATGTACCGATTATCGAGCTGTTACAACTAAAAGTATCTATGTTTTTTTTGCTTGCCGAAAAAATTGGACCTACAATGAAAACACTGATTTTTATTATACAGGACGGCTCAAAAATGCAAAAACATAAAATCAAGAGCAAACAGCTATTTTTTGGCCTTATTTCGTGAAATTATGGATAAAAAAATTGCTCCAAATTTAGTTCTAACCCTGATTCCGAACTTTCCAAAGAAAATTTTGATCTATAACGTTTTTAAAAAATTGAACAGTTTTGCATTTTTGCAAGTCCGCATTTTACTAAGGAAGACCTTGTAGATGTAGATGTTACAGTGGGTGGCTCACGCCAAAACCTGCTTAGGCCTCCTGGGCCCGTTGCAACCCACAATAGATAGAAGTGAGATTATTGAAGGCACGACGCTTTCGCGAAGCTCAGCAGGTCCCTCAAATAGATCCCTTCCAATTCCTGGAGTGTTGTGAGTTCAGCTCCGAAGTGTTCCATCCTAATGCTACGAAGAGCCGGACATTCCGTTAGGATGTGGGCAACGGTCTCTACGTCTTCAAGGCACCACCTACAGTCAGAATCTTCCCCGATCCCGATCCTATGGAGGTGACCCTTCAGGTTCATGTGACCAGTTAATAGACCAGTCATTGTGCGGAGGTCTTTTCTGCTCATATTTAGGAGCTCTTTGGTTCTGCCCGTATCAGGTCCTGTTATCATTGCCTTGGCATGTAGCATACCAGGGGCATTATTCCAGCATAGAGTGGCCTTTTCGAGTAGAAGTTTCTTCGCCTCGACCATTCCTATTGCTTTAGAGATGCCAATCATTGGTTCGGGTCCTATCGGCCTGTGCGATGAACCACTTTTGGCAAGTCTGTCAGCTTCAATGTTCCCCTTTATACCGCTATGGCCCGGGACCCATATTAGCCTCACCTTGTTGTTATTTTGAATTATCTTATGCAGAACCTCTTTGCATTCTAGGACTGCTTTAGAGTCTACTGCCTTTCTCACAACAGCCTTCAATGCTGAAGTGCTATCTGAACAAATGTTGAAAGTTCTGTGATTTGTGCCGCTCTCAAGAATGTTATATGCACATTGTGTTATGGCGAAGATTTCGGCCTGTAGGATCGAAGCGTAGATCCCGAGCGAGAAGGTCATTTTATTGTCCCTCCCGCTCTTGCAGAATCCTGCTCCTGTGCCTCTCTGATGTTTGGAGCCATCAGTAAACCACCACGACCCTTCTCGTGTTTGAACTGGTCTGTTCTGATCCGTCCAATCCTCTGGTCTAGGAATAATCAGCTCAGGCGAGCAACCAGCATAGAAGATTGGAGTCATGTAGTCGGAGTGCATTGGCAGCACTCCATCTTTTATCTGGGGTTCACTCATGATGACCGAGTGTCCCTTGTTCCTTAGCTTCAGATGTTCCAGACAGTGAAGACGGTATGCTGTTCTGAGTGCAACACTCTCTACAAACAAGTGCAGTGGGGGTAGCTCCAGGATTACCTCCAACGCTCTCGTTGGTGTGGTCCGTACTGCGCTTGTTATACTGATGCATCCCATCCTTTGAACCTTATCCAGTTGCCTTTGGATGTATGCTTTCTTAGTTGCGGGCCACCATACTATGGCTCCGTAGGTGATCAGAGGTCTGATAACCATGGAATAGATCCAGTAAACTATTCTGGGTTTCAGTCCCCATGTTGTCCCTATAGCTCTTTTGCATGCCCATAGAGAGCATATGGCTTTCCTAGAGCGTTCTTCGATGTGTTCTTTCCAGGACAGTTTCTGGTCAAGAGTTACTCCTAGGTATTTGACCGTTTTCCTGTATTCCAGGACTCTTCCTGAGAGGGATATCTCCGGTTTGAGTCCTGGTTTGTATTTCCTGGTGAATAACAGGATTTTGATCTTTTCGGGGTTGATCCTAAGTCCTTCAAGGGAGCACCACTGTTCTATAATTCTCAGGGCTCGCATTGTGGGTGCTCTCAGCTCCTGAATGTGGCTACCCGTCGTTAGGATCACCAGATCATCAGCATAGGCCTGTGTATACAATCCCGAATCGTTCAGCTGCTTCAGCAGGCTGTCCACCACAAGACTCCAAAGGAGAGGGGATAAGACTCCACCCTGGGGACAGCCTCTGGCAGCCATAGTTCTGACATTTTGTCCGTTTAATTCGGCAAATATCATCCTTTGTGATAGCATATTTGATATCCACTGGGTCAGTGTTCTTTCTGAGCCCCTTGCCTCTAATGCTCGACAGATCGATTCAAAGGAGGTATTGTCAAATGCGCCTTCGATGTCCACAAAAGCACCCAATGCTGATCTATTTCCGTCTAGCGCTCCCTCTACCTTGGTGATAAGGTGATGTAGCGCCGTGTCCGTCGATAGACCTTGTCGATAGGCATATTGATGCAGTGGCGTGGCGTGGATAACAGATGCGTTTCCTTGATGTATCTATCAACAAGTCTTTCCAGTGTCTTGACTAAAAAGCTTGATAGGCTAATCGGTCGGAAGGACTTGGGGTTGGTGTAGTCTGATTTCCCTGGTTTCGGGATAAATATCACCTTCACTTCCCTCCAGCTAGAGGGAATATAGCCCATGGCAAGGCATGAACGAAAGAGCTTCACCAGGAATGCGGTTACACGATTTCCAGCTTTTTGTAGCAAGGCCGGAAAAACCCCATCCATCCCTGGAGCTTTGTACGGAGAGAAGGACTCGAGAGCCCATTCTACCTTTTCATAGTCGACTATCCTCTTTGCAGTTTCAAAGTCGGGAGCTGTGCGGGCTCTTACCTGATGTGGGAGTGCAGCGATTTGCCCCGATCCAGGAAAGTGCACTTCCAGTAGCCTGTTAAGCGTCTCCTCCTCGGACAAGGTTAATTTTCCATCCGCTTTAACTAGGCATCCTATTTTGGCTCCAGGGTCCTTTGCTAAGATCTTGCATAGGCGGAGCGTAGACGGAAGGTCGTTCAGCTCTTCGCAAAAGCTTTGCCAGCTATGTCTCTGAGCTGATCTTATGACCTTCTTGTAGTTTCTTTGGGCTGTGTTATAGTCATCCCAGCTGTCCGGAGTACGCAGTTCTTTAGCTCTACTGAGGAGCCTGCGAACTTTGCGACGGTGAGTCTCCGTTTGTTTATTCCACCAGACCGTTTTGGAGTTGTTTGGCTTTTCCCTTAAGGGGCATGCTGTCTCAAATGAATTAGTGAGGCATTCTTGAAGCTGATTTGCAGCTAGCTAAATGTCCTCTTCTATTCTTATTTTGGTTAGAATGTTTTCGACACCTTTTTCTATTCCCTCTCTAAAGAGATCCCAGTTAGTGAAGACCTTATACAACAACAACAGGTTATCATGTAGAGGTATAGAAATCATAATATGGAAGTGGCAAAATGCGAACTTGCAAAATTGACAATTTTTTTTTAATTTTATTCAGCAAGTTGGGCAACACGGTTATGATTGAATTAGGAGCAAGTTTTTTATTTATCATTTCACGTTTGAAGGCCCAAAAATGACTTTGCTCTTGTTTCATTTTATGTTTTTACAATTTTGAGATGATAAAAATGAATTTTCTCATCGTGACTCCTATTTTTTCGGCAGCAGACTTTTTCATCAGGAATGACTTTTTTTCGTATCTTTCAATTTTTGGTCCATTTCACCCCTTGTTAACCGCATCCGCGGACATATCTGTATACGTGAACAGGGTGTCCCAGATCAACTGGTCAATATTATAGAATATAGAATTTACAGGAACCACAAATTAAAAGGTTGTGAGGAGAAACCCATGGCCTGAAGTGCTCAAGGTACAGGGTGTACATGTTTTACAAAGAAATTAATTTTTTTTTTTACCGATTTTGATGAGATTTTTCGGTTCTAAATACCAGGTAGTGCATGTTTCTGAGTAGTTGAAAAAAAATTACCTCGTCTGAGGCCGGAGTTGGAGAATATTATGTGTGCAGTGTTTTTCAAAAAAAAATTGAGTACCTAGTGTAATTTTTTCAATAATACTTTTTTCTCTCCGACGCACCGTTTTCGAGTATAAAAAATAAAAACCACTACTAGTATCCTTCAAAGCGTTGATAACCGAAAATTTTCTGTTTTCGGATCAGTATAGGAAATCCCGAGAAATCCTAACTGTTCTACTCGTCGGAGAGAAAAACTCGACAGACCTTTTTCATTGGAAATTGAATGAGTATAGCGGAATAAAAGGTTCAAAAAACAGTGGCGTTTATTTTTTTTCTCGAAAAAAAAGCACCCTGTATTTTGGAGACGACGCATTTGCGGTTATCTGTGTTTTATCTCAAATCACTCATCTATGGTTCCTCTTGAGATGGGACACCCTGTATACAGTATGTCCCAGATCGACGAATATAATATAATAAATGTGATCCTAATATTTTAAGCGCTTTGCTTGTGTTTTCGATTTCAAAATACTTTTTTATTTTGCAGAATTGCGTAGTTTATCATTTGTTTATGAAGAGTCCACAATTTTTGATTAGACTTTTCAATAGACTTTCTAATTTTTCCTTGGATCTATCCTCATTCTGTTTACTCCAATAGACCGTTTCCATGTGACGTAGAAAACATCTGATCCCTGAAAAAGCATGTAACACGTTCACAGTAACTCTTTTTTTTTAAGTACAGTGACAGTTCAAAATTTTAGTTTGAAGTCGTCAAGGTTGTCAAAGTCACGCTTAAGCCAAATTCAATGAGGATGGTAGCATGATTCCCGTTTGCCAACCGGAAATTTGCCTTTTCCACTTCGAAATTAAACTGAATGTAACCCAGGCATAACTTCAACCTTAGATTCTCGAATATGTCACAATGATTTTCATGTGTCACTTTCAGGAATCTGAGATTCGTGACGTACTTGGAAACGATCTATAAGTTGCTTTTGATTGAAATTTCCGAAATAAAATCGTCTTTACAGTGGAAGCGCAGCTAGTGGATGGCTTTTCATTTTGCACACTTGCCTAAATAGCGAAGCTCTCACTAGCTCACTCACTAGCCCTGATGATCCATCGAAATCCGCCTAAAGCCTGGTATCTTCTTCAATATGCCGAAAATCATCTTCCGCTGTCCAGTTCCTTCGAAAATACTTCTCTCATTTTCAAGAAAGTTTCCTGACCCAAATCCGGCCTTTTACTGTTTCCTCCTCCAGAGAATGTTATTATTTTTTTTGCACGAGGATAATTTTTTCTAGTCGTAGTCTTCCCCAAACCTCTCCACCATATTGTTTTGAGCAAAATAAGTAATGAAAATGAATGAAGAATGAATTAATGCACCAAACTTGGAACGCTCTTGTACCATAAACGAACAAACACTTGCACTGGTAAAATAAGAAAAACGACAAAGTTTTATCATTTTTATCCTCGGTGTCGAATATTTTATCAAGTCTTTTTTTTTTTTTTGTTCAAGAGTTCCGGTCCCAAGGAGAGGAATCTGAAACCGAGACCATAGGGTAGTGTGGGTTTCTACCTCTCCTCCGCATTAGGACGTCAGGGATACGCCCTTTAGTGTCCCAATCTCTCACTTAAGTTTAGCTCTTTGGTACCGGGTTATCTTCCGAAGGCCTCTTGGTCACAGGGTGGGATCGCGGCAAAACTCGTCCTACCCGTGTGTCTCCGCACTAGTTGTTACGGAAAAGAAAAGAGAAAAAAAAACAAAAAAGGGTACAAATCTGGAGCCACTACCAGAGGTGAATACACGGTTGCGACGCGTTTGTCCTAACTCCGCTCTCGCTGCGGTGAACTCTAGACCGCTGTCTAGTTGTTTTGTGCAGCCTGAAAGGCTTGCACTCTTTTCTTGACATCTGCGTCGACGCGAGACTCAAACGCAGCTTGGGCTCTCTTTGACCAAAAAGCGTATGCTTTGGTCTTCTCTTCCCCTCTTATGGGGTTCGTTCTGCCCATGTACGATGGGCAGCCACGCCAGCTTGCGGGGTGGCCTTTCCCCCCGCAAACCACGCAGCTCGCGTTGCGTTCACCGCTAGCGAGTCTCGGTTTGTCTAGTCGGTAAGACCGGTTAGTCTCCGTCTCCGTCCTTGCTGACAAAACCCGCTGACGATCCCCCCAAATCCCGCCCACCCAAAAAGCCAAAAATTAAAATATTCCATCTCAGGTACCCGGCAGAGGTTCACTTTTTTCCTCTTTTTGACGTTAATTAATTTTTTAGATAAATCTTATATTTTTGGAAAGAGAAAGGATGAATTAAAGATTCTGTAGTGGTATTTTTGTAAGTTTATGTCTTACTTTTCTAGAAAATCGTCTCAAAAAAACACCAATTTTTTAGGAAATGTACCACCCGTTTTTTGTCAAAAGATAAGTGAACATCGGAAAAGTATCATTATAGAATCATGCATAGGAGGATTCTTTTCAATATGGTTTTTGGTTTGACCCTCTATCGGCAGACGCACTCTTAAAAAGTTACCGAACCGCATCTTGGTATCTTTATTAAAACCGAAGATAAGCGCTCTTCATGATGACTATTTTGGTAAAATATGAGAAAGAAACGATCAATTTACTTTTTCTGTTTGTATTTGTATGTCGAAGATTATTTATGGGTATTGGGTATCAATACATCGTCGCGTATCTTGAAGAGCAGAACCAACTGTCGTGCCAACTACAAAGAACTACTCTTGACTCTTCACGCCTGTAGTAAAGGATTAACAAACAATATACAGGGAGCGCCAAAGTAAGTGGTCTATCAGAATATCTCGGGAAATAAAGCGATTGATAATGATGCTCTCTTCAAATGAAATACTAGCGACGTTGCGCGACTTCCGGTTATACCGGAAATGGGTGTCAACTCGCTTGTTTCAAAGGGAACACCCTATATATCATTACATTTTTGGATTCTACGTAAAATTCTAGACAGATTTCATGTATCATATCCTATAACTAAGTATAAGTGTTTTTGAAATAATATAGTTTTTATGGCAAAAATTACGTTTGTATAGGGTGGTTTTTCTCGGACCGCTAATGCGCATACGTGCTCTATCCTTGTTCTACTTTCAGCTAGACAAGGATAGAAGCACGCTCGTGAACGCGGTACTGCTGGTCAGTTGCTCTGGTTAGAAAGCATGCGCCTTACGCTATCGGCGAGAAAAACCACCCTATTAGGGTTTCATTTTATTTAAATGTAAATTTTTCGTATAAGAAAGCCTTCATCTTTTAATTTGTATTGGATTTCTTGTTGAAAGGGACCTACTTTGCAGTGCTTCTCACAACATTTTGAAAGCTATTATTACAAGGAAGCCCAAAAAAAAAAGTCAAAATTTAAATTGAGAAAACTGCCAAAAATCATTTTTTTCAAACGGAACCCCCCAATTATCAGCATTTTATTTTATTGAGCATTAGCATATAACAAGTGAATACATTGTATTATAAACAAACTGATATCATAAAATGCATTTAAGAAAATGTGTTGTCAATAATGGCGGGCATATTCAATAATTGCACTTTATGATATCAATTTATCAATAATATAATGTATTCACTTGTTATATTCGTTGTTTTGAATTATTGGAAGGATAAAAATTAATAAATAATGTTCAAACAATCATTGTAGTCATAGATACTAAATTTGGCGATACCAAAAAACCAACTTTAAAACTCAAATATTTTGAAAACGGCTGGAAGGAATGCCTACATGCTGTATATTTTTGAGAAAAATAATGTCAATTTGATTATGAAATAATATATAGGGTGTTCCATTTAAAAAAATGCAAGTTGTGTCTGTCACACTTTTCTCGTGCACCCGGTATACAAAAAAATATTTTTTTCTGGCGTTTCATGTTAATACCTACCAACTTTGTATTTAAAGTCCCTATCTATCTTGCATAATAAGCGAGTTAGTCTGCAGACGAAATATACGGAAACACCCTGTACTTGCACTTAGCGAATATCATAACGAGTCAATCTTTCTTTGTCGAAAATCATCTGCACGTGACCTGTTTGATCGTTCCGCTTTGTCTGATCACGTGTTTACCTCGACGATGTTTTGAAACAGGATATACTTTAGAAAGGGCCATGGGTTATTAAAGAATGTCATTCACAACGAATTTTTGAAATAATTATTTTCTATTCTAAGTTGAGTTTTCTATTCTATCGCCGTTTCTAGCGATTACAGTATGAAATGTCATACCATCAGTGGAATAAAGAGTTTGATTCTTTTTGTCAAATGATCTCCTTCTTTCCTAGGGATTACGGTATTAAGTCATAGAAGTGGTTCAAGAGTTTGGTTCTTGTAAATAAAGTGAGCTAGATTTTTAATATTAATATTATTAATATCATTCATAGGGCTTCAACAATTTGCCACCGCCTTCTAGTGAGCGAGTTTTAGAATGTTATAAGAGTGGCATGTGGCTTGATACATATAGCTGTGAGTTATTATTTGAACGGGTTAAAAAATAAATAAGCTATTGGTGACAGGTTATATGCAGAGTTGGGAAGTATTCGAATACACGGTATTCTGAATAGTATTCAAGCTACTTTTTGCGGTATTCGAATACTATTCGAATAGATTTTCAAAGCTGGGTATTCGTATTCATACAACTAGTTTTTTGACCAAGATTCTTTATTCTGTATTCAATTCTTCTTGAGTATTCAAATACCTGAATAGAATATTGAATATTGGTATTCAAAATTTGAATAAATGAATACTTGTATTCAAAATTTAAGTAGCTGAATACTTGGATTCAAAAATTAAATAAAATGAATATTGGTTTCGGTAGTGCAATATTCGAATCCTATCCCAAGTCAGTGTTGATAGTTTGATAGCTAGGCTTCACAGTTCTTCAAACAGTGATCGGGCATCCCTAATCCCCAAGTCCTGCGACAGCAGCTGAATGACGAACTTATCCAGGACTTGATCTTATTGAAAGAAAAATGGGCTTTATAATATATAATACTAATTACTAAGTGGACCTTTGATTCTTGTTAGATATTTCTTTATCTGGTAAATGCCAGTGTTTATATCCTCTTTATTTATCCTGTTTTTTTTAATTTTCTTGCTCTGTGCATGAAATTTGGGACACGAAAAAGTCGTAAAACTTTCCATCCAGGTTTTCTCAGGTGTTGGGTGATTAATCAAAAATAGACACGTATATTTTTGTTTTTTTGTGGGAGACATATCTCGAATTTTCACCTTTCACCTGTCAACCCCTAAGCGGAGGTGATATCCACCCCCAGAATTTCAAATGGAAAGGGGGGCCGAATGATACGTCCTTTATAGGTATTTTTATTGAGATTATATTTCCAAAGTCTCAAGTTGCGACTATTTATTATTATTTCTTGTTATAATTGATTTATCATTTTTCAATATTTTATTGATTTTTTGTGGGTACCAGTGATCCCCGCTCACGGGTTAAAAGTGGGAGGTGAAAATTCAACAAGAATGTGTCTCCCAAAATACAAAAATTGATGTCGTTGAGCGATTTCTACCTGAGAGAAGTATATTTTTCATTCATCTTCAATTTAGTGAATTTAATGGGTATTCTGGTAAATATTCATTTTTCATGAATACATGAATACATATACTCTGTATTCGAATATATTTTAAAACGTGTATTCGAATCCATTTTTGATCGCAGTATTCAGTATTCGTATTCGAATACCAATTTTCAGTATTCGACCCAAGTTACCTCCGTGGGGACGCCTGACCTTTGTTTTATCTTGGTGAGAAGGGTTTAGAATGCTACACCATTGTTCATGTGGCGGTCGACATCTGATCTAGGGTTTTGAATGACTATACACTTGCATTGTGGTTGGGGGTTAACGGTCGTATAATACACCTAGCGATTACGGTACAGTAGAATTAGCAGAATTAGAGTGTTTTTCTTCTTTTGATTCAATTTTACTCGTATCAATAAAACCTAACCTATTGATTCGTTATTTATTTTTTTCAGTAACAAATAGATTCTGACATTTGTTGGAAACAAAATTTATTTCACACATGTGAAGGAGAAACAAAGTGAAAGATATCTGCGAGTGCGGTGCAGCGTTTACTCACGTCAGACCAAAAACGTATACGAATGAAGATGTCAGCAAGGCTCTGGTTCTGGTTAGCACAATAAATCAAAGTTTTGGCGCCGAATAATTATTACTCGGAATGAAACTTCATCGATCATGTTGAACTTCATATTATTAGTTTTCCGTTTATTAGTTTCAGAATGAGTTTGTGATTTGGAAGTCAGTTTATTATTCCTTTTCTAATAATTGAATTATCAGACAATGACAATTTTAGGATAACTATGTCATGAAATGATGAGCATACTTCTTTAAAATACAAAGTCTAATCGTTTGATGAGGATCCCAATTTTTCAATTAGAGCACAATTGGCGCTACCGTGTTCACTCTATATTTACTCAAGTAATCGCTCAGTCATAATTTTTCTGTGTTATTTTTGCTCTTGCAACATATCGAACAAGATGGAAGAAAATCTCGACATCAAAAAATATTTCGACGTGTTCGATTATATCGTGTTTGCATTTATGTTGATCATATCGGCGATGATCGGAGTCTACTTCGCGTTTTTTGCGAAAGTCAAGCAGAATACCACATCTGAGTACTTGATGGGCGGTAAAACTATGGGAATTTTTCCCATATCGATGTCACTCATTGCCAGGTAAGGCCTTGATATCTCAAATATTTGATAATACAAATATCTTAGATTCTTATTAGCAAATTATTCCATAATTTATAAATGCAATTATTATACTCGATTCTTATAGCATGTAGGCTCAATTGCTTAATGAGAATAATAGTTACATTCAGGAAACACCAAATAACACGAATATTTTTGTAAGTTTGCACTGATAATTATTATGTTGATCAAAATGTGTTGACACATTATTGAGAAAGTACCGGAAGCAAACAATTATTTTCGTCTATTACAACGAGAAAATCTGCTATAGAGTGATGTTCAAAACACCTTCCTCCTATGTTTGTAAAGCAATTCACAAAATACAATAAAATATGAAGGATACAAAAAGTATATAATGTCCGCCATGAAGTTGGGTGCATATGGGATTTTCTTTTATTATTTATGTTTTTGAGAAACTTTCTTCGGGAATAGTTTGTGCATGTCCGATAACCAAAAAATCAATTTTGATACATGTCATGAGTTCTTCGGTTTAGCGAGAATTTAAAAAAAGTTCATTTTGGTTTAAAAAAATGGCTTAATTCGACAAGATATCGAACAATTTTATTAGAAAAAGTTTTTTAGAATCCACGAAAGACTCCACATTGAAGCAAATCAGATGAAAAAAATGAAACTCATTTTTTACCCTTTCCATTGAGATGAAATTCGAAAATGGTGATTCTATTTTGAAATCAAGTTTATTCAACTAAACTACATAGGTTTAGTGTAAAATCAGTCGAATTTCTTATGAAATAAAACATTTAAGAGATATAAATTGGAAATTACCGTCTAGTCGCGTTCCCAACTGTCCATTTTCTCAACTTTTTGGCGACTAGAAAAATAATTAATCAATCCCAATCATTCATGTGAGACTGTAGTGATTAATATCTTTTATAACTTCTTGAAGGCGATTGAAAAGAGCTTTCGAAAGTATCAATAGACAAATTTTATTAAATAAGCTAGAACAATTAAGCATCAAAGAAACAGTTTTGGATTGGTTTCAATCGTACTTAACGTCTAGAACACAGAATGTTAAATTCAAAAACTGTATATCTAGGTCCCATGTGTGTTCAATACGGGGTTCCTCAGGGAACTGTTCTTGGACCATTATTGTTCCTTTTATATATTAACGATGTTGTCAATGTGGTGGAGCGGAGTGGGATCGTATTGTTTGCCGATGACACTATGCTTTATATTACTGGCAACAATCTTAATGAAATGATCCAAACATCAATCGTGACCTCCAGAATAAATTTTTTTGGCTCTGTGAGAACCAACTATGTATTAATATCGCCAAGTCCAAATACTGTATTTTTGGTCAAAAAAACCAGGCTCCGTGATGTGAAGAATAATAATATAAATATATGTATAAATAATGTTAAGTTAGAACATGTAAGTGAGATCAAGTACTTGGGAGTGGTTTTTGATGAAAATTTGAATTTTCAATCACATGCCGATTTGATGATGAGAGAATTCGCAAAAAAAGTTGGATTCTTGTCAAGGGAAGGAAGACATGTTTCGATATCGACCAGAATAATGATTTATAACGCCATAGCCGCACCACACTTAGACTTTTGTTCCACGATTTTATATGTCCTTCCGAAATTCAAGGTCGATAGGATACAGAATCGTGCAATGCGAATCATCCTAAAATTTGACCACTATACTCCGATTGAATCGATGTTAAACGTTTTAAATTTCATGTCTGTTAAACTAAAAATTATATTCAATGATAATATGTTTATTTTCAAGATCAAGTTAAAAATCCTACCAGGTTATATAATATGTAATAAAATAAAAATGTTTAGTGATGTTCACCACTACAGTACTAGGAATTGTAATGACTTTATACTAAGGGAAAAATGCCACACTGGTCTATTACTTAACTCATTACTGTTCGAGGGACTCTTCGAATTCAACCAATTGCCTAATGAACTGAAAGTTTGTACAAATCTCCACATTTTTAAAACTATTTTAAGACAACATGTTATGTCAAATATATTTTGATTTTGTTTGAATTTTTATTCTATTTACTGCTTTTCATGTTTTGTATTTTTATTCTATTTACTGCTTTTTATATTTGTATATTGTAGGTATGAATTGAGTTTTTTCGTGAGATTATTTTTCAATTATTTAGGTACTTATCAGTTTTATCATTTACTAATGCTGATACCTATTTTTGTAACACTTTGTAGTCAAGTGCTAAATAAAGATACATTATTATTATTATTATCAATATTCACTACAGCTCGCCCATTGTTGAATCTTGAAAATAACGATTCTATAAAATCGTATCTACTGTGGAAAAAAAGGACATGGGTACAGTTGAGGACAGTGGGTAAAATATGAGTTTTAATTTTTTTCATCTGATTTGCTCCAAAATCGGCATGTGGATTCCTTCGTGGATTCTAAACAACTTTTTTTATAACATTTTTCGATGTCTTGTCGAATTATCCCATTCTTAGACACCAAAATTAACTTTTTTCAAAACTCTCGCTAAACTCATGACATGTGTCAAAATTGATTTTTTGGTTGACGGACATGCACAAACTATTCCCGAAGAAAGTTTCTCACAAATTATGTAAATGATATATGTATATACATATACAACGTGACCAAGAGAAGGAGGGCCAGTACATGGATCTGGCCCGAAGACGAAACGTCGGATCTAAAATTTGATAACGACATCTTAAAGAGGGGAAAAAGTGGCCAAGATAAAGTGTCATTTATACAACGCAAAAATGATATATTCGGTGTTCGGAGAGGTTCTATAGTGTTGGCGCTATAGAGCTCCATGAACGGCGTACTTGAGTGTATTGTTAGATGATACATGACGGTTGATAGACGCAATGTTTTGAGTGTGGAGAAAGTAACACAAGATTTTTAATACTTTGGTACTAGTACCTACTTTAACCATTTCAAACAAATACTTAAATAATTTCCTTTCGTCTCCGGATTGAATAATTGTATAGCAAAGTAAACATTTCTTTTATACCCACTCCACAAAACTTGATCAATTCGAAATAAACGCACATATCAGGAAGCACTTGTTACACGTCTTAATCCACAAAACACAAGCAATTTCAGATTTACCAAACATAAACAAACTGTTCACGGAGCACTTGTTGCACGAAATAGCGCTGACACTATCTGCAGTATCTGTTGCCTCACCTTGATAAAAATAGCATTTCATAGCGTGAGTGATCACGTAGTCTGCAGAAACAATGACGTCACAGATGCGCTATATGGTGCAATAGAATTTCTCCGTGAACGACCCATAGCACCAAATAGCGCAGATAGCGTGTTCCCCGAACACAGCCCATATGTGACTACGTCTGCTTTTTTTGACATAGTGGTGACAGCAGAAAATGTCAAAATGACAGCTGGGTGCCATTTTGAATGAAAAAATCAAATGGAAAGAAGGGCCGAGTGATACCTTACTTTGAAGGCATTACATCTGCCGAATTTCAAGCCTCTGCTATCATTCCTGTTGATATGACAGCGTGGTTTTTCATTTTTGATAATTAATTTTCTCCAAACTAAAAGGATATTATGACGTACAAAAGATTTTCAAAATGAGCTATCACTCAATCTTTTTGACGAGGATGAATTTCACCACAAAAAAAATGGGTTGAAAAAAATAGTTTGAAGAAATCAACTCTTGCGGGTAGGTATTAATTAAAAATAAAAATAAAAAAAATTGACTTGTATAATCTTTTCTAATGGTGAACTACGTCGACAAGATAAATGGGAAAGAGTGCAATGGCACTAGTCCTGACACACTGCAGAATAAAATGGCGCCCAACTGTCATTTTGACATTTTCAGCTGTCACTACTATGTCGAAAAATGCAGAAAGTTCTCACGTGTTTCAATATTCCGTTCGCATATATCAAACGGTTCAAAAGAAGAAGGAAGGGACCTTTTGGAGCCGCACTGTGTATACAGGAATTAAAACTTGAATAACTTTGGAAAAAATATTTGGAAGAAATAAAAAAGACGTATCGATGGCGATTTTCTACAGTTTTCAATGAAGAAAAATCGATTTAATTTGCAAGTTGCCATTGTTGGTAAAAAGTTTTATTTTTTCAAGACCCTGTAGTATTTTGAAAATAGAGCGAAGAAAACACTAGAAGTTTGTCTTAAATGGTGATAATTCTCCCCATTTCTATTGTCAAAGAGGTTAGGAAACACGCTGTGCAGGGGTATACACGACATACAAACTTTTCATTTCTTTTTTTCTTCTCGGAAACCGTACGCGGGGCGAAAAAAGGTCAAGAGATCACTTCACTGAGTAATGAACAGCAATTTCAGAAACTTAGTTCATTCTAAACAAAAGGATTGACGTATCATTTTCCTCGCTTAAAAACTTCAATGCGTGAAAGGAGAAAAATGCTTTTGACCAAAAAAAAAGTGTTTTATGGATTGTAGGTAGGCGACAGTATTTAGAATTGGAAAAGTTTGGGAAACACTGATCTAATGTACTTCAAATTAAGTTAATCGAGACTATGAAACCAAGAAGTTTCCCTTCTCAACAATTTGCATGCAATTTCGAAATTTTATATACTTATTCTAAGCCAATATTTGAAAGTCATCAACAAAAAAAGATTTCAAATTACCCAAAAATTTACTAAATAATCGATTGTTTGGAACGAGCGATAAAGACTTCTTCGCGTGGCCTCACTAACGCGATGTGATGTCTCTTGCTATTGAGTCGTCCTTGCGAGCAACGCACTCGGCTAAACGCTCACTTGTCAATTTTAGTCGATTGACAGTGAATAACGGTTTCTTTTTCGCTTGTTGTTCTTGTTTTATGAGAGCATAGACGTGTTTGCTATAGACAATATGCACGGTGACAATTTGTCAACATTTTTGTTTGGTGTTGAAACAAGCGGAATCAAAATGAAAAAATAAGAGATAAAAAGGTAGATCAATAACTAAACAACCGATAGAACATGAGAAAAATAGAAATCATGGCACTATTTGGTAGATATTATGTTGACGTCGCGTCACAAGTGATTGTTTTCAGTACGTTTAACTAGCAGGGGATCTTAGTTGATACATGAAATGAGCGGAAATTCCTCTTTTTCCATCATACCAGTATCAGTTTATGAATGAACACAATACTACAAAACCAACTGTGGGTTATCTAACGAAACTATGTGTATCAGAAAAAGACATAATATAATTAATAAGAACAAGCGACTTGAACGATACTATGTAGAATCTCCGACTAATACTGTGACGTGACATCACGACGGGATACGTGCCTTTCTGGTGTTCGGAGCAAGGCGCAATTTTCAATAATGAACTACTACCTAATGGCATTATTACGCCCTAATCTTGATATTTTTTCTATTTCCAAAATTTGCACAAATAATTGTCCATCAGGATTTACCAACAGTTGCGGTTCCTCTATTGATTCGTATTTGAGTAGGTATCTTGTATCGTTCAGGATGCACAGTCATAAGAAAATAGAAACAAATCATGTATTGAAACAAAAGAGTCACAAAATATAGATTCTGACCATCCAAAGCTACAGCGAGCATTCAATACACGACACCAATTCAATTAAATAAAAACATCAATCTAACAAAAATATTCTACAAAATCAACTCCTACTGCTTCTATGGCGACTTCTCTTAGCCTTATGCTTGTATCGATAGACATCATCCATGTTATCGTCGCTATTATTGTTCGAGCTTTGTTTTGGCGTAAACGATTTTTCTTCAACGCTATCTATAAATGAACCAAGTGAAATCCTCTATAAAATAATAAATATTGCCACCTGATTTGCGTTTCTTGTTACGATTCTCTTTATCAGCTACTTCCAAGCAAAAAACATCGGAAGACGAAACAGCCTGAGCTTCAACCTCTTCTCGTTCCAGGGTGTCCCATTTGGAAGGCACAAAAATGTCGATTGGTGTCTGAAGAAAATCAATATAATTCATATCGAATTGACCGGGATAAGCAGGGATCAATAGGGTTGTTTTTCTCGGGCCACGCATGCGCATATGTCAGGGCAACTGGTGGCTGGAAATGTCAAATTCTTGACTGTTTTGATTTTGAGTTATGACATGTGACAATATTTTATAACCTCCAAAATACTGTCAGTTTCAGTGCCAAGTTTGAGTGAGTTCTTATTGTGTTTCATGAAAGTGGGATTTATAAACTCGCCGTTCGCCGTTACCGCTAACGCTAACGTTTGACGTTCGAGATAGACATATGGAAGCGCCTGCATACATTCATATCATGCCGTCTGCCGTTAGCGCACCGCTAGAGATCGTTCATCTCCATCTTTTGCCGTCCGCCGTTCGTAGCTGAAGCCATAGGAAAATGGCTCAATAGGTTTTTGTTCCCATAATTCATGTTTTTATATCATAAAATTAGGATTTGTACCAAAATATACTCGAGTCAGTCACCAAATCTCACTGAACTAAAACACATTAACTTCAAAGTAAGTGAACAAAAAATTTGAAAATATTCGATGAGAATCGACGGTATAAAAGTTTATAAATGCATTGGGCGACGGCAACGTAAGCGTCACCGGCAAACGTCAACCGTAACGGCGGACGGCAAGTTTATAAATCAACCTGAAGAGTAACATATTTGTTGATACAGTGATACACAAATAAAACGTGAGTATGTGAACTTAAACTATAGGTCAAGAACCGTCATTTCAGTAGGTGAGTTCGAACTCGAACTCACCTAGTATAAGCAAAAGTCATATTTTTGACATCTTTGCCGCGTTCACATTGCACGAAATACGTTATGCTCTATCTTTTTTATACTTTCAGTCAGACTATGATAGAAGCACGCTCGTGAACAAGGCACTGCTTGTCAGATGCCCTGGTTAGAACGCATGCGCCCTACGCTATCGGCGAGAAAAACAAACCTATAAGAATTATTACAATACGACCAACATATTTGATCAATGTACGGTTGCGCAGTGGAAAAAAGATTAGTTAGTATTTCGGCTCTACTTGAACCACTTGATATCTCCAAGATACCAAAATACCCACAGACATCAATTTTATATGTCTTCATGCAGATGCTTTTGCGCATTCGGGAAAAAAAACTTTTTTCTTACAAAAGCCCTATCGGGGATTTAAAGTTCAGAAAAACGGTTAGGCATCGAATAATGATGAACGACAAATTTGTCTACAGCTTCGCAAATTTAACATTTGTTATAAATAGCCATTTGGGGGTCAGAACCCCCCTCCCTTGATCAGAAAGTGTAATTAAAAAACACATTTTAATTTAAATTATGAAATAGTAGCGGTCTTGCAATCTCTTGGAAAATTCATGCATTCCAGCAAAGAGAGGTCATTTGAAAGGCGTAAATTTCAAAACTAAGAACTACTAAGAAGGTAAGTACAATATGAGAATGCACATTTCGTGTATTGCTATGCTCACCAATTTAACAAGGAACAAGCAATGTCAAGTATAACGAGCGTATTTTTTTTTTTATAAATCTGAATGGGATTTCCATTTTTTTTTTTCAAATTCTTCTGACATAACAGCAGCCTCAAAAGATGTTTGTGACAAACGATTCAAACGAATACCAAGAACAGTAGTTAGTACAAACGCGTTGGAGCACTGATTCGTACTTTAGCAGACGCTGGAAGCTGGAAGTTATGTTATGAGTCCTGGATTTGAGGGAAAATTGATTAAAAAGGAGGTGAAATTCCTCTCAATTTTCCGACTGCGGCGCGCTGTTGGGGCACTAGTTCGTACTTAAGCAGATGCTGGAAGTACCCATAAATATTATGAGTCATGGATTTGAGGGGAAATTGATTAAAAAGGGGGGGAAATTCCTCACAATTTTCCGCCTGCGGCACTCCATCTGTCCGAACCCAAACCCCCCCCTTATAAATTGTCTGGCTACGCCACTGGTAGGTTCGATTATTTTCTTTTATATTGACACCTTCATTAATGCTCAATAGAAATTAACCCAAACTAAACGAAACTACGTCAAATTATAGGCCAAACGTTGGGAACAAAATATGAGGTTCTGTTTGCAAAAGGTCGAACAGAAATGAAATTTTGTGGGATGGTAGAGATAGGTCCCCTGATAGAACATCTAAGTTTGCGACCTCGAGGGGGTACCGGTCGACGGTTGGGGGGATGAAAACTCTGCTTCGCGGCGCTTGGAGGAAAATAGCACCGTTGGAGTAGGTGCTATAAAAAAAGTGCAAATAAAATATGTAGAAAACAAAATTACGCACAACTTTGGTTTCATGCATTTTTTCGCTCCGACCAATATTTTATACTCTACGGCGCGCCTAACTTGGGGGGAAGAGAACATGAGAACATCACGAATCTTGCGAGACACACAAGCAAGCTTGATGATGTTCTATCACTTCACAATATTTTGTTTGATAGCCATATTTGATTCAATCCGCGATTAAAGTCTGATTTTGTTAAAATTTGCAAACTACCCCCAAGTTTGGCGCGCCGTAGAGCAAAAAATATTGGTCGGAGCGAAAAATTGTGCGTAATTTCGTTTTCTACATATTTTATCTGAACTTTTTATTTATAGCACCTACTCCAACGGTGCTATTTTCCTCCAAGCGCCGCGAAGCAGAGTTTTCATCCACCCAACCCTCGAGCGGCACCCCCTCGAGGTCGCAAACTTGGATGTTCTATCAGAGGACATATACCATCCCACAAAATTTCATTTCTGTTCGACCTTTTGCAAATAGAAACCCCCTGTCGCTTGGCCTATTAGGCGACTAGGCCGATACAAGGGAACAAAACCGTATCACTTTAACTCATGGATCATTGACCTTGATTATCAGACTCCCAAGTATCCGGTGTTATCCTGCCTTTTTATAGTTTGTTGTTACAAAGCCAAAATAATTTTCAAAAATGCAATTAATTACACGGTGCATGAAAATGAAAAGTTTTTTCTTGAACAAGGGCCGATCATATCTAGCAGAGTTGAATCATATACACTCAATCCAATCCAGTGGTGATAGTCGTTTTTCTAGGTTAGGTCATTTAAGCAAGAAATCGAGGGGTAAATATCAGGGGATTTTTGGTTTACAGCCAGGAGGATTTATGGGGATTTATTAGAAATCATGAGGATTCATGAGGAATTAAGAGGGATTTACTGGGGATTCAAAAAAATGATAATAAACATTTGCGCATGCGCTAAACATAAACGGCGCATGCAAAACCGAATCAGAAACAGTGCTGCGTCGATAATGGCAGAGCAATGTTGGCATTTTGAACTTTTAGAATAGTAAGTCAGAAACAGACATGACAACAAACCTCGACCAATAAGGTCGTTCGTTCACTTCGCGCCGGAAAAGGATTTTTGCGTGGCTTTGGCGGCTTGTACGAACGAATACCGCTTTTGGAAACATTTTTCGCATCGTGCTTGCCTTTTATATTAATCAGAATTAAAAAAATTAAAAATTCATTACGTTTATGGATGAGTTATCACTACTAAATAATTATTGGTGATTCTTGAATCAATTTCCGACATCGTTTTCAATTGAGAATAATTACTTCATGTCCAGCTTGAGCTATACAGAGTCAGTTAAAGTAAGGCAAATGTGCGCAGTTCGTCGAACCTTGACGAAATGTCGCTTCGAAAAAAACTTCGAACACTGATCGTTACAGAGAAAAATCAATGACTTTGGCCAGCTTGACAAATCATCACTTTCGAGTTCGTATTAAAAAAATAACTTGATAAATGAAAAAATTTGGAACGTCGGATATTAATATTCGACCGCACAATTTCGAAAAAGAGAAAACTCATGGATATGCCATTCGTTTTAAATCATATCTTTTAATCAATACAAACAAAAATGAAAAGTATTAAGAAAAAAAAGCTATCTTCCGGATATTTTCGGAAGTGTTTGGAATTTTCTTCGAAGCTGCATAACGAAGACACAGGGTGTCAAAATT
The DNA here is from genome assembly GCA_958502075.1 of Orchestes rusci. NCBI lineage: Eukaryota > Metazoa > Arthropoda > Insecta > Coleoptera > Curculionidae > Orchestes > Orchestes rusci. Next base: position 14,712,310 of record OY293310.1, on the reverse strand, counting down.
AAAATATTATTTCCTTTTTTTTTTTGTTTGATAAGTCCTGAATAAATAGGAATAATAGCATGACATAAGAGACTCGTAAGTTTTTCAAGACGAAAAATTTATATATTTTAAGTCACTAATAGATTGCGTCACTCATGGCACATCGAGCTTGTTTCAAAAGACGTACACAACTAAATTGCGGTTCACTATATCACTTTGACTATTGAAGACATCGATTCTTTGCAATTTTTGACGATATAAAGGTTAACTTTGTTGGAGTTGATAAGATTAACCTTATTAACCGTTACCGATATACTTATTTGATTCTATGCGTCTATTTTAAAAACATTACAGTACCTACACGTATTAGTCAGGAAATTATGTAACTAAGATTAGAAGTTTTGATAAAAAAGGTCATATTTTAGCAATAAATGTTCAAAATTATTTCCTTTCACCTCAATACACTTTTGTACTCGTTCATAGAATGACGCGACTAATTCTGAAACAAGACCAATTAAGTGAAGGTGATTTTGATTCCGGAAAGGATTGATCCAAGCGACACCATCAATGTAGACCTTTTCCACGTACAAAAATGTGAAAGAATCAACGTTTTTAATAATCGAAGTGATACAGTGAACCGCAAAATAGTTGTATCCTTTGAAACAAGCTCGATGTGCCATGGTTGGTCGAATGAATGAACCAATTTGACATTCTTTCCTCAAAAAACCCTCGAATCTCTTATTTCGTGACACTATTCCTATTTATTCAGAATTTATTGAGAAAATTATAAAATTTGACACTGCATCTTGGTTATTGTGAACTTTTGGACTAAGGTCAATAAATTCAGATATTAACCATTAGGGACTCTTTCGTTTTGTTATTATAGCCTCGGTTAGGCGGCGGTTATACTGGTCGAGTTTCGAGTAGTGTCGATCGATTGCCATCGAGTGAAAAACAAACACACGATACCTTATGAGACTGGTTACACTGATCGATCAATCGCTGTCAAGTGCTATCGAGTTGTTTGATTTTCAATCAAGTTCTAATTTTACTTGACGCTTGATAGAGCGGTGCATGCGTATCATATATCTATTAATAACTATAGGGGAGGCAATTCTACACGCTTGATGCCAGGATGAGATAGAAGATCCCGCTGTACTTTATAGTTTGCGCATAGGTCTATCCTTTTCTATCGCGTGGGGACGGTCCTCACGCGATTGAAAAGGATAGACTTATGCAAAAACCAAGCGAAAACTATACAGTACAGCGGGATCTTTTATCTCATCTCGGCATCAAGCGTCGCTCGTTGTTTAAATGGGACGGTTCCCATATAGAGTTAATCAGTTAATAGATATATGATGCGTATAGATATATGTCTGTCTTCCACTGAAGTTGCATTCAAACCTCTTGTTCAGTCATTTTGACATTTACAAGGTAAACAAATTGTTTACACATTCATATTTATCAAAAAAGGGGGTTTGTTTGCGTAAACGGGAGGTTTATTCGTTTCGCCACCTCAGGACAAATGGCTAGTGTCCACCCATCGCTCATCAGAGAGAACCTACATCCTATATAGGTACTATTCTCTTGCTAGCGTTCTCATGATTGCCCTCACAAATAGGTATAGTCTTGGGTATTGTGAAAAGGAAGAGAATATCGAGCTCATAGCTCACAGGAAACAAGTCCATTTAGAAGTAAACTTGTTTTCCGCGAGCATATTCAGTTCCTTTTTTTATTATTTATATATTTTGCCATGAAAGATGAATAGTTTTGGCTCCGCCAGCATCAGAGAGACATGTGATGTCAAAACTAGGTAGATCAAAATTCACAACAAATTGACCATTCCAGTATGACGTCACTACTGTCATTTGCTGACTTGTCCTCGGCGAAAACACGGATACAATTTATTTGCAACGTTGACATGTTTGTATCGACAGTCTTTCAGGAAAACGACAAAACGAGTCGAGGTGATACAAGATCTTAGCACAAGATAGGTTGAGCAGGAGCGTTAATTTCTAAACGATATTCAAGAGAACATCCACCGGCTACGCTGGGCAGGAGCATACCTTTTTACTCGGGCAGGAGCAGCCATATGGGCAGGAGCGTTACCTATAAATCTAAAATATATCTTAATAATTGAACATCTATTCGGTGACTTGGCAACACAGCATGACGTGCCTTGTGATTTTAGAATTGTATCCGTGTTTTCGCCAAGGACTTTATCATTTGCTGGGTGGCACACACAATTTATAGGTTGAAGCTTGTTATGTCAGTTATGTGTAGATAAATAAAATTGGTGTTTTTGATAACATATTTTCTAATAAATACCCAATTTCATCCAGTAACTAGAATGATCCATGATTCTTATCTCAGACATCACAACAAATGCTTCTTAGCTGATTTGTTTAGCAGCAATTTTCTGAATACAGGATTCGTATTGCTTGAAGGCTTGCAAACTCTCATAAGCCTTCATCTGCTTCCCAGTGTAAAAACTGTGAGTTAATATCGATAATTTACTAAATCCATCATGGTGATATTCATTAATCGAAAGAGCATAGGGATCAATATTGTGTATAACGCCGATGTTGTGGTCGTATTGTATCTTCACATCACCACTTAACGTTGAATAATAATTGCTGTGAGCCATTTTAGAAAAGAACTGATTGAAAAAGCATTATTAACAGATTTGTTTGTCACCCAGCAAAAATGACATAGTTGTCAAGGTCACGTGTTCTGGAATGGTCAATTGATCAAATAATGAATGATAATCAGTGTGGTGAGGTTAGAACAGCTACGGTTTGATTGTCAAATTCTTGCTTGATGCTCGCGATTGCTTGATTGGTGTAACCTGTCACTTCAAATTTCACTTGACGCGACACGACACGACTCGATTTCACTTGATGTAACCGCCGCCTAGTGGTTATACCCATTAATAACACCCCAAACATGGTTTTACACCTGTAAATAAAAAAGAGATCATATGAACAAGGTGCCGCAATTGATCCGATTTCATGATAAAGGTTGTTAAAACTTTTCCGTTTTTGAATAGTTTATAGTAAAGTCATCGAAGACCCGTTGAGATATTAGCCTAGTTTACACCGACAACTTGGTCCGCGGACCAAGTACTAAATTCGGACTATATCAGAACCAAATATTTGGTTCGAATGGTGTAAACAGTTGCGAACTAAGCTGGTCTGCTCTTGGTTCGGTACTTGCCAGCGGGTGTACCGAACTAAATTTGGTTCGATCAAAATTATGAGGTTACGTTGATTGTTATTGTGGGTATACTAATCACTATACTTTTATTAAATACCACTTTATTGAACATAAATTGAAGATGAACGTTAACAACCGAAAAAAAGGTGATGATAAGTCGTGAAAATTGGAACGACAGTGTTGAAGTTTCTCCTCAGTGTTGCCACTTGCATTCTCCATTTGTCAAAAGCCAGCAGTGTCGCCACACGCTTAAATGTGGGAAGTGCCAATTCAACAGTGTCGCCACAATACTCCGCCCCAAAAAACGGAGTTGGGAGAAAATGAACTTAAACTAAGAAAAATACATATTACAAAAACTTAAATCTTTAACAAGGACAACTTTTCAACATACATTGTAGAGTACATAATGTTTGAAGCTAAAACTAAGTTTAATAACTAAGTTACTATAAAACAAAATGTTTTAAACGGAAAAGCGAACTTGTTTGAAAGGAAGTGCTTTGGTAGTTGTCACTATAGGGGATGGATCTTTACTATAGTTGTGATCATGAGAAATATCATCAGGTCTAAGCAAAAAAGCGGGTTTAAGACGGTCTTTGGAAACATTAACATTTTTACCGTTGACTGAAATCGTAAAATATTTCTCATGTCGCGATATTATATGATAGGGCCCGTCATAAGGAGGCTGTAGAGGTTTCTTAACAGCATCCCTCCGTAAAAATATATGAGTACATTTATCAAGTTCAGGAGATACAAAAGGTTTTGCATTAGAGTGGTTACTATCAGGTATAGGTCGCAACGTTTCCATCTTGTTTCTTAACAGATTGACAAATGTAGAGGGATCGGTATGAGTCTTGGCATTTTCAAAGAATTCGCCTGGCAAACGTATCGTAGAGCCATAAACTAGCTCGGCGGGAGAAACTTCTATGTCAGGGCGAAGGGTGGAACGTAAACCTAATAGTACTGTGGGTAAAACTTCGGTCCAGTTAGGTGATGAATGCGCCATGATTGCAGCCTTTAATGTACGATGCCACCGCTCGATCTTACCATTCGTCATGGGGTGATAGGGTGAAGATCGAACTCTTTTACAGCCCATTATATTGCTAAGACTTTGAAAGAGAGAACTCTCGAATTGACGTCCTTGGTCGGTGACAATTTGTAGTGGGGTTCCAAAACGGCATATCCATCCAGAATAAAATGTGGATGCGACAGTTTCTGCTGTAATATCGCTCAAAGGAAATGCTTCGGGCCAACAGGAATACCGATCAATGCAGGTAAGGCAATAGGAATAACCATGATATGATGGTAATGGACCAATAATATCGATATTTACAGTTTGGAATCGTTCTTCAGGTACTTGAAACTTTTGGAATGGGGTACGTGTATGTTTGTGTACTTTGGCCTGTTGACAACTAATGCATGCTCGAGTCCATACTTTAATGTCCTTATTCATCGACGGCCAAACAAAACGTGAAGATATGAGTTTAGTAGTAGCTCGTATGCCTGGGTGAGAAAGATTGTGAAATTTTTTGAAAATATGTTGTCTGAAGTTAAGAGGTACAAAGGGTCTCTTACGCGCTTGGCTGCAGTCACAAAAAAGTGTTGTAGAAGTGTCTGTAAGATTGCACTGTCTAAGTGATAAAGAAGTTGATTCGGGATTTAGGAGAATTCGTTGAAGTTCTGGGTCCTCTTTCTGATGTTTCTGGAATTCTTCATAATCGATTACAGCTGGTGAGTTTATGGTATTGATACGGGAAAGGGCGTCAGCAACGACATTGTTTTTTCCACTGATGTGAACTAGATCGGTGGAAAATTGTGAAATGAAGTCGAGATGACGTGTTTGTCTGGGTTAGGCTTTGTCGGATTTTTGTTGAAAGGCAAATGTGAGCGGTTTGTGGTCTGTAAATATAAGAAAACTGCGTCCTTCCAACAAATATTTGAAATACTTCACTGCAGAATATATTCCAAGAAGTTCTCTATCGTATGTGCTATATTTAGTTTCACAGGGAGAGAATTTTTTTGAAAAAAAACTGAGTGGTTTCCAAATTCCATCTTCGTATTGTTCAACGACAGCACCCATAGCTGTGTTAGATGCGTCTACTGTAAGAGACAGCGGTGAAGAAGGAAGAGGATGAACAAGCAAGGATGCGTTAGCTAAGTCATTTTTCGACTTATCGAACGCAGATAAAGCTTCAGTGCTCCACGATAATGGTGTTGAATCAGACTTTTTACAGTTCTTATGCATCTCGTGGAGGATGGATTGATGATCGGCAGCGTGAGGAATAAAACGGCGGTAAAAATTAAGCATTCCAAGGAAACGTCGTAATTCGCCAGCTAATATTGGCAGGGGGTACCTGAGAATAGCTACTACTCGATCAGGGAGTGGTTTAGTACCATCAGAGGATATTTCGTATCCTAAAAACTGCAGGGAATTCTCGCCGAAGACACACTTTTCAAGGTTGATAGTGAGTCCATACTGTTGCAGACGTTCGAAGACTTGTCGAAGGTGATTCTCATGTTCTTCTGGGTCGGAAGAAGCAATGAGAATGTCATCTATATAAGAGAAGCAAAAGTCAAGGTTACGGAGGACCTCGTGAATGAAGCGTTGGAACGATTGCGCTGCATTGCGGAGCCCAAACTGCATTTTGGTGAATTCAAACAAACCGAAAGGTGTGATGATGGCTGTTTTGGGGATAGATTCAGGATCGACTGGTATTTGATGGTAAGCTCGAACCAGATCTAAGGTGCTGAAGATGCTTTTACCATGTAAAATATGGTTGAAATCTTGAAGATTAGGCACAGGGTAGTTATCTGGTCGTGTAACTGAGTTTAAACGGCGATAATCACCAACAGGACGCCAGGAACCAGACTTTTTCTTAACTAGATGCAATGGACTAGCCCAGCTGCTGTTAGATGGACGGCAAATCCCCTGATCTAAAAGAATTTGAAATTCCTGTTTGGCGATAGCAAGCTTATCTGTAGGGAGACGACGAGCTTTAGACACGACCGGCGGTCCTTCGGTAATGATTATATGACTGGTTTGATGTGGGGAATGACAGTCTGCTTTAGGTAGTTTCGTTATTTCAGAATATTCTTTCAGTAAAGTGTAATATTTACAACTTTTGTCAATAGTCGAAACAGAGTTGGTTGTGGAAAGTTTGAGTTTACCGGGGTAAGAAACATTGGTGAAAGTATCAATTATTTTTTTACCGTGGAGGTCTATTAATATTCGAAAATGACCCAGGAAATCAGCTCCCAAAATTGCAGTTCCGGTTTGGGCTATTACAAAAGGCCAAGTGAAATTTCGTTTTAAACCCAAGCTGACAGTAACACTCTTCACACCAAAAGTAGGAATAGGGGTGTTATTAGCAGCATATAACTGAGTTTTATTAAGCTGACGATAATCGCCTGATACTTTGGGTAAAATTGAAACATCGGAACCTGAGTCAATTAAAAATGAAATACCTGTCTTGGGGTCCTTGATAATTAGTCGTTGGTTCTTCAAAAAGGTGGAGTTGACTGTGGCCGGGGGGCGACTGACCGGACTCACGACATCCGTCGCCATCAACGTCGTGAACTCGTGTTTTCCTGGATGGGACCCATCCGACAGGGTGCCTTGCAGGTCCTGGCACGCTCTTTGAAGTGGAGATGGTACCAACATATTTCTCCATCTTCCTCTTGAGGTTGGCGAAGGGGAGACGTTCTTGATGACCGACCCTTGCGTTGCATGGTGTTAGGGGACTGGTCACGATGATAGTGCTTTGCTTTAAGGTCCTGAATTTCGTTATGAAGCTTTTGAATGGCATCAGTGAAGCTGGGGTCGTTGTTTTGAACAGCAAAACTACGAGGCTGTTCGATCTCTGCCATTTTATCGGCCATTTTTGCCAGATTCTCCAGGTTGTCGTTGCTGGTAGCCAAAATAGACTGTATTTGTGGAGACAGATGTTGCATCCAGAGACTTTTGAGTAGCTCCTTTGAAACAGAAGTGCCCCCTAGGCGAGACATCTCATTTAACAGTTGAGAAGGTTTCTTGTCGCCTAAGCTCATGTCTGACAGAAGCGTTTTTAACTTTTTTTCTTGAGAATCTGAATAGATTGAGATCAGCTTGTTTTTAATGGCGGCATACTTGTTATTGGGAGGTGGATTCAGGAGTAGTTCAGATATTTGACTTAAAATACTGGTGTCAACCACGCTAACTACATGGTTATATCTAGTCAAATCGGCTGTTATATTTGCCAAAGCAAATTGGGCTTCTAATTGTACGAACCATAATATAGGGTCAGCCTTCCAGAAGGGTGGTGGTTTGATAGTGACTCGATCCACATGTAAGGCTTGTTCAGCGTGCAGATTTGCTCCAGCGTTAGCTCCAGTTGCAGCTTCCTCAGTCATGTTGGAAAACGTGGCTCGTAGTTAGGTACAATTCAAGCGGGTAAACTTGTATATAGTTTGAGAATTTGCTGTTTCCAGTACGGGGTCACCAATTGTGGGTATACTAATCACTATACTTTTATTAAATACCACTTTATTGAACATAAATTGAAGATGAACGTTAACAACCGAAAAAAAGGTGATGATAAGTCGTGAAAATTGGAACGACAGTGTTGAAGTTTCTCCTCAGTGTTGCCACTTGCATTCTCCATTTGTCAAAAGCCAGCAGTGTCGCCACACGCTTAAATGTGGGAAGTGCCAATTCAACAGTGTCGCCACATTATTATTGTGAATTGTGTTGGTTCTGAGTTTCTCAAGGCAATCTGAGCGAACTCACTTATGTTTTTTTGATTACGAATTGTGTTGATAAATAATTTCGACTTGTTTTTGTTGTTTGACGAATAGCGCGCGTACTCATTTAGTTCACACGTTACAAGGCGGTGTAAACGGACGAGAAGCAAGCATTGGTCCTACCGTACTATCCCCACCCACTTGGTCCTATCGGACCGAACTAAACGAGTTATCGGTGTAAACTAGGCTATTGAGATGACTTTTGGTACTCGCAATTGTATCAGGCACCACACCACATACATTTACAAGTGCATAATTTTTTTAAAGTAGAAAGAAACAGATAACGTCATTTGCCTCAATTTCGAGGCCTCAAATTATATCCTGCTGCGACGTTGCCAGCAGTTCAAATTGGATAAGTTAAAAACGGCTATCATAAAGGAGAATTTATACTACGGGAAATTATAAGATGTTATTAGGATTCACGGGGATTTTTTTTGTTATTATGGGGCAATATGGGGATTTTTGATCGATGTAATCATGAGTTAGATTGTAGTTTTCAGCGAAAAAAGGAGCGTATATAGTGTGAGTCTCAAACTTGGAATGAATTCAGTAAACCAAAGACATTTTTTTGCGGTAATACGCTCGGACACGTCGATTAGTATTTTCAATTGTGCTCTTTTTGATGTACAAACGATTTAATAATAATAATAATAATAATAATAATTATCATTTTAAATTTGAATGTCAAAAAGTTTTATTCGAAACACAACAATCGTCAAATAACTTCACTAAGGCGCATTGAACATAACCACACAAACAAAATGAACTATCCATAAAAAGTGTAATCGTGAAATTCACTAACAGTATGAAATGCCTGGTCGATTAGAATTGTTTTGAGTCTTTTTAAAAACACATATTATTATGCTTTCAATTTCCCTGAGTTGCTGGGGAAGCTTTTTATATATTTTGACATAATTATAAGTTGGGCCTCTTTCAAACAGTCTTGTTTTGTGAGAAGGAATACAGAGTTCACCATAGCTCCTCGTAACCATAGTCATTATATAAATAGATGGCACCGTCAAGATTCCCAGCTCCATAAAATGTCTTCGGCATGATTCACGAGGTGGAAGCTTCAGCATACACCTAATAGCACGTTTTTGTGCCGCAAAAACTCGTCCAGATTCGACAGCATGGTACAAAAACATTATACTATACAATGACGAGTGTACATACGCCAAATAATAGGATTTGGTGGAGTGAATAGACAACTCACCCCTCAAACTACGGTTTGTCCATGAGAGAGCCTCATCCAAATGAACTCCCAAGAATTGTGTTGACACAACATGAAGAATACTCTTTCCATTTAGAGAAACATATGAAGAAGACGATGATGCTCTGTTATTCTGGTATGAAAGTACAGCGGTCTTTTTGACAATAAGTCTCAGTTTATTCTGAGTACACCAGTTCTCTTGTTGGCCTAGACAAATTTTCAACTGAGGTGCCGCAACTATAGCTGAAGTATCATCCGCAGATTGGAATAGATTTGTAGAACCCACAGCATGGTTGAGGTCATTTACATAAACCAAAAACAAGGTCCCAATATGGATCCTTTTGGAATACCCATCGTTGTGTAGAAGATCTGAGAAAAGCCTTTCCAACGCCATTCATATAACATTAGTCACAATTCGATTCCTGTTTTCCAAATATGATCTTATAAGATCATTAGACTTGCCTTCGATTCCACAGTGATTCGAGAACTTCTTTAAACAAGATCTCAAAACTTATCGTGTCAAAAGCCTTAGACAAGTCGAAGTATATTTCGCTAACCTTATTTCCTCTATCCAGTTCCTGGTTTATTGCACTCAACGAATTACATACGGCATCAACAGTTGATTTCTTTGGCAGATATCAATACTGATCACGAGAGAAAAACCTGTTCTTTTGTAAAAAATCAAACATTCTCTCAAATATGACACGTTCCACTATCTTGGAAAAACCCGAAGGTGAAGCAATAGGTCGGAAGTTGTCAGCAATTGTCAAATCTCCTTTCTTGGGTACAAGAACTATTTCAGAAAACTTCAGGTCATCAGGATAAATTCCACTTACAAACATTAAATTTATTACTTCAGTGAGGGGTGGAGCACGGAGTTCAGTACTTTTTTTTAAAAACAACAGTGGGAATCTCATCAAGTCCTGTTGAATATTTCAAGGGTAGCCCTTTGATGATATCAACAATTTCCTCAGGTGTACAGGGAATAAGGAACATAGTAGTGAAATTGGCATCACTCCTAACTAGCTCTTCAAAGGCACTTTCATTATTTGTCTCCAATCCAACATTTTGAAATTTATCTTTGAAAACTTCATCCACATCACTTGGATCCTCAATCATGAACCGTCCTGCTTCAGAGCGATGTTTTCACTTTTAATATGATTCTTCCTGTTGAGGAGGCGCCACATGGTCTTAGCTCTATTCCTAGAACTCATTATCTTTTCATCATTCATGGTCTTCCTGTGATTAGTGAAATATTTGTTAAATTGTCTCTTCTCGGGCTTATATTTCGCCATAATATGATCGGAGTCCGTCCGTTTTGCCAAATAATATCAATCTCTGATGGATTTAAACCACTAAGTTATCTCAGAACTGATCCATTTACTTGAGGGCTTTGATTTTCTAACAGTCCTTTTGCTCGGCAAACTCAAGTCAAAGAAATTAAAGGTATTTAAAAATTGTCTAAATTTAATGGTTACGTCTCCTTCACCAGACGCTGTATCCCAATTCTCATCTCTTAGATAAAAAACAAGTTTTTGATATTCTCTTCACTGAAACATCTTTGGTAGGTTATCACTTTATCAGGCATGGCTCTATTGTATCAACATCAAAAACCATGCATAAGACATTATTAGGATCAAGATTAGAGCATACCTGATCAATCTGAGTTTTTGAAGATTCACTTATCCTAGTAGGCTGGTTCAAACTCGAGAAGACTCCGTAACAGGCTTAAATATCCTTGACTGGGGTACTTTTGGTTGACATCCAATGTATGTTCCAGTCTCCACAAACGATAATGTTAGAGTGCATTTCAGAAAGTTCGAATAACACTTCATTCAGTTTCTCTTGGAACAACTGTAGATTTGAGTTGGGTGCCCGATACCACATGGCATTTGAGAGCACCCACCACACGTTAGTTCAAATGATGATTCCTCCGCTTAAACAGGTTGTCCCAAATTTGAGGGATGACGCCACTGACTATTATTTTCAATGCAACCCTGAATTTTTTATAACTATTTTCAAAAGGTAAATCAAGTTTGCGTTCCAAATTTCAACTTTTAATTATTTTTTTTTCTTCTTTTAGTCAATGACGTCATAAGGGAAAAAAATTCAACATATTCTAGATCAATACGATACCAAATATATATATGAAAATAGTGAATAATAGCAATTGTTTGAACTGTTTTGTATGGTATAAAAGGTTTCGTAAAACATTGTCATGCTTCAAGGTTAATTGATATGTAGGTCATGCTTCAAAATAAATGACGACGTCCGTTTTTTTTAACTCCAAAACAATATGAATAAACGTTTTCTTGCTTGAATGACCTAACCTAGAAAAACGACTATCACCACTGGATTCAGCGTACTGTAATTGACTTTGCTAGGTAGGTGCGCCGCTTGTTCATTTTTGCGACTAGCACAGTCATATTATATTTTCTCCAAACAACAATATTCGAGGAGTGACTTATCATAACGCATTATGTCACCCAAAACGAGATTCTCAATAATGACCAAGAACCCTTTATAGGCCAAGAAACGAAGACATTACTCGGAAATAAATAGTGCTAATCGGATTATTGTTTTTCAAGTTGTAGGGTTGACTCTTAGGAGTAACATATCAAAAGTCCCCAGCCGTGGACCTTGTGCGTTAGGTGAGGGGGCGGGGGTAGGGGCCGGTTTATAGGTTTTTTCTATTATCTAGAAAACTAAACGTCCCAGCGCAATGATCGCCCGATACAGTAAATTAAATTGTCTACAAAAAAGGTTTTATTGATTTTTTTGCCAAGAGCACTAGTTAGTGGTGTTTGATACTTTGAAAATGCGAATAGGTGCAAAAAACTGTGTATTACGACAGATCAAGACAAACAAGAATATTTTAACTGAAAGTAAATTCTTGGCTAGAGGACAAGTTTGTGTGAAAGGGAATTTGAAAAAGTGACACCCCAGGTGGGACTTGAGCCCACGACCTTCATATCTCTAGTCACGTTTTCAAATTCCCGTACACACAAACTTGTCCTCTAGCCACGAATTTACTTTCAGTTGACCATTATTAGGACGATGGGGTATCGCCGCGAAAGCTTTCTAGATCCTTTAATAAGGGTAGATCAGTCCCTAGTTTCTAACAATTACAGTTTTCTATCTCAAGTCTTCGTCTGCCAATCACGTACCACGGCTCTGCTTAGATCCTCTTTTACTTCTTGCATCCAACTAGATCTCGGCCTACCCCTTCTTCTCCTTCCTCTGGGTCACCATTCCACCATGCTGTGAATTGTAGATCCTTCACCGGCTCTCCACACGTGTCCCAACCATATTAATCTTTGTCGCTTTATCTTTCTGATTACGTCCTCCCACAAGACACTTACAACCTATTAATTATGTTTCGAATTCATCGTCGAAACTATCATCATCGGAGCTATATCGTCGCCGTTGATACGATTGGAGGGCACGGTTGGTACACGAAGTTGGATCCTGTTGCTGGATCAGCAAACAATAACAATTAACTCTTTCCGTCATTCCTTAGTACGCTCACCTTCGCCAGCCCTCTGGTCCCTTTCAACCCAACTTTAACCCCTTCGTCCCCTTCCACAGCGCTGTTGCAAATCAGGCACTTTTCCGACATCGCACAATGCTTCACCCTGTGGACAAAAATATCGAGCTTATCTTGATTATGTATTATATTTCATGTGGTGATTTTAAATTATTATTTGGTTTATACATACGCATTATTAAACAAAAAAGAGATAAGTGAAAGTGAGATTGAATTTTTCATTAGTTTTTATCAAATTGTAAAAAATAAATTGGGTTACTTACGTTTGATCCATATTACATCAGCTCACAAAACACTCAGCATATAAATTTGAACACACTGTATACAAACTTATAACGCAAATTTTGGCACATATAACCACAAACTCCATCCAGAATCTAGATAATAAATAAGTAACTTGAGAAACATAGATTACGAAAACTAGAATTTTTGTGGTGTATTAATTAAGCAAAGCAAATGCTTAGACTGTCATAATATTATCTTTGTCAGTTATTTACAAAGTGTGTTTATTTCAAGAAACTTCAGAATACATGGTGCCTTATGAATACCTCTCATCCTCTCAATGAGTTTAGCTTCTTAGCTGCAAGATGTCGACAAAAACATCGTTTTCCATACGTTTTCATTTTCAAAATATCATACACCGTTAACTACTGCTCCTAGTGAAAAATCGATAGGAGCTTTTTTGTAGACAACTCAATTTACTTTCATTTTGTATAGAATAATTTGTTCGCTAAAACGCTTAGTTTTTGATATAATAACGGAAAACCGACAAACCGGCCTTTTTCCCTCCTTCCCCCTACCCCGCGTCCAACGCACATGTTCCACGGCTGGGGACTTTTGATATGTTACTTCTAAGGGTCAACCCTACAACTTAAAACCATAATCCGTATGGCACTAGTTATTTCCGAATTGCGTGATTTTTTGATATTCGTTTCCTGGCCTATTAGGACTAACAACAAAGTGGTTCAGGAAAATGTATGTGTAGAATCGATGTATATACATGCATGGACATGCAAAATGGTCTCATTCAAATCAAAAGTACCTCAAGTTTCTATGAAAAGAATGAAAAGTCCTGGACTAAATGCGTTTTGCTGCAACATATTGGGAAGAATTGTTTTTCTACGACTGTACGGTAATATCACCATTGTGCAATCGGTAACGGTTAGGAAACGTAGCACATTGTACAACTGTACGGAAATGAAACCATTCCCTAACTGTTACCATGGAGACGAGTGCAAACTGAATGGAAATGAAATGATCTGGCACCTCCGCCAAAAACAAAAAGTAAAAATCGATATTAATTACACAATAGTGATGATAATTAAGAGTCGCAGGAAAAGTATAGTGTACAACTCGCAGGGAATGACCATTTCCTACTCGTATGAATTGCTGCACTCGCCTTCGGCTTGTGTTACAAACCTTCATACTTGTAGGAAATGGGTATCATTCCATGCTTGTTAATACTTACGAATGAGGTGAAATAGAACTCACTCGGGGTTCCAAATGGAAAAAAAATACAAAAAAGTAATTATGTTGATATTAATAAAAGTCTGTAAAATGAAAAAAAATATCTGAATTATTGATTAATTGATTTTACAAGACCAAAAAGACACCTGTTTTCGGAGCTATATCAGCGCCGCTAAGCGTTTTGATGTGAAGTTGATTTGCTACATTCTGTGGATTGGTACGTATGTATGTCTTCATGTTAGCAAAACCACATCAAACTCAATTTTTTCCGTATTTGGACAATGGGCATTTTGATAAGTCACTTCTCACAACCTGGCGGAATAATATACTTAGTAAACGCGAGATGCTTCGCACATAACTCGCTCTCTTCACCAATCATCGCGTTCATACTAGAAGTTGCACTCCTGAATGATGAGGATAATATTGTACCATCGATCATCGCCGCAGACTTGTCTGGTCGTCTGGGCATGAGAATAATTGTTGAGCATTCTCGATATTTTTTGATCGGATCGTCATTCCTACAATTTACCACAAATCTTATCAATTGAGTTGTGATCCAGATCATCAGGTAGGCTCGTCAAAACCTAGATATTGTTCTCAATTAACCATTCACAATGTTTGAGGTATGTGTTGGATCGATGTCAAGTTGGATCACTAATTTTAGTGACATCTCGAACTCGGCGTAGACAGCAGTACATTTTCGTGTATGTTTCGATACACAAATCTGTCCATTTTCCCACAAATTCTATATAAACAGATCCATTCGATATGAAGAGAAGGAACCCCATATCATTATATTACACTTAAATGTTCAACTGCGGTGATCACAAATTTAGGATGTAGACTTTGCCTTCGACGTATCCACCTCGTATCCCACTGCCAAAAATTCAGCATTCCGAAGAATCAGAGAAAAACACACTTCTCCATTCTCGGGGAGTCCAATGACGAGGAGTTGCGGCGAAAAGTGGCATCTCGTTTTCTTTATGATAAGGTTTCTTGGAGGTCTTCCTGCTTTAGAGACTCGCTCCAGTCAGGTGCCTGAATGTTCTTGGTGAAACAGTAGACTCTCAAAATTTTCCAAGATTTGTGGAGCAGACATCTTGGTGTTGGTCTGATTCATCTTCTCTATACCTCTGTTTTTTCGAGGTTTTTCTTTGGCGATCACCT
The DNA here is from genome assembly GCA_958502075.1 of Orchestes rusci. Taxonomy (NCBI): domain Eukaryota; kingdom Metazoa; phylum Arthropoda; class Insecta; order Coleoptera; family Curculionidae; genus Orchestes; species Orchestes rusci. The sequence continues at coordinate 14,696,948 of OY293310.1, read as the reverse complement.
CCATATTGCTTGATTACTTCACCACAAACTCTACTTTGTCCTTTCATTAAAGACATGTATCTTATCGAAACATAATGTACAGGGTTATTCATTCTATTTTGACCTCCACCTACAGCTTTTATTATGAGAGATAGAGAAAAACTTCAAATAGAAAAGTTTAAGATTTATTCGCGTAATATCTTTTAGTAATAGCGGAAATAAAAAATCGACTTTATAACCTTGAAAACATTGACCAAGTCATATTTTTTTAATGGAGCATCCAGTATAACATTAGCTAAAATTCAAGAACTCCTTGTTCTAATTCCAAATTTATAATTTGTTGGCATTTTGTTCAGCCACTTCTGAAATATTTGTGTTTAAAAAAGTATATATTTTAATTATTTGATAACAAATATTTACAAAATACTTATACTTATTCATATAGTAAATCATATATTTCTTTTATCATATTTTTTAGTTAGAGTAAGCGTTGAGTAGCTGACTTATCGGCTAAACTTCGCCCATTAAGAATGATTGATGTCAATTATTATTTCAATGTACTTCATTTTTTTTTTCAATTCTTAACAAAGACCTTAATAGAGACGATTTATTATTATTATCATTATTATTTCGTTGCTATTATCACGATTATTAAAAACGTCGAGGTTTTCGAGGCAACCTGATTTTATTTCGAGCAACTAACTGTATTGACTAATCGAGTGACTAATGATCTCCAATTGTGAAAAAAACAAGTTATAAACACAAATATTTGAAAAGTGGCTTAATCAAATGTCAACAAATTATAAATTGGGAATCAGAACAAAGAGATCTTTCATTTCAGCTAATAATATACATGGTGCTCCATTTTGAAAAATATGACTTGATCAATTTTTTCAATGTTGTAAAGTTGATTTCTCATTTCCACTATCATCAATAGTTATTTACCTCACAAGTGTGGAAAGTGATACTTTACCGCACGCGACGGCAGTGACCGACCGACGCGAAGCGGAGTTCGGTCACAACGTCAAGGGCGGTAAAGACACTTTCCACATGTGTTAGGTACCAAATTTTACCTTTGAGTTGAAATTTCACATTTTCTTCAACATGGAGATCTGCCTCTCCATAATTTTGTCATAGTAACCACCAAAGAAATGTCATTCATATTCAGTATGACACGATGGTTACCTAGAGACATTGGTGGTTACTATAGCAAAACAATTATTTGCGTGCTGTAAAGTACTATACCACACTCCGCGCTGAAAAGTAACTTTACCACACGGAGTGCTGTAAAGTGCAACTTGCCACACGCAAATGCGTGCTGTAAAGTACACTTTCACGCACGCGGGTAGGTAAAAGATATTACGTAGAAAAACCAAAACTTAATAGTAAAAGTTTTTTTCTATCACTCGTAATAAGAGCTGTAGGTTGAGGTCAAAATATAATGGATAACCCTGTACATATTCCAAAGTATGGTCACCAAAATCTATGAAATTCACGAAGGCACAAATCAGTATTGAAACGTATTTGAGTCTTGAAATAAACCAAAAATGCGGAAGGGATTGAATAAAAACATTTGTACCATGAATGCTGATAAAACTTTTTTATCTGCTAATTTTAAGTTTTTATGGTGTACTTACATTGAGAGACCGTCGTTTAAAAATTGCAATTTTATCTGCTGTGATAACGCATTCGTTACTTTCATTTTCCATCGAACGTTTCAGTAAACTTGCTCCATCAAGGGGCTGATAATCTTCGTCACTGGAACTATTACCATTGTTCTCTTCATTCTGCTGCATGGAAAAATACTCGTCAAACTAGAGAAATCAAAAACTAAAATTTCAAAATCTCAGGTCTGATTTTTATACCATATTAATTCCCAAGGGTTCTTGAAAAAATACAAGACTTTCTAGGTGTTTCAAAACGTGAGTCAATCGACAAGCAAAGGAGATTTTATCGCAGTCCTTGTTAATGCTTAGAAACACCTGTTTCAGGTGCTCAATTATATTCCTCAATTTATCTTGGACTAATTGTTGGTCAAGTTGGTTTGATGTACAATTGCTGAGTACGTCACTGAATAAATATACCCTGTAAACAATGAACCTAAGTTGCAACTCTTTATGAGTAAATAATCAATACCTCGCAACTTTTTTCACGGGATCCATGGATCCATTCAACAAAGAATCCACGATTATATCAATAGCATCCCGAATTGATTTTACATGATCTATACAAAAAACCATTGCTTCACAAATCGATTGTCGACTCATGTTCAGAGATCTTATCATCTCAATAAGCCGAACACATTGATTATCTACGAATCAACCATAACCAAAACATCAGATAAAACCATGGCTTACCCGACAAATGCGAAATAATAGCCTTGTGAACAAGTTCTTTTGGCATTCCGCGCTTAAAGTTTAAGGGCTGAGGTGGAGTCCATATAGAACCGCCTTGGAACATCCGGAATGGTTTCATGCTCCAATCTATTCTGTCGTCGCCTTGTAAAACACTGAAAAGTTTCCACCTGGATGAATATTTTATGGAATCTGACACAGCAAAGTCATAACTAGCCTGTAATAAACGTGGGTGGGGCTTCGGTTGTCGAACAAGAATGTATACTCGGGATTACTTATTTCCTTGTTCATTATCATGGCCTCGAAAAGAGGTCCTTCATTAACTACAAACTGCACCATTCTGTGAACTGTATTCAAAACAGTTTTGTTCATGGGTATGGTAACTTTTACCACGGTTGTCGAGAGGTCCATATCATCTATATCCACTGAAATGTTTTAAAAACAAAAATCAAAATTTAGTATACTACACTCACCAACATAAAATTCGGAACAACCAACATTTGGATCAAATTTAATTAATGCTAACTTTGTCTTCCAATTCGGATACTCGTTTCCGTTTCAACTAATTTGAATCAATTTTTAAAAATACAGTTTACATGTTGAAATAGACAGAAAAATAAACAAGTATCTTTTTTCTGTTGAATTTGTAACACTCTGTTTAGATCAGTAATTTGGTACTTCCACCGGGAAAGTTTTCCGGGAGTTTTGAAAATTGGTGATTTTATCGATTTCGATGTTACTTTCGGATCTTCAACTTTTCCCCCTTGTAACTTTGCCGCTCGCGTCGCGATATTCGAAGAATGTTACCTAGAAGCAGTGTTTTGACAATATCTCTTTTCCGACTGATTTCACGATGAAAACATGTATCGTGATCGGTTCAAGAGTTACGACTTTTTGAAATAACAATCACACTTTTTGCAACAATTATCAAAAATATTGTTGATTTTTTGAAATATTTAGGTTTGCAATTTATTTTTTATTTCACTATGCCTTTGTCATCTTAAGATTCAGCTAGAGCCGTAGCTCTTCATGTTGTTGGTTTTCACTATAGAGAAGTGGCAGATATGCTAGGTTTCACAAAATCTAGCGTGGAAAGATTCGTTGCACGAGTCTGTAAGATCTGGATGAAATCGTGCTACTTTCTCCTTTGATGGTCGCTTTATTTGACTCTCAGTTTTAAGAGATGCGCTTACCAGTGCAGTAGTGATAAGAAATTGAACTCAAAAGAGTTCGCTAAGTTGCTGTCAATAAAATAACAGTCCGAAGAAGACTTATAAACATGATGTAGTTGTTTTTGCACAATTTATCGATAACGAATTCGTTTTCATCAAAAATAGTGGCTCAATATGTAGAACAGGCTGACATCAATGCAATAGAGCATGTATGGGATATGTTAGGTGGACGAATCAGGAATCGCCGAGGATAAATATCCAATCTCCAAAAGCTCCGAAATGCTCTGAAGGAAGAATGGGTTGATATTCCACAAGAGGCTATCCAAAACCTGATTAGGGGAATGAATGAGTTTTTATTGTAGCTGTTAGAGCTAGATGAGGTAACTCGTGGTACAAAAAGAAAAAGTGTAATGTCCATTTCAAAAATGCGTATCTCTTGAAGCGATAATTATACAGAGAAGAAAAAATCAACAAAATGGTGAAAACCAATCAAACTCGATAGAAAAGCATATCCAGTGTGGTTTATGTTGCAAAATTACTCTACAGAGTGAGGACAGGAAAAATAGACCTACATTCCCCTTAATTTCCTGAATATGTAGACTACGATTCAATTAAGAACTATACACCGACGATTTTTTCGTCTCTCAGGATGCGTGGGGCTTCATGAAGCCTGAGAGAGGCGAAAACATCGACGGTGTATAGTTTTCAGTTGAATCGAAGTCTAAAAGGGTTTTTTCTGTCCCCGTTTTTTTCATCCACAATTGGGTGTATAAATGGACCCCCCCATTAACTCTTTAATTTGACGTTTGGGACAAAAATGTTTCAAATGAAAGTTTAATGGTTCAGAATGAATTTTGTGAAAACAATGTTTTCACATATACAGGGTGTTTCAGAACTTCTGGGCGTGGTCCAACTTTCTTATTTCAAATGGCAACCCTATTTTCTTATTTGATTTTTGGATACTCCTCAAAATTCTAAAAATTTTTCATATAGTATACCCTATACCCAAATTCAATCTATAAAAAGATATTAACGTCAGAAGCTCGTATATTTGAGATATGAAGTTAACACGCGGTTGGGTTAAAAAAAAATGAATGTAATTATTGAAATTCCATGAGCTGTTGAAAGGGGCCTCCATTCATCTGAATACAAAGACGGTACCTTTTTTTTAATTTGTCGATAGCTTTCAGAACCACATGTTGATTTTTAATTCCAATCCCATTTTGTATTAATTATTTCACTGATTCCACATTGTCATGTTCTCTCATGTAAATATAATTTTTTAAATATCCCCATAAAAAGGTGTCAAGGGGAGTTAAATCTGGACTGTTTGGCGGCCACTTGATTGCTCCAAACATCAAATTAAAGAGTTAATGGGGGGGTCCATTTTTACGTGAACATTTTGAAAAAAATATATGAAAATCGGTCTATGAAAGAAAAAGTTGTCATACACTACATTTGATCGAAACATTGAATACTGGTTGTCACGAATTGGCAGCCTTTTGATAAAATCACAGAATATTCAATATTTCAAGAAAAGGTGATAATAAAATACTATGCAAAAAGCTTCAAGTTTTCATATTTAATTCGAGAAATTGCACAAGCACAAAATTGGAGTACCAAGTTCTTAATGTTTCTCACCTTTTCTATTTTACACACTTTTGGTTGAATCTTTGAAAACATCTCCACATTTTTGATTCGGGCATGAAAAGTTTAGTGTTGATGATTGTTTAATCGCGTCATTTTATCACAGAGTTTTGAAAATATTCACCAAAAGCCATCGTCAGAGCTTGTTTAAAAATTGCTGCGGCTTCCTCAGGGGCCATTTTTCGAGTACCATATGGAGATGTTCTCATTATTTTTGGTCACAAAATCTGTTAAAGTATGCTTCTGTAATTTGATAACGGTAACTGCAAATTACTTAGACTAAAATATTTCGATCGCCCCGAACTTGTCTATTCCGAAAGTTGATATTAACAGAGACACCCTGTAGTCGAAGATGAATTTGAATTTTTGGTTTATTTGAATAACTTTCGGGATTGCTCTAACTTGTAGGGGGCGCCACTTGAACACCTTTCAACTCATTCAAACAGTCATAACTTTTTGTACGCACGCGCACATTTTTTTTTTAAATTGGGTGGGCTTTAAAAACGGCGTTATCATGGTATTGCTTGAATGCTCAATGTTTCTTGATTTAAAAGAGTTTGATATATTTTCAATTTTTTTACATCAATTTTTCTTTAAAATGTTTCAAAAAAAATTTATAGATTTTTTCCAGGATTTTTTTTATAGGAAACATTGAACATCGAGACATTTATCAAAACGACAAGAGTTTTCGATGTCCCCCATGTTTATTTTTAAAATGTTCCATTCGAAACCACATTGCATGGATTACCTACTTTAAGTGCAAATATCTTGAAAAAGGTTACTCCTATCCACTTTTAGATAGTATAGCGTGAAACTATTTGAATGAATGGAAAGATGTGTAAGTGGCGCGCCCTACATGAAAGAGCCATACCAAGGCCAGATATGAATTTTGCATGTCGAACAACCCCCATATACCAAATTTCATCAGAATAACTTGAATATTTCAAAAGTTATTTGAAAAAATCAAAAAACTAAAATTCAACTTTAACACCCTGTATCTCTCCTAATCAACTTTCGGAAAAGACAAGTTCGGGTCGCTCGCAATATTTTTGTGTGGTGAATCTGCTGTTACCATATGTCCCATTCATTTTGGGACACCTTGCATAAAGAAGTCTTTAAACTGACTCTTGAAAAAATAAGTCCAATGGCACTTTCTATTGAAACAGGAACACTTGGTTCGTGGTTTATTGGGTTTTTAGTTCCAATTATTATACTTTTGAAAGAATTATTGATTTAATCACTAACCCTATGCCCAAGTCTTCAACCAAATCGATGACCAAAAATAAAGAAACAAAGAATAAAATTATTGAAAAAAAGGAGAAAGAAGAAAAACAAAACTAAAAACACTCCAGATAACAAAATTATCTGATAAGTGGAGATCTAGAAGATATAAAAAATTAATGTCGATCTCTGTTATTGATACAAGAAAGCGTGAAAAACTATGTATACGGTAATATACCTACTTATAAATTATTATTCTTGACTTACGACTGAAAAAACATTTATTTTCAATCAACATCGCAGGCTCTATTCTGTTTCTGAGATGCTATCACTCCTTGAGATACACGTCATCAACTACACATCAACCATCACAGGTGATATTTTTGAATTCATTTGATTTTGAATTTGTTTAAAGAGATAATTCTAAACGAATGACACATTTTCATGGCCACTTTTCCTGATCTTCAAGAGAATATGGTCAAAATTGATATCCAACGTTTCGAATTCTCGCGACCATCATCAACTTTTTTCTTCAAATACAAACCTAACTTTTTTAATTCATTTTTGGATAACTCCTTGCTTCCTGAAAATAATTATATGTCACACTTGCTATTTTGAAACACAATGCAGAAAGTTAATACGGGAGTAATTAAAAAAAAAAAGTTGATCCTTTCAGAATGCGTCACACGGATCATAATCATGGTAACAATGATAACTTGTGACTTTGTAAGCTTGAATAAGAAGCTCCACATTTGTAAAAAAAAATTAAGAATAAATTGAAAAAAAATATAAATAAAAAAAGTTAGGTATGAAGATTTTTATTTTTAGGAAGCGAAGAGTTACCTAAAAACAAAATGAAGATGTTGGGTCCATATTTAAAAAAAAAGATAATGACGGTTGCGAGAATTCGAAACGTCGAATATCAATTTCGACCATGCTATCTTGAATAACAGAAAAAATGGTCATGAAAATGTGTCATTCGTTTTTATTCATCTCTTCAAATAAATTAAGGACAAAATAAAGAAGGATTTCGAAAAAATCGGTTATTGTCGGATATCTCCGGAAGTCTCTGGAATTTTCCAAGTTCCGAAGTGACATTTTTTTGAGATTCAAATTGCGCCTCCATTTAACTCACTTTGTATCTCTCATTGTTAACGCGTTTTACCAATGCTATATACTCAAATTTGTTAGACCTTGTATAGTAGTCCATATAAGACTACTATAAGAACTTCTTGCTCCGAATGTTTGTGGCATCCGGTGCAAAGTTCGCGGGGCGTTTGGTTCGTTCGGCGCGTTTGTTGATAGGGTAGACGTTTTTTAAAAGCCTAAAAGAAATTCGGATTAATGTCGTTCCACTGTGTCGAAAGCTGGACAGTGACTGATCCATTTCTTCCTAGAACATTGGCAGATCCAATATTTCAACTGGATAATACAGGACATCATATTATCATATCTTTCTAGCGTAAACCTTCTTCAATGGCCTCATCGATCTTCAGGACTCAGATTTGATGATCATCCAATTACAAATCGATACTACATTTTCGCATTGTATATACAAGTGAAGCTATCACAACAAAAATACTCTCAAAAGGGAAAATTACCGATATATCTGAATAATTATGAACTAAAGATAAAAAGTAAAAGGAAAATCAAGACACAGCGTTTGCTAAGGACTTTCAAATAATAATACCTGAATCCATTTTATTCGCTGAAGTTGGTTGACAATTGAAAGGTAGCCCACTTTGCGGTGGAGGCAAATGATAGCTCAAGAGATTCTTCGGTATATAAATCGGATGTGGAGGTATCTCTACCGATTTTCCCCAATCTAATCGCATATCTGAACGAGTAGTCATATATTCCATAGCGCGTTCAGCATCTTGTCTGCTCATAAAAGCAACAAATCCACAATTAGCATACGGAAATTTCACCTTATCTTGGTCTCTCGGCCACATTATCTTTATACTAGCTAAAGGTCCAAAGGCCCCGAATTCCATCATTAAATCGGCCTCTTTCAGATCCTTCTTCAAATTAGATACAAAAATATTTGTAGTCTGTGAGTCTTTTTCAACAGCAGATGATTGATCAGTTGCACAAGTTTCTTCCCTAGTTCTTTCTATCTTTTCCAAATGCTTCTGCTTCAACTCTTCCTTTAATAGTTCCAAATTGGATTTGCCTTTCAACTTTTTTAAACCCAGCGGATCATCTTTGAGGATCTTAGCACATTCCATTGCACTTTGAATAGTGTAACTGCTTTTGATTTTTGAAAATGGTTGATAGAGTTGATTGTCGGAGGTTGTTTGAGTTTTGTCCCCATGTAAGATTCCTGATCGTACAAATGTCTTGCTGGTTGTTGCGGTTTCATGGAAAGTTTCTATGAAATCCTGAAATACGAGGGCAGTCTCCTCTTGTTCACGGCGATGTCTTTCTTTTTCTAAGTCACGTTTTGAGTACATTTTTTCACTCTGAAAACGACATCAATTTCAAAAATAGTTTACTGGTAATAGCTCTACTTCCATATATACCTTCCAGTTTTGACCAGACATATTTAAAATGATGAGATGGAAACTGGTATTGTTAATAGACTTCAATGATTCAAATTTATTGGACTAATAAAAATATTTACATGGACCCAGTGTTGATACACAGATCTATAAAGATATTATGTATTGAAGGTGCCCACTCAAAACAGATTTGGAGCAGTTATTTTGATGCGATTGTTCAAAACAACTACTAAAATAATTAAATTATGTTTTCTCTCAGATTTGTTACAGGTTGTTATAATGGTATGTGAAACATTTCTTCACTTTATCAATTTGAGTGATGAACAGCAGAGAGCTTTGCATCACATCATTTCAGCTTGTTCGGATATGTTATTTAAATATCATTTTTTGTGATATAAAGGAACACAAAGGATAACTATTTTTGTTACACAAAAAATGCATTTGACACAGTACGTAACACAAAAATTATCAATAGAACTGACATTGAAATGATTCACGGGACGATATCAAAGTGTTGATGTAAGAATGGTAAATGATTATTGCTCTTGTGCAAGAAGAAACCCCGCAGATTTGTGGCTGAAGATGGGTGTTATGTGATATGAATAAAAATGAGTATCTACTCCAAAGTATATACTTTTGAGCATGAGCATAAAGTCGGAGTATATGATCTGATTCATATGAATAAAATGTGATGTTTAGCATGAAGTAGATATTCAGGTAAATGCCTGTTATGTACGAGTATCTACTTTATATTCGATATGAATAAAAATGAGAGTATATAGCTTTGTTTTTGTTCCAAGTTATAGCCAGTTCCGAACAGTTCTAGAACCATCTACACATGCGCATTCCAATATTACCATGGTAATATTCAATTCGGTAGGTTCTAGAACTGTTTGGAACTGGCTATAATTTAGAACCAAACCACAAATGCTCGAGATGGATTTATTGATCAAAAATTGATAGTTATATCTCGACTACGAATTCTGACGTGGATGTATTACCGCAGGTGATTCATTTCGTTTTTCTGCCCTCTGAACCAGATATATTGCTTCATGATCAATATAGTACTGATGAAACTTTTTCTGTGTGAACTAGAATTTTTCATAGAATAGTAAGGTATCCGTTCCCTGGTTAATGATCTGTTAAAAGCATCTTCCATTGAAGTATTCCGAAATGAGAGTACAACTTCATTTCAGAAAAATCTGTTTTTCACCACAGAAGAAAGAGTTTCTACAGATTTTTGTATAATTGTTTTCTGAACCAAGCCATGATACCTCAGTGCTGATAAAGTAGGTACAATTGTTTGCATCATAGGTGGCTTGCACGTTGAGACGTCGATGCTTGAGTATCCTTTCTATTAGTTCATTCATAGCTATGGTGTGATGACTTGTTGATTCGAACTCATGGATTTTCCATTTTCGCTTCACACGTTGAGTTTCTTCAAGAGTCAAAGAGTATTCCAGATTTCGATACATAACACATTGAATCCAAACTCAGAAATTGAGGTAAATCCTTACCTATGCCAGTTTGAAATTCGCGATCCCCTATAATATATTTTTAGGAGTGACGCGTCTTCTATTTATTTTGTAGTCTTTGCATACACAAGATACTCTCTTTTTGTGAATGAACATGTGTCCGCAAACGTCTCCTTAAAAAAATACAGAGTGTTGAAAGTTGAGGAAAATTTCGATTTCTTGTCTGTAGATTCGAAACGCCTCGAGCGATTCTGTTCAAACTTTCAGGGAGTATATCCGGGGTCCTCAAGCATCTTCTTGCGAGATTCGAGTTTAACTTTTCCAGGATCGGACCTAGAGCAACTCATATTTCTTTAATCGAAGAAAAAAGTGGTACGCCATTGAGTTTTGACAAAGTGAAAACCATGATTTGATTTTCCGTTCAATTTTGAGCAAAAAAGCCCAGACAAAAGATAAGTTGAGTTTTTCTTTTTCGATGCATCGTTTTCGAGATAAAACTTATTTCAAGCTCTAAGAAAAATGGAAAATCAATTTCATACTGTTCAAAGTGTTGCGCTTTGTTGCTTGAAAATAACTGTTGCTTGAAAACTCTAAAAGTTTTTGTAAAATCGCTTAAGACGTTTCCAATTTGCCGTCAAAAAAACGAAATTATTATTCTTATTATTGTTATTTTCTAGACGAAACATTTGCGGACACCTGTTCATTTACAAAAAGTGATTATCCTACCATCTATGTCTATTTATTATGTCAAAATGTACACGTTTTTCAGACTCACCCTGTAAACACAAGATCCTATGAACTTAGTCGGTGCAGCGCTCAAATGCCTGAGTATCAAATTGTAGAGGCCGTTAGTTGCTTCTGCAATGTACTAAAAGTACGCGGTCGACGATAGTGTCGAGGATAATATGATATAAGCTCAGCTATCTCACCCCATGCCTGATTCTTGGCAGCCCGATTGCTGTAGTCGGAGCGATTATCATAAAAAATGGGAAGCTTCTTTTTCTCCTTAGATAATGTGATACTAAAACCTGGACCCGTGTACCTGTGGAATTCCAGCAACATGTCGCTTTCTCATCATTTTACACAGAGAGCGACGTGTTGCTATGGAATTCCACAGTACACGGAATACGGGTCCTGGATCGTCGAGCATTTTACGATAGTTCAGTCACTGAACAACAGAACGACCATCCAACCCGGTAATAAATAAAGAAAAATAATAAAGAAGCGCGACGTGACGCTCGCTTTCCCAAACTCAATCAAGAAGTACAGAAGGAGGAAGAAGCGCGGCAAAGGCGCTCAAGCGACATCCCGCCATGCCTACACTTCGCCACCACTTTGGCGCAGCAATCATTACGCACATCATTTTTCTTTGGGTGTTTAATGTAATATGAAAACAAATTTGTATAGGTATATCCAAGGGTATGTCGTGAATCCAGCAAAATAAAATACGTATCCCTGTAAAATCGGTGGTTCGGTTCCTTTTGCGGTCACCTGTAAGCAGGTTTTTATTAGAAAAATAAAAAATTGCTGATTTATTTGAATTAATCAGAAAAATCATGATTTTTTGTATTATTATTAACTCGATTGATAAATCCGCTTAATTAGCTATTTTAAGTCATTGCAATAATTGAGTCGGGTTGCAGAGTGTAATGGGAATAACCTTCTAAATCAAGGCTTTAATAAACTAAAAGAATTCAGTACAAAGTATCTAAGATAATGATTGATGTAACGTGACATACAAAATAAAACAGGTAAACATGATCAGTAAAAGTAATACACAACATTCTTCCTCCCTCAGCTTCTGATAAAATCTTGTAGATATGGAGGTGGTTTCCGATTTCTCTTTTCCAAAACACGGGAAGATTCATTGGTTTCATCATAATTCTTAGTTGCAGTTGATGGGGGAGTTTCTTTGGGAGATTGCTCTTCTGAATCAGTCGATGGAGAGATTTCTTCAGGTATAGTTGATTCATCATTTTGTTTTGCCACTGTGACATCTCCTCTTGGTGCTAGATGACGAGTTGATACCGTGATTTCCCTCCCATTCGATAATCGTACATGAGCATAATCTGAATTGGCTTCCAGAAGATCAACTTCTTCTACTAGAGGGTCATACTTGCTCTGTCTAACATGCTTTTTGAGAAAAACTGGTCCAGGAGTGCTCAACCATGTAGGCATTGAGCTACCATGGGTTGATCTTCTAGGATGATTGAACATACGTTCATGAGGAGTTGAATTTGTTGCAGTATATAGAAGAGATCTCATTGAATGTAAAGAATCAACCAATACATCTTGCCATTTCTTCAAGTCGAGGTTTCTTGACTTGATTGCTAGTTGAACAGTCTTCCAGATAATCCCATTATATCTCTCATATTGTCCATTTCCCTCTGGATTATAACTGGTCGTACGACTTGTAGCAATACCATGACTTGTTAAAAATGATTTCACTTCAACAGATAGGAAAGATAATCCTCTATCACTATGAATATAGCCTGGCGTTCCGAACATTGAAAATAATTGAGTCAAACAGTTGATTACGGTTGCAGATGACATATCCGAACATGGAAATGCAAATGGAAATCTCGAGAATTCATCCACGACATTTAATAAGTATTTATTTTGATTATTAGATGGAAGGGGTCCCTTGAAATCAATATTCAATCTTTCGAATGGAGCTGTAGCTTTGATGAGGGTCCCTTTGTTTTTATAAAATCTTGGTTTTATCTCAGCACAGACTGGACATGTGGATACAATTCTTTCAATGTGTTCTAATGAATATGATAAATTTTTGCATCTAATCCAATGGTAGAATCTTGTTATCCCAGGATGACACATTGTGTTGTGTAAGTTATATAAATTTTTATCTGATGTTGAAGGCCGAATGGCAGCTGATATTCTCGAAAGTGTATCTGCCACAATGTTTTGATTTCCTGGCCTGTATATTATATCAAATTTGTAGCATGATAATTCTATTTTCCAACGTTGTATTTTCTCATTCTTGATTTTTGATGAACTTTTGTTGTCAAACGTAAAAGCAACAGATCTTTGGTCGGTGATTAAACTGAAGTGACGTCCCAACAGATGATGTCTCCATTTTCTTACAGCTTCTATTATTGCGTATGCTTCTTTCTCTATACTAGAATGTTTTTGTTCTATTTTTGATAAGGTTCTTGAAAAAAATGCGACTGGTTTTCCAAGTTGAGTCAGTTGAGCACCAATAGCAAATTCGGAGGCATCAGTCTCAACTGTAAATGGAGCTTTTTCATCCACAAATGTTACAACTGCATCAATGATATCTTGTTTCAGCCTTTTAAATGATTGAATTTGTTCTTCATTCATGGGAAATTGTTTCACATCAATAATTGGATGTATCTTCTCGGAAAATTTGTGTATAAATTTTGAGTAGTGTGAAAACATACCTTGTATTCTTCTTAGAGAAGCAGCATCTGTGGGAATTGCTAAATTGATCAGCGGTCGTAGTCTATCAGCATCTGGTTTGATTGTTTTTCCTTCTATTTTATACTCAAGAATATTGATACTTGTCATTGAAAATTTACATTTCTCTTCATTCAGTGTTAAATCATATTTTCTTGTAACATCCATAAATTTCTGTAAGTTTTTATCGTGTTCTTCTTTAGTTTTTCCACAAATTGTGACGTCGTCCAAAAATGCATATGTGTCAGCTAGTTTCTCATTTTGTATAATATTGTTCATTGTACGTTGAAAACATGCTACTCCATTTGTGACACCGAAAGGAATTCTTGTGAATTGGTATAAGTTACCACATGCCTCGAATCCAGTATAAATTCGTTCACTTTCCAATATGGGTATTTGATGATATGCACTGTGCAAATCTACAGAGCTAAAATATTCATATTGGGAAACTTGACTGATAATGTTATCAATATTAGGAAGTGGATACGCATCTAACAAAGTGAACTTGTTAATTGTTAGTGAATAATCAACAACCATACGTTTCTTATGATTTGAGTTACTTGTCACCAGAACTTGTGCTCTCCATGGCGAATTACTGGGCTCAATGATGTTTTCTTCAAGAAGTTTTCGTATTTCTGTATCTATAAATTCATAATCGTCAGTGGAAAACCGTCGGGACTTGATAGCAATAGGCCGACAATTTTCTGTTAAATTAGCAAACAGTGGATAAGGTTGAACGTTTGCTGTTGCTAGATTGCATATGGAAAGCTTTGTCTGATTTCCACCGAATCTGAATTCAACCCCTGAACGGTTTTGAAGAATATCATGACCAATTATAACATCAGAACATAGATTTTCCAAGACATACATTTTGACATTTTTGTATACATAATCTGATATTCTTATATTCACAATACAGTATCCACAAACTGAAGAATTCAAAGATGAAGTGTGTGACATTCAAGTTTGCAGGAAAAATTTTCATTCGTCGTTGTGTCGTGATAGTTTTTGATATATAACTGTCTGAGCTTCCGGTATCTACTAATGCATCTGTTGAGACATGATTGATTTCGATTTTAATGATAGCTTTCGATAAGCAAGATGGGGAGGCTGCTGACATCATCCCAATCATAGCAGCCGAGGTATTATTTGTATTACGAGTTAGTTTTTGGTGTTTTGTTCTACATACTTGTGTTAAATGACCGATTTTACTACAGGAATGACAAATGGCATCTCTTGCAGGGCATTTATCTCTAGGGTGTCTGTTTCTACCACAAAAATAACATTTTGATTGAGTTGTGGCAAGTGTTACATCGTTTTGTTCATTTGATTGTTGAGCAGGACTTGATGAATGATTTGAGATTGTCGAATTCATATATAATTCTGTAGTATAACATTCTGACTGTTGTTGAGTCATTTCTAAAGATCGAGCTGATTCATGTGCTTGCTCGAGAGATAGAGTGGTATGTTCTAGAAGTCTTTGTCTTATGTGTGGAGTGGCAAGACCACGAATGAAAGAATCTCTGATGTAGTCATTTTTGTTTTGTTCAGCAGTGACTGTTTTGAAATCACAATCTTTACTAAGTTGTTTCAAAATATGTAAATACTGATCAATAGACTCACTTACTTGTTGTTTTCTAGAGGATAAGTTATGACGGGCAAAAATTTCACTTCGTGGTTTGACATACAACTTTTCGAGAATGTCAACTGCATCAATATAAGTCTTACATTCACTTATAGGCTGGTAAATTGAAGCACTCACATAGTTCACTAGAAGGCTCAATTTTTCTTTGTCTTCTGAAATATTCGCAGCTTCTAAGAAATTTTCAAATGTTCGTTTCCAGTGGGTCCATAGGTGATGAGCGTTGCTTGAATGAGTTTCGATTTCTAATCGATCTGGC
This sequence comes from Orchestes rusci, assembly GCA_958502075.1. Lineage (NCBI taxonomy): Eukaryota > Metazoa > Arthropoda > Insecta > Coleoptera > Curculionidae > Orchestes > Orchestes rusci. The sequence continues at coordinate 14,681,263 of OY293310.1, read as the reverse complement.
TTGAGTAGTTTATCCATTGGTTTTTTTTTAGTTTATTAAATTATAATTAGAATAACCTTCTAAATCAAGGCTTTAATAAACTAAAAGAATTCAGTACAAAGTATCTAAGATAACGATTGATGTAACGTGACATACAAAATTAAACAGGTAAACATGATCAGTAAAAGTAATATACAACACAGAGCAACTTGCAAACAGTGAAAGAAAGAGATTCAAGGCATAGTACGAAAGGCTGAAGGCACACCATGACGTTTGTAAGAGGCAACAAAACCAACAAGGCTCAACAACAAATGAAAACATCGATTTTCCGCCCAACTTTTTTGAGACTGAGAACTCAGCAGAATGGACTGATCTTACAGTCTAACCTCCAAAATCTCCATTACCTTTCACGCAAACAACTACCGAGTCGGCTCCAAAGAGAAAGAAACGTGAAATAAGCCATCAACCCTCAATGTCAAATTTCGTTATGCTAACTTCAGCAGGGGGAAAATATCTTATTGACAAACAAGGACCTATTTGCCACAAACTCAAGATTTAGATGTATCGAGAGCTCGGAAGTCAAGAAAACCATTCATCTATTGAGACCTGGATACACCTCCTCCTCCAAAAAACGGTCGCAACGACTTGGATGAGATCCAAGAAAAAGAGGCATGTTTTTCATATCTTTCGGGGAAAGTGTCAACATGTCGATTGACGGATGGTCAAACATTCACAACGAGCCGCTTATATGCGCAACATTTACAACGGAAGATGCACGAGCGCTTCTCTATGAAACCATTGATACTTCTGAAAAGCTTCATTATTCCCAATACCTTACTGATCTGGTGTGTGATTTAGTTTCCCCGTGTCAATCCAAAATTTCAGTGTCAACTTCGATCTTTTGTAACGGACAATGCCGCTAATATGGCCCTAATGAGGAAAACGTTAGAAGAACGGAGAAACTCCAAAGTTATAACTTATGGTTGCTCTTCGCATTTACTAAATCTGCTTTGCAAGGACTTACAGATGCAAGATGTCAATGAACAAATAGTCCAAATTGTCAAATATTTTCGCAACAATCACATGGCCAAAGCCCAATTCAGTGCAGCTGGGGGCAAGGGACTAGTCCTACCTAGCGATGTTCGCTGGAACAGCGTGGTCGACTGTTTGGAAACGTATGTCCCACAATGGGACATCATTCTCAAGATTTGCAAGGACATCTCAAAAGATATCGATCCTGCTATCTTCAAAAAAGTCTCAAACATAGGACTGAAGCATGCAGCACAAGAGTACTTGAGCCTTCTGAAGCTTATTGCTCTAGATATACTCCAGAAAAAAATGCCATAATATCTGATGGCGTAGAGCAGTGGAAACTTTTACAAAATGAATTTGAAGAATCACTAGAGTTATCTTACATCGCATCGCAAGCTCCTACACCTTATCACTCTATTGCTTACATGTTAAGCCCGGAGAAACCAAACTACGGTTTAAGTTCAAGAGAAGAATCTGGCTTTGGAGAGTGAGCTTCATGGAAATTCGGGATTGTTGCCACTAGTTTTTAAATAAAACGCTCGCTGCAGACCTTTTAAACAAATTATGTTTTCTGATGAGGTGATGAAAAATGTGAACGGGCTTCAGTGGTGGCTATCACAGTGTGATGAACCCGAGGATGAACCGGAAATTGCGAAACACTTTGCCCACTATAAAGCAGTTTGTTTGTACAGCTGCGTCTTCTGCGTCTGTCGAGAGGATGTTCAGCACATTCGGATTTGTTCTCGGATTTGTTCATTCGGATATCAGGAACAGATTGGAAATCGAAAAAGCAGGGACATTAGTGTTCCTCTTCAGACTTTATAACGAAAATGAAGAAAAAGAGAAGTGATTTCCGTTTCAGTATTATTGAGTTTACCATTAATACCATCCAATTTTAAGTTTGCATGTACCGTTTTCTATTTTGATTTTCATTTCTTAGAATGTTTGTGTTCTGTTCTCTATTTTTTAAGTGAAATATAAAGATTCTTGGAAAAATCAACTTTGATTTAAATCAACTGATTTTTTTAGAAAAAAAACACGATTCAAATCACTTGAAAAAAATCAAGCCAACCCTGAATGTAAGGTAGGTTTGTTCCAACCAGACCGAAACGCCCGTACTTGGAACGACCCCCGTCGTGCGCACTTATGAAATTCCTTAGGAAATTCCGTTCCAACCGAGTATGAATGATTCAAGGAATGATTCCTTGCACCGTGCGGTTAAGCGTTCTAACCTAACTTGGAACTGTTCGTGATTCGGGTTTTGAACGATTTTTTCGATAGCTGACTAAAGATAGAAATCGATTAGGATGATATCTAGCACCGCTATTCTAGTCTATTTATGTGTGTTTTGATTGTTTTGGCTTGAAGTATTATTCACTCGTGACTTGTGTATTCACGTTGTGTTTACTTGATCATAGCTCAGTTGAGATTATATTTTTTCTATTTTTGGGAAAAAATAGTCCATCACTTCGAACATTGAACCACTAGAACAAGCATATCACCCCGAACGTACACGATTTGTTTGAGTCGATAACATTCTGTTTTTGTTTATATTCATGTGATGTTATTTTGACTCATTTGTGATACGATCTACGATCTCTACAATCACTTTGATTACTTTGAAGCATCCATCAACGTCATGGCAACGCATTCCAAATAGCTCGATTGATGCCCAACGTTGCCGTTTGTGAGAAAAATTCTTCGTATCATCTTTCAACGACAAATAGCGATGAAAAAAAAGGCTACATTCTCCTAAAATATTGAAGAGAGATACATTTATTTGATGATGGTGAACTTCAAGTCATTGTTATTGAATTCGTGACAGAAAATCTGGGGAAAGGTATTTCAAGGAACTTAATATGGCAAACCAGGAGCTTGCTTTTCCCCTTTCCCCCCATGTGTTCATTGACATGTTCGACTTACACCTCACGCAATATTGTTTGTTTATGCTTCTACAGTCTGTTCATGGCTTTCCTGCGGTTATGTCATACTTTTCCGTCTCTCTCTTATACAAAAAAATCACGTACGTCTGGACCAGGGTTCTTGGATCAATTTGACAAATGTCACATGTGGAGCGATCAATCTACGACATACTGCCAAACGTTAAATACTGTGACGTGACCGCAGGAAAGCCATGAACAGACTGTAGTGGTTCAATATTCGAAGGTCCATCATGATTCATGAGTGATGGAGGAGGTTGTAAAATCGATTCCTGATATCGGTACCTACCTAAATACGCTCCAACTAGGATCGTGATAGAAATAATGAAAATCTAGATAATGCGCAATAATAAAATACAATTCCAGTTCCAATAATCGTTCCGGAACGACATTATTGTGTAGGTTTGCTTGGAACAAACCTTGTACCTACCTCATTTACCTATTAAACCGTTAAGTCAACTGAATGGAACCCAATTCTACTCACTTGAGCAAGTATTCCAGGAAGTAGGTATTCTTTCCCACCTCTGCTTTGAAAAAATATAAAATACAACCAACTGCCACTTCAAGGTGTTATTTTTATCTGATACTTATGAAACATGCAAAAATATAACGAGAAATCAGTCAGCGGCTGCGGCAACGGTGAATAATTCATAATATCATAATGTTTTATGATGAATAATGAGGAATAGTTACAGGATGAAGTTCATAGTTACCTAAATACTCCTTTGAATCACAAATATTGCGCACAGTAGATCTTTTGTCAGTGGATATCAAATTATGGGACACACACACACAAAGACAAACTTTAAAAATTAGTATTTGCTTTGCAGTATTGCAGTTTGCTTTTGCTTTTATCTTTCAAAATTCATAGAATCTTAACTCTTTGACATTTTGGGGTTAAAATTGAAAGAGAAGTTCTGTCGATATCGATATTTGTATGTACTCTTATCTTAAGGGTGAATTCACACTGGGCTCGTAAATGCGTTAAGGCGGCTACAGACATACATACATTAAGGTGTGTATGCAAGAACTCGCACAAATCGTTGATTGAATAAGTACAGGCAACGCACAAATCTTTGCCTATACAAGTCACAAGTGAAAATCTTTGAATTTCTATGTAAACTTGTACAGCTCAGTTGGCGCAAGTGCACATGAACATGAATGTGTGTATGATCGATCATCAGACTTGTACAAACCTGAATTTGGAGAACAACATTTTGGACATTTGAATGATGGTGTTACTGATTTAGTAAATATTTATGACGAACGGCAAGACGCGGCGGATATTACTTTAGAATAGGGCCGTCAGATTTATGAAAACAAAAAGCGAGAGGCGGGAGGTTTGATTGATGATAGATAGATCTAGAAATATCATAAACTTTTATGGTTACTTCATCAATAACTTTACAAAAAAATAAGAATAAATGAATAGTTATGAAAATAAAATACATAAATCACTATTCTTGAACAAATCAAGTAGGTATTCTACATGGTACAGACAGGGTGTCTGTAAAAGGTTTTTACAAAATCTCACCACATATCTCAAAATAAGCCGATTTTAAGGAAAAATCTATAGATTCAGTATTATTCAGGAGTTCCTAATCAAAATCGGGAGTATTATGACTTTGTTTAAGAGGCGGGAGGAACAGTAAGATATCGGGAGACTCCGCCGCCTAAATCGTGAGGTCTTGCAGCCCTACTTTAGAACATAGAACCCATTGATAAAAACTTACATATTATTTTGAACGTAGTTTTTGATTGTCAAATTTCGTGGTGAATCAATTGCAAGAACATGATGACACTGAAGAATCCAAAATAGATGCCTTTTATTTCATGAATCAAAGTAAGAGCATATCAAGATCAAGCAGGTCGTCGTCATTGATTCTACATGAATTAAACTGTTCAAGTATACTTATAGCGTGTGGTGGTGACTGGCAATGCAGTTTTCAAGTGACATGCACAAAAAATTGTACAAGCATACTTGTCAAAAAATATACAGTGATGGTCATGTGCGTATTTCAAGGACAGCGTTTTTGCGTTTTGCGATATGATTGGTTCGTGATAATACTGATAATTCCGCCACGGCGTCATGATTCAAAATTATACAACCAATCAGAACGGGTATGTCAATACACTTAAAATGTCAAAACGCGGCCAGTACTCTCATGAGGACGCACCATTACGTTTTGAACGTGCTTTTTGTGCGAGTGGGATTTGGAGATTTGGTTAAACGGAGATTCGCCTGATTATTGGTAGATGGCGATCAAGTGACGGCAGCGCGTTTGTTGGAATCTCTGTTTCTCCAAATACCCGAAACTTCGTTGAATTAATCAATAATAATTGTTGTTTTTTAATTAGACATAACAACAAAAGTGTGTTTCTCATTTTTAATATAAATTTTAGACAACACAATCACCGGATCGCCGTAACAATACCCGGCGCAGGGTATCTTGACAGTGTCACTTCCCCCCCCCCCTCTCCAAATCTCTCAATACCGAAATACCCAAATGTAAAAAATTCAGCGATCATGTGTGAGACACGAAATTACAAAAATACCACTGCAGAATCTTTAATTCATCCTTTCTCTTTCCAAAAATATAAGATTTATCGCAATAAGTTGAAAATTAACGTGAAAAATAGGAAAATAGCGAACCTTTGCTGAGTACCTAAAATGGAATATTTTAATTTTTGGCTTTTTGAGTGGGCGGGATTTGAGGTGATCGTCAGCGGGTTTTATCAGCAAGGGCGGAGACTAACCGGTCTTGACGACTGGACAAAATTTTTGACACCGGACCTTTGGCAAGTGTTTGATCGTTTGTAGTACAGGTGCGTTCTGAATTTGGTGGATTATTTGGATTATAATTATTTATTCTTCATTCATTTTCAAGACTTATTTTGCCAAAAACATTTTTTTTTGTAATCATTTCTGACGGGTCTCCATAAATATCTAGTTGGTAGGTATGGTGAAAAGGTTGAAGAAGACTACCGACCAACGACTTCAAAAGTCGTTGCTACCGACTACTAACAATTATTCTTGGGTAAGAAAAAATAACATTCTCTGGAGGAGAAAACTGTCAATGGCCTGATTTGGACCAGGGAACTTACCTGGAAATGAGAGAAGTATTTTCGAAGGAACTGATGGACAGATCGATTTTCGGCAGATTGAAGTAAACACCAAGCTTCAGGCGGATCTCAGTTGATCATCAGGGGGAACGATTCCGGAAAAAGCTAGTGAGAGCTCCGCTATTTGGGGAAGTGTGCAAAATGAAGCCATCCACTAGCTAATCTTCCACTGTAAATACGATTTTATATCGGAAATTTGAAACAAAAGCAACTTATCGGAATAAACAGAATGAGTATAGATCCAAAGAAATATTAGAAAGTCTAATGAAAAGTCCCATCAAAAATTGTGGTCTGTTCATAAACAAATGATAAACTATGCAAAATAAAAAAGTATTTTAAAATTGAAAAAAAAACGCTTAAAATATTAGGATTACATATATTTCCATGTTGTTCTGATAACTTACAATGATGGAACAATATAAAATATCCAAGTAGGCGGAGGGTTTTTAAATTTTGCATTCTCACTCAGTTTTTCATTCTGAACCACTTTCTAACATTTTGTCGTATCTGCTATAGAAGAAGTAATCTACTAGTTAGAGAAATAGCTTCTAGGTTAATTTACAAACCATACTTAGTTTCTCGGAACTGAAATTATGACACATATTGATTTCTATGCAAGAAGGGCTGAACACTTTTTCACCTATTGACTCGTTGCTCCGAGGAAATACTGTATACAGGGTGTCCCCTCTCAACTGGTCAAGACTTCTAGAGCATGTTGAGGAACCATATACATATAAGTGATTTGAGATATATAACTGACGGCCGCAAATGCGTCTTTTCCAAAATACAGGGTGCTTTTTTTACGAGAAAAAAAATGCAAGCCTTTGTTTTTTGAACAATTTTTTTTCCGATATACTCATATCCAATTTCCAATAAAAACAGAGCAGCTACTGATCCCGAAACTGAAAATTTTCGGTTATCAACGCTTTGAACGACACTAGTAGTGGTTTCTATTTTTTTACTCGAAAACGGTGCGTCGCAGAGAAAAAAGTCTAAAGAGCTTTTTTTTTGGAAATTGAATGAAGAGTTGGATGAAAATTTCATAAAAAAATTACACTTCTCCAATTTTTAGTATTATAGCATCAACCATAACACATAATTGTAGTGTTATGTTGTATCGGTTAAATGGAGGTAAAGTCGGGTTCATATTTGAGAAAAAAAAGTTGATGATGGTTGCTTAAGGTTTTTTCACATTGAAAACATTGATGAAGTTTTATTTTTCGATAGCTTCACTTTTTGGCTATCTCTCATGTAAAGGTGGAGTTTCAAAATCTTATTCAATTCGAGAAAAATGAAGGAGTATTGTGCAGATCTTCTGATTTGGGAATATCAAATATGACCCGTTTTCCGCGTTGTGTGGGATTGTTGATTGTCATTACTATATCCTCGTTGTCATAAGAAAAATTAACTTTTTTTATCTGGCCACTTCCACTCTGTTTTCCATGAGGAACCATAGCGTTATTTGTTGCTCCATTTTTTTGAACGCTGGTAATTTTGCCAGCGAAATATTTTCCATCATATTCTACCACCACAAACCTGCCCACTATCTTCGCATGAGATATTGATAGATTCAGCCTCTCCTGTGTGTAGTTGCCATAAGCACGGGCACCGATTTTGCGTTTATATGTCCTAGGCATAATGCACGATACCTAAAAAAAAAGAAATTAGCTGGTTGAAAACCTTTTCAAAACAATTTTTTAAAAACAAAAACTTGACAAAAGTTTCAAGGGGTTACTTTGGGACAGCAAAAAAGTGTCACCAATAAACCCCTGTATTTGTCGTAAATTTAAACAATCAACAAAATCAGATATCAACAATTCCTAAAACAAATTCAAAGTATGAACAAAATAGTTGTAAGATAAGATACTAGTAATAATAAAAAAAAATATTCCTCTAGGAAACAATCTGTGGTGAAAACTTCTCTGGAGAAGAATGTCGGGGGATGAAGTGGTTTCCACCTTATTTCAAGGCTGACTAAATCTGGATGGTATACGAGCACGTTTTAATTCAAAGAGCCCGCTCTATGCGCAACGGGTAGCGCGCGCACCCGAGTTGTCTACATAAATGTTGAAACGATGGCGGGTAAATAATCACCTGTCCACAAAATGAATAATGCATTTTCAGGGCACTGTCACAAAGATACCTTTGGTGGCACAAAGTAACCTCAGTTTAAGGTATTAAAAACGTTACCGTAATACTATCAGAGTATATAAATAGATAGGTACTTTTCAGTGAAAAAGCTCGAAAATCGGTACATATCTAATGATAATTGAAAATTGATCTTTGCTATGGCTATGGTCAAGCGGTTGTTTATAAAGTGGAATGGATTTGCTGAACCCCGCCCCTTGGTACCGCATAATTTTTTCCCCGCCCACCCCCGCCGGCAGCTTTACCCGGCGAGTCGGCAGAGAACGCACTCTAAATATGAAAGAGGTACATACCATACGGCCTGCTGTACCACCCTCCGACGTCTTGACTCGATCAATACTTAAGACAAGTTATTGTTCAGGATATTTGGAATTTGGATGTGGGTTGTTTCTCTTTTTCGAATTTTGCTTTCATCAGTTCTTTGTATGTGTATTTCTCCTCTTCAACATACACCATAATATTCTTTAATAATTATTCATTTTACAATAAACATTTTCCATCTTCAACAAAAACCAAACAAATGCAATAAATGTACCCAGCCTAACCCGCCGGCCTCTGCATTCTTTCTAATTCAATATTCTTCAATGATTATTCATTTTCCAATAAAAATTTTCCATTCACAACAAAATTCAACTTTTTTGGTTACATTTCTTATCTGTTATCAAGCGGCATTTAACTTATCTAGAGACAGACAGTGATTGTATAAAATCACTAGTGAAAGTTATTAATTTCATATGCAACCGTTGACTGGACTTCTTATTAAATGTGTACAATCACTAAAGAGAGTATACAATCCCTAACTTCGCACTTTCACTGTAACCATATACACCATATATACATATAATATCATGGTTGGGCTTCAATGAACATATAATATACATCCTTATATATCTACAACATATAATATATAAGGATTAGTGAGTTACTGATGCCATTGATATGTTTAAAAAATCAACCTACGACCTCTATTATTGTAGTAATCACCGATTAAAGAGCGCCAATCAACATCCACTAGGTCACAGAATACATTATCTATCTCCGTCTGGCGTATTGACTGAGATGACCCTTTCTTTCTTGGGAGAGTAATTTCACTCCAACCCGTTTTCGATCATACAGTGAAATTTGCGTTTTCTTTCATATTTATTTAGGATATGTTTGAGTATTTTACGTATGTATACAGTGTGTCCAGAATAAAATGATGTACGTGGGGATATCGGAAACTACAGGAGATACAGTATCGGTTAAATGGAAGAAAAGTTGCGTATTTGCGTGCCCAAGAATAATCTCACTTTGGTTTGTTTTGATTCGATACCGTAATGGAGATACAGGGTGAAAAAGAAAAATGGCCATTTTTTAAATAGCACAATATTTCGGTTATTATAAAAGATGAGGTATTGAAAATTTCTGGATCTGGGTAAGAAGATACGGTGATTTTGAAAATTGTGTCGAAAAAATTGTAGGCCCACTATGTTGCTTCCGGCCGAAGTCAACTTTTGTTTTTCTTATGGGCGCCATATTGAATTTTTTCATTTTCAAAATCCGCATTGAAAATGATTTTCAAAAATATGACTTTCATAAAAAAAAACAGACTTGACTTTGGCTGGACGCAACATAGTGGGCCTAAAATTTTTTTGACGTCGTTTTTAGAATGGTCGTATCCTCTTAACCATATCCTGAAAATTTGAAAGTTCTAGCATTTATAATAAGCAAAATTGTGTGGTTTCTTCAAAATTTGCCTTTTCCCTTTTCACCCTGTATCCACATTACGGTATCGATTTAAAATAAAACAAAGGTGGAATATTTTTGGGCATACAAATATGCTGCTTTTCTTCCATTTACGCAACGTCGTATCTTTTAAAGTTTCCAATATCCCCATATAGTGCCATAAACATCATTTTATTCTGGACACACTGTATAAAACTTCAAGTCATTTGAAAATTTATGCAAATAGTCCATTCCGCCTGTTTTGTACGCATACGACGATCCAAATCCACTACCCATGGAGGCAGACATCTATCTTGATACCTATGGAGGACTCCTCCATATTGATGCCACTACCAGATAACAAAGACTCGTTGCCATAAGAACCAACAATGAAGTTCTAGTTGTTTTGAGGATGAAAAATCAACTTTGAATTTTTTGACAAAGTGCATGTCAGACAACAATTTTCACATTTTTCTATTGTATTTTAATTTAAAATAATACAAGTTTGTGCAATTCTCAAAATTTTCACTTTACTACACAACACCGCCTTTGTAAATTAGGTCTAATTAAATAATTGTAGAAAATAGGAATTAAATAGGTATGTAGGTGAAGTTTTGAAATTTGGTGTTTGGTTTATGCGATAGGGGAGAGTTCGATATTGGCGCGCCCTTAGGGAAATACCCTTTAAATATCATTAGATGTGATGTATACCAACTTTGAAAATATATTTGAATAGGAGATCTGTATGGTAAATGGTAAATGAGTACAAATGACAAGTTTCGAGTTGAGGTAAAGTAGTAATAAAGGGGGTGGGAAGAAACAAAAGTCGTTCAACGCGCGATGTTATCAAACAAGTCTGATATAATACCGCGTCCCATGTTTGATATTATACTGTTCCAAAAATTGGGCCTTCTTCACTGCATAATCAAATGTTTAATAATAAATTTCGCAAATATAGTTATCAGCAGATTTTTTTGGTTAGTCCTCAGTAGGTACATGTGTTTTACCGGGTCTTTGCATGGCCACCTCTTTGCCAAGTCAAAAGTTCTTGCTACCACTATCTTTCCTTCAGGAACGTACAGATTCTGAAGCGGCTTTCATCCAAGCTGGATCCCATGTTTTTTATTCTTTTTCGTGAAGATCTAGCAATCTTTAAAAAAAAAGCATCAAGCAAGCCTTAGTCTGATAATTCCGCGTCCTCAGCACGCAATTATCAGACGGTGCCATTTTGTTTTTATGCCATTCGGAGAATGAAAACTAAAGACAAACGATTGCTCCCGCACAGTACTCTTGATAAGGGTGGTAATCTGATGTAGCAAATTATCTTTCATTTGAGAGATGGGTTTTTACAAACCTTGATCCAAAAATGTATAGAAGTTATAAGGATTACACAAAAAACAATAGATACTTGCCGATCCCGGACAGACGGGTTCGGGGTTGAAGGAACACGTTCAAAGTGACCACTTATCATGCGGTGTTGTCTGCTTTACCTCATTTACCATTTGCAACGGATGTGCAAGATTAAAATTAGGATACATGTTTATATGAACTTTTCTGTCCAGAATTATGGATACTACAACATACTTGAATATCCACCATTCCTCCTGTATCGAGTATAACGGTATCCCAGTCCTAAAAGGAGTAGCGGTCTGCACCGGTATCGAGAGCCATGAACCGAACATATATGCCTATAATACGGACTGTTACAATGCGATGTGTCACAAACGGCTTCAATTATTTTTTTTTACTCTTTGGTGACGTGATATAATTTTACGGAGGCATATATTTCACGATATTTTTCACATTTGTCCCTTCACCCCCTTGAGAGGGGTGTGGGGTCACTATCGAATTTCAAATGGAATGATGTATTTTTTAATTTAAAATACGAATCTACATACAATATTGTAGTCTTCTCACATTTGTTTTTAATCGCTCTACTGGTTACGGAACTATGATCAAAAATGTTTAACTAAATTAGCCCTGTATTGCAGTTATCCTGCATCCCTTACCATGGAAACCTCAATGTAATCATAAAATGTGTTCCCACGTGAAATTATCACTTCACCAAAAGAAAAAAAAAATTAAGGCGTTTTTCGTATCGCATTGTAACACTTCAAAACATCCGGTATAAGTTCAGAGATTCAGAAATCCACTTCATTCGTCAACAACAACTATAGCATATCAATGATCACTTGACCACCATTGAACCAACATCCCAAAAGATTGCAGAATAAATAAAAGACGTGTCACTCGCAGCATTATTTACAAAGGAGATCACACTTCAGAAGCAAAAATTTGCGCCAAAGACCGTCCCGACGCCAATCAACATCCACGACGTCACAGAATACTTTATTCATCTCCGTCTGGCGTATATGACTGTATGACTCTGTCTCTCTCGCCTCGAGAGTTTGTTTCAAGCGGCTTAGCACTTTCTATCGGCAGAATTGGCCGAGTGACGCGTCTTCTATTAATTCTGTAGTCTTTGCTATTTGCTAGTGGCTAGTAGAGTGGACTTGGTTCCTTTTTTTAAACCATTTTCAAGACAGAATAGCCTGAATTGAAGATTTCTCGATCAGCTCATGCTTTGAATGCTTGGCAATTGACATTCTTCGCCACAGACTGGTTGGATCAATGAATATTACTTCGTTATGAACCCTTATCGCAGTAGTCGAATCGTTTTCAAAAAATAAGATCTAGAAAAGTCAAGTCCTGGGAAAGTTGAACTAACGATTTTTTTAAAAAGATACTTGAGAACCTCTGCTTGGATCTGCACTTCTGAAAATTCGAACACAATCGTTAGGGGCTTTTCGAATCTATAGACAAAAACTCATAATTGTTCCAAAATATTAGTCTGTATGTCGTCTCAATGGTACGTTTGCGGACACATGTTCCTTCACAAAAATTGATTATCCTTTTATACTCTATTTACCATGACAAAATGCACACTCATTTCGGATTCACCCTCCATGATCATACCTTTGCTGGGGGTGTGAAAAAAGCTTGGATTCATGCAGGCGATCCCTAAACGTTCCTGAATCCTGTTCTGCCACACCCTCGTTTTTAATTTCAGAATGATTTCGTGGTCTTACGGTTCATTTTTAACAAGTCATTTGGCGCCTTATTAATACCTGCATGTGCCTAAGTGACAGACGTACACATTTACACATGCGGATCTCTGATGATATCTGAGGTTCGCGATAGAAGTTTACCAAGACTGAACCTGGATATAAGAGTATGGTACTTGTCAATAAGAGAGCGACCTTCCCTCCGTTTTGTCGAATCATTCTCACTGTCATCAAACAAGTTTTGTTCAAAAGACGATCAATCTCAGGAAAAGAGTAATCGGTGAAATGAGAGGCAGAAATTCAGATATACGATTGCAACTATACGCGGCTCTGATGGCGGACAAAAAACCTTCTGAGGATAAGTTTCGGGGACGGATTGGTATGCTGGTATGCATACGTGTTTCTTCAAGATAAATGATCACCTGCACGCATCTTAAGAATTCTCAGTGATCGAACTTTGCAGGAGATGCAACGAGAACGTTTCGGTGATGTTGTTTCAACTCCCATAATTACACACCCACTAAAATACTAGATAATCCATCAAAGAGGAAAGGAAAGGGCTTTAATCTGAGGATACTCGATCGCCATTGTGTTGAAAGTTTTCTATGCTTTTGACTGATGGTAAATCATGTGAAAAAACTCTCTCTGTAGAAATGGTGAATGAGTATTCTTAATCAGAGGAATGTTCTTTGAACAAAATATGATATTTTTACATTCATCAATTTGTAATTGATATTACAGTACAATAAAAGCCATCCATTTCCAGTTACATCTCCGGTATCAGTCTCCTGGGCCTTCCTGCCGAAATCTACACTTACGGCACTCAATACTGGATGACTCTGATGTCCGAAATCTTCGTAGCCATCGTCATGGCCTACGCAATACTTCCAGTTTTCTATAAGCTACAAATCACTTCCACCTACGAAGTAAGTACTACGACATTGTTGCATATTGATGCAGCACAACGAATTAAATAGTATTGTTTCAGTACCTCAACTTACGATTCAACAATACCGTCCGATTGTTGGGTACTACCTTATTTTTAACTAAGATGCTGTTGTACATTCCTATTGTGATATACGTACCTGCATTGGCGTTCAGTCAGGGTAAGTATTTTTTAAGCAGTTGGGTAGTTGGTAACTTGAAACGGGGCTTAGGGCCTGTTTTTCAATTGTGTTAACCAATGGGATAACTCAATAACCTTAGGATAACCTCAAAATTTTTGACATTTGTCCATTTGGCAGGGGCTAGGGTGACTCAGGGTTAGAGTTAGCCCGCGTTTGATAAACAGTACCTTGGTGAATAAAAAAAAAATGTTTTCCAAGATATATTTGAAACCATGAAGATTAAAATTCCAAAAAAAATCATATTAATATTATATGTATAGCCAGTTTATGCATTTTATCCAAGTAAGAACTAATTTTTTTTGTCAGAGTGTGACTTACTTCACCCATCACACCATTTTTAGGGCGCGTTCGAAATCGCTCAAATATTCACTTTTAAACACTAAAGAGTTTAGTGAACCACCAAATCATTTTTTAAAAGTCATTTTTGTGAACTTAAATCAAACAATACATTTTAGAAATATCTACATAGTACTCACGTGAATTTCTGAGGGCACCAAACACACACCACGACACTAGTTTCAAGATGTGGTAATTAGTTCAACGAATAATAGATCGGCTTCTTCTAAATTCGTTGATTTTTACGGTGATAACCGAGCGGTTCATTTTATCCATAGTGATTCAGCCGATACTCCAATTATCTAATTTCACCTCAAGGTACACTTGACGTTAATGTGAATCTTGAGATTGCCTACCGAAAGTGCCGTATAACAAATGCGCCACTTCATTCATTCAGACAATAAGGATCTTATGAGTGTCGCAATTGAAACACGGCACTTATGGCAGACACTTTCAAGGTCCACCTAAATGTGAGGTAACTTAGGCAGTATCTCAAGCTTAATGGGTACTTCAAACGATAATTTTTAAAGTTGGCTGAATATGCAACAGATACTTTTGGTTGACTTTCGACACCAAACTTATTATGATTATCATGCAATCTCTAAAAACATCCAATTTACACTAACAAGCTCATGAACTGATACCGATATTTTGTGAATCATCTACCTATGTTACAGTTACTGGCATCAATTTACATTTGGTTACACCAGTGGTATGCGTCGTATGTATCTTTTATACAACCTTGGTAAGATTTCTTGTCAAATCCACTTATTCTTACTGAAAAAAAGCATTACAGGGAGGCTTGAAAGCAGTGGTATGGACAGATACAATACAAACGATTATCATGTTTGGAGCCATGATTATCACAGTGGTAATTGGTACAGTAAAAGTGGGAGGATTCAAAGAGGTATGGGTTAGAAACTATGCTGGACAACGGATTGAACTATTCAAGTGAGTAAAATAATTATTATTGGCAGAGGTGTCGGATTTTCGAAAATACCCGCAATGCGGATGTAGAGAAAAACATTTGGTGATACTGAGGTGCGTAAGTCAGCAAAACGGATCAAGACTCAGTTCCTTGTTACACTGCATGCCCTCTCCTCAAAGGTGTAATGTGTTGTCGTCCAATTATCGTATCTCTGTGATGGTTAAGAGTATGGCCAGGCCTCACGTCACTTCTGACTCAAAATTTTTCTTTGTCACCAAATAAAGCAGATGTCGTTTCCCATCATTGTTGCTCAAAAGTCCTAACTCTCCTTTAGATGATCTCCGAACACATAGTGGACAAATATGGTCAATCATGTGTATAGTTCAAGGTTTCAAAATTACTCCCTATATTACTTAGTGGTCTACCTAAGATACCAAGCGATTGACATAAATTTAATTTGACATAAATTGGCAATTTGAGCAAAAGAACTGTTCCTTTAGTCTAATGGCCGATTGCACCAACCAATTTTGAGGATACTTAACGCTAAGGAACCCTTAACTTGACAGTTTGTCAAAATTGCCACGTGTGACTGGTTGTCATAGTTGTATCGCTTTCACTCTGGTGCGAAAACCCACTAACGATGGTTCCACGGCAGAGTTGCGCCCTTGGGTTAGGGCGCAAATTTGCCGTTCAAGTTCAGTGATATCACGACTGCGGAAGACTCAATCTTCGCAAATTCGATTGTCACTGATGGCTGCTAAACTCAGCGAGGCAGATCCAAATGCACTTCGACTCTTTCTTTCAATACATCTTGGCTTGTGGACGTGCATCAGAATATACCTTAGTCACTTAAAAAACGTTTTGAAATGATGATAAAATTGAGTTCTTTGAACTTGAGATTGAGATGACTAATTTCATTTTGAAGTTTCTCGATGAGCTTTTGATGGTTTTTCTCCCTTTTTTCAAGAAACGTGGCTTTCTATTTTTTGAGATAGTGCTAAAAAGTTGCTTTGCAACATAGTAATTTTTAGCCAAATTCAGAGCTCGATATTTCCGTAACGAAAAGAAATATCGAGTTGCAGTCTTCGGGAGGTTCTTGACCAATTCTTCGAGAATACGTACCTACATGGTTGGAGCGGTGTTTTTTTTTCTATCCACCTTAAGAGAGACTTCCCCAATTAGTATTTCGTTCTGCTAGAGGAATGATCATATCCTTTATCTATTTCTTTTAAAAAGTTTAATAATATATTTTGAGATTATTTTTTATACTGATATGCGTTGGATTGTTTTCATTTATTGTCTCTATACATATCTTTTACTTCGCCTTTATTCGGCATTATGTGTCTATTGTTATTTGGAAATTATATAGTTTTTGCTAAATAAAAGAATTTTATCAAAGTTCGGTGTCCGGCAGTCCTGCCTAATGAGAGTCCGTTCCATCTCTAATTTTGAGTCATGTCTCCAGATGATTCTCGTTATTTTTCTAGTATGCAGATTGATCCAACCATACGTCACACGTTCTGGACAGTGACCATAGGGAATTTTTTTAGCTGGTTGGCATCATGCTCCATAAATCAAGCTATGGTGCAAAGGTGCTTAGCAATGCCAACACTCAAACTTGCTAGAATGTGAGAAAGATAATCTATTACATTGAAGACATTTCTGGAAAAATCATTTACAGAACAGTAGGCATACTAGTGGTAGGTCTTTGGGCCTTAGTATCGATGTGTTGCTACATGGGCCTGGTAATTTACGCTTTTTACCATAAATGTGACCCAGTGACAAGAGGGTGGATCCACAAGTCTGATCAACTACTGCCTTACTTCATCATGGATACTGTTGGAGACATCCCAGGCCTACCGGGATTATTTGTCAGTGGCGTTTTTAGTGCAGCACTGAGTTCAATGTCTACCGGTTTAAATTCGATGACTGGAGTCATTTTTGAAGATCTAATCAAGCCAAGACTAAAAACACCTTTGACTGAAGCACAAGCAAGTACTCTGATGAAGGTCATCGTTGTTGTCATAGGAACAATCTGTGTGGGATTAGTATTTGTCGTTGAGAAATTGGGAA
The DNA here is from genome assembly GCA_958502075.1 of Orchestes rusci. Lineage (NCBI taxonomy): Eukaryota > Metazoa > Arthropoda > Insecta > Coleoptera > Curculionidae > Orchestes > Orchestes rusci. Next base: position 14,663,808 of record OY293310.1, on the reverse strand, counting down.
CCCTGATTCAAGCTTCTGGAAGTATTGGAGCAATCACTGCCGGACCCCTGCTAGGTGTGTTCTCGTTAGGGATGTTTTTCCCTGGTGCCACTCCAGAGGTAGAAATTTCATTATACGGATGCATTCGATTGGTAATTGTTTTATTCTTTTCAGGGCGCCTTAAGTGGTGGTCTACTAAGCGGAGCCTTTATAGCATGGATTTCCGCAGGCTCTCAAGCCCAAATAGCTCAAGGAAGACTACGTTTCCCTCAGAAGCCTATTTCAGTTGAAGGATGTACGGCTGATTGGGTAGCAGAATACCTAAGTATAACACTATCTGGAAAGGTCCAATCTAAACCGGTTGAACCACCGTTCGCTTTGTACAGGTTATCTTATATGTATTACACACCGATTGGAACATTAGCGGCCATAATTATTGGATTGATTGTCAGTTATTTCACTGGTAAGCTGTCAATTTTGTAATTGGAACTTTTACATCTGATTATTACAGGATTCAACAAGGATAGGAAAGTTAACAAAGAAGTATTATCGCCATTTGTGCATTCTCTCTTGAAATCTTCGGACTCTAAAGAGGTACAGATTGACCTCAAAGTGACCAACCACAAAAGTTGATCATCAGAGGTTACTGCGGAATAATGTACAAACTTTCAATCAAGTGGTTGATAGAATACTAAATTATTCGAAATATGTTTATTGTACCGGAAGATCGAGAGAAATCAATTAATAATAAGCCAAGAATGAAAATAAATTATATTTTTACATTATTGAGTATGTTTCTATGAGATTGATAGCACTCCCGTTTTCCAGTAACCGTATCCAATGAATAAAATAGTAAGTTTATAATGTACTAGACTGGAATTTTACGCTCTTTCCAAAAATCCAATATGGCGGCTATAGGAAAAATGAAAGTTGAGGTGGGTTACGGGAAAACAGAAGACGATTGGGACATGTCATGTACGACATTTTATTCGTCTTAAAAAAGTGTCCCGATAATGTCACATTTTCACAGCTGTCAAATTACTGGGAAAAAACGAAATCCGCCATTTTTGGTTTTTCGCCGATATTTCCAAAACCAATTGAACGATCGTCAATCTGAAGCCGGATATCGAATGCACTTTTCTCTAAAACTTCCTACATTTAACCTTTGCTGTAGATAATAGGAGCCAAGATCCTTGTATACAGTATGTCCACGGATGGGGTAGACGGTAGACAAGAGGTGAAATGGACCAAAAATTGAAAGATACGACTAAAAGTTATTCTTGATAAAAGTTTTTGCTTGGTCTAAAAATAGGAGCTTCGATGATAAAATTGATTTTTATTATACATTAAACATAAAATTTAACAGGAGCAAACAGGCATTTTTTGGTCTTTTAACGTGAAATGATAAATAAAAAACTTGCTCCAAATTAAGTCAAAACCCTAATTCCAAACATACTGAAGAAAATTTCAATTTATACATTTTTTTAAAAAATAAATAGTTTTGTAAGTCCGCATTTTACCCTGTACAGGGTGTCCCATTTTGGGTACTTTTGCGGGGTATCTCCGTTATTCTTATAGATAGAAAGTTGCGGTTTTCGCGACTGTGTGCTTCTTTTTCGTGAAATTAAAGATGCCGTTAAAAAAAATGCATAGCCCTTTTAGTTTTTAAGATACAGGGCTTAACTGAAAATGTTGCATTTTAAGTACCCCTCGTATCTAAACTATAAGATAAGTTATGGAAAATGTGAAAACTGTTTCTTATAGACTTCGATTCTGCCTTCAGAATTAGTATACAGGGTCAGGTCAAAAAGTTATCGGACCCAACTTTATTTTTTTGAATGGAACACCCTGTATATTTATAGTCCATGAGATTTGTCTTTTTTTTACCTTTTCAGAAATATATAACAGTATGCACTTTTTCTCATAAACACCAAAATAAATGACAATTTTCTGAAATTAAATGCATAATTTGATAGTTGCTATAGCAACAAACAAAAATAAATGTCAAACATTATTTGGCACATTGTTTTTGGATCGACTTTTTATAGGCAGCGTTGAAAATTATGACAAATATGATATGCTGGTATGTTTAACACAGAGTATTGAAAATTTCAAAAAAGTTTTGGAATTATATTTCCAAAGGTACTATACTACACTATACTACTATATGAGTATTTTTATATAAGAAGATTAGCTGTTTATTATTGTTATTCATGGCCTACTATTAAATTATGCATTTAATCTCAGAAAATTGTCATTTATTTGGGTGTTTATGAGAAAAAGTGCATACTGTTATATATTTCTGAAAAGGTAAAAAAAAGACAAATCTTATGGACTATAAATAACCCTGTATATTTATAGTCCATTTAAAAAAATAAAGTTGGGTCCGATCACTTTTTTACCTGACCCTGTATACTAATTCCGAAGGCAGAATCGAGTTCTACGGGAAAACTTATATAAGAAACAGTTCTCACATTTTCCATAACTAACCCAGCAAAAGTACACAAAATGGGACACCCTGTACATATTATTGATTTTATACCTGTACATGATTACCTGTTGTTGTTGTAGTTATAGAAGTTGTATGGTCTTGTGCTGTTCTCCTTTGAAGATGTAGTTTCTTCGTTGAACGATTCACTTCCCATCAATTAAATCGCCAGTTTCAGGGTTAGAGAACAGGATATATTGATAAAAAAATGGTTTTTACAGATTATCAGCAAAACACTTCTCTTTATGTTCTAGCAGATTTATGAATACTAATTTTTAATTCAGAATAGACGGCTCTGAATACCGTTGCTATGGTGATGACATACAATTGATATGATTTTGAGGCATGTTCGGAAACAAACAAATAATTATTTGAAACGCGACATAGCCGCCGGCCTTGAAATGTCCTAATTTCAAGAAAATCAAAAAAAAAATCTTCAAATTCAGGAATCAAATGGTAACACACTGATCCTCACTACCGAACGTTTATATTCACCGTCCTTTGTTTTAACGGTTACCACTCGAATTTTATTGTCTTGACCAGGATGAACGGCAATTATTCTTCCTAGCTTCCAAAACATAGGGGGCAAATTGTCCTCGTGAAGCACAACATATTGACCGACCTTGAACACATCGGAATCAGCTTGCCATTTGCACCGTTCTTGCAATGTGTGCAAATAGTCTCTATGCCACCTTGTCCAAAACTGCTCCAACAAGTACCGCAAATGTTTGTACTTGCAACGTAGAGTCTGTCTTATATCAGTGACAGAATTCTCAGGAACCGCCAACAAGGATCCGCCAATCAAAAAATGTCCTGGCGTCAAAACGATCAAATCTTCGGGGTCCTCACTCAGGGGAACCAAAGGTCGCGAATTGACTATGGACTCGATTTGAACTAATAGGGAATAAAAACCTTCAAAACTCAACAACACACCCTGGCAAGTACGCTTTAAATGAAATTTCATAAGTCGTACTGCAGATTCCCATAGTCCTCCCACATGTGGAGACTTTGGCGGTATAAAACACAGTACAGGAGCCAACGGGCACCAGACAAATACCGCGATAGCCTCACAAAGGTGAGTGGTTGAGTGCAAGCCAAGGTGCAAACTAATAAAGCAGTAAAATGTCACAAAACATGTGAAAATTACTGCCCCTTTATCAAGCAAAAAGCAATTAGTTTAAACTCCCTAAAGGTGCAAATAAATTCCATAAATCAATGATATGGCTTCCTCATAGGTTCACGTTTATAATGAAATTGGAAAGGACTCACAGGCTGTTTTGACGTTCCATGACGTTGGACGATTCATTCATGCTGAATATTGTTGAAATCCATCAAACCATTCACCATTCCATAAACCATCCGGCTCGAAGGACCAAAATGTATGGTCTTGTGCTGTTCTCCTTTGAAGATGTAGTTTCTTCGTTGAACGATTCACTTCCCATCAATTAAATCGCCAGTTTCAGGGTTAGAGAACAGGATATATTGATAAAAAAATGGTTTTTACAGATTATCAGCAAAACACTTCTCTTTATGTTCTAGCAGATTTATGAATACTAATTTTTAATTCAGAATAGACGGCTCTGAATACCGTTGCTATGGTGATGACATACAATTGATATGATTTTGAGGCATGTTCGGAAACAAACAAATAATTATTTGAAACGCGACAGAAGTCATACTGGAAGTATTAAAATGCTGACTTGCAAGTTGTTCAATTTTTTAGAATTTTCATAGATTCAAATTTCCTTCAGTAAGTTTGGAATTAGGGTTTTGAATGAATTTGGAGCAAGTTTTTTATTTATCATTTCACGTTAAAAGACCAGAAAATGACTGTTTGCTCTTGACACGCATTCGTGAAAATTTATCGGTAATTTTTAAGCACTCGTGGTATTACCCCCGATAACATCAAATCGATAATATCACTCTGTCATGGCAACACAAATAAACACGTGGTCAGAGCAATCGATATGGCAACGACAATTTTTTGACACAAATAACCACGTTGTCAGGGCAATCAACATGGCAACGCAAATTTGGTTATATTCTAGAATTCGTGAAATATTCTTCTAAATACCATTCGTGCTTTAAAATTAACCGGTAAAATTTTCGCTCATGCGTGTTTTCTCTACAAATTTCACTCGACCTTCGGTCTCGGGAAATTTTGAGAAAACTCGCATTCATGAAAATTTATCGGTAATTTTTAAGCACTCGTGGTATTACCCCCGACAACACCAAATCGATAATACCATTCTGTCATGGCAATACAAATAAACACGTTGTCAGAGCAATGGATATGGCAACGACAATTTTTTGACACAAATAACCACGTTGTTAGGGCAATCAACATGTCAACGCAAATTTAGTGAAGTTATATTCTAGAATTCGTGAAATATTCTTCTAAATACCATTCGTGCTTCAAAATTAACCGGTAAAATTTTCGCTCATGCATGTTTTCTCTACAAATTTCACTCGACCTTCGGTCTCGTGAATTTTTGAGAAAACACGCATTCGTGAAAATTGTTCGGTAATTTTTAAGCACTCGTGGTATTACCCCCGATAATACCACTGCGTCATGGCAACACAAATAAAGTCTTTGGCACAAATAACTAAGATGTCAGGGCATTCAAAATGGCTAAAAATAGCTACGCAAAAATGTAGTACTGTTATATCAAAGAAATCGTGCTTTACAATTAACCGGATAAATCTTCACTCATGCGTGTTCTCTCTACAAAATTCACTCGACCTTCGGTCTCGTTAAAACACGCATTCGTGAAAATGTATCAGTAATTTTTAAGCACTCGTGATATTACCCCCGATAATCAACTGAGCTGCTACTCGATCACTCGTTTTGATCCAAGACAAACTTTTCAAGTGGATGATCAGTGGTAAAAAAATATTAAAAACATTGTAGGGTAAGAAATCATGTATTCACCAAATTTACAAAATATAAAATTTACATCCTCAATAACACAGGTTACATTTTCATATACATAATGTAATATTAAGAAACAAGTATTTGAACTAATTCAATAATAATCAAAACCAGGTAAGTAAGAATTTCAGACTTATTGACCGATCCTCTCAATATCGTCAAAATTGTTAGTGTTAAGAAGGAGTATCTTCTTTTGGAAGTGTTCCTCTATCTGTTTGCAGATCATCATGGATTGCTCCGAATCGACCAAATTGATTGCAAGTCCCTTCTTTCCAAATCGTCCTGTACGACCGATTCTATGCAGATAAGTTTCACAGTCTGCTCTGCCGCGGACGTCGATTGGCAAGTCGAAGTTGACAACGATTGTCACTTGTTCAACGTCAATACCTAAATAAAAAATAATAATTCAGTCAATAAGTCAATTACAAATAAAACGTGAGTACGTCAACTTTGACTATAGGTCATGAACCACCATAACAGTATATCAAAAGTCATATTACTGACATCTCTTTCGCGTTCACATTGCACGATAGACGTTATATGCTCTATCCTTGTTCTACTTTCAGCTAGACAAGGATAGAAGCACGCTCGTGAACGTGGCACTACTGCTTGTCAGTTGCCCTGGTTAGAACGCATGCGATTTACGCGTTCGCAAAAAACGCATTTTTTTTTTCATCTCGAATATGGTGCCCTCTTTGAAAGACCCGGTTGAGTCTCATCGGTCTCCCCACTCAAAACATATCTGCAGTAGCAGGGCTCAACTCGAGGCTCAACTTGACTAGATGTTCAAAAAAAAAGAGAAAAAATTGCCGCAGACTCTTTCCAGGTTGATAAAATGTTGTTTTATTACCGCAAAAATAGGTTTAGATAGTGGGTTATTCAAAAATTTTTAAGTTTGAAAATATAACGCTAAACTCTGGAAAGCTGTATCTCAAAAATTATTGGGTCTACAGAGATACAGTGATATAGTCACTGTATACAGAGACGGTTCTGATCTCAAATTGTAGCAAAGCTAGTCTACTTTGAAAAAGTGTTCCATAGTTATAATCGGGAGCTCAGTCGTTCAGGGATGAAATTGACAAAAACTGGATAAAAGGTAGAAATCTTGGGATTTTTTTGAAATTTGACAATGTTGCGTTCGGCGCTCGAGGTCGAAAACTTGGATTATTCATAGGGCCAACATCATAAACAAGTCAGCAAAAAATCAGAACTACCGGATCTAGCGCAAGGTACCCCCCTCTTAAGACGACATGGTTACTGGATTATGGAGTAAACTTCGATTTGTTTCCGACTGAGTTTCCAACTTAAAAATCCCATTCGTGTGATAAATATCCAAATTCACTCTTAATTTAAAACTGATAATTTGAAACGCCACTTCATTATTATTTCAGGCAATTAAACCTGTGGGCAGAATCAGAGTCATACTGTTTAACATAACTATATCAAATAGAAAGCCCCAGTAATGATTCATATGAAAAAATATCACAATTTCTGATACGAACGCTCTACTGTAGTCATCTTCCAAGAGATGACATGACGTTGTGAGACATTTTTCAAAATTGAAAAACGAATTGATTGACTGGAAAAAACCGTTTAGAAATGGTTCTTGTGAGTGGTTGATCGGATCCATAAGTTATTGAATGACATCTGAGTCGCTCTCTAGCCGCCCGCTTAATGAACGCAATCGAGCATTTGTGCGCACAGATGCACTAAACGCGTGTTCCAGCTGTATTGCGTTTGGAGCACCGTGTAACCTGAAGCACCAACCGGAAAAAGTGGGCTTGAAGCGTAAAACTAGGTAAACGTCAAAAAATAAAAATTCTGTCATATTTGAAAAAAATTGATACAAGATTCAGCTCAGTCTCTTATAAACAATATTTTCACTAATTTCCACAATAATCAGGATGTCGAGATGCCTTGGCTCAAACGTAAACAAACACTCCAACTGGCAGTTTTGACGTTTGATGTATGTGGGTAGTTGGTAAGATTGCAAAGAAATATTTTCGTCAACTTTCTTTCAACTAGAATAAAAACTTTTGTAAAACTGCGAGATCTGTTTAAATAACCACTTGTCAAAATAACGTAAATGAGCAATACACATGCGGGAAAAATTTCAACGCTCTTCCGAGTACGCTAAATGGTTGGACGTCGGGTAACTTTTATTTTACGCATCTTAATGGAACAATCAGTTGCCTCTTGAGTCATCTGAACGGGCAAAACGCGACCGACGTTCGCTCGGTGAAACATCTGAACGCACCCCAGGATCACGTTTGGGTTTCAAACACGGTGTTAATCGGACTTGAAGCTAGCGACAGTCTCCGGAATGACAACAGTGGCGTGCGGACAGGTATGTTATGCATATTCTACCTGACCCCTAACCTAACCCCAACTCACAAATAGCTTTGTTTAATTTCAACGCACGTCGTTCTTGTCATTCCAACGACGGTCGCCAGACACTTTGGTTAATCGGTGCTTGAGCTTGAAGCACTAGCTGGAAAGCGGATCTGTGGAGACAAATTACCAAACATGTGTTCGATGAATAACCTATTGCCTGTCATTCTATCATGAACCTGATAATTTAAGCTACATATAAGAGTGATTTGTTATTGTGTAGTTTTGTTATGAATTTTATGGATTATTGAACGTCCAAAGAGTGCTCGTATTGCCATCTGGTTTGAACCCATTGAACTAACAGTAGTTGTCGGATCACAATTATCGGCTGGATTTTCAGTAATACAGTGTGTCGCAGATAAGATGGATACACCCCTGTATCTTCCTTATTCGAAGAAGTCGGGGTCCGAAATTTTGTACCACTTTTTATGATATTTAACTGAAATTTGATGGCTATACCTCGCCTACTACGTCTTCGCAAAGAGGGTCAATTGTCGATATTTTGCATCGCGTCGAAGATATCAAAAAAAGTTTTTCTAAATTGTATTCTTACCCCGGATACCTAGTTTCAAGGGAAAATTGCAATTTTTATTTTTTGTATTTTTCATGAATCAATTAGGCGGCGCTTACACTGATCAAGCGTCGTGTCGCGTCAAGTAAAATTTGAAGTAGTGGTGACACTCATCAAGCAATCGAGCATCAAGAAATAATTTGACAACCTGATTATCAGTCGTTCAATTTGTTGTAGTACAGTAAATCAGGCAGTTTTGGGTCCCATCAAACGACTTCCGCTCTGATTTTTTGTCAGTTGTCATGCATTGATCCGTTAGAAAAGCTTAAAAAGTTGTACAACCTACACGTAAAGTCCACTTTTCAATTATTGTAAAGCAAGCGGAAAGTCCCTAATTTTGGCAGCCAGGCCTAAAAGCGGGCGCCAAAGTAGGTCGCTTAGCAACGGTTGCTCGGATCCCAACGCCTCTGAATTAATAACCACGTGACCGTCTAGCATACTAAATCGAACTAATCACGTGACAATGAATACGCAGCACAAAAAAATACGGTAACACACCTATTGTTTCCATCTGACCATGATACTAAAACAAACAAGATAAGCTCACGCGCAGGTTACGCTGACGTCAATAGGAGACCCGGGTAAGTGAAGTTAGGCGATGCGATGTTACAACGTGAACATGATCAACGTGAAGTTGTTTTTTGTTTTCATCGTGACGTGTCAAATTCAAATAATCAAGTCATGATACTAAAACAAAACATAGTGTCATGTAATCAAGTTAAATATTTTCAGAAGTGTTGTGTCTTTAAAAATATTGATTGATTTTTTGTACTTTTAATGGTTCTCTGTACAGTGTTATTTTGTGATCACAATAATAAAATCACTAGAGGTCATGTGAGGGAGGGCTACCGATTCTTTCGGTTTCCAACGGCCGAAGATATTCGCAATTCATGGGTGCGAAAGTGTTATAGAAAGAATTTCAATGTTGAAAGTGCTAGGATTATTATTATTGTAAATGTTATTATTATGTTATTATTATGTAATTATTATGTTATTATTATGTTATTATTGTTAAATGTTTTGTCCTGAGTAAAATTATTATTTTAAAAATTTAAAAGTTGTTTTTATTATTTCTGGCAAATGCTTTTTTTTATCGTCCATACACATTACCCCATACTTTAAATAAAAACACACACGCACAAAATATTGGTGTTTTATGCACAAAGCACAAACGGCTCACTGGTTCACTCACTCTGAAAGAATGGATACCAACGTATGTGCATGCTATTTCATCAGGTCTGTTTGTTATGCTCCACTAGTGCACACTTTTTACACTGCAACACTCAGTGTGGCTTTGTTTGTGAAATGTTTGTCTGTTTTTCAGGATAGAATATCTTAGTACGTTTAGTAATGATATCCTATCCTAAAAAACAGACAAATATCTCACAAACAAAGCCACACTGAGTGTTGCAGTGTAAAAAAAGTGTGCACCAGTGGAGCATAATAAACACACCTATCAATGCAACGTATGTCCTACATTAGTTCAGCTATGTTGGTCTCCCCATGACGTAATGCGCGCATGTGTTCGAAATTCGTCCGGCAATTGATCATACCTTTTTTGTTTTAGTATCATGCCATCTGACAATCAATAATTGACAGTTGTCAATGTCACTTGTCTGACTTCTCAGCAGTGTACCACTCGACCCCCTTTTCCATTTAAGATTTTAGGGGTGAGGTTGGAGCATTTGATATATTTAAGGCGTTTGAGAACAATTTTTAAAAATAACCATAACATACCCCAAAAATCAAACTTCTTGAAAGTCACGTATTTTAGCCACAATATTCGCCGGTATAGCGTGGATAATCGGGAGAACACCATAACCGCGAAAACCCACGTATGCGAAAAACCAAAACCGCGAAAACCCACGTATGCGAAAAACCAGAACCGCGAAAACCCACGTATGCGAAACCTTCGTTCGCCTTCGTGAAAGCTCGTTAGTTCGTATTTACCATTTTTGCGAACGTGAGTTGGAAAGAGAAGATCAACGAGAAGGATAAATATTTAACCTGAATGATGTGCACGATCGACTGAACTCACGTTATCCGCGTTAATCCGAGTGAAACGAAACGCATGTCAGCTGTTGACGGGTTAAAACAAAACTAGTATTTGGAAGAGTCGTTGGTCTTTGACATTTTAATTCTTCTGATATCGTTTAAAAAGTAACGCTCCTGCCCATATGGCTGCTCCTGCCCGAGTAGAAAGGTACGCTCTTGCTCAGCGTAGCCGGTGGATGTTCTCTTGAATATCGTTTAAAAAGTAACGCTGCTGCCCAACTTATCTTGTGAAACAAATGTTTGGTTATGGACAGTTCATCAGAAAAACATGGGTAAGAAAATCATTTTAATCTTCGAGTCACATATTTATCTCTCTCTCTATTGATCTCTTTCTAATAAAGCTCTCTGAAACATGTCCCATATCGATTTTCGCGGTTTTGCGTTTTCGCAGATTTGGGATTTCGTGGTTTTGAGATTTCGCAGATCTGGGATATCGCGGTTTTGGGTGAATCTCGAATAATCGTGTACATTAGAATGATTAAGTTGTTCTTAGGATAAAGTCGCCAATACTATACTATACTCTTGACGCACCAGAATATCATTTTAAGTAAATCAACTCACATGTTAAGTATGTATTTATGGAAAGTGTCCACCCTAAAGTGTCCCTACCTGTAAAATTTTTGTTCATCAATCGATTTTGAAAAAAAAATGTTTGGTAGGTCTCGACAAACAATTTTGAGCATATGCCAAACTCGTTTCAGGGGCGTACTTATAATAATTGTGGGGGTTCAAAGGGATTGAATTTTCTGAAATCCCTTGATAAGTGTTTTAAACAAAAAATCATCAATACCTAATACAGGGTGGTGCGACAATGGAGTCTGATTCACGATTTTTAAAAAACTTAGGACTGTTTTATTCGGGCACCTTGTAGATTAGAGAGTTTAACCCCTCACTGGAACCAATTTTGCATATGCTCAAAAAGTGTTTGTCGAGACCTATCAAACAAAAAAAATATTGAGAATCCGTAGATGAACAAAAATTTTCACGGAGGTTGAGAAACTTTAGGGTGGACACCCTGTATAACTACTAGATGCAACTTATCCTCGTTGGCCTTCCACAGCCGTCATAGATTTAAACTAAATAGACAAAATTTTTTGAAAACTATTAAAACTAACAAAAATAACCTCAACAAACATTCCTGATCCACATAAAAAATACTACAGATTTTGCTCATCTGATCTTTTTTATAAATATTATACTATTCACAATATTAACTGAGATATCCTTTTATTATATTGAAAATAGAATATAAACAATAGGCTTGTACGTATGAAAAAGTTTACGCATTATCGGCAGTTCATAAAAAATAAGTGTATGTGCTAGGTGACCTGAATATGAGATCAAATTCGAATTTCGCGAGACAAATAACTTCCAAATACCAAGCTCCATCAAAATATCAGCATTATTTCCAATATTATTCAAAAGAAAATTAAAAATAAAAATAACTTCAACACTATGATTCTGTTACGAAGAATTTTTTGACACATCTTTAAATGAACTTTTCCTTTCATTTTTAATCAGGAAAACCTGAATTTTTTCGCATTCTTAATGAAACCCTGTATCCCTGTGGAGAAGAAGCAAACTCCCTGCATTTTGTGTAAAATCTGGCATCTATGTCCCGCCGCGATGATATTGGGTATTTAAAATCAACTACAGATTCTATGTTGAAACCAATTCGCGTTTTATGTATGAATGTATTTAGATAAAAAGGATTTCCATCCTTGGTAAGTATACATTGTGTCCATTCAAGTGTGCAACAATTAATAAAAAAAAAATCCCTCATGTTGCACACTTGAATGGACACACTGTATACCTACAAAGAAAGTTAGGCTGTTAATTTTTCGCAACTTTGAAAGGCTTTTTGTTCTCAATCACTTTTGATAAACTATGAAGGTGTGTCAAAATATAAAAATGTGTACCAGTGTACCAATTCCTATGAAAAGAAGCAGTGTTGCTGATTTTTTTGAAAAAAATCAAAAAAATCGGATTTTTTTATTTAAATCGATTTTTTTGATCAAAATCTTTTTTTCATATGTATTGTTTTTTTTTAATAATAATATTCCAGATAGACTTATTTTGAACATAATATTTCATTTCAAGTTTTGACAGAGAACACAACGCACGTCAACTACTGTCACACTTAACTTGTCATATTTAACAAAATTTATGAAAAATAACTGAACACCAACTTAACACATTTTATCATTTTTAAAAAACAAAACCAATAATTGAAGCTCCGACAAGACTAAATAGTTGTATTTTGATGACTTAATTAAATTTTACTCTTCAAAAGAGAAGGGAAAATATATTTTTGCAATCATGGGATTAAGATCAACGATTTTTCAAAAAAACCATGTGATTATAATCGCGATTTAAATCACTGATTTAAATCAACGCAACCCTGAAAAGAAGCTTAAGAGAAAAGCTGACAACAAAGTGGTTCAAATAGAGTCAATCTCTGAGAAAATCCTGCAATCTAAAATCAGATTTGGAAATACGAAATTACAATATACACCGCATGCAATTGCGAATGAAATGCACATACCTCTTGACAGAACATTTGTAGTGATGAGCACCTTCTCCTTGCCTTCTCTGAACCTATCCAAAACGGAAATGCGCTGTTCTACATCCAAGTCAGCAGACAAAACTGCAACAGCATGACCATCTTGTGACATTTTTCCTGCCAACCAAGCTGCTGTCTTTCTGGTCTAAAGAACCATTCAATTTAAAACGTATTTGATGACTAACCAAAAAAATACATACATGACAAAAAATGATTGCTTGTCCTACACCTAGCACTCCATAAATGTTACACAACGCCTGATATTTTTCATCTGCCGTGGTACATCTAACATAATATTGTGAAATATTATTCAGACTCTCTTCCTCTCTCTTGAGTCTGATTGTAATGGCATTTGGTACAATAACAGCGGAAAATTCCATCACTTCCTGCGAATATGTGGCCGAAAAGAACATCATTTGACAGCTAGGATTCAGTTCTCTGTGAATTCTTATACATTGTTCCTGATGTCCCTGTTGCGCTATCATTACATCAGCTTCATCCAAAACGAAGACATCAATTTTAGTTATGTCGAATACACGATATTTGAACACCCAGTCCAAGACTTTTCCAGGAGTGCCAATTATTATATGGTCACTCAGCGGTTCCCTGGGTGCTGTACAGATGAATATAAATATTTTTGGAGACATGTTTTATATTGACTTACTTGCTTCTCCTCTGAGAGCGAATCTAAGTTTAATATCGTGACAATGAACTGCCATCTGGGCTGCTACTTCTCCAGTTTGTACTGCTAGTTCATATGTTGGCGAGAGGCATAACACCTACAAACACAAAATTCTCAGGTGTTTGGCAACCGGGTGAGGCAAAAAAACGAAAACTGACTTTGAAAAGAGGAAAACTTGCAAGATTTGTTTCTTCTTGATGTCGTAAACATGAACCTTTCAAGGATAATGGATTACTTTTTGTTCCCATTGAAGCAACCATTATTGTTAGTTGTTTACTGCAGGTTCTCCGGTTCAGAGCAACTTAATGTTTCCACTATACTGGTTGAATTTGTGATCAATTTAGTGCGTGTTTTGATACAAATACTGATGACGAAGAAATCATGTTTGCGGCAGAAGCCTAAATAATTAAAGTCCTCGGGAACGGTGTCAACATATTGATTCAATCCTGCTTAGTGCCTTGAAATATGTGTATTCAAGAAGATTATCCTATGACAGTGATCAACATTTTCACGAACGTCCAAAGCCACGTCCACATCAGTAAATATTTGCGTTGTGTTTAGCATTCGCAACAAATTTGTGTGCCAGGCACAGATTTATGCCAATGTGGACGTGTTCGACGCATAAAAACGCACGCAAAAATTTTCGCCACATTCAACGCACGCGGGGGAATGCGTCGCAAATTTGTTCTAGTGTGGACGTCTGCATATGATTCCCATAGCATATGAACGTGAATCATATGCTACGGGAATCATATGTAGATGGTAGCATATGATTCCCGTTTTGCCAAGTTGACAGTTCCACTTCAAAATCAAATTGATTGTGAATAGTTGCATAGCCGTCGATAGCGTATAGTTGGAACTAGAAATAAATGTAACATCTATATTTGGCAACACCGCGTCCGGACCACACAGGCAACACCGCGTGTGGTCCGGATGCGGCGTTGCCAATTCTATTACTTCATGGCTTGTATTACAATAAAGACGGCTCTGCTTCAACCCGTTTTTGAAAAAAGCGGGTTTATTATTTTACCAAATCACCGTTGCTATCACTACAATAATTATCTACCTAGACGTTATTAATAGTCATTATTATTATTCGGCTGTTGAAAGGATCAGGTCTACAAAGAAAAAAAATCAACATTTGAATGATTTAAGGGAGAGAGTCGAAGGTGCTATCGATTCACTGAATGCACATCCTGAGTATATTGTCGATGCTTTGAATAAATTAGATAGAGACTACAGAAAATGTGCTGAAAATTACGGTGGTCACATTAACCACTCAAGTTTTCATATTTATATTGGGAAAAACTGTTTATGCATATTTGATATTTTCGCTTTTTAAGCGGAAATATTTCAAAAAGGGGTGGAAGAAATGTTAACATATTATATACAGTGTGTCCGTCCACGGATGAGGTTGACAATAGAAAAAACTATTTTATTTTTCATTTTTTTTCAAGTCATTCATTTTAAACAGTTCTGCTTGTCAAAAAAAATGCGATTGCCATAAAAAGATTTTAGATTTGGTATACAATGTGTTAAGAAATCAGGAAAAACCAAAATGTGTCAAGAGAAACGTACTATTATTTAATACTTTTATCAAAAATGTTATAGAACAAAGTTGTACATCAAATCATAAAGTCTGATTAAGAATTTTGAAATGAAATCTAGAATTATCGGTAAAAAAAAAGAATCTTTAAAAATGTTTTCAAAACCTTTACAAGGTAATTTTCACCTATCCATAAACGGAGAAACCATTCATGAACTCAATGAACCACGAATCATTTTTAGTGTACGGTAAATATATAAGATTAGCGGAAAAGTGTATGGAGGTGGGAGGTAGATATGTAGAATAATTTTAAATAATAATATTTATGTTGATTTATAAAAAAACTTTGTTTCATAACATTTTTGATAAAAGTAATAAATAATGGAACTTCTCTTGAAACATTTTCTTTTTTTTCCTAATTTTCAACACCCTGTATGTCAAATCTAAAATTTTAATATGACAATTGCATTTTTTTGACAAGCAGAACTCTTTATTGAGAATTACTTTTTTTCAAAAAATAAAATGAAAAAGTTTTTTTCTATTGCCATCCGTGGACACACTGTACAGGGTGTTACAAATTCGATGGGATAGCATTGCTAATTCCTTAACCATAAGAGATACAGCGTCGGTTAAATGGAGGCAAAGTTGCGCATTTTGGCACTCAATAATATGCCGCTGAGAAACTTAAAAAATTCGGAGCACTTCCGGAGATATCCGGAAAAAATCGATTTTTTCAAAATTCTTTTTTATTTCCTCCTGAGTTAGTTTGAAGGAATTATTGAAAACGAGTGGCACATTTTCATGGCCACTTTTTCTCCTCTTGAAGGTAGGGTGGTCGGAATTTATATCCGACGTTTCGATTTTCCGCAACCATCATCAACCTAATTTTTTCAAATACAAACCCAACTTTTTTTATGCATTTTTGGATAGCTCCTGACTTCCTGAACATCATGATGTGTCACACTTGTCATTCCAAAATATGCAGAATTATAATCCGAGATTTTTCAAAATTCAAACTTCTTGATCTCTTTGTAATGCAATGCGCGTATCGTAGTCATGGTAACAATAACAACTTGTCACGCCTATGAATAGTTTTGAAGCTTGAATAAAGAAACTTCAGCTTAAAAAAAAGTTTTTTGGCTAGTTATTATCCACAGGCGTGACAAGTTGTTATTGTTACCATGACTACAATACGCGCATTGCATTCCATAGAGATCAAGAAGTTTGAATTTTGAAAAATCTCGGATTATAATTCTGCATATTTTGGAATGACAAGTGTGACACATCATGATGTTCAGGAAGTCAGGAGCTATCCAAAAATGCATAAAAAAAGTTGGGTTTGTATTTGAAAAAATTAAGTTGATGATGGTTGCGGAAAATCGAAACGTCGGATATAAATTCCGACCACCCTACCTTCAAGAGGAGAAAAAGTGGCCATGAAAATGTGCCACTCGTTTTCAATAATTCCTTCATATTATTGAGTGCCAAAATGCGCAACTTTGCCTCCATTTAACCGACGCTGTATATCTTATGGTTTAGGAATTAGCAATGCTATCCCATCGAATTTGTAACACCCTGTATATTTTGAAGTCAAGGAAAATAGATCTTTCATTTAAGCTAATAATATAACGGGTGTTTCATTCGAAAAAATACAAGTTGTGTCTGCCACATTTTTCGCGTAGACCCTGTATATATAAAAATTAAAATACATTATTTTCTGGCGATTTTCGTTAATCCCTATCTACTTTGTATTCACAATTTCTTTCTATCTTGCCTCATAAGCGAGCTACATGCTGTTTAAATATACGGAACAACCCTGTACAGTATACAGGGTTGTCCCGGATAGGGGTTACAAGTGGACAAATAGACCAAACATTTTTTTAAGATACAACAAAAAGTCATTCTTGATAAAAGTTTTTGCTTGGACTAAAAATAACTAAAAGTAACATGTCGAAAAAGAAAATCTTTAATACGGGGGGACAATAAAAACACTCAGAAGAGACTGCTGATATTTATTATAATTTCACACTTTCTATTGGTTAATGTAACTCGTTACTCATACCAGTGACTTTTTTTTCATTACTCAATTGTCTTAACCAATGAAATGATCTAATCTTATTACTTCACTGTTTTGTAGCCAATCGGAACATTCCACAAAATGTCAACCTTCAAATACATTATTCTGAAACAGCCCATTTTACCATTTTTTTAAGTAAACTAGTTCTCAAAAAGTGTCGTCCAAATAATCATAGAAAAAGTAAAGTATTCTACACGCATCAGGAAATGGATATTACTCACTCAGATGATTACGCTACTCGCCTAAGGCTCGTAGCGCGAACTTCAACCTCGTGAGTAATATTCACCATTCCCCGCTCGTTGAATAATATAATATTATCCAGAATGACGTATTGTATCGTCAAATTTTTATTCCATTTGTCCTCTTGCAACACCTATCCGGGGACATACTATATGTTCAATTGAATACAAACTAAACCCAAGGGCATATAAGCGAAATTTGTAAGCTATACTATACAGTAAGGACGCGTAGGTTGGAATAAAGTCATTCAAAATTCAGGGGTTTGTTTTGTTAGAAAACGCCCTGCCCTCTGCGTTTTTTTTAATGCAAAATTTAAGTATACAGGGTGGACCAAAAATAAGTTACGTCCACCAACTTCATTTTTCCAAATTGAGACCCGCATTTTTCATTTTATTTCCAAATTCTACATCAAAATCTTAGTAATATGTTGATGATAGTTTTATGTGTACAGGGTGGTTCAAAAATAAGTTACGACCACCAACCGCATTTTTCCAAATGTAAACCTCCTTTTTTCATTTAATTTCCAAATTCCAAGTAAGTTTCATGTACAGGGTCATTCCGTATATATTGACCCATATGCTAGCGGCGTTATCTATGGAGATATGAAAATTTTGTGAATATGAAAGTTTTAGATATGCTTCTGAACTTTTCAAAAATCTTATCAAAAAAAACAAAATACTATCGGAATGTCGATATTTTTCCACAAGTAGCATTTTTTTCAATGGAACCCCTGTATATTATCAGATATTATGAAAGAGCTTATTTCCCTGATTTCAAAAATATATAGTTTGATACCTTTCTGATGAGTCGTTCAGGAGATATTCAAGTTTAAATATGTTCAAAAATCAAAATTCCCATCACTTTTACCATGGAAAAAATGATAGAATCGTGATTATATAGATTGAATCAATAGAAATGGAGGTCAAATAATTTTATGTTCTAGATGTAATACCAAATATTCATGACTTAAGAAATTTGTGCAACTTTATCCATGGCAACCGGGATCTAAATACTAATTTTTACACATATTTAAACTTGAATATTTCCTGAACGACACATCAGAAAGGTATCGAACTATATATTTTTGAAATCAGGAAAATAAGCTCTTTCATAAAATATGGTAATATACAGATTGCAACTTGTGGAAAAATATTGACATTTTGATAGTCTTTTGGTTTTTTTTTCAAGGATTTCTGAAAAGATCAGATGAATATCTAAAACTTTCATATTTACAAAATTCTCATATCTCCGTAGATAACGCCGCTAGCATATGGGTCAATATATATACGGAATTGTTGAAAAATGAAGCTCACTCGTTAACTTTTCAGTACAGACTGACGTTTATTAACATTGCCTAGCAACATAATAAATACTATAGAGATTTTATTTTGGGCTTTTTCAACACTCCCACTAGCACAAAATAAAAAATACAATCAATAACAAAACTATCTCTACAACACCGGTACAGGACCCAGCATTTTCAAAAAACTATAGTGCTTCGCAGAGCACAGGCTTTTCGTGAAAATGTCGGCAGGCATTTCAGCTGTCTGTAATTATTTCAACCTGATCATATTCTGTGCAACAGAATCTCTAATGAAATGATGCCGTATATCAATATGCTTTGATCTTTTATGGCAGATAGGATATGTTGACAATTTTTGAGCACTCTGACTATCATTGAATACAGTTATACATTTTAAATCACCAACAGTAACATTAACATTCATACTAAAATCAACATTCTGTTCCAATGGTGTACCAACAGGTTTACAATTTGACATATTGAATCGCTTCAAAACATGGTTTATATATTGCTCCTGATCTATTGTGATTATTTTATTTTCCTTATCTACTCGAACTCTCATCCCAAGACACTGCTTGATTTCACCAAGGTCTTTAATTTTGAATTCCTTAGCTAGGTTACTCTTCAAAGTTCCCGTTTCATCACAATCATTAGAAAAAATAAAAAAAACATCAACGTATAAAGCAATTATTGTCATTTTATCACCATTCCTTTTTGTGAATAAACATGGTTCTAGTTTCGACCTGACATATCCAAAATTACTAAGCAATAAGTCTACTCTTTCGTACCATGCTCTACTAGCTCGCTTTAGACCATAGATGGCTCTCTTTAATTTTAAGACCTTTTTGTGACCAATATCATAACTCAAACCTTCGGGTAACATCATATACATCTTCTTTCAAAATACCGTTCAAGAAAGCCGTCTTTACATCCAAATGACATATATCTAGCCCTAATTTAACAGACAAGGATAACAACAGTCTTAAAGTAGAAAATCTAACTACCGGTGAAAAAGTTTCAAAAAAATCGGTACCTTCTTTTTGTGTAAAGCCTTTTGCTACCAGTCTGGCTCTATATCGCACACCATTGTCATTGTCCAATTTTCGCTTAAACACCCATTTGCATGCCACTATGATTTTATCACTGGGAATATCTACCAAGTCCCAAGCATCATTTTCTTCAAATGAGCGAAGTTCATCCTGAATCGCCTCTTCCCATTGTTCCTTGTCTGGTCTTGATAACGCATCCTGCATGGTCACTGGATCGCTTTCAAAATCAAAACTTTCAGAGCAAATGTAGGTTACAGCATCTTCGAACTTCATGGTTTTGGCGTTCTTGTTGACCGTCTCAATGTTTCATTCTGCTGCACTGGCTGTCCTGGCACGAATTCACTGTCACTCACTCCACTCCAGCCTCACTGAATGATTCCGCCTCGGTTTCTGCAGTATCTGATTCAACTCCAAGAATAGCATTGTCTATCACTGAGTCCTCGTTTGCAGCAGTCTCTACTCCCACTGAAACTTGTGAGTCTGCACTTTGAACCCTGTCCTCTATAGTTTCATTTTCTTGTAAATTTTCCATTATGATTACATCTCTGCTGGTGGTTACTATATTGGATTTTGTGTTATAAACCCTATAACCTTTAGTGTTATCGCTGTAGCCAACCAGGATTTGTTTTTCAGCCTTCTTATCCCATTTCAATCTTCTCTGCTTTGGGATATGCACCATCACAGGACTACCAAAAATCCTTAAATTGCTTACGTCAGGCTTATCCCCCGTCCAGATTTCATATGGAGTTTTCTGCAAACCTGATGCAATCGATCTATTCCTTAGGTAAACTGCAGTATTCACTGCTTCAGCTCAAAACTTCTTCTCCAAATTTGCATCAAAAATCAAACACTTCGCCTTCTCAACCAGAGTACGATTCAATCTCTCCGACATATCATTTTGTTCAGGTGAGTAGGGGTTTGTCAGCTGATGCACAATTCCGTTGGATTCCAGAAAATATTTGAATTCGGTGTTACAAAACTCACCTCCATTATCTGATCTGAATGCCTTGATCTTACACATTTTTTGGTTTTCCACCAAGCTCTTGAAGTTTTTGAAACAGCTTAAAACATCAGATTTAGTCTTCAGAAAATATACAAATGCCATTCTGCTACAGTCATCTTCAAAGGTAAGGAAATATTTGGCTCCACCAATTGATTTAGTTTCCATGGGACCACATAAATCTGCGTGTATCACTTTCAGTAGGCTTTCAGCTCGCATACCTTTGTGTGTGATTTGAAAGATTTGATTCAAATAACTGCTATTTATATGCCCAAATCTTCGATGCCATGTATTTGCTGAGACTTGTCGTGCGACTGATGACGCTATCAAACAATTTTCAGGCTTCACATTGTTTAATCTGTAGACACCATCTTGTAAATCAGCTGTCGCAACCAACACTCCTTGTACATTATATATTTGACAACCATCAGAGCTAAAATTGACAACATTCCCATTTTGAATCAATTTACTTACTGACAACAAATTGGTGGTCAACTGCGGAGCACATAACACGTCCTTCACAATAAAGTCATAATGGTTCCCACCAACAATTGTTTCGAGTTTAACACTTCCTGAACATATGACGGACATTTTTGATTGATTTGCCACCATAATTTCATTTATACCTCTGCTCATCAATCGCTGCTCGATCCAGCTCTCGTTCGCAGTTAAATGAACGCTCGCTCCAGAGTCTATATACCATTCAGTCTTCTTGAATTTGCCACTCAAGAAAGCTGCACTGAATGCATTTGGGGACCTTCGTTGCTTATACTCCGAAAAATTGGCATTTGGACATTTATTTTTGAAATGACCCATTTGTTTGCATTTGTAGCACTTGACATCTCTCATGTCTTTCTTGTTTTTCTGCTGTTTCCCATGGCAACCTTTTGAAACAAATGCATTACCAGATTCACCTACTTTTCCTTCCATCTCCAATAATTTGGTTTTGATAGCATCTGTGGAAATGACCATTCCGGAGTGTTCAATAGCCATTATCATTGGTGAGAATTTTTCAGGTAATCCCGCCAACAACAATGAACCAATCCATTCGTCATCTATATTAAATCCTGTGCCACGTAGCTTTTGTCCAGTTTCCACTACTTGATTAACATAGGCACCCATAGATTCACAGTTTTCCAGTCTTGCAGAAATCAAAAGAAAAAACGCAGCAATCCAATTTTTCTAGTAAAGCCAGCATCATCAAACAATGATTTCAATTTTTTCCACAAGTCCACTGTAGTTGTAGCTTCCTTAATATGCACATACAATGAAGGATCAATCGTCAGTATTATCTTTGCTTGGGCTTTGGCATCATCAGCTTCCACAATTTCCGATACACATTTTGACAACCCTTCAAGCACCAGGTAGTTTTCAATAGCAAACGCCCAATCCGAATAATTTTCTCGGCCCTTCAATTTCGGAATATTCACCATATAGTTCGCAGTCATAATTGCACAAATCAGAAAAAAAATTAACGACTTATTTTCGCGGAATTTGCGGGTCTGGGCCCATAACCTGTTGAAAAATGAAGCTCACTCGTTAACTTTTCAGTACAGACTGACATTTATTAACATTGCCTATCAACATAATAAATACTATAGACATTTTATTTTGGGCTTTTTCAACAGAATGACCCTGTACCGGGTGGAAAACTAAGAATGCGAGGTACCGTTTCTCGGAAACTATTTATCGTAGAGGCTTGCGGCAAAAAATTTTATGACTAAAACGGCCAAGAGAAAAACCTGGAAAATATTCTCAAGTTTCTGAAATGGTCACTAGGGGGCGTAACAACAAACACCAAGTAGAAAAATATGATTTTTATGGAATTTGGTCCAATGAAAATATATCGATAAGCTCATTTTCGGATTAACTGACTATTTACCTACACTTTTTGTCAAAAACGTTTTTTTCTATCTATCATAATAAAGTGGTGGGAGAAGTTCAATTGTTTTAATAAACAAACGGAGATTTCTCCCGTTTCGCTTGACCGATTTAAACGAGCTTGGGCTCATATGAAAGAGCATGATCTGCACTTCAAAAAACTTTTTTGGTTTTGAATTTTTGACCTTCGCCGTCGCGGCTAGATGGCGTTAACTGAAATGGTAGCATGTTTTTGAGTTTTTTCCAAAAAAATCAAATGTAATGGTATATTCATTTTTATATATTTTAAAACGGGATACATTTTCCTTTAAAAAAAAAACAAAAAAATTAATGTTTTTTTTTTGTTTTTTTTGTATTTTTATTTGTTTTTTTTTTTTTTTTTTTAATTTTTTTTATAGGAAAATGTGTCCCCTTTCAAAATATATGAAAGTGGATATACCATTTCGTTTGATTTTTTCGGAAAAAACTCAAAAGTATGCTACCATTTCAGTTAACGCCATCTAGCGGCGACGGCGAATGTTACAAATTAAAAAGCAAATGAGCATTTTATAGCGCAGACTATTCTCTTTCATATGAGCCCAAGTTCGTTGAAATCCGTCAAGCGAAACGGGAGAAATCTCCGTTTGTTTAATAAAACAATTGAACTTCCCCCACCACTTTATTATGATAGATAGAAAAAAAAACGTTTTAGACAAAAAGTGTAGGTAAATAGTCAGTAAATCCGAAAATGAGCTCATCGATATATTTTCATTGGACAAAATTCCATAAAAATCATATTTTTCTACTTGATGTTGGTTGTTACGCCCCCTAGCGACCATTTCAGAAACTTGAAAATATTTTCCAGGTTTTTCTCTTGGCCGTTTTAGTGATAAAATTTTTTGCCGCAAGCCTCTACGATGTATAGTTTCCGAGATACAGTACCTCGCATTCTCAGTTGGCCACCCTGTACAGGATGTCCCATATTGGGTACTTTTGCGGGGTATCTCCGTTATTCTTATAGATAGAAAGTTGCGGTTTTCGCGACAGTGTGCTACTTTTTCGTGAAACTGAAGATGCCGTTAACAAAATTTTCATAGCCCTTTTAGTTTTTAAGATACAGGGCTAAACTGAAAATGTTGCATTTTAAGGTACCCCTCGTATCTAAACTATCAGATGAGTTATGGAAAATGTGAAAACTTTTTCTTTTATAACTTTTTTCGTAGAACTCGATTCTGCCTTCGGAATTAGTATACAGGGTCAGGTCAAAAAGTTATCGGACCCAACTTAATTTTTTTAAATGGAACACCCTGTATATTTATAGTCCATAAGATTTGTCTTTTCTTTACCTTTTCAAAAATATATAAAAGTATGCAGTTTTTGAAAAAAAAATGTTTAGCCTATAACTTTTTGACCTGACCCTGTATACAAATTCCGAAGGCAAAATCGAAAGTTATATACTTTTCCCGTGGAACTCGATTCTGCCTTCGAAATTTGTATACAGAGTCAGGTCAAAAAGTTATAGGCTGAAATTTTTTATTTGAAAGTGCATACTCTTATATATTTTTGAAAAGGTAAAGAAAAGACAAATCTTATGGACTATAAATATACAGGGTGTTCCATTTAAAAAAATAAAGTTGGGTCCGATAACTTTTTGACCTGACCCTGTATACTAATTCCGAAGGCAGAATCGAGTTCTACGGGAAAAGTTATATAAGAAACAGTTTTCACATTTTCCATAAATTATCTGATAAATTAGATACGAGGGGTACCTTAAAATGCAACATTTTCAGTTTAGCCCTGTATCTTGAAAACGAAAAGGGCTATGAAAATTTTGTTAACGGCATCTTCAGTTTCACGAAAAAGTAGCACACTGTCGCGAAAACCGCAACTTTCTATCTATAAGAATAACGGAGATACCCCGCAAAAGTACCCAAAATGGGACACCCCATGAAACCTACTTAGAATGTGACGTAAAATTCGAATTAAGTATGAATTAAGTTTACGATGGTAACTCATTTTTGGTCTCCACCCTGTTCACATAAAATTATCATCAACATATTACAAAGAATTAGATGTGGAATTCGAATTGAAATAAAAAATGGGGGTTTCCATTTGAAACAATGAAGTTGATGGTCGAAACTTATTTTTGGTCCACCCTGTACATATAAAATTATCATCAAAAAAACCGCAGTTGAAAATAAAAATCGACTTGTCCGAGCGTTTTTCCACAAAGAATCACCTGCATTTTGATTGAATTTATTCCAACCTACGCGTCCTCACAAGAGGTTTTACCCGGGTTTCTTATACAAAAAAAATCAATGTTTTTATATATAAAACCGTTGATTGAAAAACCTTAAGATACGCATTCCAATGGAATTAAATGTGCCCAGTCGTATTTCCTCACCCTTTCCGTCTCCTCATGGGTCAAGTGGTGGCGACACGCGACGGCCAACTAGTGCGAACTACCTGATTTGAAATTTTGCTGTTTCTAATGCGACGGGAGCTGGTCATTTGAGAATCGTTAGTGTAAGTTTACACAGAAAGCTATGAGATGCGATGCTATGCGAAGAGTTGCGTCGCGTTTACTTTAAACTCATAAATTTTAGTAGGGGTGTTCAAAAAGCGCGCGAGTTCACGCGACGCTTTGCTATGCTATGCGATGCGATGTAGCGCGTCGGTTTGATTTTCAAACATGTTTGTTTTTAATCGCCCGTGTCGCCAGTCATCGCTTGCCTTTCGGTACGAGTAAGTAGATCATTTTAATGTGACTATATTTTGTAATTGTAATAATATAAATAATAGGAAAATCTAGATAAATCATTTCACTAACAAAACGTATCTTGAAAGTTCAAGTTTGTTGCATTCATGGTGCTTGTTGCTCATTAAACTACTAACTAAATACGTTTTTCATCGCTTTCTGTTTTAACACGATCAAAATATAGCAAGCGATAAACGCATAGCATTGCATCGCATACTGTCTGTTCATGGCTTTCCTGCGGTTACGTCATACTTTTCCGTCTCTCTCTTACACATTAAAAAAAAATCACGTACGTCTGGACGAGGGTCTTTTGGATCAATTTGATAAATGTCACATGTGGAGCGATCAATCTACGACATACTGCCGAACGTCAAATATTGTGACGTGAACGCAGGAAAGCCATGAACAGACTGTAGCATCGCCCAACGCTAAATAGCTGTCTGTGTGAACTTACACTTATATTCCAGTGTATTTAGATGCGATAAAACGATACGTCGACCTCTCAATTAATAAATAGTTTTTGTCACAGTGGTAGTTCGAATAAAAAGAAGAAACTGCAGTGATATTTTATTCAGTTTCCTACTACAAGATAAGTTTAAATGTCCCGGTGGCGTATTGGCAGTCCTTACTACGCTACAGAGCATACATGAGCTGTTTCGCAGTAAAGTATGGCTGGACCGGGCGCACAATTTGTTCAGCTATTGTTTATACGGTGCAGACCAAATGCGCTTCATGTAATAAATAGGTACTTATAAGGTGGGAATGGATTTGTTCACTCAAATAATTAATTATTATCGTGTACCAAGTACGATATTATAAAAAAAATTGATTACATACATACAGGGTGTCTCACGGTGACCGTCCATTAGAATATCTCGGGAAATAAAACGACTGGAATTCTGAAAATTTGTATGGTGAGGTTTTAGACCGGCAGCCAGCGACAGATTTTTGGACGTGATTCCTATCAGTATGCCTGTTGGAGAATATTCTGATATACATATTCTGTTATCAAAAAATGATAAAATAAACAGGCATCCCGGGTTCTGCATATACAGGGTGTCTCACGGTCTATGGTACGTTAGACGTTTACGGAAAACTAGACATAGGATCGACCTGAAAATTTGGATGAGCCCATAATCGAGTACCTATGATCTATATTTTAAAAATATTTTCAGTTTTGCTGTGTTGCCGCTTCTTTCCAAAAGTCGTAACAACTTTTTTATTTTAAATGAACCACCCTGTATATTATTATTTTTTTGGATTCCTTGACTGATTCTAATCACTTTTGCTTGATATACTCCTATACCTATCGGAAGCGGTTTTCGAGATATAAATTAATTTATAATATTTTTGTCGTAAAACACATCTGTGGATTGAGTTCAATAATTTCGTACTTGAAAACGGTGGAGAGTTAAAATTGCTATGCCGACTAGAGGAAGGTAGGTTTATATGGTTCCAATGGAGAAACCGATCTGAAAATATACAGGGGGGCTTCAAATTTAATAATCTTTTTCCTTCACACAAACATGATAAAAAAACATTTTTTTCAAATGGAACCCCCTTTATATTACTTGAAAAATGGAAAGGAAAAAAAATTTCCTTTCAAATGGTATCCCATGTTCCTATACCTAAACCTTCAGGATCTACAAGAAAAATACATTTTACTAAAAAATAAATTATATCGGTATACATGATATGAAACATGATGTAGTTTCTAGGGCAATCTATAGTTGCCAGGTCACACAGCAATAACAATTTATTTTTAGTAGCAAACTGCAACTACATTAGGTTTCATATCAATAATACCAATATAATTTATTTTTTAGACAAATGCATTTTTCTTGTAGAACCTGAAGGTTTAGGTATAGGAACATGGGATACCATTTGAAAGGAAATTTATTGGTCTTTTCATTTTTCAAGTAATATACAGGGAGTTCCATTTGAAAAAATAGCTTTTTTATCATTTTTGTGTATAGGAAAAAGATTAATAAATTTGAAGCACCCTGTATATTTACAGATCGGTTTCAACATTGGAACCATATAAACCTACCTTCCTCTAGTCGGCGTAGCAATTTCAACTCTCCACTGTTTTCAAGTACGAAATTATTGAACTCAATCCACTGATGTGCTTTACGACAAAAATATTATAAATTAATTTATATCTCGAAAACCGCTGCCGATAGGTATAGGAGTATATCAAGCAAAAGTGATTAGAATCAGTCAAGGAATACAAAAAAATAATAATATACAGGGTGGTCCATTTAAAATAAGAAAGTTGCCACGACTTTTGGGTAGAAGCGGCAATACTGCAGAACTGAAAATATTTTTAAAATATAGATCATACTCGATTATGTGCTGAGCCAAATTTTCAGATCGATCCTATGTCTAGTTTTCCGTAAACGTCCAAGGTACCATAGACCCCCTGTATTAAAAATAGTTAACATTTGTTTGAAATTAAGCATTTTTATACGATCTTACTCAGGCTGCCATTAATACTTAATAAAATTGAGGCAAAACACGACATAAGGCAGTAGTGGCATACCGTTTGCTTGAGCGCAATAGGCGATCACGGCCAAATGTACAGGGTGTCCCATTTTGGGTACTTTTGCGGGGTATCTCCGTTATTCTTATAGATAGAAAGTTGCGGTTTTCGCGACAGTGTGCTTATTTTCGTGAAACTGAAGATGCCGTTAACAAAATTTTCATAGCCCTTTTAGTTTTTAAGATACAGGGCTAAACTGAAAATGTTGCATTTTAAGGTATCTAAACTATCAGATAAGTTATGGAAAATGTGAAAACTGTTTCTTTTATAACTTTTTCCGTAGAACTCGATTCTGCCTTCGGAATTAGTATACAGGGTCAGGTCAAAAAGTTATCGGACCCAACTTTATTTTTTTAAATGGAACACCCTGTATATTTATAGTCCATAAGATTTGTCTTTTCTTTACCTTTTCAAAAATATATAAGAGTATGCACTTTAAAAAAAAAAAATGTTAGCCTATAACTTTTTGACCTGACCCTGTATACAAATTCCGAAGGCAGAATCGAGTTCCACGGGAAAAGTATATAACTCTCGATTTTGCCTTCGGAATTTGTATACAGGGTCAGGTGAAAAAGTTATAGGCTAAACATTTTTTTTTTAAGGCAGAATCGAGTTCGACGGAAAAAGTTATAAAAGAAACAGTTTTCACATTTTCCATAACTTATCTGATAGTTTAGATACGGGGGGGGGGTACCTTAAAATGCAACATTTTCAGTTTAGCCCTGTATCTTAAAAACTAAAAGGGCTATGAAAATTTTGTTAACGGCATCTTTAGTTTCACGAAAAAGTAGCACACTGTCGCGAAAACCGCAACTTTCTATCTATCAGAATAACGGAGATACCCCGCAAAAGTACCCAAAATGGGACACCCTGTACTTGCATTTTAAAAACAGATTTATCCGCGTTTCGAAACATGCTTCCATTATGAAGTTTTTATGTTTTTGTTACAAAACAGGCACAGAAAAAATGGCATGCCATTTGCGCATGACCAAGTATACCTCACATCCAAATCATTTAGTACACTTATTTAACAATATTCCGTGATTTTACGCAATAAAAAAAGTATTGCAATAAAAAATATTTATCCTTGAATATCATATGTAAAATGGCATACTGTTTAAAGGGGTTTGTAATATTAACAAATAGAAGTGAACATGTAAAATGGAAATATTTTTTTCTGTATGTTTAATCAGTACTCTATGGTTGAACAATTCATGATAATGTAAAGTGAGATAAAAGACGGCATACAAGTTGTGCGAGTTTTACATACTTGAGAGGAATGTTAACTGAATCGCCGAGTCGATATTTTTTTTAGACAATGGCAACATTGATTCTAAACATGTCGCGTTGCGCATGCGTAGCACCATGACTACAGGAATCGACACGTTCCGATTGGTTACAAGTTGCAGCTTGGAAACAGGAAGAAATGCACTATTCCCATATTCTTGTAACCTACTGTTTTTTTTTCCAAATCGCTAAGATCGCCTTCTGTAATTTTTTTAAAAAAACAACATGAAAAATGCAGATAAGACCCGTGTCTACTTAATTACGCGTAATTATGGCATGGTCGATAAAAGTGAAAAGTTCTGACAGAATCTGTTGAGCCAAGTAACACGTACAATTTCCGTTGGTTTGAAGGGGATGAAGTTCGTTCATGAGATCTTCCTTGAATCGGACAATAATCCGAAAGTAACATATAGTTTTTTTGCTATTTACAACATTTATAACCCTTTGACTGGTGGTTCCAAATATTATTCTTGATTCTCCCGTTATTTCGGCATACCTATCTCAGAAACTAAACAAAAACTGAATAAAAAAACTGACTGAACGTCAAGAGATCATTTTTATGGGGGAAAATATAATAGAAACTCTTCGTATCTCTCATACACTAATATAATATGAAAAATTCAAGTGTTTGAAATTTTTCGTTATTGTTTGACACTGTAATATTTGGCATTAGTACACTTGCAAAATTATTTGTGAATCAAGTTATTGTGTATGCTCTATACAGGGTGTTACTTAATGGTATGTCATGATTTTAAGGGGTAGTTCCTGTATAAATTTCAAGTCGAAAAAGTCATATAAACTTGAGTCTAAAAAAAATATAGAAAAAATAAATGAAATAAAATAAAATAAAATAAAATAAAATAAAATAGAATAAAATAAAATAAAATAAAATAAAATAAAATAAAATAAAATAAAATAAAATAAAATAAAATAAAATAAAATAAAATAAAATAAAATAAAATAAAATAAAATAAAATAAAATAAAATAAAATAAAATAAAATAAAATAAAATAAAATAAAATAAAATGAAATAAAATAAAATAAAATAAAATAAAATAAAATAAAATAAAATAAAATAAAATAAAATAGAATAAAATAAAATAAAATAAAATAAAATAAAAATAAAAAAGTGCGTTTCTATACCATAATATCCTGTGGCAAAATTCAGTTCAATATCTCAAACCGTCTTTGGAAAAGAACTGAAAATAAAATAGATCTTTAACACCCTGTATCTTAAAAACCAAGCATTTTAAGACCCAAGTTTATATGACCTTTTCGACTTAAAATTTGTCCAGGAACTCCCCCTTAAAACTATGACATACCATTAAGTAACACCCTGTATAATATGGCGACTTTCCAGTCGAAAGGCTAATTGTTGGAGATCATTCAGCCTGGTGAATTATGAAATGATTTTTCTTTCTTTCTATTATTTTTTTCCTTATAAAAAAAGGGCACTTTCAGACTGCACTTTCAGGCGTAGGAATATCAGTCCACCCTACGGTGCTGCCACCCCTGCACGGTACTCTTTTTTCGTCACGTGTTTGACCATTGCATTGCGTATCTTTAGATTTTTTCAATTAACGATAAAACCTACTACTGATTTGTTCGATTTAGCCATAAAAAAATTAAATACAATATTATTGGTAGTTTTCCGAATATATTCCCTGCTTTTGAATGTTACAACCACTACTCACCTGGGGATATGGCTTTTCAGTATCAACTTTACTCAACATGGCCAGTACAAAAGCAGCAGTTTTACCAGTACCTGACTGAGACTGGGCTATCAAGTTCTGTGGGGGACTGGCTAATAAAAGTGGCAATGCTGTCTCCTGAATCTTGGAGGGTGTATTGAAACCCATAGAATACACTCCTTTCAGAAGGTTTGGTTCTCTGTTAAGGAAACAATAATAGGTACTTGATATAAATTGAACAGATTTTTGATCTTGTAAAAATTAGATACCCACAAACAAACGCATTTTTCACAGTTTTGAAGAAGAGTTCGTCGCTATAAAAAAATTTAAAGCAAAAAAGCGGTGGACGAACCACTTAAGAAAGAATAAAGATACCAAAAGAAAAACAATTTTTGAGTAGAATTCAGTGCAAACGCAAACACTCCTTCAAGTTACAGATGCTTTATGCACAGACCTCAATGTTATGTTGCTAAACTTTAAAAACCACGACAATAACCGTTTTCGAGATATTTGCCCTTGATTCCATGCAATGAGGTTTTCAATGTCAAGTTTTTGAAAATAGACATAGGTGGCGTTGAAAACGGCGTTATCGTGCTAGTTTTTACAGTTTCAATGTTCGATGTTTCTTTTTAAAAAAAATATATGAAATAGAAAAATTAAAAAGAAAAAAAAAATTAAAAAAATAATAAAATGTGTGTCTAGAATTAAATGTATCTTTCTTTTAGTGACAAACATGGAAATAATTGTCAAAATAACTATGGTAACGCCGTTATCAACCCCACCTATGTCTATTTTCAAAACTTGCCATCGAAAACCACATTACATGAATTAATTAGTGCAAATATCTCGAAACCGGACTTCCACCTAGAGTATCGTTTTCATTAAAAAATAATGTTATAATCATTTGTTTTACTCAAAACAAAGATACAGGGTTCGGCAAAAAAGTTATCAACATAATAGTTCAGTATGACTGAGAGAGCGGAAGTGATTTCGGCTGAGACAAGATGTCTAACGTGCAAAAAAAATGACTTTGATTATCCTAAATCGGCAATCCAGTGTTTAAACTGTAAATGTTTTTATCACGGGAAATGTGTGAATGTGGAGCTAAAGGGTTTTCATATGAAGAAATCAGGTTGGAAATGCAAATTAGTGATTTCGAGGCCAGTATTTACGTACACAACTTGATTTGCTTGTCAGTGAAAATATCGAATTAAAGAAAGAGATAGCCAGCCTCAAAAGCAACAATGCGACACATTCCAACTCGCATTCCAATAATGTGGTCCCAGGTATGATAAGCACGCAAAAAACATACGCAGCTACGGTGACAAACACCAATGTTTTAGTCATTAAATCTAAAAATGCTGAAGGGGATTCCGATGTTATGAAACAGCTGAAGAACAAAGTTAATCCAACAGACAAAGGAATAGGTGTCGAAATTGGTCGCACCTTGAAGAAAGGAGGAGTTGTTTCAAAATGTGGTAAAGAAAAAGAGATTTTGCATATTCGATCTGAAATACAAAAACAATTAGGAGATAATTTTAAAGTTAATAGCCCGAAAGTCCATAATCGTAGACTCGAAGTGGTTGGTTAGAGTCTCAACATGAGGAGAATGATGAAAGTATAATTTCCAAAATCGTGAAACAAAATGATATTGAGGACAAATTTCAGCTGTGAATATTAAGAAGAACCAAAATAATCAAAAATTCTTTGATCTTTGAGACGGACAGTATAAATCATAAGAAAATTATGGAGAATCGAATACTGAATATTGGATGGAATCGCTGTAATGTGTATCCCGAATACGGTGTAATACGATGCTATGAATGTTGTAAATATGGTCATGTGCAGTCATTGTGTTGAAAAAGTGATTTGTCCTAATTGTGCCGAAAACCATGGAAGAGATGAGTGTGAATCGTCTATAAAAAAGTGTACTAACTGTGTTGCTGCTGATGGAAAACTTGGAATGAATTTTAGAACCGATCATGGAGTATGGGACCCTACTTGCCAAGTTTTTGAAAGGTACCAAGAATTACAAAAAAAAAATTGTCAACTAGCAATTAGAGAGCCAATTTGATAATGAGTTAAATAAAGGGCACATTTTTAAGTTTATTAAATAATTACGAAGAAATTAGAATCTTAATCCGAAATTGTAAGCCGATAATACTTTGTCCAACCGAAACCCATATAACTGCAGAAATATCAAGCGCTGAAACTCTTATTGCTGGATATAAATCAATTCATTGTGTAAGCAGTACCAACAGGACGGGAGGTGTTTCAGCATCGGTTAAATAAGAATCATCTTAGTAATCATCACAACTAAAAATATCCTAGAATTATGATAAAGTTGAAAAGAATATCGATTAAAGTATTTTTTTCGTAATAATTTGGTTAAAAATTACCATATTCTAAAACCAGGAGGATTCTGGATATTACACACGAAATAAGATCTATACAGGGTGTTTCCTAAAGATTGGTAAAAAATTCGTTGTGTGATTCCTGGGGTATTTTCATGAAAAAAAGTTCCTATAAACATTTGCCGAAAAATGCTTCCTAAGGGAGCTACGCCCCTTTAAATAGGGCACCCCGAAGACGGTTTTTCCTCAATATTTCCGAAACCTTACATACAAAAATCATGAAATTTGGTACATCATACAAACTTTTAATGCTGAATGAGAATTTGAGCTCAGAATTTCAAAATTTTAATCAGGGGCGTACCATACTGGCGGGGTTAAAGGTTAAAAGAAAATTGGAAATCAGCTTAGGAAAGTAACAGGTATATTAACTGGACACTGCACTCTAAGAAAACACATGCATATCTTGGGTCTTTTCAACGAGGAACCCATATGTAGGCTGTGCAACGAGGAGGAGGTAACAGCCTCCCACATTGTATTCGAATGTGAAGCGCTGGCGTACTGGAGAAGAGATAATGGGGAATTCACAACCACTCCTCAAAGGACGGACAGGGAAACAGACGAACGAGTCATAAACCGTATTCGGGCAATGGAGCTCTTCGACTGGGAGACAGGCACAGAGAAGATACAATAAGCCCAACTAGAGGCTGCGGTGTCGGGGCCAAAAGCCCGAAACTCAAAGCGTACAGGCGCTTTGAGTTTCGGGCTTCAGTAATCAGTAATCAGTAATTACTGGTTGCTGGCTAGAAACATGTCACAAGTTGCCATTTTACTTTCCTTTATATTGTAGGTGTTATGTGCCAAGTCCGAGGCCAAGTCGTTGCATAGGACCACACCCTGCCAATACTTATGGCTAACCTTCAGATTTTGTACAACATCATGGGGGCGGTCATACTGGGATTTCCGTGGAGGTATTTTTATGTTGGCAATAGTTTTAGGCCAAATTCAATGTGGATGGTAGCGTATGATTCTCGTTTGGCAAGCAAAAATCTGACACTTCCACTTCGAAGTGAAATTCAATGTAACTTCCGTGGGATTTGGATTTAGTTTTTGAATTTGGATCACAAATTTGATTTAACAAACAGTGCAACTACCTATGCGGAAGGGTGATATTTAGTAGTTTTAAACTTGTATTGTTTCTTTTTTTATTTCACATTTGGAGTAATCCGTATAATTCGTTTTGAACTACATATAATACAAAATTATGGTTTTGTTAAGAACTGCAACAATTCCCATAACAGAGCAGGTATTTTCTTGTCTGATCGCGGGTGATAGTCATTATATTTATAGATATTTTGTTATCATTTGGACTGTCGCATGGTTAACGGACGGTGATGACTTTATTGCAAAAAATAAGCATGCCTAGGTATTAATCTGTAAGAAATAAAGATCCTGTTAAAAAGTTGGTTGGTTTGAAGGTAGTCAACCTAACTGTTGAAGCATTCTATACCGATCCGAACTAAAATCGGACGACGTGATTACGGAACTCGTCCAACACCAGTCGTCGCTGGAAGACGATAAAATAGTATAAATGGAATGAGTTGATTGATTGAATTCGATACGTCTGTGAACCATTTTGAATAAAAATAATTTGAAATCGAATCAAGTTACAATCCGTTACATAACACCAACTAATAGCGATATGACCATGTTAATACTTATTTTGTTTAAAATAAAAGTTATTTCAAAACAAACATGATTAAATTAAATTTGCCGCTTTTTCAATGCTACCAACATAAATTTACCTCCAAGAAAAAAACAATATGGCAGCCCCCAGTGTGTTGTACATTTCATAACATGGTATTAGCAGTCCATTTTATATTTAAGTCCGTGCATAGGACCCATGTGCGTTTTGTGAATTATTATTACGCTGACGTCATTGTGAGCCCAAACCTCAAAATTCATAGGTTACCTAGGTAACTGGGTTATACCATGATACTAAAAAAAACAAGATAAACTCACGGCATAATACAATATTTGGTTAGTTGGTATTGGTGGGGGGGCAGACCACTGCCCGGCGAGTAGGCCTTAAAGACCCTTTTCGCCAACCCCAGGACCAATGCAGTTCTAACTAAGTTGATGATGGAGAACATCACCTAGTTATATATTGAACTAGCAGGACCAATTAATTTAGGCTAACTATTATACTTTTCGACTGTCAGTAATTAATAATACTGCAGTCTACTCAGTAGCGTTAGCTAGTGGGAATGCCACAACAAGACCGATTGCACCGTTCGAACAGAAAATAATCTCCGACCCAACGCTTTACACGTTGCGCCAGCCCGGCCTTCATAATACAATAACTCTCGCACATCCCCCTCAGTTGTCATCACGTGACCAACCTCAAACCTATACAATCAATGTCACGTGGGGACGTCATGCGTGAGCCAGTTCAAATTTCAATCAGCAAAAAAAAATGGTAACCTAGTACGGTATTAACCATTCCAGTATGACGTCACTACTGTCATTTGCTGGGTGGCACACACAATGATTTATAGGTTGAAGCTTGTTATTTTAGTTATGTGTACATAAATAAAATTGGTGTTTTTGATAACATATTTTCTAATAAATACTAACCAATTTCATCCAGTAACTAGAATGATCCACGATTCTTACCTCAGACAACACAACAAATGCTTCTTCGCTGATTTGTTTAGCAGCAATTTTCTGAATACAGGATTCGTATTGCTTGAAGGCTTGCAAACTCTCATAAGCCTTCATCTGCTTCCCAGTGTAAAAACTGTGAGTTAATATCGATAATTTACTAAATCCATCATGGTGATATTCATTAATCGAAAGAGCATAGGAATCAATATTGTGTATAACGCCGATTTTGTGGTCGTATTGTATCTTCACATCACCACTTAACGTTGAATAATAATTGCTGTGAGCCATTTTAGAAAAGAACTGATTGAAAAAGCATTATTAACAGATTTGTTTGTCACCCAGCAAAAATGACATCGTTGTCAAGGTCACGTGTTCTGGAATGGTCAATTGATGTTTTACATGTAACCTCACTTTCAGCTCGCAGTGACGACATGCGCGGCTTGGTTCTAATTTCGTCCAGCAATCGATCATATCTTGTTTGTTTTAGTATCATTGTTATCACCATAGAAACGGTATTCAGAGCCGAGAGCCGTCTATTCTGAATTGAAAATTATTGTAATAGAGTTGTTTTTCTCGAGGCGCGCATGCGCATATGTCAGGGCAACTGGTGGATGGAAATGTCCAATTCTTGACAGTTTTGATTTTGAGTTATGACATGTGACAATATTTTATAACCTCCAGAACACTGTCAGTGTCAAGTTTGAGTTAGTTTTTATGGAGTTTCATGAAGAGTAACTTATTTGTTGATACAGTGATACACAAATGAAACGTGAGTACGTGAACTTAAACTATAGGTCAAGAACCGCCATTTCAGCATAAGCAAAAGTAATATTGTTGACATCTCTTCCGCGTTCACATTGCACAAAAGACGTTATGCTCTATCCTTGTTCTGCTTTCAGCTAGACTAGGATAGAGGCACGATCGTGAACGCGGCACTGCTTGTCAGTTGCCTTTGTTAGAACGCATGCGCCTTTCACTATCGTCGAGAAAAACAACCCTATAGGCACAAGCAAGACCACAATAACTAGTAGGTATTTTTTCTTTTCAGAATAGGTAGACGAAGTTGAATTTTCCAAGATCACCATCAAATATTTACAGACTGCATAAATACCTATATAATGTTAACAAGAACCCAATCCTAACCAAACCCAAACTAATCATACTCACAAATTAAGTCCCTCAAAAGTTTTCACCGAGTACAACGGTGAACTGGGGTCTTTCCTTTGAACATCAATATCAGCCTTCACTTCCACCAGACCTTTTCTGATTAGCTTTTCGAAAAGACTGCGATCAGCAGGACTGACTCTTTCTGCTTCTTCATTCTCTTTCTGTTGTATTTTTGAAAGGGAAATCTGCATATAAAAGAAAATGAAATTGAAAAAGACAATCCACAACCCTTATCACTGCTTTACCTGAGCCTCTTTGTTTGATACATATGCCCCCCAATCAGCATTAGCGGCAGCCATTTTTGGAATAATTAAAAAAGCAGCACCTGGTATTAGAATTAACTGTTTCAAAATTGACGAAACTTTCAAAATGAAGAAAAAAACCCAATGTTTTTTTCCAGTACTAATAACAACTAACAACAGCCAACAGCGCCGGTGCAATTTCAAGAATTCAACTGCATAAAAGGTGTGTTTGTTATGCTTCACTAGTGCACACTCTTCTACACTACAACACTCAGTTTGGCTTTGTTTGTGAAATGTTTGTCTGTTTTTAGAATAGATTATCTTTACTAGTTTATTGAAGATATTCTATCCTAAAAAACAGACAAATATTTCACAAACAATAACAAAGTAACAAAGCCACACTGAGTGTTGTAGTGTAGAAAAGTGTATACTAGTGGAGCATAACAAACACACCTAAAATGTAAGATGAGATGACACTGATGACAGAGTTGATAGTTGATAGATCGAGTGGCGTATTCTTTCACGATGGGTCCTCATGTGCGTATTTCAAGGACGGCGTTTTCGCGTTTTTCGGTATGATTTGTTGGTGACATTCCCGCCGTCATGATTCAAAATTATACAACCAGAAAGGGTATGTCAATACGCTCCAAATGTCTAAACGCGTCCACTACGCCCATGGGGAGGCCCCATCCAGACCTATGGCCATAGTATAATAAACAACAAGTGGCGACAGCTCCATATACCTAAACGTGAAAATTTCGTTCCGTCTCAATGACAGAGATTCGCCTCATTTATACACTGCTAACATTTTGAAATGTGAAATAAAACTATACCGTAGCAGATTCCATGATTTCAATGATACTGATACATAGGTGAATTACTTATCAAGTTATAGAATACGATTACCCACTATGAAGTATGTCTAAAGATCTATGCGAAGTTCAAAATTCTTGATTTAGAAAACAATTTTGCATTTCAAAAGGTTAGCAGGGTATAAATGAGACGAATTTCTGTCATCAAGACAAAAAGGGGTTGACGTGAGCTGTCGCTACTTGTTGTTTATTATACTATGCTATGGCTGTTTCGATATCGACCTTTTACTAAAGGCGACCATCCGCCGGTACGCGAAATACCTTAACCTGACTCAAAGCGATCTCATATTATACAGGGTGTCTCACAATTAGTGGACGAAACTTCAGCCCTATATTTATCGGTTAAAAATAACCCAACTAAATCCTATTTTTTTGAGTATTTCGCCACACCCTATCAAAAAACAATCAAACTAGTGTTTATACAGGGTGCCACAGATTCGAGTGCCTGCATGGGGATCTCAGTAGCCTAGTTTACATCGATAACTCGTTTAGTTCGGTCCGAAAGGACCAAGTGGGTGGGGATAGTACGGTAGGACCAATGATTGCTTCTCGCCCGTTTACACAGTCTTGCAACGCGTGAATTAAATCTGTACGCCCGCAATTCGTCAAATGTCAAAAACAAGTCGAAATTATTCATCAACACAATTCGTAACCAAAAAAAACAATTCACAATAATAACAATCAACATAACCTCATAATTTTGATCCAGATCGAACCAAATTTAGTTCGGTACCGAACCAAGAGCGGACCAGCTTAGTCCGCAACTGTTTACACCATTCGAACCAAATATTTGGTTCGGATATAGTCCGAATTTGGTACTTGGTCCGCGGACCAAGTTGTCGGTATAAACTAGGCCATTGTAATACAAGTCATGAAGTAATGACAAGTAATGACGTGCAACGTCGCAACTTGGACCACCGTTGACGTTAATCCGGGCCCGTATTCTCCGATTCTACAGATAAACGCATTCAACTAAACGCGTTCAAAAAGTTAAACATCGTCGACTTTTTCTTGGTATGCACCGTGCTAATTTTCGCAACGTTCAGTTAAACCTAGAGAAAGGTCGGCAACGTCGGAAATTTGGGAACATTTTGGTGGTATTCAAGTTGATTGGAGACCATATGATGTTGACAGTTGACATTATTGCCTGGTTTACATTCAATTTCACTTCGAAGTGCAAGTGATAAATTTCCCCTTGCCAAACAAGAATCATATGCTGCCATCTACAATGTTTTGCCGTGAGCGTGACTTTGAACACATATTCGATATAGATGGTACCATATGATTCCCGTTTGGCTAGCGGGAATCTGTCACTTTCTCTTCGAGGTGAAATTGAATATAAACTTCACATAATGCATGGTATATTTGAAGTTATTTGAATATTTTTTGATAAATAATTATTGTTTTAATATATGGACGTAATTATGCTTAATTTTGATGCAGAAAGGAACGAAACAAAAAATCACTAGAAATGAGATTTTTATTCAGGATGATTAAAAAATATCAATATTTGATAATGATCATGCAGAAGTGAACCACATGAAAATTTCGAAGGCATTCATATGGTTGAAGATTATTTTCTTATCATTATATTGAATTATTTCCGCCATATAAAGTTTAAACTTATAGTTTTTTCCAAGTTTAATATTTGTGTCTGCGTCAATTTCCGTGAGTGTTTAGGTACGCAAAGAATTATATTTTTTTTTTATGAAACGCGATTTTGGCTTGATTTTTTTTGTCCCCCCAGCACCACCTATAGAACCAATAATTTCAGTGCTATTGATAAAATGATAATATCTGCGGGAAAAGGACAGGAAGCTAATTAATTTGAATTGAAATTATGTGGTGAATTATTATTTTACGGACATCCCAAAACGTGATATTATTTGAATAAAACCATTTTGTACTTTAATTATTTCATCAATTTTTTGCAAATGGCATTTTGATTCATCTTGAAACCACACTATGGCATTGCTGACTTTGTAGATAACACCAAAAAAATGAAATCTCCTGAAAAATTACACAACGTTCATTGAATTATCAAAATGGTCCGCACGCTTATAGTATTTATTATTTTTATGTAAATCCATGCAAAAACTATTATTATGTCGAAAATATCGGCCTCAAGAAGTAATTCGTCTTCAGAAAAAAATAAAATAAACACTCTCACAGTGGGATGAAAAACAATTAGGTATCAGCACCTAATATCCATTATATATAATAAATATGTTCGGTGGTTTTACTTTATATAATGTCATGATATATTTTTTGAAGACGCACGCATCTTCCGCCACATTTGAAGCCGTTTAAATCCTTAAACGCTCCAAACCGGGCGTTTAACTTTGAATGCGTTTAACCGACTTGAACGTGTCTAATGTCGCCGGTGCATACGAAATCTTGTAGTTAAACGCCGTCAAATCTTAAACGAGCTTAAGTACGAACGGAGAATACGGGCCTCGGTGGTCGAAATTTTGCATTGATTGAAGGTGTTTTCTTTAGGTGAGTTCAAGTTTCGCTCCGAGCGCGAAATTGTCCATTTAAGCGCGTACAATTTTTTGCGCTCCGAGTATTCAGAGCGTATACTCGAACTCACTTTTTGAAAATTAAGGTATTTTACGATTACGAGGTACGGAAAATGTTCAATAAAACAGTGACTTGAAAGAATAACTTATATATTATCGCAACAGGTATGATGTTTATCAAATTATAACATAAGAATTAACATAATACATATCCTAACCTGACAACAGTTTCATGATTTTTTGGGAAAAAATATTGATTCTGAACAATAAAACATCAAAACCGCCAGAAAGGTGGATGCGTTACAGATTTTGAGATGTGATTTCATCAGTTTCTGGAGGACAGGTTGATAATTACTATTATTAAAACCGAGAAACCAAAAAGCAACATCTCCTTCACGCACCAAAATGTTTCTCCAAAGTCCTAAACGAAACAGCACTCGTTTTCTATGATTTTTCCACATTACACAGAAGCTGATGATGGTGCATATGTATGAGGAATTCAGGATGAGGCATTAATTCATCCATTTTCCCTATTTAAATATGTATTTTTTTCTTTAGTACCCACCCACTTCCCGTAATCAAATTTTTGGAACGCAGAAACCACATTTTTTCACTGAGCTTCTTTCTCATTCGCACATTCTCAAAATACAATTTCAAGTTGAATGAGGGGAATGTTTTGTGGTTGAATGAAAGCACTGCATGAAAACTGAAAGCAGTTTTGAAACGTTAAATGCATAGACCATAGATAAAAGAAAAAAAAAGCATAGACGAAAATAAAAGTTGAATGTCTGGGAGCCTAGGTTACATTCAATTTCATTTCGAAGTGGAAAGTGGAACTGTCAAATTTCCGCTTGGCAAACGGGAATCATATGCTACCATCTACAATGATTCCCGTTCATAACTCACCTAAAGAAAGCACCTTCAACAATGCAAAATTTTGACCACCGTTTAACGTAACGGTGGTCCAAAATTGCGACGTTGCAATTGTTGACTTCATCTCTTGAGGCGTAACAAGTTTGGTTCCTCTGAGTGCGAAGAGCTTCTGTGGATTCTGTTTGGTGATCTTGCGATTCGGTCTTTTCTTGAAAAAATTGTGTCAAGTTTTGATTGAAGTAGAATATTATTTGATGAGATCAGGCCCCCCCCAAAATCCATGGGGCCTGCCTCAACCACCGGGGCTTCCACCCGATCGGAGTCGAGGACGAGATTTGTCTTTTCAGAATTGCTCGCTTGGGGTAATTTGTCGTTTTTCTTCTCACTCATAATTGTTGGTTTTGCCTAGTAACCTTAGACAGGGGCCCTCACAGGGTGCTATCATTCGGGCCAAATGAATCCTGGGTTTTTAACTAGGTGTTACTCCTCGAACCCTCCTCCTTTCCCGATAGTGCAATGGGACTGGTACAGCGGAGTAAATAGGAAAACTTGATTGAATAATATGCCTCATCCTGGATTTCTCACACATACAGGGTGTTTCCTAAAGATTGGTAAAAAATTCGTTGTGTGATTCCTGGGGTATTTTCATGAAAAAAAGTTCCTATAAACATTTGCCGAAAAATGCTTCCTAAGGGAGCTACGCCCCTTTAAATAGGGCACCCCGAAGACGGTTTTTCCTCAATATTTCCGAAACCTTACATACAAAAATCATGAAATTTGGTACATCATACAAACTTTTAATGCTGAATGAGAATTTGAGCTCAGAATTTCAAAATTTTAATCAGGGGCGTACCATACTGGCGGGGTTAAAGGTTAAAAGGTTTAACCTTAAGGTTAAAAGGTTTTTTTTCGAAAACAGATATTAGGTGTGTCTATTATACCCCACTAGTGCACACTTTTCTACACTACAACCTTAGATCATATATACTTTGTCCGCATTTTATTCACTGTTGTAGTCTTAGATCATTGATCTAAGACTACAACACTCAGTGTGGCTTTGTTTGTGCAATGTTTGTCGGTTTTTTAGGATGGAATAGCATCAGTAAACTGGTAAAGATATTCTATCCTGAAAAACAAACAAATATTTCACAAACAAAGCCACACTGAGTGTTGTAGTGTACAACAGTGTGCACTAGTGGGGCATAACAAACACACCTATTGAATGTAAACCTTACATAAAGGGAGCTTCTGTTGGTGAAATGTCAATTTGTTTTATTAAGGTTCACGTTGAATTTCACTTCGGAGTGGAGCTGTCGAGTTTTCGCTTGGTAAACGAAAATCATATGTTACCACTAAAATGAATTTGTGCTCAAAGTCACGCTTATGCCAATTTCAATGTAGATGATATCATATGATTTTCTTTGGCAAGCGGAAATCTGTCACTTCTACTTCGAAGTGAAGTTCAATGTAAACCAGCAAGGATTGACGGAGGTCGGGGATGCTTGAAGCTTGAAGCTTGAAGTTATCAATCCAGTGTTGCCTCCTCTACCGATTTTTCGGTAGTTCTACCGATTTGGAAGCCTATCTACCGATCTACCGATAACTCCTGATTTTCTACCGATTTTTTCACTTGACAGATTATTCAGAAAAACTGAATATTAAGTTGTTTGAAACAAGCAAGCTTTTAAGTTAGATC
Organism: Orchestes rusci; assembly: GCA_958502075.1. Classification (NCBI taxonomy): domain Eukaryota; kingdom Metazoa; phylum Arthropoda; class Insecta; order Coleoptera; family Curculionidae; genus Orchestes; species Orchestes rusci. The sequence goes on along the minus strand of OY293310.1, from coordinate 14,620,404 downwards.
ACTTATATCGATATCGCGGCCGTTTGACCTACATGAGAATGTAGATAGTGCCATTATTCACAATGTTATGTGTGGTTATGTTTCTGTTCTTATTTTCAAAACTGATAAATACCAAGTACTGTTTATGCTAATGTTATTAAGTTTTTTCTGTAATTTGTGCTACCCATAGTGTTTGTATGTTTCAAGTCTTAAAATGAGTACCAGTGAGGATAGTAGCCTAGTTTACACCAACAACTTGGTCCGCGGACCAAGTACTAAATTCGAACCATATCAGAGCCAAATATTTGGTTCGAATGGTGTAAGCAGTTGCGAACTAAGCTGGTCCGCTCTTGGTTCGGTACTTGCCAGCAGGTGTACCGAACTAAATTTGGTTCGATCTGGATCAAAATTATGGGGTTATGTTGATTGTTATTATTGTGAATTGTGTTGGTTCTGAGTTTCTGAGCAATCTGAGCGTACTCACTTTTTTTTTTTGATCACGAATTGTGTTGATAAATAATTTCGACTTGTTTTTGACGTTTGACGAATTGCGCGCGTACTCATTTAGTTCACGCGTTGCAAGGCGGTGTAAACGGACGAGAAGCAAGCATTGGTCCTACCGTACTATCCCCACCCACTTGCTCCTATCGGACCGAACTAAACGAGTTTTCGGTGTAAACTAGGCTAGTGAATCAAGTGTAATGATTATTTATGTGTATTTTTTCATTTCAAACTACAACATATTGTTCTTTTTTCTTCGTCGACATCAATATTATGAAAAGAAAACTTCATTTTACTACTAAAAAACCGTTAATTTGAACCTACCGATTTCTACCGAATTTTGAGGACGATATCTACCGAAAATCTAATTTTGGTAGTGGCAACACTGTATCAATCAATCATCACATGAAAACGAGAATGTCGACGTAGTTAAGTGGGGTCGTGCTTTTCCTGTCATATTTGTCAATTTGCAACAATATACGATTTTGTTTATATTTTTGTGCTGTGAAAAATGTGTTTCAGTGCGCGTTTGAGCTTCGTATAACATAAAACCCATTAATAAATGTGCACCAAAGATCTAAACCATCAAAATGGTACCATTGGGCGTCTTATTTCTTCTGTTTCTCAATGGCGGACTCTGCGTGCGATACGGTACTACCAAAATAAGTGACACCGAGGAAATCATCCCTACACATGGAAAATGCCAGCCGATTACAATTCCAGTGTGCAGTGGTATCCCGTATAACAAAACCATAATGCCCAATTTACTTGGCCATAATACACAAGAAGAAGCAGGGCTGGAGGTGCACCAATACTTCCCTTTGGTAAAGATCAACTGCAGCCCAGATTTGCAATTCTTCTTATGTTCCGTGTTTGCTCCTGTTTGTACCATTTTAGAAAACCCTCTGCCTCCTTGCAGGTCACTATGTCTATCAGCCAAGGAGGGTTGTGAGGGAATTATGGAGAAATTTGGCTTCCATTGGCCTGAATCACTAAACTGCGATACATATCCTGACAATACTATTTCGGAAGAATTGTGTGTCGGTCAAAACAAACTATCGGTTCCTTCAAACACTCAAGCTTCTAGTATATCGAATAGAAATACTCATATCAATCATTTTGATGTGCCGCACAAAGGCCGAAATTTGGGTTTTGTCTGTCCCGAACAGTTCAAAGCACCTGCAATATTGGAGTATAGCTTCAAAGTCGGCGATAAGATTGAGAAGAATTGTGGGGCCCCTTGCCAGATGATGTTTTTCAATGAAGGAAAACGCCAGTTTTCACGAGTTTGGGTGGGGATTTGGGCGATTCTTTGCTCTATAAGCTGTCTTTTTACTGTCTGTACTTTCCTAATAGACACAGATCGTTTCCGGTATCCCGAACGGCCAATAATATTTCTTTCGGTCTGCTATTTCATGGTGGCCTGCGCCTATTTAGTGGGGATAATTGTAGGAGACTCTATTGCTTGCAAAGAACCATTTCCATCAAAACATGGCAATGTTACCGTCAGCACAATAACTCAAGGAACCAAACATGAATCTTGCACTATTCTCTTTATGATCTTGTATTTCTTCAGTATGGCTTCAAGTATTTGGTGGGTTGTTTTGACGTTAACTTGGTTTTTGGCTGCGGGTTTGAAGTGGGGTCATGAAGCAATTGAGGCTAATTCGCAGTACTTCCATTTGGCTGCCTGGGCTATTCCTGCAGTCAAGACGATCACTATTTTGGCTTTAGGAAAAGTTGATGGTGAGTTATTATTTATTAATGCGATTTTATATTGAATCCTCGATTGAATCGGATAATAAAAAAAACTGTGGTATTTCAAGTTGATTTCCAAATAAATATAATAGACGTTTATCCGGGCGTTTATCTAACGAATGATAGTTATTGGTCCATAACTCACTAGCGAGCTCATTAGTCACTAGTGGGTTATGGATTATAACTCACGTTTCCGTGGCAAACAAAAAACAACCTATCACATTCCCGTGGCAACCAAACAAACAATACTTAACTTATTTTGACCAAAATGTAAACATGTCACATACATGTCTAGTCATTCTGACACTGAAACATATCTAATAATTATCTCATGAAAAAACGATTTCATCCATTTGTTGGATAAAACATTGTATGGCACTCGTGCGTTATGTTCCACAGGTCACTTGAGAATTTATATCACTCGGCCTAACGGCCTCGTAGTACAAATATTTCTCGCGTGACTTATTTCACCCAACGCCCTAGTACCATGAATAATTTTAGGGTATATATCACTTTATGGCAACTGAAAATAACAAATTTTCTAGTAAGATTTCTTCATATTTGCTATGAAATCATATTTTTCTATAGAATAAAGTGAGGATATGAAAAGTAATTTTTTTGCCAACTAAATGATGTCGCTCACGCGACATCAATTTTTTTTGCCAACCCAAACTAACCCAAATTCCTACGCAGAGCAACATTCCATTTGCCCAGATGCATAAAATAACAACGAATTAATTGGCTTTTTTAAAAATACCGATTGAAAATCTGAAATAATCCTCACCTTATTCTATCGAAAAGTATGTTTTCAATGCAAATATGAAGACCTTTTTATAGAAAATTTGTTATTTTCACTTGCCATAAAGTGATATGTCGCCTAATTTTATAAGGTCTGTTCGTAGAACAATCACAAACTAGTCAGAGCCAATCAGCATTTTGCAGTTTGCAAACTATTTCTGATTATTTTGACCAATCGATGAAGCGCTGATCGATTTGTGATTGTTCTACGAACAGACCTATTATGTCGGCAAAAATCGGTTTCTATATTTTGATTCGACCTCGCATTCGACAGATCTGTCTTGTCTAATACATATTACCTAACTCGCATATTAACGAAATACTCCGGGATACACTAATAATTTATCACTGACATATTCATAATCATACATGCTCAAATACATGGTAAAAAAGTTCACTAATTTACAAGGAGCGAAGAGGTAATAGTGAGGTTTAGTAGGCAAAACTGGCCCACACTAACCAACGTATCTGAAGTCAATCAAAACCGCAAAATCAAGCGCAAAACTCTCCCAAATAAACCAAAACATAACATTAATTAATTTACATACATATTATTATGAAGAGTACAGGGAGGAAATGACAGAAATATCAATTTTAAAGTTAACTTGGCACGTTCTTTCCGTGTACAGGGTTTTTCCTTATAATCTGCCACCCCTTTAAAGATAAAAAAAATGTTCAAATGAATGTTTCGTGATTTTTCCTGAAGATTTTATGATAACTGAGCGAAAGAACATATCACTATTGGAAATCAGGAAAATGTTGAAAATTTTGATTTTTTCAAATATGATGTATATTTCATTACAGATTCAATATCTCCTAATTTTCCTCTCTTCAAAAAAACAGGGTGGAAAAAAAGTCTGGAATATTGCTAATATCTTCCAAACCGCTAAAATTTTTTTGATAAAAATTTGGCTACCCGCATAACTTTCAACGGGTAATAAGATGAAAATAGTTTCGTTTTCAAAAATAATACAGGGTGAGTCAAAAATGTGACCATCTTTTTTTTATTCTAAATGGATCACCCTGTATATTTTTATGAATATCGATAGATCTTTTTGAAACAGTTTCAGCGATATAAAGTTTTATATGTTTATCTGTCAAAATGACATAGTTATTGATAGACTTTGGTATTGGAATATACAGGGTGTCCCTGAAAAGACTGTACAACGCTCAACCACAAATTCCTTGACCAAAAATAGGGCGATCTAGGTGAACTTACCTATATCCAAAATTGCTTCGTTAAGTCTACAGAGGGAGTCAAAGTTAAAAAAAAAAAATGGTTTTTCCTATATTTTTCAAAAACGTACAAATCGATTTTGATAATTTTTGGACCTAGTCTTGGACCATAAAATTGCGTTTTTTGTTTCTATAGCGAACGGTTGTACTTGATCGGAAGTGTTAAAAAAATGACTTCACATGTTATTTCTTTTGATTTTTGTTGGAATTGACTTTTTGATAATTCAGATGCTTTTATCTAATAGTTCAATGTATTGGGGAGTTTTTCTCTCTTGAGAAATTTCGCTGGGATAAGTGGTTGTGCCAAAAAAAAAATCTTTTCCAACTAGCTTCACAGATATTTTACTATTGATTTATTTTTTCCTAGCATACTTACTTATCCCAGCATATTTTGTCAGTAGAGGAAAAAACTTTCTCACACACTGTGTTATTAGATGAAAACATCTGAATCATCAGAAAGTCACTTCCATAAAAAATCAGTGACGTCATATTATGCAGCTATATCTTTTGATTTTTTATGGAATTGACTTTATGATAATTCCGAGGATAATTCATATGTTTTTATCTAATAACCCGGTGTGTAAGAAAGTTTTTTCTCTCTTGAAAAAATTTGCTGGAATGAGTAGTTATGCTAGCAAAAAATAGATCAATGATAAAATATCTGTGTACCTAATTGAAAATATTGTTTTTCTGGCACAACCACTTATCCCAGCGAAATTTCTCAGAAGAGAGAAAAACTCCCCAATAGCTTGAACTATTAGCTAAAAGCATCTGAATTATCAAAAAGTCAATTCCAAAAAAAATCAAAAGAAATAACAACATGTGAAGTCACTTTTTTAACACTTCCGATCAAGTACAACCGTTCGCTATAGAAACGAAAAACGTGATTTCATGCTCCAAGACTAGGTACCAAAAATTATCAAAATCGATTTGTACGTTTTTGAAAAATGTAGGAAAAACCAAATTTTTTTTGAAACTTTGACGCCTTCTGTCGACTTAACGAAGCAATTTTGGATATAGGTAAGTTCGCCTAGATCGCCCTATTTTTGGCCAAGGAATTTGTGGTTGAGCGTTGTACAGTCTTTTCAGAGACACCCTGTATAGACTTTGGTTATACCCTCGGTTATACCTATCTAAAGTTTTTTAGTTCAGAAGTAAGGCAACTGGTTTTCATTGGTCACGTTGTTACGTAATTTGCTCGGTAATTTGTTTAATTGGTCAATCACTAAAGCTGTACTTTCAGTAAGATTCTTTCAATTCAATTTTTGTAAGAACTAGACTGCAATTATTAGTATGTTTGCTCCTCGATCTGCTCTTACCTATATCAAAAATAAAAAATTTAGATCTTAATGATACTGGTGCGTCAATTTCTGGCTTGGATCGAGGCTTGGATATTGTTTAGCTAATCATGGCAAACAATCTGAACATTTGATAAAAGCCGATTTTATTTTCAATAGTTCATCAATTTTCTTTTTATTGTGGTTCGTTGAAAGTACCAAATAATAGTAATTATTGTTCAGCTTGCTTAACTGCTCTTTATTTTATTTTGTTGTTCTGAATTGACTACCTATGTACTTGATACTTTTTAGGTCACCCTGTAGAATCAAAAACATGTTGTGTTTGTTACATTTTGACCTTGATTTTGACTTATTTCAATTGAATTTTGCGTCGAAAATCATGAATGCGTTTTTTTTTTATCAAATTGGTATAACTCTGTCATTTTGTCAGATAAACAGATGAAACATCACTCACTGAAATTGTTTCAAAAAGATCTATCGATATCCATAAAAATATACAGGGTGGTCCATTTGAAATAAAAAAGTTGATCATATTTTTGACTCACCCTATATATTTTTGAAATCGGGATTACTTTTATCTTATTCCTTATTAAAAATTATGTGGGTAGGCAAATTTTTATCAAAAAAATGCTAGGTATCGAAGATATTAGCATAAGCAATATTCCAGACTTTTTTCCACCCTGTATATGTATAGTTTGCCCAAGAGATTGTCTATGTTTGGGCGAGCCGTTTATAATTTATGTGACTAATAATATATCTAGTGAAAAGCTGCATTGCGGGCGAATGGCGAATAATGCTATATTTCATCTCAACCATTATGAAAAACCATGGAAAACCAAGGAAAAAAAATATTTAATGACCGAAAAGTACTCGATATGAGTAACAATTGCTATTTTTCCCTTGGTGATCCATGGCAGTTGCGATAAAATATCGTATTACTCTAAAAAATTGGTGCCCGGGTGTTTCTTGGGAAATAGAGAATGCCCGAGAAAATGCAATTTCTGTTTTTGTTTCATTTAAATAAATCCCATAATAATTCTGATAATTTAACAAAAATCGGTATACAGGGTATCTTTGACATAAGAAATTCAAATTTGATATTTCTAGGACTCTATCTTGTATGTAGCGCCATCTACTAGGTTTTTTACTGTTTCAAATACTTTTTTGCCCAACCCTGTATCTTTGTTTTGGGTAAAAAAATGATTTTTTACATAAAAATGATACTCTTGTTGGAAGTTGCTAGGAGCAACCGTTTTCGAGATATTTCCACTTGAATTAACGCATGCAATGTGGTTTCAAATGGCAAATTTGTAAAATAAACATATAATAAGTGGCATTGAAAACGGCGTTTTCATGGGAATCTTGACAGTTGTCTCATTCTTCGATGTTTCTTTAAAAAAAATGAAAATAAGAAATTTTATAAGCGAAAAAAAAATCTAAAATTAAATGTATCTTTTTTTGATAAGAAACATTCAAAAAAATGTCGAAAAAACCATGATAACGCCGTTTTCAACGCCACGTACGTCTATTTTCGAAATTTTTCATTTTAAACCACATTGCATGGATTACTTTGAGAGCAAATATTTTAAAAACGGTTTCTCCTAGCATCTTCCAACAAGAGTATCATTTCTACGTGGAAAATGATGTTATAATCATTTTTTTTAGTCAAAACAAAGATAGTGGGTGGGGCAAAAAAGTTATGACTATTTGGAACAGTAAAAAAACTTGTAGAGGGCGCCATATACAAGAGAGTCATAGTAATATCAAATTTGAATTTCTTCTGTCAAAAATACTTTTTATACCGATTTTTGTTATATCACCAGAATTATTATGGAATTTATTTAAATAAAACAAAAATAGAAATTGAACTTTGACACCCTGTATCTGTCGCTGTATCTTGAAAACTATGCATATACGGAAGTGGAATCACCGCTTATTAGTCGAACGTTATTTCCGGACACTCTGTATAAATGGAGTATCGAAAAAAAAATGGTATTAAAGATCAATTTTTTCGCTTTATTTTAAATAGAGCATGTATTTACCGTTTTGCAACATCTTATTGAACAAAAAATTCAAGAGTGTTCACTCTTCGTTGTATAACTTTGTACACGTCGTCTCAGACCGATTTGCCATGTCTGTTTCTTAAAAACTCAGCGCTGCCCATTAAAAATAATGTCTCAATATTCTCAATAATATGTAGAAAAATTGACTTTTTCCTGTAAAAAAAATAATATGCAAATAAGGATGAACTCACGATGACTCTGAAAAGAAGATGAAACGCAATCGATATATTATCATGTATCAATAAACTTTTACCGTAAACGGAGATATCTGGAAGTCGTTGAAAGTAATAATTGTTATTGCACAAAATACACCAACACTCCTACTTCATAAAAACAATATTTATTTTAATAGCTGCCTTTCATAGGTTTAGTTTAAAAATATATTTATATTTATGTCGAACACCTATTTGTTTGTAATGATCAGTGGGAAAAAACTATAATACATTTATTTGCAATTTACTAATAAGGGACTCCAGAATAAGATTTTTATGTCAGGATGTAAATAAAACAATATGTGTATCTTGATATGTCTGTTTATTACATTCTCTTCCAAAATATGAAAAATCTGACAAAATTGTCCAATGGTCTGGGGGTGAGGTACTCGAAATTATGATCAAAGCGTGTAAAATGCTTTATGTTTTACAAGAAATATTGATTTGAAAATAAAAATATTGAAATAAAAACTATGGAACGCGCCAACACTTGCTGGGCTCTCGTCCCCATTCGGCAGCCGGTAGAAATCTTGTGGAAAGATTGATTTGATGCACTCCGTTTGTTAAATGGATCGAATATAGCACGATAATCAGGATTCAACTTTGTGCAAAAGTTTCTTGTGTGGGTTTACACTTTTATTCGCAAGGGTGCTTCTGTCAGGATTTCGGACTTTATGACCTCGAGTTTTGGTGTGAGAGTGGGGCTCAATCTCCAAAAAAATCTTGAATCGCGTGAAAGTTGACGACAAAGGGAAACTTCCGTTATAATTGAATTTACAAAAAAAAAATAATGAAAAGTTCTGCATTCCACCAGTTTAGCAATGTTGTTGAAAATTTTGGTTCAATGCTTAGAAGAACTGGTTTTAGACACACAACAATAATTAGTTAGAGAAAATGGACGATTTTCAACTATTCTATAATAATAATTGTGACTCCATTTTAATGTTAGGTTTCGACTTTTGATCAAAGGAAACAATATAGTCCACATACAATAAAGAATATCTTTTCTTGCACTTTTTGCGTGCTATTATGTGAACCTCAGATTAATAAACAAGTTATTAATCTGAGATGTGAACCAAGTTCAATATAGATAACTTTTGTTTATGATATTCGAATAAACTCATTACCGCAACGTGTGCATAAAGCGTAATGTTTTATGACGGATTTCAAAGAATTTTATATTATACCCATGTCCAAGCCCATGTCTCAACCCATGTATATATAATTACAAATCAATGTTCATCTCTTCGACCAAACAAGAATAATTAATTTATTGATGTGGTGTCTTTTTCAATAGTACCTACATTGCTTATTCAAATCAGGCAAACTTAGCGATTTTATAAGATATTCTTCATACAAGATGTGTGGATTTCCCGAGGGATTTCCAATTTATTCAATAGTTTGCGATCGTAACTCTGAATACGATTTGGTTTTGTAAAAGCGTGCATAAGTGTTGATTAAAGAAGCAATATTCATATTGACCCAGATTATTATATTCATCTTATCGGATTTTTTGTATACCAGATCAAATTTTTTATACATACACGGTATTCCATTTAAACTGGACATCGCACGTAGAGGTATTTGCATTAAAAACCTGGGCAAAATTATTTTCTGAACTGTATCATGTGAGTATGTATACATAAATGAGCACAATAAATTTCAAAATAATCTTCATTATAAAAAACAATAGAAAAGGTGCTAGCAACAAGATCATTATTCGTCCAAGACTGATTCATATTCTTGATCGGCATTTTCCTCATGTTCAACTGCCGCTTCTGTCTACAATATTTTTGTATCCAACTTTTAATTCGGCAATCTTGCATGATATCAAATAACTGTTTTTCAATTAATTCTTGAATCCCTCTGAAAATGAGAAAATGTTTACTCCAAAACATGGAAATATGAGATTCAGTCTAGGCCGAGGTCTAGGCATTCATCATACCCACCCCTGGGCGTTCTATTTGAAAAAAATGAGTTTCTTCGTCGCTAATTTCGCCATGTTGGGCTCGCTGAAGAAAACATCTGTATGAATTATAGCGAATATTTTTTCAAAAATTAATTACTTTGCCTCTAACATTGAAAAATAAGCACATTTGCAAGATTCAATTCCGAATCCTTTGTTTTTGTAGCAAATTTACCAACATAATGTTTTTTCCCTAAATTTTAGTAAATTCTCGATAGCTTGACAGCACCGCACGTTCCGGCAAATAAAACCACTGTACCATACGTAAAATCTTACTTTGAATCCAAATCTCTTATCAAAAGCGTGGTTGCTATTTAAAAAAAGTTTATTTTTTGATGTCACGGCTTCCTAGATCACTCTGTATATACAGTAATACATATTTTCAAATTGTGAGCCTGCTGGAACCCTATAACAATTTTTTCCTATCTCTTTTGACAAGAAAATGGACTTCCACACCTTGAATCAACCTGTATGTATAATACATTGAACTTCATACTTTTTATTTGCAAAAGCCAACTATGCGTGCAAAAACCAAAACCACACCTGATTGTTCCAAAAACAGTATAGAAATATCATTGAAGGATTCCAGAAGAACAGTGAATTTCGACGCCCTCTGTGGCGATTCTGGTGAAGCAGAAAACCGGTTCATGGCCTCCCTCATGAACCGGTTATTCAGCCGTTAGAACGACATAGTTGCATGATGATTTATCACACTTTAAAAATCGACTTTTCGCCAGATTTTTAGTGAAAATACCCCTATGGGCATCGGCCAAATAAGAAGTTTTTCATTTACATTCATTGAAACATCCCGAGGGGCAAACCACTCACAAAAATGTGTACACTAAAATACCTTTTTTCCCAAAAAATACCTCTAAATCATAGAAAATACCTCGTAATACCCTTAAAATACCTGATAATATCCGGTAATACCTAAGAAATACCTTGTATTACCTACGAAATACCAAATAATACCTTTGTAATACCTGGTAATACCTTTGTAATACCTGGTATTACCTTTGGAATACTGGATAATACCTCTGTAATACCTACCTAATTATGTAATACCTTTGGAATACCCAAAAAGCATTTTCAACCTTCATCATAACAATAGAAATTTTTTAAATAGAGAATTTGGTTCTAGTTCGGATTATTTGTTGGAAAAAATAATACGATTAAAAAAATCGAACACTTTATTTCTGAATTAGTTGCATAATATAATTTAGGCAACATGAACAAAGGGCGATAAATCCTTATCTTTAGACAAAGGAGCAACAAAAATAGAAATTAAAAGTAAGCAACAGATCACAGATAATAAGGAAACATTGTTTTCTTTATATATGTATTATGTCCGGCGATGGGGTGAGAATAAGAGGGCAAGATGAGGATTAGCAAATTTCAGTTTTCGAGAAATAGTCATTCTTCATTAAAATTTTTGGTTTTAAATCTTACAATAATTGCTGTCTTTTTTTTTACCCCATCGCTGGACATACTGTACATTTTTCTAAGCCTTATTCTCTTTTCAAGTCATGAGTTATTATCAAGCTTATTATTAACTAAAGTGCCTAAAATTTAAATTCCTTATGAATATCTGGTGAAACACACGAGCTCGCACACGAGGTAAAAAAGGAAGTCTCTGCGGTATCGTCAGAGAACTAAGTATCGTCGAACGGACCTTTAATTTTTTGCTTTTTAACCGGCTGTTTACCATCAAGCCCTTAAGCCCCGTCCACATCTGAGCAAACGCACCGCATGAGCACTTTGCACCACATGAGCATTCATTCGGGGAATTCGGGCGAATTATTGATTTCCCTCACAGAACCACATCAGCCTGTGTTCGGGGCCGCTCCACTTGTGCGCCGAATGACAATGGAAAATCTAGGACTAGCAGGTGCTGCTTTTATAATTATTCATAAATTATAAAAGTATAGGAAAAAGTGATGGGAATGTACTAGATGGTCTTCACATTATTTATACTTACACAGAAGTCAAGATTGGCAGTTGATTTTTTTTTGCATGACATCCAAATAAGTGACAAGGATGGCAGTCGATTCAAAAATCCCTGTTAAATATTTCCACAATTTTCCACCAGGCATTCTTTTCCTCAAACTTGTCAACATACGTTTCGTGTTTAAAGAATAAGCCTATATTCTCATGAATCAATTGCAAACACATTTCAACTGAAAAATCCATTTTGTACGGGGCCGTTTGGACCGAAATGAACAGTGCAACAAAAAGCCCGTCCAGACTGAGCAAGGTATTCTTTTGATGGACCGACAACGTTAAGATCGGCTGCCGCACAAAATGAGCGTACTCAGCGCCAAAGTTTACTAATATACAATAAGTTAGGCCACTTTAGAAAACGCGCGAAAGCGGCTTCACCCGTCTACTTCGTTTCTCTTGGAGAGCCCAGTTCCCATTAGTTCGGAACGTTTGTCGGCCGCTTTGAACTATTTTCGCTGGGCGGGTTTCTTTGAGCGGCATGCTTTGACGCCGCGGCCGCTTGTGATACGGGTTTTTCAAAGAGCCGACGACTAAGTGACCTAACTTATTGTTAATTAAATTAGTAAATTAGTAAACTTTGTCAGCGCGTTTGTCCACATCTGAATGCTCATGTGGCGCAAAATGCTCATTCGGTGCGTTTGCTCAGATGTGGACGGGGCTTTAGAAAATAGAGCGAATAATGCGAGTGAGTCGGAGCATGCGCGTTTATGAATATTTTAAAATAATACCCTGTGAAATACCTCGAAATACCGTTTAATACCTATGGAATACCCCGTAATACCTCTATAATACCTCGTAATACCACAGAAATACCTCGTAATACTTCATAATACCCAGGAAATACCTTGTAATACCCTCGGAATACCGTCTCTTGTACACCAAAATACCTTGGGTGGTTTCCCCCTCGAAACATCCCTATAGTAATCCAGGTCTCTGAAGTCTCATTCTGCCGATGCTCACTACTTTATAGATAAATATTTGTTGAAAACTTTTGAAATGATAATTGACATTCAATATACTTGCGTTAATAACATCGAAGTTATTGAAGTCCTGCAGTCAACCCAGCAAAAGGAAAGTATGTTTTATGGGAAGAAATAATATTCTCCACTTTTATTTCTGCGTTAGAATTACAAAAGTCTTATAACCTTCAGAAATTAATTGAAAGTACTATTGTTGAACTCAACTAATTGTTTATTTTACATTTTTTTTTATTCGATGTCTCGTTTTCAATCTATAGGATGGGTTTAGAACAGTTGCCATATTATTATTTAATCCTTGATTTAATCTTTGCAAATAGGAATTATCGATTTCATAATTTTATGACAATTTCTACGACGGTAGTAAACTATTGAAAAGCAAAAAAGAATACGAAAAGAGCATCACGTCAACAAATAACAGCATTGGGAACTTTATGGTTATATCTAACGGTTCAAAAGCGATCGATTCTCATTGGGGTAGTCTGAACCTTTATAAGTATATGCTGAAACTAAACATAAGGAAACCAGATAAACTCACACGCACTTGTCTTGCCGTTACTTAGTCACCCATTTTGAGGTAATGGTATCTGTTTGTTTACATCAGTGACTACTAATAAAATCCAATATTTTCAATATTTTGATGTGTCATGATTATATTTCATTATTGCGCATAATTATTGGACAATATGGTTTTATGTGCACAAAAAGCAACAATAAAAAAAAATAGTGAAGGCTGTCTGTGTAAATCCCGAATCTTTCGCTTTCCAACCGCTAAAGATGAATATATTCAATGTTGAATGTTTCAATTTTGAAAATATGTTCCAATCATTTTTCTGACGATTTTTAGCTAAGCTCCGCTTTCTACGTCTTCGCAAATAGGGCCAATTATTGATATTTTGCTTGGCGTCAAGCATATGTATTGAAAAAAGTTATTCTAAATTGTATTCTTACCTCGGATTCAGAGTTTCAAAAAAAAAATTCAAATTTCATTTCTATATTTTTCTTAAATTAAATCAATTACCTACCTGATAAAAATTATGTCTTTCGTAAAAATTGTTTTTAAAACGTCGTAACAGATTGACAGTATTAGATGAATGAGTCAAATTATTTGTTTTAATGGGAAGCATGTCAAACGGAAAAATAAATTCGTAAATGAACATTGTGAAAAAAAAAATTGGAACTTTCTAATAAAACTTTCTACCCGGACATAGAATACAATTAACAGCATCTTTTTTCAGTAAATTGTTTGGATGTCTCTGACGCAAAGCAGAGTATCGATAATTGGACCTCTTTGCAAAGATGCGAAGACGTAGAAGCTACCTATTTCATTCCAGATTCAAGTTCTTCGAAACTTTCAATTTTGATGCATCGATACAGAGTTGCCAACCCGAGGGAATTTTCCCTTTTTAGGGAATTTTCATGCATTTTCAGACCGGATAGGAAAAAAGGGAATGCAGAGTCTGAATAGGGAATTTTAGACCTGACATAAACATGCATAAAAAACGAAATTCCTATACTCACACAACTTTGATACAATCATAATGTACCATATTCATAATCTTCGGCAAAATTGTTCCTGCCGACAAATTAACGTCGGACGTCGTTGCTGATTTGTTTATTTCGTCTCATGATTCACATTTTATTCAATGTCCAATTTTACTTTTGAGCAAAATAATGAAAAGGGAAATTTTCAGATCAAAAGGGATTTTTTTACGTTTCTGGGGGAATTCTTATCAAATAAGGTTGGCAACACTGCATCGATACGCTCAGTCCGCTCAAGATGCGAAATGGTGAAACATCGTGACAAAAGGATCAGAAGGAACAGGATAAATAAAATCTGCTAAATTGTATACTCCGTTTTCATGTACGTACGTACCAAGATGACAGTGAAGTTCGATTTTGAATTACTGTGAATTATACGATTAGCTCTTAGCTTGAAAATCATTAAAAATTTAAACCAAGCAGATCTTATTTCTAGATCATAAACGTCTAAACTAATGTGGTTCAGTTTATGATCAACATGAGATGATTTATTATGGTTAACTTCACAGTTGAGTTATTATGGAGACTCGTAAAAATACAAGTACATTTCGTTACGGCAGAAAATTGCGTGAGTAGTGTATAGGAAGAAATGGCAATAGTGTCTGTGAACGATATTATCGTCCTATTACTGCCAAGTCACTCACTTACATGCATTTCCTATGTAAACTACTCAACAAAAAAAACGGTACACCCGAAATCTTCGCCTATGTTTGGACACTCGATGAAAAAATATCAGAGCATTTATTTGCGGTTTATGCGGATGGTTTGAAAAATTAATTTTCTCAAGAACTTCTTTTATACAGGATGGTAAAAAAAAATACTGTAAATTTTCTTTTTCTTCACTGTCCCCCCATTTCCACAGAGATTTTTTTGAGCTTTTTTTCGATATGCCAAGTGCGTCCATACCTCGGGATATTTTTGGATCTTTGTTGATATATTCTTTCGTGTTTGAAATATCGACTTTTTTATGACACATAGGGCTTTGAATTGCTGTTTAAAACTGATAATATTATGGCATAGATCTATTGTTTAGCTGTCTTTCTGATGACTTATTGGATACTCAGCAATATTTTGAGTATACAGGATGTGCCAAAGAGTTTGATCATAAGTTTAGCACTTTTTAGTTATTTTGACAGTTTTTCTTGAAAATTATTATGTCGCTGAATTAATTATTCAATTAATAAAATAAAGTGTTTAGGTATACAGTGCGTTTTTTTTAAGACGGAACATAGGGATTCCCATGTTAAATTTTCAGTCCCGTGTTAGCAGTACTTCTATCCAAAGTACACGGCTAAAACTTGGCGTGGATAAAGTCTGGTGCTTATAGATTATGTTTTTTCATCAATTAACACAGAATAAATTGAAAAAAGATTAAAAAAATGCTTTTATCAATTGGAAAGTAAAACTTTTTTACTAGCCTTGTATATGCCACTGTCAACCAAATAACTTCATTGTCAAATTGTAATTTAATTTATTTCTAACAGTATAATACGATTATAAAATTCAAACATTATTTTTCAGATAAACTGTTCAAAATGTCTCCTATTAACGGCCAAGCAGTATCCTTAATGGTCATAAAAATGAAAAATACATTTTTTGGTTAAACAAATTGACAATGAGGTTAGACACGTCAGAAAATTGGTTGTCACCGTCATATACAAGGCATGTTGAAAGTATTATTCTGATTTATATTAAAGCATTTTTTGAGTCTTTCTCCAAGTTATTCTGGCGTAATTGATGGACTTACTTAATCTCGAAGCACCAAAGTTCATCTACGGCAAGTTTCAGCTGTGTACTACGAAAAGAAGTACTGCTAACATGGGATTGAAAATTCAACATGGGAATCCCTATGTTCCGTCTCAAAAAAAAACGCACTGTATAGAAAATACGCGGCAAAACTGCCTACATTTCAAGGCTCTCAAGAATACGGCACAATTTTGTTCCCAAGAGTAAAAGCGAACTAGCTTTCCTGGGAAAATTTCCGGGAGTGCTTCCTTCACAGACATTCAAGAATAAGGGGCCAGGAAGATTTTATATTTTCACGGAAGAGCGGCGATTGGCCATTCTTCAGTTTTTATGGAAGATTTCGCTCGACCTTACTGCACCCAGCTTGACCCATGGTAGAAAGTTCTACCATGGCTTGACCGATAAAAAGTTCTGAAATAGCACATATTATCAGTTGTCCTGACAACCTCTTGAACTTTCTTAAGATATATGTGAGATAGTAACAGTGTCAATACAAATGAATAATGATTTAGGTATATCATTTTTTATCGGAAATTAATAATAACTACATCTACAATCAAATGGAACCCCTGTATTTTAATGGATATTTTAATTCTTTCCCGGTATCGGATCAGATTAGATTAGATTTTTTTGGACAGAAATGAACATTTTATCACAATAATTTTAAGAGATTAGGTACTGTATCTATTTTGAGAAAGTTGTGCCCAGTAGGATATTCTTGATATTCTATCTAGTTGCACAATAATTGTGTTAAATGATTGATTGATCGGACTTAATAAAACCTTATTCTTTCTAATCTTTCCTACATGAATATCATTACTACTGCGAGTCAAATCGCTTGGATGTAAAATACCTATTAGTTAACTATTTTATTATTTCTAGGTGATGTTCTGAGTGGAGTATGCTATGTAGGCATTTGGAATGTTGAAGCAATGCGAATCTTCGTCCTGTTCCCTCTCGTCATATACCTAATTTTTGGGACCATTTTCTTGACAAGTGGCTTCGTCTCACTGTTCAGAATCAGAACCGTTATGAAGCATGAAGGAACTAAAACTGAAAAATTGGAAAAGCTTATGCTCAGAATTGGAATATTTTCTGTTCTCTATACTTTGCCAGCTTTGATAGGTATGATGTTCAAGTTTAATACATTTGGGGTTTAGATTGATAATGTTTCAGTGATCGCTTGTTTGTTCTATGAAAATTCCTACTATGATGACTGGATGAAGACATGGTGGACTGATATATGCCATGATACCAAGTATTCCGTGCCGTGTCCTATATCAAGTAAGTGATTATTTACTATTATTCAAAAATGTTCAATTTGTTTTTCAAAATTTTGTATATCAATACAATGGTTAAATGGATGGCTTGTTGTGAAGAGAAGCGTCAAATAAATATCTAATATACCAACCGTGAAATGTCAAGTTCATGTGAAGGTTATGTGACGATACAGTGAAATCATGTGTTTCATTTAACGTACTACAACATCAGAATTGTAACGTTATAATGATACCCAACAGAAAAAAAACAATAAATATTTGTCTCAATTGAGATAGACAGACAATGGTAAGATCCAGAGGTTTGGGAAAAAAATCTCACCCAGAAACGTTCGGAAACTTGAATTAAGTAGTTTTTGAACCCAAAACCTATTCGTTTCCACAATTTCAGAGAACTTATAAGGTTTGTTCCAACCTACATAATTGGTATTGTTCCGGAATGGTAATTTGAACTGTTAAAATTGAATTATTGCGCATGCTCTAGATTTTGATCATTTGCATCACGAATCCAGGAAACGCACAGAACGAATTCAGGTACCGATTTTAGAAATAAAGAAGGTTTAAATTATTCATATTTTCACCCAAACAAAGAGAAAAGGAAAAGCTAAACAGAAGTATCAACAAAAACACAACGTACTACTTTGACAAGAAAGTTCCAGTAACTAGTCAATACCACACAAAATGTTTATTATTGATTTTAATTAATTTTATCGCCTTCAAAAAAGGCCCACTTCAGAAATGATACTCGTTATCCAACGAATCATTGAATCATCAAAACATTTTTCAGGCGCTTTTTTGGAATCGACTCCAGTTCTCGAAGCGAATTCTCTTTTATGTTCTCTATCGACTGAAAACGCGTGCCAAGAAGTGGTGATTTCAGTTTTGGAAAAATAAAAAAGTCCATATCAGGTGAATATGGTGGTTGTTTGATAGTTTTTGGCCAGGAATTCGTTTACAATGATAGCCTTGTGAGTTGGTGAATTTCCTCTCTTAATCGCCGCATAACGCTGAAGACACAGAAACTTCAGAAGGTATCTCTCTCAAACTTGAATGAGGATTTTTAGTCACCGTTCACTTTATCGTGATCATTCACTTGAACTTTTTGACCAGAGCGAGGCAGATTTTCCACCACATCTTGACCGCTTTTGAATGCACTGTATCACTCATATGCACTGGTTTTTGATAAAGTCGATTCACCATGCTTCAATATTTTCAAGGATTCAGCACTGAAATTCCATTAACAATAAAAAAATTGAGGGAAATTGTTTGTTCAATCATTTTATCCATTGGAAAAATCGCGAAAAATCGCAAATCTCACTTGAAATGAGCTGACATCGAGCACACTAGTCGATTTCGGCTCGTTTGGTTGGTTACATTTTGGTTAACCAAACGGTAACTGCAACGTCATGGTGATGACGTCATGGCCAACATTTTACCGAAATCGTTTGGTAGGTGTTTGGTCAAAACTGTCAAAAGCAGTGTATATATTATCCAACTTTTTTGTTCATGTCTATGTTTAGTCACAGGCATAGATAAAAAATATATAAATATGTTAGGTTAGTTTATTACTACTTAGTTCATCTGTCTTATTCGTTATAAAGTTAAAACTTGAAGCTTGTCCAGTGATTTGGTAAAAAGATTGTGGCCGCACTGGCCGCATTACTCAAAATGCCCAAAAGAAAAGTAGCTATGGTTTTGGCTGTTTTGGAATTATAAATAAACGTCCTCGATTCACCAATTTCCCAACTAACGATTGAAGAGAGAAATGATTGAAGTAAATATAGTTGTAGAACAACACTAACAAAAAACTAAACTCCAATTAACAGCAAACCAACTTTTAGATCAGATAGAACATAAACAATCACAACCACTGAAGCACAGGCTGAAATTTGAATAAAACTGGTCGATTTGTTTATTCACGTCATTCACTTCTTGATCATTCAGTTTGAACTTATACCAAAGTTTACCTATACTATAAGTTACATCACTCGACAAACATTCCAGTTCTACCTACCCCTTACGTCGACCCGCAGTCAGACGGTTTGCCTGTTGCCAGGGCGGAGCTTATGTCCTGAGATCTATACGGTTGCTCGCGGTCGCTTTGCAAATTTGCTGCACTTAATTTCATGCAATTGTACCGAGTGGTCTCGTAACCAGTGTAACATTTTCAGTTATATTCTTGTGCCTTGTGTTAGTTTGAACATTTTGAACATTTCTAACGTGTATTGTGTATTGTGCAGTTGATAATAATGCAGTTAATAATAATGCAGTTAATAATAATAATTTAAGTTAAAGTTTAGTAGACCCGATCAAGTGAAATAGGTATTGTCAATAGGTTTTAATCAAGGTTTTAATTATCGCATGTTTTTATGCAATTGAAATTGGTTTGTTTCATTTTTTCAAACATCACACAGTTCAATTCCTCTAAAAACTAAATAATCCGGGAACAGGGATTATTGATTTGAAGGCTATAAATTCTGAGTGATTTACGATATTTTTCATTGTCATAATATTTTGACCTTCTTGACTTTGGCAGTTTTTGACAAAAATACATCTTGACAAAGCGGCAGCTTTTGATATAAATTACAGAAGTGGAGTTATGTTTATTCGCAGCCATCAATGTTAGTTACCATCCTCGTGAATGTCTACTTCGAATACTCTGATCAACAATCATCAGAATAACTCAAAATCAATCAAGGTTAAGTGACATTGGTTTTGATTATGATATAACTCGCTTTGACATACAGAGGTGGCCAGATAAATAGAAACGGCCTAAAATTTGATAAAACTTCTATCCCGCATCAGTTGTCAAAGAAGTAATCGTGCATTCAGATACTCCAATTCATTTGCCAGTTTATGTGTCCTGGCGATTTCTTTAAAAACGTGTTTAATGTCATTTTATCACGTTTAAAAAAAGGGTTAAAATAAAACTTTTTTGTGTGTAAATTGATAAAAATAGCTAGCACCATTCGAAAGGGCAAAAAGTATGTACTTCTTGAAAATTTCACAATAATTGAACAAAGGATAGTCTAGATATAAAATCTTGAACTTGGCAAAAATGACCAAATTTTCATGTCCAAGTTCAAAATTTTAGGGCTAGACTAACCTTTGTTCAATTATTGTGACATTTGTGAATACATTGTTGCATTGGAAAATATATTCACAATTAAATTCGAAGATCTGGCTGGTCAAGACAATATTGGCAAGAAACTGAAGCAGTAATTTTCAAATGTAATTTTTGATCATTCTTGCAAGGAATTTTCCTTAGATTTTCTAATTTCACTGTTCACAAGAAGTCGGATTTATTCAAAAATTTGCAAATAAACAAATTAACACCAGCAGAGCAGAACAAAAGTGATACGAAAATTGCTGTTTTACAACATAATATAATAATGTACACATAATAAAATAATATATTATTATAATTAAATCTGTCTGACATATTATTTTTGCATATCAAATACCCACTACAGTCACAGTCACAAAATCTAGAATAATTTCAAATGCTCCCGGTATTCAAACAAAGCACCGCGTATTTCAATTGTATGTTTGGACCCTCGTAAAGCGAGATATTTTTTGCCGGTGCCGGGGAATTTCAACTATTTCGAGCCGCCTTTGATTCCTTAAATTGAAAGGTTCCGCGTGGAGTGATCCAACTTATAGTAATAAGTAAACTTTGCTTATACTACTACTTACTACTCCCGAGCGAGACAAAAGAAGAATAGACAAAGATACCACTATACCAAACCAAAGAACCGTGCTGCAAACCGCGGTAGGCATTTTGACAGACCAAAACACATACCAAACTTCATGTGACGTCATTATTCTAGGATCCGAAATTGGTTGGTAGGTGTCTGACAGACCAAAGCATGTACCAAACGAGCCGAGATCGACTAGTAAACAAACTAAATGACAGAAGGTGCTCAAACTGCGCGCCATTATAGAGGACTTTACTTTACTTTACTTGTAAATTATGGATGCGCCACAAAACTACAGAGCATATCTATTATAGAGGACTGTTGTACCAACTTGATGAAAAAAATAATGTTGACAATTCTTTCAGAAGGGCATTTTAAATTACCATTTCCCGGTGCTTTTCTTGACAAAATGAATATCACAGAATACTAGAATACATAACCAAAATGATATGTAATCCGTAGTAAATTCTATGGAGTACTATGTATATCAAGCCAAAACATACATACATAAACTAAAATGGCGCTGCCAGCTAGAGTCCTCGTGTTATCCCAAGCGATTCCAACCTTTCGTCAGGTATCGAAAGAGTCGCCAATTCCCGAACATTTCCAGGTTGGGTGGTATCGTTTGACTGAACGATGCAAGGCATCATTCATACTTAACTGGAACAGAATTTTTTTAGTGCGCAGGGTCGTTCAAAGTAAACCGTACCTCACCTCGTACAAGAGGTGCAAAGTTTAAACTACCTTGATAAAATTATATAAAAATTGCCCTATATCTGGTCGATCAAAATTTAATTCAGAATGTATAAACGTTTATAAAATATGTTATAGCTTGCTTCGAAAATACTATTTATTGCTAAAAAGTGAGGTTAATGTTGGAAAACAGGTAGAGAGTTTTTCAAATAATACTAATACATCGGAATAACCATTTGTTATAGAACCTTATTCATAGTTGTCTCTCTTTCAGGTGGAAAACAAGTGAAATCATATCCATATTTCGAAGCTTTTATGGTAAAATATCTCATGACTATGATCGTGGGAATCACTTCCAGTGTATGGATTTGGTCCGGTTTTGGAAAAACCGTTCACAGCTGGAGAGTATTTTTCAATGGACTGAATAGAAGACGCGTCGAAGCCTACGTGTAAGAGAAACTTCACTTTTTAAGCTCAAACAGCGCACACATGTTCCAATATTTGGAATGTGATATAGTCAATTTCCTATTAACTGACACGATGTTCAATTCAGCATGTTCTTGATTGACAAGATTTCGTTCGTTTGAATTGTTCATTTGACTTTATTGAGTGTCATCTCACTTATTTGACTTGTTGACTTTCTGTAGAACAGAAATCACTTTGTGCCATTTTAAAATGAGATTTGATTTTTTTTTAAATTAATAATTCTTTTTGTCATGTATATTTTGCCTAGCCCCAATATTTTACAGTGTAATTTATTTTATTTATTTTTGAGCCAACTTTAATGTATAGGATTTTACAGTTTTCCCAGCAAATGTGCATATTATGTAGTAGTTTCATGTGAAACTCGAAATGAAAATCAAAATATTGATAATATGGGATAAGGCAATGAGAGTTGATTTTTGGCGAGTATGTTGTCATAATGTATAATTTAAGTTTTTGTGTCCATATAGTTTTGAAATAATGTATGAAATCCACAACCTCCCATGAGATTATTAAGCAATATATGCCTATAATGATCTCAAACTACGTTGAATCAAACTCATATCACAATGCAATAATGAAACGCACAATTTGTAGCTCAACAATCAAGATATTTTTCGATAAAAAAAATCTTTCTCATGTATTTCTGATTATACTTCCTAAATGTCTAATGCCAAATATTAAAATTTTGTACTAATATTTTTCACAAAAACCTGTGATTTTGAAAAAAAAAGTATTTTTCTGGAAAGCGCCATTTCTTTATACAGGGTATTTTCTAGTAAAAATGAGGTTTTTCCAAAAAAAAGAGTGATAAAAGTTTTTTCAATATACAGTGTCCAGATCTCAGATTTTTTACTGATGCGCCCTCTTATGAGGATTTTAGAAAAATAAAAACATATTTCTCATAGCCACTTTTGTAAATGAGATTTACTCAGTTTCACTTGGCGAACCTGAATTCCAAACTTTGTGTTGTTCAGAAGCATCCTGTTTTAAACTTATAGACTTAGTTCCAGATACAGGGTGTCTCAAAAAAGTGCGGAAAAAACTTACCATTTACCCCTGAGGTCAAAATATGTCGATTTACCGCAAGTCCAAAATCACACCGTTTCCGAGATACATATAATTTTATAATTAAAAAACGATTTTTCTCATTATTTTGAACATATTGCTTTGAAAATTGGTATACGGGGGATATTTTTTTTCGGTGTGGCTCGGAACTCACTAAATGGAAATATCTCGAAAACGGCTCACTTGAGCGAACTTTGACAGGAGTACCTTTTTCACTCTAAATAATCTGGAGAATCTTCTTCTTCTGCAGTGCCCTCCCGAAGCTGCGACAGAAACATCATTTTTAATTAATTTATTTTAAAAAAGTGAGCCCCTAACACACTTCAATTCTAAATCTAAATTCTAAAAAATCTAGGCCGGTCAATATAAGCCGGCAACGCTGTAAGCCGGCTGGAATTGCTGGCAAATGGTTTTAGGACGGGTAGTTACGTGCCGGGCGAAATCCGATTTGCACTGTTTCGCAGACTTTAGCATTGTGAATTATGGAAACCCGAGTAATCGGGAAGGGGCGGGACTGGCGGGAGGAATATTTGTTTTAGTAGAGGACAGCCATCACAATCGTGCGTTATACGAAAATGTCCGCGAACATGTTGCCGCTTTTTCTTCTTCGTGACTCCGTGACTGCCTTATAATCAAGGTTATGTTTTGTTTGTTTTGATTCATGTAGGTCAGCAGGTACAAGTTGTAAAATTCTCGCGTGTCGGGCCGGGTCGGTTGTTTTGAAAATGGCGAATACCGTAGAGAACTTGATTAGTTGTGCGAATTTGAATAAGTTTTCGTATGAACTTCGATTAGAAAGAAAATCATTAGGACCGCACAGACCAGACCTAAATATTAAAACATTTTAGTGCAAGTAGTGCCGCAGGTGGTTAAAAAAAAACTTATAATCGGAAATTTAAAAGGAAGTTATACGATGCTGAAAGCTGGCTGTGCGGTTGTGAAAAAAGAAATGCTTTTTTTTTGCTTTATTTGTCTAATTATGAACAATCCTCGAAGCGATCCTGCATGAGTAGAAAAGGGAATGTCTGATGTCAAACACTTTGACGAAAAGGTAAAAAGACACAAAGTGAGTGCTATTCATTTGAATAACCACATAGAATTTTCAATGCTAGGCAAGGTTGATATTAGATGCCAATTAAATAGTTCATTATCGAACATAATGAAAATGTAGAGAAATCGTCCATAGAATCAAAGTATCACATAATGAAAATGTGACAAGAAATAGAAATAGACATATACTTATGGCCGATTGCACCAACCAATTTTGAGGATACTTAACGTTAAGGAACCCTTAACTTGACAGTTTTGCATGCGAAATAGGGAGATATTTTTTTTTTGTTTTTTTTTCTGTGAATTCTTTGATGCATACTAATGCCAAAAACAATTTTTTCAATTTTTTTTATCCATATTTATTCTAGAAAACTCGATAAATATCTGCTCATTTTCTAACGGTTTCATTCAAAATACTCTCAGGGAAACTACGTCACCGACACGTGATCCTGATCAACAAATGAAACGACTCGAAAGACTGGTGACGCCCCATTCTAAGTTTGTTGCCAGGTTGTGAAATTAGCGTAGCATTTTATTTAGCTCTATAGCGCGTCCACCAATGAAATTACTCGTACAACAAAGTCTATTAGGTAAATTGCGAACGAGCTGACAACGCCGCATCAATATCATGTGGGTAACCTAACCTTGTTTTTATTTTAATGTTTACGTCCGTGATTTGGGTACTGTTACTTGTTACTGTTATCATTGTTTCTGAACATATTCCAATACACACACAAACTATGGAATGTCCATTTCCACCTGTCTAAGTTCTCCATAGAGTGATTCAAAATTTTGGAGACGAAAAAGCCTCGATTCCGTGAAATATCCTGGAAAGCAGTCTGTGTAGTATACAGGATACAGGTGCAGATGGACTTTTTCTTATGTTAAAATATTGTAGCCTCATCCTTTCTGAACATTTTGTTGTTTGAGGTGACTTAATAAGTGTCTTTTCTAAGAAGTTACGAGGCTTTGTATTTGAGTATGTTTATGAATTTTGGACAATAAAAGACAATAATGAGTGTTTACCTTTTATTGTCACGCAATATATAAACTGTTTCACTCTTATATGAGAGCATAAAACCCGGAAGCCACTGATAACAATGATGGCACAAAGTACTTTTTCTTCATTTTTGTCACAGATTCACAAACACAAGATTTCCTTTTTTTCACTGAATGAGAGCTTCACCGAATATACATATATGAGGTCTTTTGAAGGGTTTTGATTGGGTTTTAACGTATAAAAAAATGAAAAGTTTGCAGTTTTTGAGAAGCAAACAGCAAAACAAAACAAAATTTGAGGTTAGGAGTAGAAGGAGACGGCGCTCACCAGTGCTGTGTTTCCACATTGACACAGAAATCACATGAGATCATGCTTGTTAACCAAATATTATATGATTTAGTCTTGAATAAATTTAAAAATTTGGCTCAAACTTGAATAAATAAATGGTTGATCAATTTGATAACTCGGAATATTCAATAGAAAATGTTTGATTTGTTTCTATATAATCCCACTCATCTATTTTCCGGAGTGAAACGTAGACTGTGGCAAACGCGCAGAATGCACGCTAAATCGGAAAAGGTTGTCTCTGTTTAATCGAGAAAGATGGAAAATCTAGGAATAGTACGTCAGAGCGCGCCATTGAAATTGGTTTCAATTTTCTATCGAAATTTCAAACAGCTCTAGTAAATTGACAAATTCACCAAATGACTTGAAACTCTCACAGAGTACTGTTTGAGCAATTCTAAAAAACATGTTCATATATTTTTGTCAAATTTCGAATTCATGAAACCACCCTATTGTCAAGTTGAGGGTCCCTTAGCGTTAAGTATCCTCAAAATAGGTTCGTGCAATCGGCCATTAGTAGGTTGATTGATGCATCAAATTCTGTGGTATATTTGAACTTGCCATACAGGGCCACGATGACTCAGAAACTAGTGCTAATTCCGGAATTTTCCGGGGCCTTGTTAATTTATTGGCCGAAATTGATGGAACTTTGAAAGACCATATAAAGAAAACAAATAATCGAGTGTTTATGGGGTTATCAAAGACCAAACAAAATGAATTATTAGACTCTATTTACGCGGTTTGCCGAAATATCATCGTTTCTGTGATAAATAAATCAGATTTTTTAGCTGTAATAGCAGATGAAACGACTGATTGTGCTACTCTTTCGCAACTCGTTCTTTTAATTCGTTATGAATTAAATGGTAAAATTCATGAAAGATTTATGGGCTTTTTGGTGATCAAAGACCATACGGCGGAAGGAATCAGTCATGAAATTTCAAAAGAACTTGAATATATTGGAATTAACAAAAACCCTCAAAAACGAATTGCACAGGGTTATGATGGTGCCTCAGTTATGAGTGGTAAAGATAATGGCGTGCAAGCTAAAAAAAAAAATATACAGGGCTTTTCACTTAAAACTCCGCACGTCAATATCTCGGAAACGAATAGGAATATTTGATTTCTGTAAAAAGTAGTCAATTTATGGGGTCGAGTAGTTATTTTTCACAGTCAAAAAAATTCGACGCCTACCAAGAGTAAAGCGTCGCGACGCATCGAAAATATCAATCGATTGCAGGGACTTTGAAATTACGCGCATGCAAAAGTACGAGTTATTTATAAACTTTTTTGTTATTAAGTCGAACTCATTTATTCTACTCAGTTTTGAGATATACAGTGTGTCCAAGATAAGGATGTCTATCACGGGGATCTTGGAAACCGTGAGAGATACAAGGTCGATCAAATGTATGCAAAGTTGCGTATTTTGATGCTTAAGAAAATGCCGTTTTAAAAGCCAAGAAATTCCGACTAAGTCCGAAATTATCCGAAAAAAACCGAATTTTTTCTAAATTGTTTCCATTTTTTCTGACCACATTTGAAGAGATATTTTGAAATGAATGGAACTTCTTCATTGCCACTTTTTGCCCTTTACAAGATAGAGTTATTAAATTGAAGAACCGACGTTTCGTCTATGAGCAGCCATCATCAACTTTGTTTTTTTAAATACGGTCCTGGATTTTTTATGACGGATTTTGAGGGCCTCTTATGTTCCTAAACCAACAATGTATCGCAATTATTCAAAAAAATTATGTTGATGGATTTTTCCATAAGAACTCATGTGTTAAGAGAGAGATAAAAATACATTTTCAATAGGATTAAAAACAACCACCTCTTTTTTATTAGTGCGATACCTCGTTGGTTTAGGAACATAAGAGGCTCTTAAAATCCGTAATAAAAAATCCAGGACCGTATTTAAAAAAACAAAGTTGATGATGGCTGCTCATAGACGAAACGTCGGTTCTTCAATTTAATAACGCTATCTTGTAAAGGGCAAAAAGTGGCAATGAAGAAGTTCCATTCATTCAAAAAAAATCTCTTCAAATGTGGTCAGAAAAAAAATAAAAACAATTTTGAAAAATTTCGGTTTTTTTCGGATAATTTCGGACTTAGTCGGAATTTCTTGGCTTTTAAAACGGCATTTTGTTAAGCATCAAAATACGCAACTTTGCCTCCATTTAACCGACCTTGTATCTCTCACGGTTTTCAAGATCCCCATGATAGACATCTTTATCTTGGACACACTGTATATCTCAAAACTGAGTAGAATAAATGAGTTCGACTGAATAACAAAAAAGTTTATAAATAACATGTACTTTAGCATGCGCGTAATTTCAAAGTCCCTGCAATCGATTAATATTTTCGATGCGTCGCAACGCTTTACTCTTGGTAGGCGTCGAATTTTTTTAACTGTGAAAAATAACTACTCGACCCCATAAATACTACTTTTTACAGAAATCAAATATTCCTATTCGTTTCCGAGATATTGACGTGCGGAGTTTTAAGTGAAAAACCCTGTATAATAATGCCCATTACATTCACTGTTACGCTCATCAACTAAACTTAATTATTGAACGTGCAGCAAACCAAAACAAGCAAATAAGAGTTTTTTTTGCAATACTGAGGGCTTTAGTACATTTTTTTCAAGGTCTCCAAAACGTACGGCTGTTCTTGATGAAGTGGTCAAAAAACGTCTACCTAGGGCAAGCAGTACTAGATGGAATTTTAAAAGTCGCTGTGTTACGACCGTATATGTTTACAAAACTGAAATTATTATGTGCCAAATAATAGATGATCCGACAAATGACAAGAGCACGATTAGAAAGGCAGTTGGTCTAAAAAACATGTTAAAAGACCCGGACTTTCTTTATTGGTCATATTTTTTTAATAAGGTTATGCCCAACTGCGACATCATTTTTAATCAATTACAGAGTCGCGATATTGATAGCATAAAAATGCAGAAATTTATATCTTCATTTAAGCAGTCCATCCAAAATGTGAGGGATTCAACTGATTACGGTTACTTTACTGAAGAAGGCAACGATGAACCAGTGTCGAAACCAAAAAGAGCGCGTTTCCAAGGTATATATAAAAATGTTTCTAAGGAAGTATGTGACGTTATTATTATATCGATAGAAGATCGTTTCAGCTTCTCTGATCATCTCTCCATAGCTACTCTTTTTCAGCCACCGTTATTTTCTAAATTTCAATTATTGTTTTCCGATACAGAGTTTGAGCTAGCAGTTGAAAATTTTAACCTAGACAAATATTCGTTAAAACATGAATTAACAGTTATTTACAGCAGACAGGATTTTGCAAGTGCGTTGGGTGCATTACCATTGTAACAGTGCTTTTATGAAAACAATCTGTGTGGTGCGTTTCCAGAGTCTGTAAAATAATTAAAAATCATATGTACAATGCCTATGACAACAGTTGAATGTGAACGTTCTTTTTCAACGTTAAAGCGAATCAAAACATTCACGAGCAATACAATGTGTGAAAGTAGATTGAACGCTTTAGCTATGTGTTCCATTGAAAGAAATTTGTTAGCTACGGAAAATTTTAATGAACTTGTCATTGAGCACTTTGCGCATGCAAAAGAAAGGCGAACGGACTTCATCTATAAACATGTAGACTAGGTAAGTTTGTTTTTGATATAATTTCAGATGTTTTCTGTTCTCTGCCCTCCCAATCTAAAATGTCACGAGCCGCGACTGTCCTTTAATGAAAGATGAAAATTAAAAAAAACTGGAAAATAGTTATGACCATTTTAAACCACAAAATGTGCAGTGTTGTGCGCCCTCTAGCGGTCACAGCGAAACGGACTTCATATTCGAATTTCTCATACCAAAAAACCTCCGTAAACCAATTTTCAAAGTAATATGTGAAAAGTGTCCGAAAAAATGAGAAAAATCGATTTTTGATTTTAAACTTGACCACCCTCGGAAATGGTGCGATTCTGAACCAAGATAAATGGCGGTAAATCGACATATTATTATTTCGTCCTCAGGGATAAGTGATAGAGTTTTTTCCGCACCTTTTCGAGACGCCCTGTATATTTTGTTTATAAAATCTGAAATCGGCTCCGGACATATTAAAAATTCATGTTCAAAAATTTGGCACTTGATCATCTTTCATTTGAATTTTACTTACACCCTGTATATTGGACATAAGTTCAATTATTCGACACACAATTTATACATTATACATATAGTTTTGTACTTTTATATGTAATTGGAAAATCTATTTTAAAGCGGACATTTTATATAATCTGTGTTTACATGATTTATTCTATTATGTATTTTTGGCGTATCTTAGTCTAACTAACCCAGACATCCTAGTTTTATATGAACGGCTATTTATTGTTGTCCAAGATGTGGATGAATTTTTATGTGACAAAAATGAATGTTTGAGTTTTTACATTTCAAAGCGACTGTCTTTTTTTTACTCTTGTTTTATGTTCAAATCAAATTCATCTATCTATTGGACGTAAGATACTTATGTTATTGATTGTATATTATTGTAAATAAGTTCCTTTAACTTAACTAAATGTTGACTGATTTTTCCCTATGTAATGAAACACATTTTATTTTAGGATATTTAAGATACTCTATTGATCGTTAAATTCATTGAAATTCGTTTTGTTGAAACAAATCGGAATATCGTTTAGTAAGACTTGCATTTACAGCAGCTATTGTAAAAGTTTATGTGCAAATATTTATATGATTTGCTTGATAATTATAGAATGAATTTAAAGTGCAAATTATTGCCTTAAGTATTATTGGATAATATTATACTTTTGTATAAATTCCCAAATAAATGTTCTAACATGAATATGGATGTTTTCTGTTGAATGATATACAGAGTTAGTCAGAAGTCTGGAAACGGTCGATTATTGGTTAAACTACTGGAAAAAGTTGATTACAAAAGTTGAAGGGTTTTTAATTATCTATTAGTTGGGAAAAACTACAATTTTACAGAGACGATCATAAAGTCGTGGAACAACAAAGTTACATTTTTTAAAATGGAACCCGCAGTATATTATTCGATATTTTAATTTTTTCTCAAATTTTGAGCAAAAATTGTAATACACAAAATGTTCCTAAATTTAATCGTTTCCCGAGTTATTGCGTTTTATGAATGACATTTTTGCATCTTTGACAATAAAGCAAAGGATTCAAGATGGAGAAAAACGGTCTGCACTTTCTATTCTCAACTTTTCAAGAGCTATCCAAGGACAATCAATTCTTTTCAAAAATTGTGTCGAAAAATGTTGACACGTGTGTAAGAAATTTCTAACAGCAATGGCAAAGATTTTATGTCCTTAGATACCTCTTTAAAAGTTCATACTAGAAAGTGCAGCAGCGGGTCTCTGTAATAAAAAGGGATCTATCGCTTCGCATAAACATCGGTCGTTACTTGAAAATAGTCGTCGAGCAATAGTTATAATTCCCCATATTCACTTCACCTGATTCAAGTAACGACCGATGTGTATACCGTTTTTCTCCATCTTGAACCATTTTAGTTTTATAGCTTGTCAAAGATACAAAAATGTCATTTATAAAACGCGATAATCCGAAAACGGATGAATTCAGGAACATTTTGTGTATCATATTTTTTGCTCAAAAGTTAAGGAAGAATTGAAATATCGAATAATATACAGGGGGTTCCATTTAAAAAAATGCAACTTTGTTGTTCCACGACTTTATGACCGACTCTGTAAAATTCTATTGATTACCAACTAATAGATGATTGAAAACCCTTCAACCCTGTATAATTTTTCCGTAATGACATTTTTTCCAACAACTACCAAGTGCCGGATTCTTGTATGTTCAGTTCTCGTCTGCTAGGTGCTTTGGTATATTTCCGGAAAGCTTATTCGAACTGTTATGATTGCATGATTGCGCAAGCTCTAAAGTTCCATCATTTCCATTACGATCCCAGAATCGCATCTAGTTGGAACGGATTAGGTTGCGATTTTAGAATTCGGTTTTTCCAACTTCTTCATTACTCATGCTGATGGATATTTTTACTCAAAAATAGAAAACTCAAAAATCTGAAGATACTATATTTTGTTGACTGATTTTTTTGTCGCTGGGATTTTAACCACTGAAAATAATGTCATTGTTTAGCTCATTAAAATTTAGCGGATGGAAGTGTGCTGGGCATACCAAACTTCTTTTCGCAATATTGTCCGACCGGTAAATTTTTCTCAAAACATAACCGGCTTATGGGAAATTTTTGCTGGGTTCTTGATGATATCATAATTCATTCTGTTGATTGCGATAAGCGAAAAGATGCATCAGCAACCGAGTATTCTTTCTATTCTTTTACAAGATAAATAAATAAATACATGCCACGGTGGAATGTACAGGGTAGGCATCTAAGAATGCGAGGTACTGTATTTGGGAAACTATCCATCGTAGAAGCTTGCGGTAAAAAAACTCATTACTAAAACGGCCATGAGGAAATCATTGAAAATATTTTCAAGTTTTTGAAATGGTCCCTATGGGGCGTAACAACCAACACCAAGTAGAAAATAGGATTTTTAGAGAATTTTCCCTATAAAAAATATATCGATGATATTATTTTCATATTTACCGACCATTCACCTACACTTTTTGTCTAAACCGTTTTTTTGTATCTTTCAAAATAAAGCGGTGGGGAAACTTCAATTATTTTTTTTAACAAACGAAGATTGCTCCCGTTTCGCATGGCCGATTTTAACGAACTTGAGCTCATTTCAAATCAAATCAAATCAAATTGCCACAGACAAATCAAATAAATAAATAAATTTTATGGACAAAGCAAATACAAATGCAAAATGCTTGACTAAAAACCATACAAAACATGATTATAGTATACATTACGTGAACAATAGAACAAAACTAGTACCAATATATTTTCCCAATATTTTGTCAAATTTAAATTTAATTGGAAATTGCTCATGGACAACAATAAACATTGGCACACTTCCAGTTGTGTTATGATGTCAAGTCAGTAAAACAATAGCATAGCAAAATCAACAATCATGGGTAGAACAATAATACTGCGGTGTTAGCGAAATCGGTGAACTCGAAATTCAATTTATAAATCTGAAGTCATCTTGTTTCCGCCCTGCCTGCAGCATGTAATTATTTTTGATTTAAATATCCTTGTTTGATATTTATATAACTTGGGGTTGTTTTGAAAAAGCATAATCTGCATCACAGAATGCTTACTTGGTTTTGAATTTGTTACTTTCGCCGTCGCCGCTAGATGGCGTTAACTGAAATGGTAGCATATTTTTGAGTTTTTTTCTCAAAAATGTTTTTATATTTTTTTAAAAAGTATACATTTTTCTTAAAAAAAAAGAAAAAAAGTATTAAATTTTTTGGTTTGTTTTAAATTTTTAATAGAAAAATGTATCCCCTTTCAAAATATATAAAAATGAATATACTATAACATTTGATTTTTTTGGAAAAAACTCAAAAATATGCTTCCATTTCAGTAAACGCCATCTAGCGGCGACGGCGAACGTAACGAATTGAAAACCATGTAAGCATTTTGTAGAGCAGATTATGCTCTTTCAAATGAGCTCAAGTTCGTTAAAATCGGTGAAGCGAAACGGGAGAAATCCCCGTTTGTTTAAACAAAATAATTGAACTACCCCCATCACTTTATTTTGATAGATAGAAAAAAAGGTTTCAGACAAAAGTGTAGGTAAATAGTCAGTAAATATGAAAATAATATCATCGATATGTTTTCATTGGGCAAAATTCTATAAAAATCCTATTTTTCTACTTGGTGTTGGTTAATACGCCCCTAGCGACCATTTCAGAAACTTGAAAATATTTTCCAGGTTTTTCTCCTGCTTATTTTAGTAGTAAAATTTTTTATCGCAAGCATCTACGATGATAGTTGAAGAGATGGCGTCTTTATTTCAACACTCTAAGTTAGTGCAAACCTTATGGCACTGTGTTTTTACTCTTAGATTGTTATATCATTTTTATGAGTTGAAATGCCAAACTGCCATACACCAGATATTTGTAAAAAACAATCTGCAGAAGGAAAAACCAATTTTTTTCAAATGTCTAGCACACTTCTGGTCGCTTAATTTTCATTTTTTGAGCTCAACAATGTGGTCCAGTGAGCAAAGGTTTTTTCCAGAACAAAAATGTGGAAGTTTTTTTCTCACTGGTTCTATATTTATTTATTGGTCTGCTGAATCCGAATCTGGGGTTTGCTACCTCGCCAAGCGTCGGCTTCAAAATGAAAATTGCAGAAACCCTCAAAGTTTTGCACTTTTTTCAGTTTTTCAAGTATCACTCGAATACTAAGCGTTTTTTGATAATAAGTGTGGAACACCAAATTAAAGTAGACAAAATTTCCTACAAATACTTGTAATCACTTTAAACTCTGGACATTCCATGACGTCGATAGATAGAAATGTTGATACCATTATTTTGAGTACGCGGTTTATACACCTCTAAAATCAATCATTTCTGGACAACCTGGTATGTCCTGATTACATCTGAGGAGTTAGCAAATGTGAGTGAGGTTCATATACACTCATGGTCAGACAAAAAGCACATGTCAAAAATTTGATAAAACTTTGATTCTGCATCAGTGATCAAGGAAGTGAACTTCAATCCATTTGTCAGTTCACGTGTACTAGCGATTTTTTTCTAACATTTGTTCAGGGCCCTTCTTCTCTAACGTTCTTTCAAGTTGTTCAGAGAAATTCTTATAACATTGAGCATTTGTTGTTGTAGATCTGACTGAAGTAGCTTTCCTAGTTCTTCTTTGAACACACTATTCAATAAGTTGAACAAGTCAAGTTTATTCGACGGTTGATTGGTTGGATAATCGCAAAGCATATCGCAGAGTGTGAAGTTGTCGTTCAACAAGTTGTGCGTCGCAGTTGAGTTCCTGATTTTTGGCCGGGTCATAAAATCTGCTATGCAACTTGACTTCAACTGCCTCAAATACGACAGATTGGAAAGTGTGCGTGCACGCTTCAATTGAATGACACGACTTTGGGTTTATATTTTATTTGTGTTGGATTGATGAAACGGTCAAAACAACTTGAGTTGTTCAACTTATTGAATGACGTGTGTCCAAAATACCATTCAACTGGTTTGCGCAGACTATATATCCAATCAGTTGAACAACTTGTCCTTCAACTAGTTGCATAGTGTGTGGGCCGTTTCGGACATTTTCTATAAAGTAAACCATTTGCCTTTTACAAACATTGGGAGGAGTGATTACATTTATCGGGAGTGGACACTTAATTACGTATAAAATATTTCTTGTCACGTTGCAATGTTTATTAGAAAAGCAATTGTTGATAACAACATGTGTTTCGACAAGCTCAGTATCCGATAAAAGTTTTTGCAGAGTGCGGATGTGTCATTAATACAATAAATAGAAAAAACAAACATTTATTCAATTATGATAAATATAACACTCCTTATCAACTTTCTTCATTTTCTTCGTCCATTTTCTTATTCCTATCATAAATAATCTTTATTTCTGTCAACAACTCAGAAATATTTGTGCCGGCTTTTGCACTGACAGGTATAACAGGCAAACTTGTCTTTGTTTTTAATTTCTCCACATTCTCTAAAGCTTCAGGTAAGTCGATTTTATTCGCCACAATCAAATGAGGTCTATCTTTCAAACTGTCATTGAATTGTGACAATTCAAATTGGAGGGTCTCCAAATATGTCCATGGCTCGTCTAATGATGCATCCAGGACATAAAGTAATGCCATACATCTTTCTGCGTGTTTCAGAAATTGGATTCCTAAACCTTTATTCTTATGAGAGTCTGGTATTAAGCCTGGCAAATCAGCAACTGGAAATAATGATTACATAAATAAGACACAATTTTGAAAGTGGTTAGTTGCTTTTTCATTTCTAAACTACATCAGAATATACACATCACCTTGTTTTTAGTACGAAGACATTTTTCAGCATCAGCAATTTTGGGTAAACATTTTAGTATAGTAAATTCGTGCTTTTGCTGAGAATTTTGGGAAATACGCAAAATGTTTGTATCGACTTGTGGACGGGGTTCTCAATAGCTCAACTCTTGAGATTTCGGGAAAATCGCTGTGTTTTCTCCGTTCCTATTAGTCTCACGATAAAATATCGTAGAACCAAAGTTGTTCAGAATTTAGGCCCAACAACTTTTGTCTGAAACTTTTTTTAAATCAATTAAAAAAAAATCTACAGGGTGATTCTAGATGTCATGTGAGAAACTTTGATATAGGACGAAAGTTGTACAGAATAAAAGACTGCCGAGCATAAAATTATTATGTCGGAGAAGCTGAATTCATTGATTAATTAATAATTAATTTTCAAGAAAACCTGACAAAATATCTAAAAAGTGCTACTTATGACTCTTTGGCACACCCTGTATACTCAAAATAATGCTGAGTATCCAATAAGTCATCAGAAAGACAGCTAAACAATAGATCTATGCCATAACGTTGTCAGTTGTAAATTTAGAATTAGCAGAACAGCCATTCAAAGCCTATGTGTCATAATTTTGACAAAAAGTCGATATTTCTAAAACGAAAGAAGATATCAACAAAAATCCAAAAATATCCCGAGGTATGGACGTAACAAGCATTTGGGCATAGAAAAGAAAATTTACAGTACAGTTTAGTTGAAACTGTCCACCCTTCGCTCAACAGAGAGAACGTTCAACTTATACTATTCTCTTGTAAGAATTCTCATTATTGCCTTCACAAATATAGTAGAAGGGAAGAGAATATCGAGCTCATAGCTCGCAGGAAACAAGTCCATAGTGCTTCCATTTCGAAGTAGACTTGTTTGCTGCGAGCGAAGTTATTTTTGCTTATCATTTATATTTTAAGCGTTTTCGTCATAAAAGATAAATACACACTTTGCGTCAGTCAGCATCAGACCGACATGCAATGTTGAAATTGTAGTTAGATCATAATTCACAATAAATTGATCGAAGGATAAATGGTATAGTGTGGTTAAAACAGTAACAGTTTTAATGTCAAATTTTTGTTTGATGCTCGATCGCTTGATCAGTGTGACCGCCGCCTGAGTCTAATAGGAACGGAGAAAACAATTAGCGCCCTTCACAGTCTTCACACTGCAGAGACGAATACTCGCAACAGGTTTGAGGTGTCGCCGACCAATGAGAGTACCTCGACTATAGCCTGAGCACAAAGTTCGTCAACTACAAAAGGCTCAGGAGCACGTGACTTTACCTGCAGAATTTTTAAAACTCATTGTTTTTTTTTGAGTAAACAAGAATTGGTTTGGTGCAGGATCATCATCGCTTATGTGTATGGAGGAAGCCAACAAGTGTTGCCCAGCTTGCTCATGCACGTCCCGTGCCATCCTTTGCGGGAAGAAGGAAGTGCTATTTTCTGGGAATCATATCTAAAGGTCGGGGAGAATGAATTTATGTTTAGGGCACAATCGGTCTAATGACTGGAGACAGATATATTGGAGAGATTCTACACGTCAGACTATGGCGAGGAAGTGTTGGTGATACTTTTAAATATCTGGTTACGGAAGGCATCAATTGTTTGAACACACCCGTTGTATTGCCAGACAAGAATCCCATAGAGCATGTTTGGGACATGCTTGCCAGGGCAGTGGCAGCTCGCTGAAACCCAGGACTATACAAGGGTTTGTTCATGCTCGAGGCTTGGATAAATGCTACAGCGTACCAAAAAAAAGTTGATTAACATCAAGCTGTAAGTTCGTGTATAGCTTATCCGTGACGAGTAAAACAACCTCTCTACTTGGGAAAACTTTGTCCGTAGAACGTTTTTATCTCGGTAAATATTTCGATGCCATGATTTTAGGTTATGTGATGACCAGCAAAGCTGATACTTCCAGGAATGCTTAACTAGGTGTAGTCATGCGTCAGTATAACATTGTCCGACAAAAATGTTAGGTACTTCCCGACAACCTAAACTTCTTCATTTTCAGAGTAAACTTTATCATCCAGTGACGTCTACGCCACAGAGACTCGATAAATAACAGTGACGCCACTGCATGTCGTCGTTCCTATTGGTCGTCCGCCATATTTTGGTAAAACATTGCTCGCATTCATGCCTGTTACCGCTCTTTCTTATGAATGAAGCGCTACTTTGGTAGCAGTCTCATAAGACTCAACAGTCAAATGTCAGTTGCCAAGGAGAACTCCCAGAGCATAGCGTTAAGTGTTCCGACTTATAAACGCGACCAATCTTGATTGTTGTGTTGCCATTGACAACCATTGAGAGTTAGAAATGTTAGAAGGTTGTGGTTTGAAAAAAATGATTATTTTCTGATCAAAAACATTTTTTGCAAAAGCTCCTTTGTGATTAAATTATTCATTTATTCTTATTTTTCAAAAATTGCGACGTTGAATGCGCCCCAGCGTTCGCCTAAACATGGCGGATATCAGGCTGAATGGCGTCACTGTTGTTTATCGAGTCACTGTAGTCAAATTTGCAAATGTGTAACTTGATTAACGCTTGAAAAATAGCTCTAGAAAAATTGGGGCCGCCGTTTAAAAAAATCGCCGATAACGTCATATCTCAAATTTGGCTTTAACTAAAGAAGCAGTTTTGGTAAAAACTTTGAAGTGATCAAAGATTTTACTAAACATTCATAGCAATATGAAGAGTACTGAGAATGAGTGTTGCCCTCCTGATGACAGTATCACCTCGAATATGAATCATCAGTCACTGTGGCACCACGAAACTGTCGATAAATAACCAGGTCTGAGAATATGTGCGGGAGATGTTTGAATCGACTACCACCATCTGTTGGTCGGCAAGTTTACGAAAGCGGATTCGACAGAGCACCACTCTCACAAATGCAACTTCTGACATTAATTCCCGTTTTGTACAGGGTGATTCATTTTCAGCGACAGGGTGCCAGTTCTCATAAACTATCCATCATAGAAACTCAGGAAAAAAAATCTGTAGGATCGCCGCAAGGGGGCGTAACGGTACTGTGAAGACAGAAAATCGATACATTTTTGAAAATTTTCCCGGTGAACCACCAAATAAGAATATGGAAACAGATTTTGGACGATATTTTCTACAAAATTTCCCCTCGACACTTCTCTCTAAGTTGTCAAATAGGACAGCTACAGGCCGTCAAACTTTATGTTACTAAATTGCCTATAACTTCGAAATTCCTTGACCGATTTGACTGTTCTTCAGCTCATTTTCAAGAAGAAAATCTGCTCTTTCTGGTGCATGTACTCGAGTTCGATTTTATATTCCATAGCAAAGCCGTAAAATAATGTATATTTTTTGAAAAATGCCGTATATTGTTGATAGATGTATATTGTCGTTTGACGTGGAAGATAATCGAAAATATAGACAACTTACCAGCAATCTGTTCGTAGTCATCATACTCGACAATGCCTAAGTACGGCTTAAGTGTCGTGAAAGGATATGGTGCTACTTTCGGTCTCGCTCTGGAGATGGCTCTCAATAGAGTACTTTTTCCAGCGTTGGGAAAGCCAATCTAGGAAATGTAATTTGAAATCGAATTCACCAAAGGACAAAGAGTTGGTAAATAACTGAACTATTGGACGAAACTAGAGCAGCCGCTTAAAATTTGATAAAACTTTGATCCTGCATCTGTTATCAGAGCAGTAATGACGGTTTATATATTTTACGAGATAATAATAATGATAAAAAATAATCATTTATCTGTCATCACTATATACATCATTAAAAAACAGATTGAAGATAAAATTATAAATTAATGATGACAATATATTCATGGAGAAAGCAAAAATAGTACTATTCCGTAACTCTCTGAGAGTTTGACATTGAGGTACATAGATAGGGATCGTTGAGGAAAATGATATTTTTTTTTATACAGTGTGACCCATTTGTTTTGGGAACACCCTGATAAAAAGTTTATTTCTTAACCGATTTGGTTCGTTTTTTTTTTGGATTGTAGAGCTCGAAAAATTGTATATTCTTGGCAAAAAGTGACCTTCGCCATTTTGACTTCAAGGCCTACTATGTTAGTTTTTAAGAGCAAAATTTCAGGAAACCATATTAGCGATTTTAGAAAAAATCTGTGTGCGCCACTGGATTCAGCATCCTTTAAAACGGGTCTATACAAATTTTCAACCGAAAATATCAAGTTGAAAAAAATTAAAATTTCGCACTTTAACAATCTTTGATTCTATCAAAACAAATAAAAATGACATAAAACTAAAAATTTGTAACTTCTACCAAACCACCATCAACTTCAATGCATTTATCATTTGTTTTGATAGAATCAAAGATTGAAAGTGCGAATTTTTAATTTTTTTCAACTTGATATTTTCGGTTGAAAATTTGTATAGACCCGTTTTAAAGGATGCTGAATCCAGTGGCGCACACAGATTTTTTCTAAAAAAATCGCTAATATGGTTTCCTGAAATTTTGCTCTTAAAAACTAACATAGTAGGCCTTGAAGTCAAAATGGCGAAGGTCACTTTTTGCCAAGAATATACAATTTTTCGAGCTCTACAATCCAAAAAAAAAACGAACCATATCGGTTAAGAAATAAACTGTTTATCAGGGTGTTCCCAAAACAAATGGGTCACACTGTATCTACAAATTTTCAAACTCACCAGTCCCACATGAGCCATGCTTCTGATTTCAATGGTGTATTCAAAATCCTCCCCTGCAGCTCCAAATTCGCAAATTTTTGGCGATTGTTCCGTGTCGGTGATAAAGAAGTGATTTCCTTTGCCGCCTGAACCACCTGTGAATAATGTAATCATAATGCTGAGCGGTATCAAACTCAGAAATGAAGCATTTCTGTTTCAAATTAAACATGTTTATATACCTCTAGCCGCTACGAACATGAGTCCTTCGTTTGAAAGATCTCCAACCACTTTTCCAACTGCATTTTTTATGACGGTGCCTATGGGAACTTTAAGTACAAGGTGATCGGAATTTTTTCCGTGGCAGTCTTTATTAGATCCTGAAATCAACAATGAAATGATAAAATACCTAATACAAAATCTAAAATTGTTATCTACAGGGTGTTCCTGAAATGACTGCACAACGCTCGACCACAAATTCCTTGAGCAAAAATAAGGCGATCTAGGCAGACTTACCTATATCCAAAATTGCTTCGTTAAGTCTACAGAGGGCGTCAAAGATTTTAAAAATTTTTGGTTTTTCCTACATTTTTCAAAAACGTACAAATCGATTTTGATAATTTTTGGTACCTAGTCTTGGACCATGAAATAACGTTTTTTGTCTCTATAGCGAAAGGTTGTAATTGATCGGAAGTGTTATAAAAGTGACTTCACATAATGTTATCTCTTTTGATTTTTTTTTAATTAACTTTTTGATAATTCAGATGCTTTTATCTAATAGTTCAATGTATTGGGGAGTCTTTCACTCTCTTGAGACATTTCGCTGAATAAGTGGTTGAGCCAGAAAAAAAATATTTTCAATTAGGTACACAGATATTATTGATTTATTTTTTTCTAGCATAACTACTTATCTCAGCAAATTTTTTCAAGAGAGGTAAAAACTTTCTTACACACTGGGTTATAAGATGAAAAAATCTGAATCATCATCAAGTCAATTCCATAAAAAATCAAAAGATAAAGCTGCATATGACGTCACTGATTTTTTAAGGAATTGACTTTCTGATGATTCAGATGTTTTGATCTGATAACCCAGTGTGTGAGAAAGTTTTTTCCTTTTTTGAAAAAAGATGCTGGGATAAGTAGTCATGCTGGAAAAAATAAATAAATCAATAGTAATAAGTGTAAAGCTAGTTGAAAAAATTTTTTTTTTGGCACAACCACTCATCTTGGCAACATTTTTCAGGAGAGAGAAAAACTCCCCAATACATTAAACTTTAACATAAAAATATCTAAATTATCAAAAAGTCAATGCCAAAAAAAAATAAAAGAAACAACTACATATGACGTCACCATTATAACACTTCCGGTTAATTTCAACTGGTCGCTATAGAAACAAAAAACGTTATTTCATGGTCCAAGACAAGGTACCAAGAATTATCAAAATTGATTTGCACGTTTTTGAACAATCTTGGAAGAACCATTTTTTTTTTTGAATCTTTGACGCCCTCTGTAGACTTGACGAAGCAATTTTGGACATAGATAAGTTTGCCTAGAATACCTTATTTTTGGTTGTTAAGTCATTTCAGGGACACCCTGTATAAAACCGCATCCAGATTTGTACCACATAGATGATTAATTGCGACTGAAAGCTTAACATAGCAGAACTGAACCAAATAGACTTCAACAAATGTTGGCTTGGTACCTTTAACACCATCATCAGCTCTAGCCAATGTTGGAATTTTACTCAAATCGTTAACGTCGTTTGATGCCTGAAAAATCACATGACCGCCATGGCCTCCATCACCTCCATCGGGGCCCGCGAATTCATTACTAAATAGGTGAAGAAAAGAGATGCAACCATCTCCTCCTTTTCCTCCGACTACCCGCAGATATCTGCAATCTACAAAACTTTGAATCTGGAAAAATTATAGTAATTAAAACCTAAACATCGAGGTACGGGGTTGGTCATAGAGGATGTAACAATGATTTTCCGTGTGAGTTCTATGTTCTAAAAGATGTAACTAGGCTGATGAGAGTTCGTACTTGAAACCCTAGCTTTGTATCTAACCTAACAGACCGAAATAATATAAGAAAAATTTATGTTCGCTGTATACAAGGTTAGGAGAATTTACCAGAAATCTTCATTATTCCGCAAAATACACGAGTTACCAAAAAATGGCTTACATAAAAGTTGTAAGGCTTTCAAAAATATACCCTGTATCAACAGTCATGACAGATAAAAGTTGCATTTTTTTGAATTGCTTCCCCTTAGAATTATTGTGATACAAAATAAGGTTCTCAAATTTGATCATTTCAA
Organism: Orchestes rusci; assembly: GCA_958502075.1. Classification (NCBI taxonomy): domain Eukaryota; kingdom Metazoa; phylum Arthropoda; class Insecta; order Coleoptera; family Curculionidae; genus Orchestes; species Orchestes rusci. Next base: position 14,577,816 of record OY293310.1, on the reverse strand, counting down.
AATATCGCGTTTTGAAAATGATATTTTTGCACCTTCCACATGCTATAAAACTCAAACGATAGAGAAAAATGGTTTGCATTTTCCAACCTTAACCACGATACACCCTGAACACGGTATGTCAGCCCCGCGAAGTAGATTCGTTTTTTTTCCGCGGACTGACGCAGTTTCTATGGTTACCGTAATAATATGCGGAACGTAGCTTTTTATGGTTATTATTTTGGTTTTTTCCGCAGACGACGTAACAGAGATGCGCGTTGGCAAACGTGTTTTTTTTTCATCAAAATGTATTGATTTCCACTAAAAATTAACTTTATCGTTCAAGAAACAAGATATTGACTTGTATCTTGTATCCATCTTAATTGGGACCCTGTATATAAACTGCTCGTCAAAATGAAGAACATAGCAATTTTTTGCCCATATTAGTGAGCTGTAACTTGGAAACGAATGAACGGATTTTGTCGAGTATTTTGGGGTTTTGAAGGCCGACTTTCCTACATTGTACTGACTTTTGTAGATTTTGTGTGAGATGTGCGGAAGGAAGTGATGCAATTCTTAAAAATCTTGTTGAAACTGCAATTTTGATAAAGAATAACTCTTCACCAAATTTATATCATAAGGGTATAGCTAAGACATTTAAACCCCAAAATATCAGGATATACGATAGTTTTGAAATACATACAAAAGAAAAAGATGATTCAACTTGAGCGGTAATATATAGAGTAACTTGAAAATACGGCAAACGATGATTATTATTGAGTCTAAATTTGTTTAGAATTATTAATAATAATAATAATAATAATAATAATGATAATAATTCCTTAATTGTCATAAGTTTCATTGAAACATTACAATCGTCAAGTAGTTATCACAAATTGTGAAAAAATAAAAGAAAAATTTAGAACAATGAAATTCCAGTAAAACAATACAGTACAGTAGCTTAAACAATTAGTTATACAAAATGAAAAGTAACAAAGGTTATTACATAGAAAAAGTGAAATCATAAAATTCTTCCAGATTGTAAAACGCCTGGCTAATTAAAATTGACTTAAGTGTTCTTCTAAAGGTGCCCAAGTTTTTCATTTCCTTCAATTTCAATGGCAGTTTGTTGTATACTTTGATAAAGTTGTGGGTTGGTCCTTTTTCAAATAATCTTGTTCTGTGTGAAGGAATACAGAGCTCCCCATGGACTCTAGTCTTCATCAGAGAATAATTATCCGAATTTTTCGTGAATTTGTTCATGTTCTTCTTCACATAAACAGCTATGTTGAGGATATACAGGGATGGCATCGTCAAGATTCCTAACTTCACGAAATGTTTTCTGCATGAATCTTGAGGTGGAAGCTTCAACATGCATCTAATAAATCGCTTTTGAGCAATGAAAACTCGTCCGGATTCAGCGGCATGATACCAAAACATAACACTGTACTGCAAAAACGACTGAACGTATGCGAAGTAATATGATCTTATAGACTCAATAAACAGCTCACTTCTCAACCGGCGTACGACATAACAAGCCATGTGAATCTTTGACACCAAACCATCAATTTGATTTGACCATGAGAGAGACTCATCGAAGTGAACTCCCAAGAACTTGGTCGACTCCGGAATACTCTTTCCATTCAGTGGGACGTATAGCGAAGCAGAAGATGCCTTGTTGTGATATGAAACTACTGCTGTTTTTGTTACAATAAGCTGGAGCTGATTTTGTTGACACCATATATGCATCTTTGAAACTGCTTCACTGGATGCGCGAGACAAAATCTCCACTGAAGGAGCAGATAGTACAATCGATGTATCATCCGCAAACTGGACCACTCTCTGGAACCCATAGCATTATAAAGGTCATTCACATAAACTAAAAAAAGTAGTGGTCCTAGAATGGATCCCTGTGGAACACCCATTGTAGAATAAAAGAATTCCGAATGACTGGTCTTCTCAATCCCATCAATTCTGTTCCTAACAGTCACTGACTGACTTCTGTTTTCGAGATATGATCTTATTAGGTCATTTGCAGTTCCTCTTACTCCACACTGGTGCAGTTTGTGCAGCAAAATATCGAAACTGATCGTATCAAATGCCTTGGAAAAATCAAATCCTGAAGGTAAGGCTATCGGTCGAAAGTTGTCAGCATTCGTCAAGTCACCTTTCTTGGGTATCGGTATCACTTTAGAGACCTTCAGGTCATCAGGATAAACTCCACTCTCAAACATAGAATTTATAATATCCGTGAGAGGAGAACTAATGATTTCGGCACATCTCTTCAACACGAAAGTAGGTATATCATCAAGTCCTGTCGAAAATTTGGAAGACAGATTCCTTATGATTTCAACCACATCCATTTCAGTAAAAGGAAAAAGAAACATTGTTTTACTTTCGAGATCTGACATTGATTCAACAGCACAAACAATATTCTCGTTTGAAGCAACCCCACGAGGAACACATTGAAACTTGTTTCTGAAAATCTCTACCAACTGATCCGGATCCTGAATCAAAACACCGTCCTGCTTCAAAACTATATTTCCACACTTTGAGTTGTTCTTCCTTTTTAGTATGCTCCACATGGTCTTGGCCTTGTTCTTGGAATTCAGTATCATGTTGTCATTTCTGGCTTTCTTGAAATTACTGACATACTTGTTAAATTGTCTTTTCTCAGTTTTATATCTCTGCATTATGAATTCAGCGAAATTACTGAAAGACCCATTGGAGAAAACTTTTTTATCAAGAAGATATTTTGTAGATATATCAGGCATCAATTTCGCGATACCAAAAAAAAAAATTGATTGTCGTACTTTTGAGGGATTCTGAATCGGCAGGATAGAATGGTCTTGGAGTAAATCCTCATAAGCCGAATAGAGTACTGTTCACAAGGAAATAACTACCACAATGCCGTCTTTTGGTGTACAAATTCTTAGTCTTTCTAATGAAGCACCAGTATCTAAGAATCATACTGGACATAGGAAAGAATTAGGAAAGGTCTCAATGCATTATTCAGATGCAGGAGAATGATTGGTGAAAATTAAATTCGCTTTGGTATGGTGGAAAGCCACAGACACGAACTCGAACTTGAAAATACTCACAATAGTACAACGGCTGTTGTACTTAGACTTGCTCTAAGTACAACAGGAGCAAAAAATCACACTGGCGCGAAGGGAGCTCTTAGACTGAGGAAAGCCAAACAGGCAACAAGTGGACACTTGTGCGAAAAAAACGTCAAAGAGGCGGAGCTGTTACAAACCGCAACATCATGGGTACCAAGAGCTATTTTGAGAGTAAGGTATAGTGGTTGTAATACCTTCCAGAGAGAATTGAGAACATGGCTCCATAACAGACGCAGCAAAAACAAATGAAAGAACTGAACATGCAAGAGTCTATCAAACTTGAAAAATGATGCAGAAATCAGATACAGTATTACAGTAAGAGGGTCGTAATGAGTTGTCGTGAGTGTCCTGGATCAGGGACAAAAGAGTAGTTCTTTGCTGGGTTCTTGGATAGAGCAATATCGGAAGGAACACAATGATAGATTGGCAAAATTAGGATTGAGAAAGGATGAAACAGAAATGGAAAATCGTTTGTAAACTGTTACCTTTAAATGAACCATTCTTTGACAAGGTAATTTCTAAAGATTTGAGCCACAATTTGAAAAAATATATACTTTAAAAATCGGCCCACTCTCACTTTGAACTTTCTGCCTCAACCAGGTCTTTAACTATGTGTTTTTCACAATCTATTTGTCAGATCATGAAAAAATATAATATTATACTGTTGTTGACAATAATAGGGCTGTTTTTCTCGCCGATATCGTAAAGCGCATGCGTTCTAACCAGGGTAAGTGACAAGCAGTATCACGTTTACGACCGTGCTTCTATCCTTGTCTTGCTGAAAGTAGAACAAGGATAGAGCATAAAGTCTGTGCAATAATGTGAACGCGAAAGTGATGTCAAAACAAAAATATGACATTTGCTTGAACAGAAATGGCGCTTCTTGACCTATAGTTAAAATTCACTCACGTTTTATTTATGTATTGTTGGATCAACAAATAGGTATGTTACTCTTCATGAAACTCGATTAAAACTCATTCAAACTTGGCACTGACACTGACAGCAATTTGGAGGTTATAAATATTGTCACCTGTGTCATCACCCAGCCACCAGTTGCCCTGATCCAAGCGCATGCGCGGCCCGAGAAAAATAACTCTATTGAAAGACAATAATTTATATGCTTTGATGTGGGTTTGAATTAAATTTTATTCCGGCTACTCAAGATTAAAATTATGAAATTAAAAAAAGACAGCCGATGGGTAATGCTATGCACACAAGTTGTATACATATTATATCCATTGCGAGAAAATTAACTTTGCAATAATTGAAAAGTGTATTTTATGTTTATGTATTCAGAGACAAATGTGTATCGAGCGCAATAGAGTATTTACATTGCGATGTTTAGTTTTAGGTATTTGAAACACATCTCGAGGGTTTCTGAAGCCTATAACAAATTGAACTAAGTACCAGAGGGTCCCTCGAATTGGTATTTCAGAATACCTACAAAATCTGGTAGCCAAACTATTTGTTTTTTGGAAATTGGTAATACAGAAAACACCGGCAAAATATTTATCTTTATCAAAAAAACAGGTGGCTGATAGTGTTCTTGATTTTGATGCAATTTCTATCTTATATAATTATTGCAATATTGACTCACTGAGTTTCCTGCTGCTTTAGGTTTTTTGGCTGGGACAGGGCGAGCTACACGTTGAGAAAACTTCGCAAAAAACTGACCAAGATTTATGGTCCTTTTGAAATTATTAAACATTCTCAGTTCCAGCAGATAGGAAAACTGAATATAAAAATCTTATTTTTACAGTATTCTTTATTATTAGTTCATGATGAAAGTTATAATATAATTATAAACAAATATTTTCCAAACAAAATTAATGTTTTTATTTGAATTTAGGATCTAGCCGATTTAGGTTATGTACAGAGATGACAGATATAGCAACAGTGCTTGTGAAGCAGTAAGGTGGCAACGTTGCGTGAGGCTGACTCAATGGGCGAGTGAAAAAAAAAGGGTACTGTACTAGTGTAAGTACTGTACTATTATTTTTGGTAAGTGAGTGAGTGGTTGATCATGAATCATGATATTGATAGCGCGAGTGTTACCACAAGTGTTACTAGGTTCACTGGGAGAGGGACTAGTGCAGACTAGTGGCAGAGAATTATGAGTTTTGTTTTTAGAAATCATTGCTGGCTGTTTAATTACTCTGATAATAGATTTTTTTTTGTATTAATTAATTTTTGAAGTGAATCTTCTTTGGTGTCGTTCTATAATCTATATGGACAAGAATGGGCAGTGAATAGAAAAAATGAAACGTTTCGAGATTTCGTTATACGGGAGAGAAAAAAGATATCACGTAGTGAGAATGAGAAAGAGATCTATACAGGGTGTCTCGAAATTTGACGTCAATATTTCAACCACGCATTTTACACCCCAAAATAAAAATAAAACTTCACATAAACTAGTATCCACAAACTCTTCGTTTTCAAGATACAGGGTGTTGAAGGTGAAGACCTGATGAAGGTTTTTTGTAGATATTTTCGAAATCTGTCAAGATAATTGAATAAAATTTGGTACAGTTACAAAACTTTGTACACTCTGTCTAATGATCGAGGAATTAGTATTGTATACCCTTTATGGATGGGATATAAAGGGACGGGTTTGAGAAAAATAGGCCCCAGATTTTTTGGTTTTTGATATTTTTGCCTACAAATTTTGAAAATCTGGAGTCTTCTACACAAAAGAGGTACTCTTCTTGTAATTCGCCAAGACGCACCATTTTCGAGAAAAACGCATTTGAAAATCTTTTGACACAGTGATTTTAGTGAAAAATGTCGTGTGCATCTGGCCAGGCTATCACAGATAAACCCTTGCTTTCGCTGAGAGTTTCGGTATATGCAATTTTGTTTGTGATATGATTTTCAAATGCATTTTGTTCGAAAATGGTGCGTTCCAGCGAGGTAGGAGAAGAGTACCTTATCTTTGTAAAAAACTCTAGATTTTGAAATTGTGCACGAAAAACTACTTAAAATCGACAACCAAAAAATTTATGGCATATTTTTCTCAAGCCCGTCACTGTATTCCCTAGCCATGAAGGTGATACAATACTGAGTTTCCGTTCATTAGGTAGGGCGTGAAATGGTTGATAACTGTAATAAATTTCATTCAATTATATCTTCAAAGGTTTTGAAAATATCAACGAATAACCGTCATCAGTTATTCACCTTCAACACCCTGTATCTTGAAAATAGAAAGTATGTGGATACTATAGTTTATATGAAGTTTTATTTCTATTTTGGGGCGTAGAACACGTGGTTGAAATATTGACGTCTTTTTTTTTAAATTCCATTTATTTTTTTTATACCAAAGATACATGTTGTAGGTCTAATTTCGGGACACCCTGTATAGGGAGTCTCGAAGTATTTTAATGAAACTTTTGGACAGTATACGGACTAAATACATAGGGTCTGAAAATTTGAAATCATGGTAATATTTCAATCTACTCTTGAAAGCCTCTGGGATCTACCACCCCCTTTACTTCAATATAACCCCCTTAACTTTGATACGCCATTTTTTTTAATTGCAATTTTGTATTAAGGTCTCGATTAAGGTTCAATTGATTTGGAATAGAAAAGGTACACTCTTCATTCGCATCAAAAAATAAATCGTTTTCAAGATAAACACGAATTATCGTCCAATTATACAGCCAGTTACTATGATAACCTGACAATAACTCATATCGATCTAAAAAACTGAAATTTGTGTATGATCAATAAAATGAGTTTTGAATGAACATCTTGATAAATTGGCGTTTTTCTTGAGAACGGTTCATTTTTTCGATGTGAGTGAAGAGTACCTCGCTTATCCTGAATTAATTGACGAACCTGAATCAAAGATTGCAACTCGAAAAAAGGAGGGTATCAGAATCTAGGGGTATTTTATAGTAGGGGTGGTCCGCCCCAGGCTTCCAAGAGTTTATTGAAATATTGCTAAAGCCTTAAATTATCAGTCTTTAGGTACTGCGTATACTATCCAAGTTACATTAGAATTGACTACACCGTTTCGGCGCTATCACGGACTAACCTTCTTCAGGGTGTAGAGCTTAATAGTACGAATAATTCCGGAAGGAAGGGTCGTACGAAAATATTGTATAGAACATTTTCGAATTATTTTTGTTCTAACTAACCGTCTCTCAAATATATCCCAATACTTTGTGAAACCATGTATACCGGACGGAATCATCGAATTCGATTTTTACCCACTTCAAGATTGATTCGAAACTTTGCACCGATGACAATAAAGTAATTTCAATGAAAAAAGAGCTTAAAAGTAATCGATAATTTTTGATTAAACAAAATCGTGGTTTTGTTGATTTATCTGACTTTTGACCTGTCAAACACATGGTGAATGACGGGGATTTTAATTCTTTAACTGCCGTCTGATCTGATATGCAACGTTGCCAAGGTCATTTTCTTGTCAAGGGACTTTTTTTAATTATAGTTTAAAAACACGCTTTCGAACTAAAATAGCTTCTATGTAAGTTTGTAACGGAATCTTGAAACTTGATTTGTACCCACTTCAAATGCCCAGACAATTAAAGCATCAATCGATAATAATGAATGAACCGAATATTTGTTATTTGTTACATAAATTTGGTACTGTTATGAGATCTCTTGAAATTATTCCTTTCTCTCCCCCTCTCTCTTTCTTCATCAGGTACGAGAAGAGAGTGTTTGTTTTCAGTTTATGATAATATGCTTCACAAAAGACGTTCTACATGTTATTTATTTTGTGAATTAAAATTGATTACCTCAAAACAATTCGTATCATCATCATCAGATTTCATAGAACCTCGGCTTTCTACACTAAATAATGTGGAAGCGCCTGGAGCTTCGATATGGACAAACTCACTCGGAGCACGTTTACCATTATCAGCTGACGAACCGCTCTCAGAAGACCAACGAGAGCCTGCAGGAGTTTCAAGCTGATGTAGCTCGCATTGCCCGACTGGCTTATCCAACCACGCCAGAAAACGTTATGGAAAGGCTTTTTAGTTCAGGCCTTCCTGGAAGGACTTCAAGAACAGGAAATAAGGCAGTCCCTGATAGACTGGCTAAAGCATTGGCCAAAGCCTTGGAATTTGAAGCGGCGAAGCAGTCTGTCTAGGTTCCTGCACGCGTGCGAAGGATGGAGGAACAGGATCTTCCGGAGAAGGACACCGTCGAAGCTCTTCAATGATGTCATGAATAACACTCAAAACTAAAGTTTTTGATCCTTCCAGCAGCAAATACTTTATCAATTGCACTTTTGCTTACAACCTCAAACTACATCATTAGGTTTAAAAATGAATAAGTACATGGAAGAAATATTCCAACAATATCTAACATGTTATATTCCCAAAACACATTCTAGAAAATTCACGAAGCATAATACTCCAGCAGCTCCTTATCCTGAGGTTTCATTATGACCTTATCTCTCAAATTAACAATCCAACCTGGATGTAGCCCGTAGAAAATCTGCCTGGGATCTTTTCTCTGTGTTAACATCTCATAATCGGTATCTTCTTCAATTTTGGGCAAATTATATCCATACTTTTGAGCCAACACAAGGCGTTCTTCAGATATCTTTTCAGGGTCTGCTAAATAACCCCGATTTTCTGCACTCGAATAATATTCAATTGCATCTGGAGGTGGTATCATTCTTCTTGGAATCGGAGTACCCCGTTCGAAAAACTTGTTCGGATCACACATTGCCCTTAGACTATCTGGGTCGTAATATGCAGTGGTAATAGTACCACCAGCTCGCTCTACTGCTGCGATAACTTGTTCGCTTGCCCATTGCACTTCTAAGTTGATTTTTGCCTGAAAAATATCGGCTCCTTCGTCTGTTAGGTTTACACCGAAATGTTTTCTGTCTATAGATATCTTGTACAGTCCTGTGTTTACTATTGCTACCAGGTCGATGGGCTTAGATGAGTCGATTCGGTTGACATCTATTAGTCTTTGGAGTTCTAGCATTGAGAGTGGTGGGTATTGACGTTTGAGGCTGGAAAATATAGAAACTTGAATAAACTTGCAGCGCGGTTAAGGCTATGTATAATAATAATCATGGCATATGTCTGCTCAAAGTAAAAGTTCTCGACATGATAGATTTACAGACCACAAACGTATAATTAGCAAGGAATAAGAAGTAAGGTTATCATAAGAGATACTGTACATTTACAGCGTTTGAATTCACCGAGTCTCATTTGTTTGAGGTAGATTATTAGTAAAATGACCAACATTACTTATCTCCCGTGAAAACAATAAATCAATAACGTATCGGACCTCTCCGCTAGTGATATCGATGAGATGATGCTGTTTGCAATCCGATCATTCATATATTCTATTGAAGTGTGACAAAACATGTATCTTAAAGCTGAGTCTTCCAGAGTTGAAAATTCACTTTTTCTATTAATGATCAAGCCATGAGTTTTTGTTGAGAAGTCGAAATCAAGATACTCTGCTAAGAATTTGAATGATATCGAAAAAGGATCCAAAAAGTGAATCATGTAACTTCAACCATCAACATGACTAAAATAAGAATTGTCCAAAATTTAGTGTCGGATAGAGTAGTGCCTAGTGCCTAAATGAGAGGGGAGTTCAACGTGATCCGACAATATCAGTTGATAAGTTAGTGCACTGCAAAACAGAAAAAAAGTCGTATCCTTCTCGATAATTTTTTTTTTGGCGAACAACCGCATGGGATGTTTATAAAATGATGGACAAGGTCTCTGGGCATTGGAAAACGGAAATTTCAACATTTTTTATCAGGGCCGAAAGTTTTTATTGCGAAATATGTCATAAATCTGTCAAAAGTATGTTTCACTACTTTTCCACACATACTTCGTCATATCTCCGGAAAAAATGTAGATATCAAAAACTTTTTTTTTTTTTTTAATCATTAAGGAAGTGTGGGAGAACGTAACCGGGGTAGTTTCGTTAGTATTAAAAATCTAGTTTTTTTGAAAAACTGCGAAAAACTTCAAGAATAACATTTTCTGCAGAACTATTTTCAGTAAGCTAGAAACTTTTTTGTTTTAAGGAATTTCGATATACTATGTTGTAATGTTGTAATTTCCGATTTCCAATGCCCAGAGACCTAGTCTATCATTTTATAAATATCAGATGCGGTTGTACGCCAAAAAAATTTGAAACATTTTTGCCTCTTTTTCAGTGCACTAAGTGGCTTGCTATTTGAGACAGGTTTTGGTTACTGTCGAGGTTACTATTGTAACGAAGTTAAAGCATTTTCGGATTCATTTTACCAAGATATAGAACGATACCGATATTGATATCGGTATATCGGCATATCGTCGGTAGTTGTTGCCGATAATCGGTATCGTATCGTATCGGCAAGATAATTGCCGATATATAAAAAAATGCGTTTTTCACTCTTCTCAGTGCATGAATGAAATACTTTACATTTAATAATTTTTTTTGCTAAAGATAACATTTTTAATAAAAAGGTGAAACAGATCCTAACAACAACAAATTGGATGATTTTTTTTTTTTTAGTTTTATTGGTCTAAACTTATCCATAGCATGTGGCGCCAAGCTCTCAAATACCACATTGTGTTCTGATTGGCTAAGATTGCTAAGAATTGGCGGAAATTAACGTATCCTCCAAAGTCAAATACCCCTTCCACTGATTTGAACTAATAATTAACAAGGTTGTAGTCGCTTGTGTTATAGAGTACTACAGAATGTGAGGGACTAGAACGTGATTTCTCCGGTTTTTGCTTTGGTCGTGTATAAATACAGACTGTCCATGGATAGGGTTTACAAGAGCACAAATGGATAAAAAAAAATATTTTTTGGGAAAAACTCATTCCTGGTAAAAAAAATGTGCTTGTTTAATATGATACAGAAACAGAAGGGTAGTGCTGAGTTGCCGTGAGGCATTGTCCTGGATCAGGAACAAGAAGCTCGTTCTATGCTGGGTTCCTGGACATAGCAATATTGCAGAGTACACGATGGCAGATGGACTGGCGAAATTGGGACTAAGAAAGGACGAAGCCGAAACACATCGCTACCAACGATCAAACAATTGAAAGATACAGTAGATAAAATCATGGTAAAGCCACACAGCGACAGGTGGAGCAATCGAAACGACTGCAACATATCGAGAGCCCTGTGGCCAAACTTGGATATGGAAAAAAAAACAGGGAAATTACTAAAGCAGAGCAAATCCTCCGTGAGCACCCTCGTGGAAGTAATCGCAGGACGATATGGAATCGGAACCATGCACCGAATATGGGGCCTAGGGACTGATGATCTCTGCAAGGACTGCATCGAGGAGGATAAAACGATAGAACATCTACTGTGCCACTGCCCAACTCTGAAAAAAGGAGGCCTCAGGAATATGAGACAATACTACCTTGAAGACTTGGAGAAAGCGGCAAATGTAGACATCGTGCTAATTTCGAACTTCGTAAAAACCATGGGATGGTTTAGAACGATGAAGAGAAATGCTGCAGGTTAAGGCCGAGGGGACACCTCTTCAAACAAGGACACACAATGGGCCATTTGTCTTCCAGTGAAAGCAATGCGAAGCAGGAGACTGCGGAGCAGGGCATACCTTTCGCAACCTAACCTAATACGATACACGATGAAAAATGATTTTTTTATACAGGGTTCAAAAACCTGATTTTTTCCAATTTCCAAGAGTAAACTACCTCTCTTTATTTTAATTTTTGAGCAAAATTCCAGTTCAATTTTTGTTCGGTCGATATTTCGTGTCGGCGAAGACAGTGATATCGTTCTATCACTTATTTAACCATTATTTCGGAATTTTCTGATTCATTTTCCCGTTATAATTCGAGTGATTCACTTTTTCCCTAACTAGCCTAACTCGTCGCTCGATTTGTCGAAAGATCCCGTATTTTCTTTGAAATGATGTCTGCCGTGTATTAATCAATAATTTGTTTCATATTTTCTGCCCGAAACAATCAATCTTGGTGTTTCACTAGTCAATCACACAATTTTATTATTTAATCTCTCTGGCCGCTCGAGAACAAGGAATCGTGCGCGAAATTAAACGGAACCAAATTCCTCACCAAAAGCTATATCGAGGATCGAGAGACGAGTTTAAAGATCGAAACCCGCGACACTCGCTGTTAGATCTTGACTCGTTACGCGGAACTTCAAATCCCGTTTTTCTGTTTTAAATTATTTTACCACGGCGTAGTACTTTTTACCCGTTCTTCTCGCCATTCTTATTTCTTATTTTTGCTGGAATTTTCTCAAGTAAAACCGCGTTACTGTAAATTAATTATTCCGAGTCATAATTTTCAGGTGAATTTTCTCAATATGCCTGGGTTTCTCCAGGCAGATTGGCTAGGAAAGCATGTTTGTTTCTGGGAAAATTCGGTTTTGTTACGGAATAATGGTAAACGGATATCTGATACTTTTTGGTGGGCTTGTGTTGGCAACCAGGAAGATTTTCTGGGGTCAGGACATGTCTCACTATTCCTGGGGTTTTTATTTTAATTTAATCAAATTATCAGTTGAATGAACTTTATTTTGTTTATTTGCTGGTAGGAAACCAGTAGACTGTTAAATTATTAATTTGGGACAATGGACTGTTTGATTTATTTTCTATCATTTGTTCAAAAGTTCAGTAGTCTATTTCAGACCGAAAATTTCCGGAATTTTGAAAACAACGAACGCTAGGACTTTCTCCACTTTTTCAATGCTACCCCGTTGACCACGTAAAATACTCCAGTTATTTGAAAATCACAATTTTCCTCATCGATCCGGAAAATTCTTGGGGAGAGCCAGACTATAAAAACGCCGATAACTGTAAAACACTTGGCCTGTGGATATCTCTTTTATTATTCGCCTTAGAAAAAGTTGAAGAAAATTTGATTAGAGTTCAGATTCTCTTCTCTTTTCAATGGGACATCCCATATACAGTGTGACCCATTTGTTTTGGGAACACCCTGATAAAAAGTTTATTTCCTAACCGATTTGGTTCGTTTTTTTTTTTGGATTGTAGAGCTCAAAAAATTGTATATTCTTGGCAACAAGTGACCTTCGCCATTTTGACTTCAAGGCCTACTATGTTAGTTTTTAAGAGCAAAATTTCAGGAAACCATATTAGCGATTTTTTTAGAAAAAATCTGTGTGCGCCACTGGATTCAGCATCCTTTAAAACGGGTCTATACAAATTTTCAACCGAAAATATCAAGTTGAAAAAAATTAAAAAATCGCACTTTAACAATCTTTGATTCTATCAAAACAAATGATGCTGAATCCAGTGGCGCACACAGATTTTTTCTAAAAAAATCGCTAATATGGTTTCCTGAAATTTTGCTCTTAAAAACTAACATAGTAAACTGAAATATGACCAAACATCAACTGATACGGTATTTTTGAAATCACACAAAAGGAATCTTTCGTTTGAAAAAACAAAAATATTCCTATTGTTGGTTTAGGAACATAAGAGGTTCTTAAAATCCGTCATAAAAAATCCAGGACCTTATTTTAAAAAACAAAGTTGATGATGAAACGTCGTACGGAAAATCTCTCAAGGCTGTTTTGTAGAGCTTAAAAAGTGACAATGAAAAAGTGTTTTCGGTTTTTCCAAATCTTTCAAAATAGCTTAAAAGAAACGAAATCGCAATATTTTGGTTTCTATCGTATAATTCCGGAACGGCTTGGAATTTTCAAATTTGTGAAACGGGATCTTGTTGGGTATCAAAATGCGCAACTTTTGTCCAATTTAACCGACACTGTATCTCTTATAGTTTCCGAGATCCCCATGCTGTGCATCTTTATCTTGGACACACTGTATTTTGATTTTCAACATATAAAATATTTTGTAGAAAATAAGAAGGAATCTATATAGAGCACATAGCTTCCATGGTGAACCCGCCCTTAAGAAAAGCAAAAATTTAATTTCATTTAATACAGAAAAGAGCAATGCGTATCATATTATCATGTACCTATCTTCAGAATATTTTTCAATGATAGTTGGTATCAACTATGAAATTAACGATGACAAGAAAATTATTTTTTAATAATATCGTGTTGAGGATAATCATCAAACCGTGTTGCTTGTCATTAACTATAGAATACAGGACAAACTATACCTTTTCAACTGCAAATTGGGACTAAACAACTTCGAGTTGGGAACTAGTCAACTTCAAATCAAAATTGACTAGTCCCAATTTGAAATTGATTATTCCCAATTTGATTTTTTAAATTGAAGTTGTTTAGTCCCAATTTGGAGTTGAAAAGGTATAGACGAAGCCGACTATATTATTATATTGATGCTGATATTTGGTTTGAATCAGTGGCAGTTGATACATTTGAATGAAAGAAAATGGTCAACACTTACTGATGTCCTTTGTAATAAGGTTCCATAGGAAACCTCAGATAAAAAGGATTATTCCCAGTTTCATATCCAAGACGCATGAAGTTTTGTCTCTGACCTGATCCCTTATTACCATCTCCATGTGTGTCACCACCATGCTGTGCTCTGCCTCTTTTGGGACCCTTTAAATGGGAAAAATTATATATTGGAACCCGAAGTAAAATACCTACCAATCTTGATCCAGGATTATCCCTTATATTGTTGAGAGACACTCTTGGAAGTGCCCTTAGTAAATTAAGAGCTTTATCAGTAGTTTTAGACATTATGAAAGGGGAAAAGTATCTTTTTTTTTTAATTCAACAACATTTGTGTAATGAAAATGAACATGTAAGTTGAGGTTAGTGGTGTTTTCTTCGTTTGATGTGGTTCTAGATTGCTGTTGCTATAGGCTACGGCTTGATAAACGACTATCTAAAATTTGGAACAGTTGGCTCATTTGCAGGAGAAGGATTGCGGCGTTGCCAAGCTCATTATCTTCAAAACTCTCTTATTTCTATATTTGAATAGACTTTTGTAGATGGAATGATATTATGATACTAATGATATAATGTGTATAGATTTAAAGAACGGTATTGATGTACCTATTTATACACAAAGTGTAGTAAGGACTGCATCGAAATAATAATAAATACCTAATCATTTGCCATTTTCATATTTTTCTGTTATGTATTCAACAACTATAATACCTCTCTCTCTTTCAAGTATTTTATAGATTTCATAATTACATTTTGGTTAACATGAGAATATTATTTACTCTTGGTGAATGAGTGGCAAACTTCGATCACCCCATTTCACATAAGTACTATATTGTTTCCTAAAGTAATTGATGAACCTTCGATGACATAAACAGAAATAAATCTATATTGAAGTCCCTGGAATAGTTGAAAGATTCCAACATTTTTGAAGCTGATAATAATCAATATAAGTCTAAATATGAGGTAGCAGGACGGCGCGCCAAAAGATTCAGATCACAGCAGGTTATTCTCTCATCATCCCTTTATCAACTGTGTGAGGCACATCAACGCACATCTCTTCAGTACTACTCCAGAGCACTTTGAATTGCGACTTGTACCTGATAATAATCATTATATGGCAAAATTTGAGATAGCAGGACGGCGCGCCAAAAGATTCTGGTCACAGCAGGATGTTTTCTCATTATCCCTTTATCAACTGTGTGAGGCACATCAACGCATATCTCTTCAGTACTTCTCCAGAGCACTTTGAATTGCGACTTGTACCTGATAATAATCAGTATATGGCAAAATTTGAGATAGCAGAACGGCGTGCCAAAAGATCCTGATCACAGCAGGATATTCGCTTATCATTGCTTCATCAACTGTGTGAGGCAAATCAAGGCACATATCTCTTCAGTACTACTCCAGAGCACTTTGAATTGCGACTTGTACCTGATAATAATCAGTATATGGCAATATTTGAGATACCCGGACGACGCGCCACAAGATTCTGATTACAGTAGGATATTGTCTCATTATCCCTTCATCAACTGTGTGAGGCACATCAACGCATATTTCTTCAGTACTTCTCCAGAGCACTTTGAATTGCGACTTGTACCTGATAATAATCAGTATATGGCAATATTTGAGATACTCGGACGACGCGCCAAAAGATTCTGATCACAGTAGGATATTCTCTTATCATTCCTTCATCAACTCTGTGAGGCACATCAACACCCATCTCTTCAGTACTACTCCAGGGAATCACGACTTGAACCTGATAATAGTCAATATAAGGCAATATTTGAGATAGCAGGACGGCAAAAGATTCTGATCACAGCAGGATATTCTCTCATCATCCTTCTATCAACTTTGCATGGCACTTCAACGCACATTTCTTCAGTACTGCTCCAGGGCACTTTGAATCGCGACTTGTACCTGATAATAATCAATATAAGTTTAAAATTGAGGTAGCAGGACGCCGCGCCAAAAGATTCTGATCACAGCAGAATATTCTCTCATCATCCCTTCATCAACTTTGTAAGGCACTTCTACGCACATTTCTTCAGTACTGCTCCAGGGCACTTTGAATCGCGACTTGTACCTGATAATAATCAATATAAGTTTAAAATTGAGGTAGCAGGACGGCTCGCCAAAAGATTCTGATTACAGAAGGATATTCTCTCATCATCTCTTCATCAACTGTGTGAGGCACATCAACGCACATCACTTCAGTACTACTACAGGGCACTTTGAATCGCGACTTGATGCTGATAATAGTCAATATAAGGCAATATTTGAGATAGCAGGACGGCGCGTCAAAAGATTCTGATAACAGCAGGATATTCTCTCACCATCCCTCCATCAACTTTGCAAGACACATCTCTCCAGTACTCCTCCAGAGCATTTTGAATTGAATGGCGACTTGTACCTGAATATAATCAATATATGGCAAAATTTGAAATTCTGACTTTTTTGATATCTTCTGGAATCATTCCTTGATGAAAATTTGAAAACACAATCATGTAGCATACCGAGAATAACAATATCCCAATATTTTACAATTTCGAACCAGTGAAGTGATTCAGTTACACTTATGAGTGGAAAGAGTGGATACGTTACGTGAACTCTTCTATCACCCGGTTCTCCAACGTCTCAATGTGAAATGTGAATGCGACATGCGTCAGCTGTCAGCTGGCGAGTGGCGAGTATGGAGATTGGATTGGAGACGGCAGTAAAATAGCCTAGTTTACATCGATAACTCGTTTAGTTCGGTCCGATAGGACCAAGCGGGTGGGGATAGTACGGTAGGACCAATGCTTGCTTCCTGCCCGTTTACACCGTCTTGCAACTTGTACGTTATTTGACTTTGAATAATCAACTTCGAATATTCAAAAGGTAGAACCTTCGAATAGAATTATCGAGTATTCCAATAATTCGATTATTCGATTATTCGAATAGAATTATCGAATATTCAAGTAATTCGATTATTCGAATATTCGAATATTGGAATAAATCAAATATTCGAATTATTCGATTATTCGAATATTTGATAATTTTTTGAACGAATATTCGAATACAAAGATCTGGCAAATTTCCCAGCCTTAGTTTGCTCGGCAAGGTACATATTATATATTATTTAATGATGGCATCGTTGTCATCATGATGGCAAATTATTGTTGTGCATTATTTGCAAAATATTAACAACCGCAAATATACATTGTTTACCAAATGAAGAAAAGGTATTGTCACATTACCTCTATAGAAAGGCAAATGTCATATTTTCAAGATGCCTGTAAATCCAAGCTACATTTTCTTTATACAATAATAGCTAATGCCTTTAAATAGCTCAATGTTCAGGATTGTATTCTGCCTTCCAAACTTGTCAATATGCGTCCCTTCACAGTTTTAAACATTTTAACCCTTTTTATTATTATCTAACCATTTTAACTTTTTAAACATGTTTAGTGTAGTGAAAGTTCGGTTGTGTTATTTAAAACTATTTTATTTCTCTTTTGCAATTTTCGCAATGTGAATGTTTCAATAATTTGTGATTTCCTGTTATGTGCTGATCCCTTATAATATTGTCCTTCACATTCGATTTCCTGATGATGGGTGAATAATTCCCCGAAAGCTTGAAAGTGAATAAAGAAGACTTGAAGTAGCCTTCCTCGTATCATTGACTGCCTCCCACGAGCTCCTGAACATTATTCTGTCCGCTCCAGTCACGAAACTAACAGCAATACTTTTAATAGCTTCACATACAGCAATGTTCAATCACATATAAGCTGGTGATCTACATGCAAACATTTTTAACAATCGGTGAGCAAATTTGAAACGTTACGTTATATTATATTATTTAATTTCATAAATGTACCAGTTGATACTCTCAGACTGAAATCCTGCCAATAATTTCTGTTAGCAATTGTCATTTTACAAATGCGCATACGCAGATACCTGTAGAGGTTCGTTTCAAAGTTCGATGACATGTTTATTCGTGCAGTGGGTGTTGGGTGTTGGAACAAAAATGAGAACGTACTGAATTGGAACAGATTCATTCACAGAGTACAGGTGGTTAATTCATGCATTTGATCACGTTCTAAAACTTGCTGGGGAAATAACTCAAAAACCTACATGCTACAAAAGAAGGGTTATGTCCGAACACATTGGATACGACTTGGCTCAGTTACCAACATTCAAAGTGTAATCAACTAGACAGTAAGCGGGACGGAATAAAAGCCTCCCTTTCATGCTTTTAGTGGTACACTTCATTTTTTATTTAAAGTTACAGTGACTGATCAAAATTTTAGGTTAAAGGTTGGCAAACATGTTCTGTTATGTTTTAGTCATAAATTGAACTGTGATTCGTTCTATTTTGCTTTGTTCAAAATGTTTTTGATTTGATAGAAAAAAACGTTTGAGAACAGACAGTGATGATAATTTTGAATTTGGTGATCAAAACTCTTCTTCAATCGAGAAAATGAAGTTTATAATCAAATATTATATCTCTTCATTTCAATTAGCGAGCACTTCAAGGCATTTAATTTTTTTTGCCAACCCTTAACCTCAAATTTTGATCCGTCACTGTAACTTTAAATAAAAAATGAACTTTACCTATCGTTCCACATATTTGCGGCAAGCGAACGTGTCGTACACCTCCTATAGGAGCTATTGGTCGTACGCCTATTATTGTTGTGTAGCCGTTGACAGTGAAATGTCAAGAATAAGAAAGTTATCGTTACTGGAAAGTCTCGTGGAAAGTACATACAAATTTTCAATTATGCGTAGAACACGTCAGAAATGCCGCGTAATACCAATACCCCCTAGAAGTAATACTCTTGAATATGCGTAGATATGTGAACGCTGGCAACAGTGCATTCGAGTACGGGATCGCCATTCAACACTTGCCTCAATGGTTAGTTGCTTCGTTGCTACACTGTTAAAAATGCTAACCAATCAAAACATTTCTTCCATATATGTCACTTATGTCATGTCATGATTGTCAATTGTCATGTATTGTATTCAGTATTGTCTTGAACGTCTTGTCAGTCAGTAGCTGCACCGGCTTCTCATCTCATGTCTCATGCTCAAAATTGTTTAGTGCTATTTTTTGAATAAGGTAAGAAATCGACAAAATTAAGAAGTGGAATGATAATTGTTACAAGTTTTCCACAATATCTATTTTCTATAATGACTTGAAATATGCCTGGCGATATAGTTTTTTTTAAACTGTTAACTGTTTTTTAGATATAACATTCTTGAGATTTTTCATTACGTTTTTTTTATACCTAGTTAAAAAATGTCAGCAAAAAACATCCGTAGTATTCCGTAGTCTGTTTTAGAAGAGAATGTCTGTCATTGTGATGTTATTCGTTCATAATATTTTATCCGTGTTTCATTTGTTGACTTGATTTGCATTTTATCACTACGTATAGATGTCCGGTATCACGTTATTACCATTATTATTATTATAAAGTCGATTCAAAATCCTTCGAGCAATCCTTTTTCTAGAATACAAGAATCAATGCTCTGGGACTAATCATCCGAACATAATATATACCTAGCGTTTTAAAGTAGGTTAACTATTCTTTGAACAAGATACTACTTGTTAGAATCATGGTTGAAAATCTCGTTACAATTCCATGTAACGGGTTCCAAAACTATTTGAATCTGAAGCCAATTTGTATTTGGAAAACAACAGATATTTACTTCCGTTTTCAGAGTATTCAAATCGATTCCAGTCCAATACCGATCTTCCGTTTTGATGAATAGGAATAAGACCAAAGCCACAGAATAGGCGACTATTCTGTGCCAGAGCCGTCTAAATTGTAATACAAAATACAAGTCATGAAGTAACAATTGCAACGTCGCATCTAACGTCAACGATGGTCAAAATTTTACATTGATTGAAGGGGCTTTCTTTGAAAATTAAGGTATATTACGATTACGAAATACGAAAATTGTTCAATAAAACTGTTATTTGAAAGAATAACCTATACAGGGTCCTTCATTAGTGCGTCGGGCAATCCTAGCGTGGTTATTTACAAAAGTAGAAAAAAAAGTTTTATACAAAAGTTGTAGAATGTGACTTTATGCATATTTTAAAAATATTTGGAAACATACAGGGTGCGTCACAAAAGTATGGCACGAAAAAGTATGATTTTTTTAAATGGAACCCCCTGTATATTGATTGATATTTCAATTCTTTTTTCAATTTGGAACAAAAATTGTGATACAACTAATGTTCCTAAATTCAACCGTTATCGAGATATCGCGTTTTAAAAATGGCATTTTTGCAACTTTGACATGCTATAAAACTCAAACTATTCAAGTTAGAGAAAAATGGATTGCACATTCCTATCTTAACTTTTCAAGAGCTATTCAAGGAGATTAAATCCATTATTGTGAAAAAATGTCAAAATGTGCCGAAAAAAGTTGACAGTTGACGTTACCTTCTATCCAAATGACTCAATCTAGACCACACGCGGTGTTCCCAAAACCATTACTTCATGGCTTGTAGGTATTACAAATTACAATATAGACGGCTCTGATAGGACTCAAATCCAAATCCTTTCCTGATCGTTTTGAAACATGCGAATTTGAATGACATTTTTGACAACTTGTCACTAATGTCACTGTCAAAGTGTCAGTTTCGTTTGTTTACGTTCTATTCCATGAATGTCTATTCAGTCAGCAGAGGATTTCATGTCTTGAGAGAAGAAACCTGAAGTTCCTCAAACAGTTATAAAATAATAATCGTTTATTTAGCATATTAGCTTTACAATTCACAATACTATAACTAGGTTCCAATTTCAAATGATAATATCTATATCTATACATATACAATATACATAAAGCCGGCTCCAGAATCACGCCGCGAACACCCGTGAAGCATCGTGAACGCGAGTGTGGATGGGTTCCACGGCTTTTCACGGATATTATTCAGATCAGATTTTTCACGGCGCGAATTCTCGTCTCGACTTCGCGGCATGAGTCTAGAGCGGCTCTAAAATAATACAAAAATAATCTATTTCGAGATATATTGATCCGAAATGAAAGTTTTTAGTCTAGATTCAAAAACATTTAGTTCTGTGACGTCTTTTATGTGAGTTGGTAGAGAGTTAAACTGTATTAACCCATTACGGAATAAGCTGTCATGAGTTTTCGTTAGACGACTTCCCGATACATAAAAATTATTTCCATTTCTTGTCTCATAATTATTGTGAACATGATTTACACATTTCTGTTCCCTGTAAAGATACTCAGGTACCAACTGATTCTTCATTTTATACAGGGTGGTCCAGAAGTAATGGGATAGACCTCAACTTGTCAAATCCGAAAGTTGATATTAACAGAGATACAGGGTGTCAAAGTTGAATTTTGATATTTGATTTTTCCAAATAACTTTTGAAATAATCATGGTATTTTGATGACATTTCGTATATAGGGGTTGTTTGACATGCTAAATTCATATCTGGCCTTGGTATGGGTCTTATATGTAGGGTGCGCCACTTACACATCGTTCCACCTATCAAACAGTTATAACTTTTTCGTACGCACTCGATCATTTTTTTTTCATTAAAAAATTAATTTTCGTCATTTTTACGTAAAAAAAGTATACTATGTAAAAGTCGATAGGAGTGACCATATTCAAGATATTTGCCCTTGAAGTGATCTATACAATATTGTTTCTAATGGAAAATTTTGAAAATCAACATAGAGGGCCTGGAAAATGCCGATGTCACGGCAATTTCGACCAGCGTCTTGATGCTCGATGTATTTTATAAAAAAAATCCAAAAAAATTATAAATTAAAAAAATTTCATTTTTTTTTGTAAAAAAAATATAACATTAGAATATTTTTTTAAATCAAGAAACATTGAGCATTCAAGCTAATATCAAAATTACCATGATAACGCCGTTTTCAAAGCCTCCTATGTTCATTTTCAAAATTTTCCATTCAAAACCACATTGCATGGATTACTTCAAGTTCAAATAACTTGAAAGAGGTTACTCCTAGGCACTTCTACAAAGTACACCTTTTTCATGTAAACATGATGGAAAAATCATTTTTTCAATTTAAAAAAAATGTACGAGTGCGTCCAAAAAAGTTCTGACTATTTGAATGAGTGGAAAGGTGTGAAAGTGGCGTTCCCTACAAGTAAGACCAAATCCGTGCTCAGATTTGAATTTTGCATGTCAAACAACCCCTATAAACGAAATTGTATCAAAATAACATGATTATTTCAAAAGTTATTTGAAAAAATCAAATATCAAAATTCAACTTTGACACCCTGTATCTCTGTTAATATCAACTTTCGGATTTAACAAGTTGAGGTCTATCGCAATATTTTTGTGTGAGGAATCTACTGTTACCGAATGTCCCATTACTTCTGGACCACCCTGTATATAAAAATAAAACATTTATAATTTACCATATCTCTTAACATTCAACAGATCCAACAGGTCTTACATTAGGTTTATGGACGTATATCGATTACATGATAAAATGAACCTGAGAGCTCTATTTTGAATTGTTTGCATTTGATAGATTTTTTCCTTAGACAGGTTAAAAAAAATGGTGCTACAATAGATTTATAAAAAAAAGGAGTAATTTTACGAAAAGTGACACATTTTTTCCTACTCTTTTCAAGAAATATACTTTTTTAGACATTTTCGAGCATAAACAGTGTGACTCATTTAGAATGGAAACACCCCTGTAAAATTTCAGGTTATTAACCGATTTCAACCATTTGTTTTTGAAATGTCAAGTTTTGAAGGGTCTACTACTTACTGGACAAATTTTGAAATTTTTATTTCAATTTTCAAGGTATATTGCAACTACTTTTTCGAGATAAAAAATATCGAATTTTTATTAGCAATTTTTTTATTAAATAAATCACTACGCCACTGGATTCAGAGTGCCTCCAAATGGCTGTGACCAAAATTTCAACAAAATATATTCAAACAAAGCTACGACAACTTGAAATTCATAAATTCTTTAAGCTAATGGTCACAAAAAATACCTTGCATCAACAGTTGCCATGAAATTGAATTTGTTCTATTACCTGTAACAATGAACTACAAATTGAATAACGAGATGTTCAAAATAACTTAACATTTAATGAAATTAACGGAATTACATTTGCATGACAATAAAGAACTAGTGGATTTTTTCAATAAAAAATAATAAAATTTTGGTTTGATAGGTTCAATATTGTTTTCTTTGAGAAATCAAAAAAAAAAAAAATTAAAAAAAAATCGAACACATTATGATTAAATATAAATATTCTTGCCGATAAATAGGTAATTTTACATTGACACTAAGTAGTGGCAACAAGTAACTCCATCTCCATGGCAACTGTTGATGCAGGATGTTCTTTTGTGACCGTTGACTTGGAAAATGTACGAATTTTAAGTTGTCGTAACTTTGTTATTAATGAATATATTTTTTCGAAATTTTGGTCACAGCAATTTGGAAGCACTCCAAATCCAATGGCGTATTCATTTATGTAATAAAAAAATCGCTAATAAAAATTCGCAATTTTCTATCACGAAAAAGTACCGTAATATGCCCTAAAAATTGAAATAAACATTTCAAAATTTGTCCTGTAGTAGACCTTTCAAAACTTGACATTTAAAAAAAAAATCGTTGAAATCGGTTAATAACCAGAAATTTTACAGGGTTGTTTCCAATCTAAATGGGTCTCATTGTATAATCCGCAGGTGCATTAAAAGTCAATTGTTCGTCTAATATTATACCCAAGTACTTCATTGTCTTTTCCCTGTGTATTTGTTGTCCATTCATGGTAATCTTGATATCAACATGGTCCAATTTTTTGATTGTTTGTGCCATTTCAAAAACCACGAACTTACACTTTTGTACATTCAGCGTCATATTGTTGTCCCCCAACCATAACTCGATTTCCCTCAGGTCCTTTTTAATATTTTAAAGCATGGTATCGATATTTGAGCCATATGTGTATATCATTGTATCGTCCGCGAAGAGTTTGATTTTTGAGTATTTCACATGCTTGAAAATATCATTGATGTAAATTTTGAATAATAATGGTGCAAGCACTGTGCCCTGAGGAACACCATACGTAGTGATCAACACATCAGAGTAGTTATTATTATATTTGTATTTGACCCTTTGTGTCCTATTTCCAAGATACGATTTAAACCACTGTAGCACTGTGTCCCTGAGCCCTATTTTTTCGAGTTTTTCTAACAATAAGTGTCTTTCCACTGTTTCGAACGCACGCTTAAAGTCTAAAAAAAAGATATCACAAACATTCCTTTATCCATAGAGTCCATCCACTCCTTGCATACTTGTAACAACACTGTTTCACATGAATGACCCGTTCTAAATCCAGACTGATTCTCATTAAGCACCTTGTTCCTATCACAGAAGCTTAGCAATTGATTTTTCATCGCAATTTCCAGGACTTTTTCATATGGTGAAACTTTATTTATGGGACGAAAATCCTCTACTTTGTAACTGTTAGGTACTTTTTGGAAAGGAGTAATGACGGATGATGCCCATTCTTGTGGAAAGTTGCCATAAATCAATGATGCATTTATGACATCCAGAAAACGATTTCCTATAACATCAAAAGCTTCTTTCAAAATCACAGTGGAAATCTTATTTCCGCAAGCTGATGTGTTTTTCAACTCACCATGTTTAAAGTCTCAAACTTGGTGAATAAGTCTTTGGTGTTCACAAAACTTAAAACATAAGTAAAATGATGAGTCGGTGTTATGGACGACACTATTTGGACGATACTATCGATAAAATATTCATTAAAACAATTAGCAATATCACAGATCCATTCCATATCACTTCTTTATTATCACTGATTTTATTTGGCATTAGTTGTTTCAAATTCTTCCAAAGTTGCTGTGAGTTGCTTCTGTTGTGGTCAAGAATTTCAAGGAAAAAATTATTTTTGGCTTCTTTAATCATCTTGGTCACCTCGTTACGTAACATTTTAAACTCAGCCCAAATATGATTGGCCCTCAATAATACTGCCGCTTTATATTTCTCGGCCCTCCTCTTCATTGTCTCCAGTATTTCCGGTGTTATCCATGTGTTGTTTTCATGTTTCGTTGATTTATATTCTTAACCTTTATGACGGTCATCTCTTCAAGCGGCTGTGATATCCAAGAAATCAAAGATTGTGGCAAACATCCACACTGATTACAGAATTATTCCATTCTGAAGCTCGCAGAGCGTTCTCAAACTTGTCTTTTTGGAATTTCAAACACTCATAAGTAACTGGCTTTGCTTCAACATTTCTTGACGATAATAATCTCTATTATGTTATGATCACCTATCTTAGGACATAACAGAACATTGCACAATAGAGATTTGTCATTGGTAATAACATAGTCTATGAGGGATTCGGTATTTTCTGTAATTCTAGTGAAATCTTTGACTATTTGGTTAAGGCCATTTATTTGCAGGATTTGTTTGATTTTTCTGGTGTAGTAGGTATCTTTGAGGTAGTTTTAGTTGAAATCGCCTTATGTTATTTGGTCTGCATCCACTTCACCTAGGTCTTCAAGAAGCTGCTCCACTTGAACGAAGAATATTTTTAGAACCTGTTGGGGAACGGTAATATTGAAACATATTTTTGTGTTTGAATTAAAAACAGTAAACTACGATTCAACTAAGAACTGTACACCGACCACGTATTCGTCTCTCTCACGCTATATGAGGCCGTCACGCAGCCTGAGAGAGAGGAAGTCATCGGGGGTATACAGTTCTTAGATGAATCGTACTCTAGCTTTGAGGTTATAGGTATTAAGAAAACTGTCATGAAAAAGGATAGCTTGGCGCATTTTCTAATACGATCTCCGTTTTCCAGGTATTTTGGATATTTAAATCTCTATTCGATCCCAAAAAAAAGCTGAATCGACCTTGAGTTACCGTTTTTGATGTTCATTCAAGATCCATTCACCTTTTTGCAAAATTTATATTTGATGGTGATGGTGAGGATGGTTGAATACACTAACTCAAAACAGAAACTTTTTTTGTAACAATTCTTGACGAGGACATCTAACAGGGTCGAGTATGGTGTAGTGTAGTATTTTGGTAGTGAATAACTGGACAAGGTTTACAAAAAGGTTTTGAGAAAGGTGATACAAAATCCAAGTCAATATTAAAGGTCTAGTTGGAAGGTGGTTGGAAAATTTTTAGACAATCACAAAACTTTCAAACTTAAAGTCAGCCTTGAAAATTATTAATATCAAGATCATATACCTAGTCTCTCAGATATTCATCGAAACTAATTTGGGTCATTATCCTTTATCTCTCAAACGAGTGACTATTACTCGATGAATGGATCCTGAATGAGCATCAAAGACGGCAAGTTTTCTACAATTCAACAAGAAGCCTCGTAGCACTAACCATTTCGGAGATAGCAGTAGCGGTACAAACTATGTAGGACATCATAAAAACTACAACAAATGAACAGATATAAATACAGGGTCGCTGATATGTATAGAACGATTGATTATTGGTGAAACTATACGAGCTACTGGAAAAAGTTAAATACAAAAGTTGAAGGGTTTCCAAATATTAAGTATTAGTTGGTAATAACTAGAATTATACTGGGTCGGTCATAAAGTTGTGGTACAACCGAGGGTACAACAAAGTTGCATTTTTTGAACCCCCTGCATATTATTGGATAAATGCTTGATAATAATGTCCCCGTTTTCGAGTTGTCGCGTTTTATAAATGACATTTGAAGGAGTAAGAACGTGAGAACCAAAAGGGTCCAAGCAGAAATCCAAGTAGCGATGTTTTTCTATGATTTGAGTGCAAATTTCGATAACTAAAGCCGACAATTAATTACATACTGTCTGTTCATGGCTTTTCTGCGGTTACTGTGACGTGACCACAGAAAAGCTTTGAACAAGCTGTACTAGCAAAATGATGCAAGTGATTTTTGAACGTTCACTGTCATCTGTTATGTTCTAAAAAAAGTACATTAACAAAACTGCTGATTTGTGGATGGCAAAAGGATTCAAAATCCCACTTGGATTTTTATGCGACTTAGACCCTTTTGGTTCTCACCCCTTCATTTTTGCATCTTTGACAAGCTTATAAATTATTGATAGTTTAAGAGCAAACTTGGATCTTATATCGATTTTTGGTCAACCAAATAAAAAAAATTCAAAATTGTTGAACAAAGTTGTTCTTGATGCTCCCAAGCAATCAAATCAAATTCATTCGAAAACTTGTTTTCTTTTCTCAAAAAAAAAAAGGAATAAGCGACAAAAAAACATTTATTATAAACACTCATTTTTTAATCAAAACCATTTCCTATTGACGACAGGGTAAATCTATACTTCTTGGTTGCTGTTGTCACAGGAACTCCTTTGTTAGTTTCTTTCAAGGTCTTGGCCATTTTTTAGGGATCATATTGTTTTTTTGGCGCTATTCGTAGAAGAAAATTTCTAATGAATATGAGACTACAGTAAAATGCAGCTGGGTATGTCGCCCGTGATTGGTTAGAAGTAAATACATTTGGCGGGTGATTCGAATTGGAATTTTTGTAGTTAGTTTTTCCATTGTTAAAATGAATATTACTCTAATCTGTTTTCAAATGGAATGAAAGAAAATCTCCAGGTATCAAATTAAATCTCTGGCCGAAGTTTTATTAGTAATAATTTAATATTTTTTTTATTATGATTATCGGAAAAATGATGTTCTTCCCCTGAATTTATTCATTCCACTGTATTCAAGTTGAAAAACGTTCCAAAGGGTATTTAGGCGAAATGATAATCTCTGGAGAATAATGAAAAGTTTATTGCAAATAGATTGAACTTCTTATTTCAATGAACCATGCATTATAGTTTTTTGCTTATTTCTTTTCAATATTTCTAATCAAGCTTATGAGAACCAATCATAATGTGCACCAGATTTTGACCCTTAATTGAAAATAGGTACTTATTTTGCATTTTTCAATTGTTTATTAAGGTTTATCTCTTGGTACCTGAACCTGCACCTGCTCCATCATTATTAAAGAATGATTGATCCCAGTAGGCCATCAGTTTTGATAATGGAAATATGATAATATTGTGATAACATGTTTTTTGATTTCAATAGAAACACCACTTGTTTCTTTAATAATGATTTGCGAATAGTGATACATAGTTCAATGAAATGAGAAGTTCTATTTGCAATACATTTTATATTATTCTCCACAGATTATTATTTCGCTTAAATATCCTTTGGAACGATTTTCTAACTTGAATACAGTGAAATGGATAAATTCAGGGAAAGAAAATCATTCTCTTCCGAAAATCATTATGCCTACAAAATATTGAATTATAACTAGTAGAACTTCGTTCAGAGATTTTATACCTGAAGATTGTCTTCCTTTCTTATTATCTATTTGAAAACAGATTAGATTGTTATTCATTTTATCAATGAAAAATCTAACCACAAAAATTGCAATTCGAATCACCTGCCAAATGTATTTACTTCTGACCAGTCACGAGCGACGTACCCAGCTTCATTTTACTGTAGTCTATGAATATGTTTTTCCCGAGGTTTGTCCTGTTATTGACACCCTGACACCAGTCTTTGACGCCAACTATTGACTCACAAGCTAGAAGGAACTTCTGTAGTGATCGACCGATACCGATACCGGTTATATCGGCCGAGGCCGATTTGTCGGTATCGGCCGTATGTATCGGCTATATCGGCCATATCGGCCAAATAACGAGAATAAATGACAAAAAATCACTAGTAGCATTTTTATTCAAATAGAGGAATCATTAAGGATAAGAACAGTTTAAATGGAAGATAAATATAATTGAATCCCCACAATAATAAAAGTTACCGTTTATTACAGCGGTGCCTAGTGTTTTGACTTTGACGCCTCTGAAAAAAAATCCGTTCTATTTTTTTCCACTGATAAAAAAATCCTGATTTTTCCTTCATACATACAAGAACTTGAAAAAAATCAAACTCAAATATTATTTCAAAAGGTAAAAATCTAAATTTATTCGGATTTATATTTTGAATCAAGTTTCTCATCCCTGTCCAAAACAATATGTAACTCTCTATGACCTTATATTCCACAATGTTTAAAGAAAGAATCACTAAAAACTATGTTAATGGGTTGTTTAGATGGGTAACTAAGAAAACATCAAAAAACAAATTGAAAATGATTTTATTCCAATTTGACTATCGGTAAGTATCGGCCAAAACAGGCATATCGGTCGATCACTACTTCTAAGCTTAAGAAAATAATTATACAGTTCTATCGAATGAATTTTGCATATTTTAATATACAGTGTGTCCCCGGATCGATGCAGGAATAGGTGAAAAAGACATAAAAAATTTGAATTGAAATTTCATCTTCTGGGGTTCAGCCCTGCTAAGATGGAATCTAATTTGTGTCATAATTTTAGTGTCCAAAAATCAAGTATGTCCTGGAAATTAACCTAAAAGCTTTTTCTCTCTCCAGTAAAGAGCTTCTTTTATGGGAGATACGACAAAATGTTATTGAAGAAAGTTGTTCAGAATGGAAAACTAATTGAGAATGCCAAATTTCAAAACCCTCCGCCTACCAAGATATTTTTCATTTTTCCATTTCAAGCTTCCAGAATCGCATGGAAATACATTTAATCGTGGTATTTTCAACGTTTATTTGTGTTTCTCAATTTTTAAATACTTTTATACTTTGCAAAACTGCGTAATCCATCATCGAGTTCATCATTAATAAAATTTATGATGAAGTGAGGCAACCTCTTATATAGAAACCTTGAGAGTGGAGAGGCTCTTTATTTATGTTTATGCATGGGGTCATTTTGATGTTTAAAATTTGTGTCTTGCACCCTGCACTTTCATCTCATCGGAATATTCATGAATACAATTAAATATTCAGCATTCTATGTGGATTTGAGATGCCATTTTCTCGAAAACGGTTGGATATCTGGTCTTCTCAATAAACGATATTATTTATGGGGCATCAAATATGCATGAAATATTCACAGAATTTCACGTAGAATGCAAAAATGGAATAAAAAATACATGTTTCCATTTGAAATAAAGAAGTTGAAAGCCGTAATTTATTTTGAAATTTTGTATTAGTAAATTTTTCCTTCTGAATAACATTTTTTGTCGCATCTCTCAAAGATATAATTATTATTATAATAAACATAGTTTTTTGGTTGACTTCCAAGACTAGTAAACCCACTTGACTTCTCGAAATTAAAATACTGACACAAATGTGGTTCCATTAAAGCAGGACTGGACTCCCAAAAGTGAAATTTCCATTCAAATAATTTTAGTATTTTCCATCTACAGAGTGTCCCAGAAAGAATGGGATAAACGGTAACAGCAGATTCCTCTCACAAAAATACTGCGATCGTCCCGAACTTGTCTATACCGAGAGTTGATATTAACAGAGATACAGGGTGTCAAAGTTGAATTTCAATTCTTGATTTATTTGAATAACCTTCAAAATAATCTAATTATATTGATGAAATTTGGTATATAAGGGTTGTTTGACATGCAAAATTCAAATCTGAGCACGGAATTGCTCTTACTTTTAGGGGGCGCCACTTACATACCTTTTCTCTCGTTCAAATAGTCATAACTTTTTTGTACGCACCCGTACATTTTATTAAAATCGAAAAATTGATTTTTCCTTCATATTTACATAAAAAAGGTATACTTTGTAGAAGTGGCTAGGAGTCACCGTTTTCAAGATATTTCCACTTCAAATCTCTTGTGTTGGTATATCCATCCAGTTACACATCAAAATTGTACCTATAGATATTTCCATAATATAAGTATATGGATATTTCACTAAATTAAAACTTGAAAACTGGAAAGGTCTGGAACAGTTTGTCGAAGTGTCTCTTAGAAGTAAGTATAAAGTTAAAAAGTTTAGTGAGACCTATAAACTGTGTGACTGCACTTCCGCACAGAAAATTACTATTTTCTTTTGATTTCATAATAAAGTGAAAGCTCGCCCTTCACGGGCAGCTCCAATAAGCGATTATCTCCCTTAAAATGTCAAATTTCTTGGAACCAATTTAAAATCTATGTTTTAACACATTTGTTTATACTTTTATTTATAAGTATATGCACATCCCATAAGCGAACAAAAAAGCTGGAACCGTGTCTGCCCGCCTAATTATGAGAGCTTTTGTTGTATTTATGTATATTATATGGCATATTCTAAAAGTTTGATTGATGGATTTTACTCTTATTTCATTAGTGGAAAACATAAACTTATAAATACAAATATGGTGGAAACCAAAAAGAGTTGTTTGATTTTCCAAATCTCCGTGTATTGCACCAATTATTTGTAATTCTGTTGACCAAACTAGAAGAACGCCGATCGTCTATTCACCTACCTCTGAATTAATCTCACTTGATTTAAGATATCTAAAGCAAATACCTTGAACCGTTATAAATATGAGCGATAATAATGACAAAAATATTATACCTAGGTAGGTACTCAAAGTTTAAAGTGAAACCTAACCAATCTGTGGTGATATATTAGTTCAAAAACTATTAAGTTACTTTAATATTTCAATGTATAATCGAGAACAAATCACTCAAACTAATTCAAATCGTTTTTGAATCAATAATAACACTCCAGAATAATAAATAATATTTTGTAGGGATTTTGTTGCACAAAAATTTTAAATCTTATGCAATCTCACACCTAAACACAAAATCCTGGATCACATAAGATTAATTTATGAACATTCATGCTCATATTTATCACCCACATGTGAATTCACGTCCCGCGAATAATTTAAAAATACGTCCATACAACAGCTGATATGAAGCATGCACCACTTTTTCCGCCATGTTTCAGCCGGCGAATCACAACTCTCACAAATCGATTTTGCGCATAATTGGATCTCCTAACCAAGGACAGACTTATGTGTACAAGTTTATGTCTGTTTCAACTTCCTCCCGGGAGACCCGACAAGCTGCCCGAGTATATTGTATTTATAAGTATATGGTCAAAAAAACTGGAGAAACCAGGTAGCTTTCTAAAATACAGAAGATTTTAGAGTTGCGAACGGCTACTATCCAGTGTTTGAAGCATCATTCCTCACGAAAATAATTACAACCTGTTTGACACACGGAAACCGCAAAACGCGACGGTTTCCTGTCTACTCCGTCTAGTATATCATGGAACGTTCGTTTAAAAATAGAACAAATACAATGCAGGTCGAAAAATGTTTCATGTAGAAAAGGAAAATACTAGGTCTAAGAGTTAAAAAAAAAATAGATAAATATTTGACAACCGCCCAGTGAGAGTCCGGTGGCATTGTTGTACTAGCTCTGACCTCGGTGTAAGATAAATTTACACAGTGGCTCTGACTGAATGTTGGTCTGGTTAGAGCTAGCAATGGTTGTCTACAATCAGTTCAGACTATATTCATATTGCAATAACTTGCCTCCACAAATGAAGAATATTGTGGATATCGATTTATTATGGACGGGCAGCTGGGACGACTCTAGAAGCTGAAAGGTTTTTCAAGTGTGCTTTTTTTTTTAGAGTCCCACTAGATTAAGTGGCGTAACTAAAAGTCCTTGCGCTTCCCTGTGGATTTTTGAAAGAGCATCGCCGTTTTGCACCCACCTTAATCCTCTTCATTACACTAAAAAATTGTTATCCACTAAATCATGCATAATAGTCAGATGGATGTCCGTCAAAGTGTAAAGCTAATCCTGTGCCTCGCGTCCAGGTTCCACTAGATTTTTGTCTGTGGTCAATATCAAAACGGGATATTACCTTAATATGCTCGTTCTGTATATTTTTTTATTACATATTTTGAAAAAGCGTGCAAAATTTCATCATTTTCCGAGCCCGTTTCCATAATATGTGAATCAATTATCAAAACCTTGCACATTTAAAACGCTCCGAGCTCGACCGATGACGTTCATGCTCGCATTTGTTATCACAAATAATCAGCAGAACCGCAGAGCGATAGAATTATGTCCATAACAAAAAACTATCCAATAAAACAATTTCAAACCTACGCGTACTCAACAGGTAGCCGATATTGAGGCGAGAGATGTAGTGAGTCCACAGCGACGTTAAACATATTTTCATATTTGAAGACCCGTGAGTTTTTCAATGTTCTTGCAATCGGGCTGAAAGTTTGTTTATGTGTTATTGGTGTGTGATATAACATAATAATGACAAAAGATATCGTTATCGAAATTTCACTGAACGAGCCTATTCGGGCATGTTCTAGAGCTGCACCGCCCTCCGCAAGGTCATATTTTCCAAGGAGTGGAAAGCAATCATTTCGAGGCAATTCTATTTAATTGATTGAATCAATAATAACAATAATTATTGATGAAATTTGGATTAATCAGATACAAAACAAATACCTCACAATCTGAATAAAATAATAATATAGTTCGCTTATGTAGTTGTTTTAACCATGGGATAAACTATTTTTCTACTCTTAAATGTTTTTCAATTATTCTGAGTTACATGCTACCTATGAATTAATCTTGTTAGAGCCACCTAGATATTTTGGAAATCGCAAGATGTCAGAATGATCACTGATTTTCTACTTTAAACTATATTGTTTGTTCATTTCATAACGGTCGGTTACTCATAAGTATGTGATATCAAGCGTTCTATAGTGAACGTTAATAAAATTACTTTTGAATTTGTGTTATTCAACATATATTTGAGGTACTTAGTGGAGATTGTGAAAATAACTTCGAATGTGTGTTGGTGTGGTGCTTTAAAGAACAAGGTCCTCTATTAACTGACTATTCTCAGAGAAGCAACTGGATAGGAAATCTAGTTGTAGACGGTATTCATATATTTGTTAGTAGCGCAAAACAATGTTATCAACTCCATGTATCATTCGTAACATCAAATTTTTGTTAAAAATGTACAATATGTTTTAATACATTGATCATAAGACGTGACTGTACTATATACGTGCTTTATGAAAAGCCTAATTGCCTGTGTAATATGACCGTTTTTATACTTTAAGTATTCGTTGATATTATCTGTACTATCTCAATATTGTAGCAGAGATCAGTGATAGATTATCAAACTAGTGTTAATAATTTTCTTCTCTTTAAGATTCATCCCTATCATCATGGCTGACGCCAAACAGGTGGAAGGTTACAAAGAGAGCGTGAAGAAAGATGCCGAACAGTTGGTGCTTGAAGGATTCCCAAAAATTATCGTAGAACTGAATGATTTACTGGAAACTTCAAAATTCAAGAGTAGATCCTTTTCTGATGTCCATCAAGACTTGAATATATGCATTCCGGATCCAATTGTTTTGAACAATAGCAACAATGCGTTGCCACCAACGAAAAAAACCAAATTCGACGACAGCATATCACATGAGATTATCAAGGAAAATATTCTGGTGCAGGGAACCGTACCTATAAATCAACCACTTCTGGACATTTTCGTTGAAGTTAAACCACGTCTAAGAAAGTTGGTAGAAGATGCAAACTTGCTGAAAATGTGGATTTCATACATGGTCCCCAAAATCGAGGATGGTAATAACTTTGGAGTCTCTATTTTGGAAGACACTCTTGGTGAGATTCAGTCCGTGGAATCTGAAGCGGCTACATTTCTGAGTCAAATATCCAGGTATTACGTCACAAGAGGAAAACTGATTTCTAAAGTGGTTAAGTATCCACATATCGACGACTACCGCAGAGCGGTACAAGAATTGGACGAAAAGGAGTACATTAGTATGTGGTTAATTATGTCGGAAGTGCGTAATAGGTACTGTTTACTTCATGACATTGTTTTGAAAAACTTGGATAAAATTAAGAAACCTCGTTCGACTAATGTGACAGAGTCTTTGTATTGAGTCGTTTACATCAATATATGTATCAATAATCATTCTAAACCGAGTTTTAATTTGTTCAGTATAACCAATTATTTCGCATAGAAATGTTCACAATAATCATATTTGAGGGTCTGTTTGAAGCAGCAAATGTGATAGATTTTTTTTGTACCTCCAAAGTACATATTATTTAGATGTGCCTTGCAAAAAATAAAATCTGCATAGTATTTACGATTGCCATAATATGATCAGAACCAGAACTACAGTAAGTAACTGAGTTGATATTTATATTAAATTAGACTTTTGAATTTAAATTCAACGATAAAAAAACTGCTTTTAATAATTA
This sequence comes from Orchestes rusci, assembly GCA_958502075.1. NCBI lineage: Eukaryota > Metazoa > Arthropoda > Insecta > Coleoptera > Curculionidae > Orchestes > Orchestes rusci. The sequence continues at coordinate 14,542,219 of OY293310.1, read as the reverse complement.
TTATTATTGGATTTCATACTTGAGGATTATCATAATTAATTGAATTTCATACTTGAGGATGATAATCCTTGGATGATTCTGAGACAAAAATGTCATATAATATGAGCGTGGGTTTATATTTTATTGACTCCTTTTGATATTTTTATACATCGTTTCGCAGGTCGCACAATAAGTGAAATAAGTAACTGTGTGTACGTCTGTGGCTAAGCAAGCCAATTCTTGAAGACATTTCCCTTCCACATTCTGGACATTAATAATTTTCGGCTGGAATATTCCGACGAGGCCTATAGCCTATCCGGCCTGATTTCTGTGAATGCAGCAACCACTTTCCTCCACTCGTTACGGTCCTGCGCAAGCTCTTCCCAATCTTCTTGAATAATCTGATGAAGCTGTCTCTGTTAAAGACGCTCTAGAGCTTTGATATGTATCCTGGATGGCACCCATGTCTCACAGCTATATGTTAATGCTGGAATAACTATTGCTTTATACACAGCGACTTTGGTGGATATAGCGAGGTCATGATCATCAAAAACTCTGTTTCTGAGTCTCCAAAAAGCTGCAGTGGCGGAATTTATGCGATGTTGGATTTCCTCATCAATGTTTCCTTTGCTGCTTACTAATAATAATAATAATAATAATAATAATAATCTTTATTTCTTGTTCCACAAATACATTACAGTAGACCTGATACATATAAGGGTAACAGAAATAGTGTCGACACTGATTTCCGCTCTTACACTAATACCTACAAGCTACAAAATATTCATTAACAGAGTATGGTTCAATCTGCACAAGAAATTTCTTGATATGTGTTTTGAACATTACAAAGGAGTCGATGGTCTTAATATAGCTTGGCAGATTATTAAATAGCTTTAGACACATGTAATAGGGGCTTCTCTCAGTTAAGGAGAGTCTGTGTCTGGGATATATAACATTTGCGGTTCTAGTATTGTAAGTATGGAATTCCGTTAAATTGAACATGATTTTATTTTTGAAAAAAAAACAACAGGCATTCATTTATATATATGCCAAACACAGTCAACTTGATTTGAAAAGACCCCTACAGGTCTCTCTGGAATTCATTTTCCTGATTATTCTAAGAACTCGTTTTTGAGTAACAAATATTTTAGTAGCCAATGAGCAACTTCCCCAAAAAATAATTCCATATTTGAGAACAGACACAAAATTAGCATAATACAGAACCATCAGACTTTTCAGATCCAGATAATTAGCAGTGACTCTAATTCCATAGCAGATTGAGTTCTATTTTTGTGTCAGCACTCTGACATGATCCGACCAATCCAGATACTCGTCCAAAACAATTCCTAAGAAATGTGTATTTTTCTTGAAATCCATCGCTGTCTCGTTAAGTGTTGCGTTTTCTGGAGTTTGAATTTTTGATTGTTTGGTCTTGAAGAGAATAATGTTCGTTTTATTTTCATTTAGTATAAGTCGGTTTTCCAGAAACCAGCTGCAAGTGTTCTGTAAAAAGACATCCCCTCGATCCATGACTCCATTCAGAGTTTTGTCACCAGTTAGTATCATCAGCATAACAGGTTATTTTGTCGCTTTCGTTACTGGTTCTGAAGTGAAGGTCATTCAGGAAGACAACGAATAGTATCGGACCTGCGATGCTTCCTTGTGCAATTCCAATCTGGTTAACCAACGTTTTCGAATAATAGTCTTTTCCGTCTTGTGTTATTTTCACAATTTGTTTCCTGCAAGACATGTATGATCGAAATAGTTCCAAGACATTGCCTCTTATCCCATAACGTTCCAATTTCAGCAATAATAATTTTGGATCAACACAGTCATATGCTTTCGATAGGTCCAAAAACATGCCTAATGCGATTTCACCCTTTTCCAAAAAATCAATTATCTGTTTTGTGAATTCAAATATTGCAGTCATGGTTGATTTGTTTTTCAAGTATGCATGTTGATTTTCTTGCAAGACTCCACACTTTGAAATGAACTGCATGAGTCTATCGCACATTGCCATCTCAACCAGTTTAGAGAACGATGATAACAGGCTAATAGGTCGATAGTTATCCATATTATTTGGATCACCTTTTTTGTATAGGGGCTTGATAATGGCTATCTTGAGTTGATCAGGGAAAACTCCTTCTTTGAATATATTATTGATTAGGTAGCAAAGGATATTTTTAATCGCAGGTACTACCATTTTGAGAATACTTGTTGGTATCTCATCTATACCACTAGAAAATTTGTTTTTGAGTCTGTTGGCCAACTGACACAGTTCAGTAGTTGTAATCGGTGACGGAAACATTGACTGATCATTCATGGGTATATTACTGGGAACATTGGAATGAGTTGACTTCATTGATTTTGTCAACTCTGGTATAATGGATGTTAGATAATTATTATATTCATTTGATAGAAGTTCTGGATCTCGGTCACTGCTAATTTCTGATACTTGACATTTACCTGTTATTTCTTTACAAATTGCCCACATGCATTTTGACTTATTGTCTGAGTTTTGTATTCGCTCTGCATAATTATTTGCCCTACTAGCTTTAAGCATGTCATCATAGTCTTTTTTAACAGATTTGTATTCGTCCCTATACACATTATTATACCTGGACAGTATCAGTAGATTATCCAACCTGTTCTTACAAATTCCTATTTCCGGCGAACAATTATATCTAGACTTTTTTTTCGTATTACATATGATTTTCTTTAGTGGAAAACAACGACCAAAGACTGAACTAAATATATCGATGAAGGATTTCCATTGTTGATTTACATTGCTTGTATGTATTTTATATACTTGATCCCACTTTTCGCTTCCTAAAGACTCCAAAAAGTGACTTTTATTTTCTTCAGAGAAGATCCTTCTATAACTAAAGGGCCTTTGATTCAGTGGTTTGCTTTGAAAAGTCACTTTTTGTGCCGTATGATCAGATATGACTGTATCCAAAACTTGACTTTTCATAAAAATAGAATTTGTGAAAATGTTATCAATACACGACGATGAATTAGAGTGATTCGAGTATTCTCAAAAATCGTTTGTTTGAGACCATATGATTCTAGGACACATACTAAATTTAATTTATGCACATTATCCTTCAAAAGTTCAATATTTAAGTCTCCCAAAATCACAATATTAATATTCTTTCCACCTGATGCAATAATTGACAAAATCCTATCTATGCTACAAGTAAAATTATTTACATTACCAGCTGGAGGTCTATAGACGCACACTATCGCTATTCGCATGTTATCGAAGTCACATTCCACTGCCGCGTATTCATATTCACCCTGCAAAGATAGATTATTCACTTGATTTATTTCGCGCACTCGTTTAACACTGATGGATGTAAATAGCACTTCCTCCATGCTGCCCACTGGGACGACAGAAAGCTGCTCCTAGTTTGAAGTTCGTGATACCCATATAGTTCAGCTCCTCCTTTGACCTCCAATGTTCCGTGATACATATCACTCTGCAATCATTATGAGCTCCCACCAATTCATTGACCAAGTCTAGGGAATTTCCCAGTGATTGCACGTTTTGATGGATGATTGAGATGACCTCTGGATGTTTATGTTCTGCATTTTAATTTTGTGCCTTATTGAAGCGGTTATTGGATTGTGTATTTTGGTGAATAATACTTTCACAAAAGGGTGACACTTTTTTTGCTACTGGCGTAAAAAAGACGGATCTGGGAAGTTTTCTGAATGGTAATTTGTTTGTTTTTGACGCTCCATTAATTTTCTTTGATACACTGGACAATGAATATTTCGTGCAGAATGTTTGCTATCGTAGGGGGAATATTTCATTTTAATGCAATTTGGGCACCTCAGGTATTTTTCCCCACAGTCTGTTCCATGGTGTTCACCTCCACACTTCTGGCAACATAGTTTGTTATCACAATATTTTGATACATGGCCGAATCCACAACATTTAAAGCAAATTACCAGGTTTGTGTGCTCTTGTACGTACACTTTTACGAAATCATAGTGTATGCGCTGCCTCTTCAAAAACCACTTAGTAATGGATGCTTGTGCTTGTAATATCCAGTTTTCTTTACTCGGGTTCCTACATGATCGTTTAGTGATCACTCTGATGTGGTCTTTCACTTTAAAGCCCAGATCTTTTTCTATCTCCTCATTTTGTGTGATGATGTCATCTACGAATTCATTGGTTGGTATTCCTTTCGTTATTCCAGTGATTGTGAACATAGGATCCTGATTTCGCTGTTCTTTTATCTTAATGGAGACTTTATCTCTAAGAACTTGTCTCAAACTTTCTTGTTGTTTAACATCGTGACTTTCAATAATGACTGATCCATTCTTTAGATATTTGACGTTTTTAAACTGCCCCCCTACGTCTTTAAGAGAAATGTTCTCTTTCAATTTCTGGATTGTTTGTCTGGAATCAGTTATATTTTCTATGCTGACCATTGTTTCCAGCTTTCTATCGATTTTAGGAGTTGTCCAATTTTCTGCTTGATTTCTGTTAGTGGTCTCTATTTGTTTATGATTCTCTTTATTGCTAGTGCTTACTTGTGCATATGTCTTCACTCTTTCTTCTTTGTGATGTGTGATTTCTTCTGCTGTATTGCCTGAATCGATTTTCTTGATGTTGTTAACCTTTTCCAGCTCTCCTATTCTATATATCAACAGTGTAAGGCATTTATGGATTTGACTACTTGCATTCCTAAGAGATGTCTGGTCCTCTTTAAGGGTTTCTGAAATTTCGATTTTGTTGGTCACTTCTTGGATAATGTCAAGAGCTGAGAAGACTTCATATACAATATCCAATTTGTCTTTTCCTTGTGGCTTATTGCTTTCCTTACTTGTTTCCTGTTTACTGTCCCTGGAAACGTCGCTGCTGTCATTCTGGATAATATGCTGTCTAGATATATTTCTGTCACATTGCTTCTTCATTGTATTCTCTGGATCTGCTGGACTTTCTTCAGATCGAAGTCTTTTCCCATTAGTCGCTTCTTCATCATCGTTATTAATTAAATAATTAAAATCAAATTTTTGAAATGGTGGAGATCGCATTGTTATTGAGTTTCTAGGTTTGAATATATCGAATGAATTAGAAGGTATCTCAACGTCAGCAAATCCAATAAAAGCATCATTCTTTTCAGATATCCCCGGTATTTGGCTAACATTCTTTACTGGTATTTTATCAGGGACTGGATTGTTTACATTAGAGATTCCAATGATTCTTTTTATCTCTTTTGAAGATAGCTGATCACCAGAACCAATTGACAAACTTCTCTTTTCCATCGTTATATAATCAGCTTTCACATTTCTTTTTGGTGTATTGTCTTTAGCTCCATCACTACTATCACCCATACCACTTTCAAAAATTAATTCGCAGTTTTAACTTGTTAAATCGACTGTAAAACACGGAGAAGTAAAAACGTTACTGTCGCCGTTAAATACCGATAATACTATGCTACCAAGATAGTTGAAGTCATGGTAGATCTACCATGTTCTACCATGGTTGAAGTGATCTACGGTTTCCAACGCGTTGCCTTGAAAGTAGTTTGCGTTTTCTTGCATTATCTGTTGATATTCATTTTGAGACCTAAAGCTTCGTGGGCCCACGTGTAGGTTTCGAGGATTATTTGCAGCTGTTCAGACGACTCAGCCAACAAACCGCAATCGTCATATTGCAAATCAGCGTTATTTTTTGATCTAGTCTTGGCTCTGAGTCTCTTGAGATTAAAGAGGCTTCCGTCAAATCGGTAATTGATGGCTATGCCTCGTTCTTCTAGCTTGATGTCCACCATCATGATTAGCGCAGTGACCAAAATATTACCTAGGCAATATAGAGATGACAATAGCGATTTACGTTACTAAGGCGGCTTTTCAAATTACGAGTCGAGATGTTTATGGACGAGGCGACCAAGGAGCCGAGTCTGGAATAATTTCTAGACGAGTAGTTTAATGACATTTAACGGCTGTGTATCGTACATTGTTTTGTTTCATACTGTGAATTTTTTTTCAATCGGTTTAAAGTGCTTTCTTGTCAAACCATACACTTAGAGTGGCGGACCTCCTCACATTCTTACCATGAGATGGCGCCAGCCAAACCATGTCATCACTTGGGTAATAAATAGGTTAATAACTATATGTTATCAACATTATATGTCAAGTTATGAAACGAAATAAAATAAATCAATCATGTTTTTACTTTTACCAAGCTTTTTCACTTTGTTTTTTCTGATAGATCAATTTTTAATCATTGTTGCATTATTTGTTTTATTCCATTCATTTCACATTTCAAAAATCAATAGGTATCTACCTAGATACCATTAGGATTTACATTTAAAAAACACCAAACTTTAATACTCCTTAAGTATTCGAGACATGAAAATTAGATCAGATTTTCACAAAATTCAAATAATCCAAAAATCCTTGGGCTTAAGGTACCATAAACCCCATTAAAACATTCACTTATTTTGATAAGAGAATCCAAAAGTGCAATGAAATACAGGAGGTTCCATTCAAAAAAACGAAACTTTGATACTTTCGAGACACCGGTAGTGAGTGTAGTATTTTAAAAAGTAACCATAAGATTACTCCCATATACCTCAAAAGTCGAACTTCTTCTTGAAAGTCACGTATTTTAGCAACAATATTACGATTCGTATAGCGTGAATAACCCTTTATAAATGTGGCCCCGTGGGAAACTCACCCAATATACGCGCGGCACGCAATGTGTTAATAACATATTAGTCAGCTGTACCTTTTTTGTCTTTGAAGGTATACAGGGTGAGTCATTGAAACGGGAACGCTAAATACGTCTAAACCGTTAAAGATATCGAAATGAACAAAATGGATTTGAATACATCATCATAAACAACAAACATGATTTGTGTGAAAATGACGTCGAAACATACAACAGAGGAATTTTAGAAGTCTTTTTATTGACATAAACAAACGAAACACATTTTGTGTCTCATTTTTTATTTATGTCCATTTTATAATATTTTCAATCTTATTTCAATTATTTATTTATTCTATTGCCATAAACTTTTTTTGTTGTAAATCGTGGATTTTGTTAAATAAAAATATTATATTATTAGTATTATTAAATTGTTTACATAAATTTGAATGGAAAATAGAAAAATACTTTCACAAACATTTTAAATTGTCAAAAAATTGCTGCTTGAGAATGTTTTTTCTTTTTTTCTCTCTTATATCGTAAACTAAACAAAAAGAGTATGTTTGAAATGAATTTCTTTTCGCTCCTTTTCTCCGTCCTTTACTTCAAGTTCTTAATACCATTAATATTGGGGGCTATGATTGAACGTTTACGTTCGTTTGTTGTTGTTTACTAATGCAAATGTTCCATTTGCTAACAGCGTAACCATGGTGAAACGGACATGTTAAGTTAACGTAAACGTTCAATCATACCCCCATCATCATGATTTGTAAGCAGTTATAATAATGTTCTATATTATGAATCTTGGTAAGTTTATCAAGAAAACAGCTTTTTCGTATTCTTGAGCGTCAAATTGACATCAAAGTTGTATTTATATTTGAAATTATTTAACACTTCATATTTTGAATAACTTTATTACAGCTGGACAAATACAATTGACAAAATGAACAATCTACTTATCCCATCATCCCCAAACTGGTATGAGAGTGACATTATGGCATGTTCCCCAGATAATACAGTTATCTATGGATCCAGATGTGAATTGGTGGTCATTAGGTCGACTCCAGATGATCAGCCTGACGATGTTCAGATAATAGCTAAAGCTCATGCATCAAAGTAAGTTAAAGAATGAATAATTTAATCAATTATTCGTTTCCGCAGAAACGGTATTGGGGGGCGTGGCAGGAGGAAAGGGGTCATTAGCATCCAGACCATAATATTGTCCATATATCCATGGTCTTAGTTCATACGGTACCTGATCTTCTATTGTTGTCAAGTCAACTCCAAGGTCCCATAACGTCGGCAGTTGCGGGTCAATTTCGTCTGACAGATGTTCTCTTTCTATTTTGTCCCATGATAAAGAGCCAAACGGCCAATTAACAGTGCATTTTTCAGTTAAAGCTACTTTAAATTTGAAAGATATAGCATGCTTCATGTTTATTCTTTTATACCCCCAACCTTCATCTCGTCTGGTTACTCTGTGGAAATAATCAACCAGTTCGGATAGTAAGTATCTCTTTGGCCCAACGGCTTGATATATTTTTCCATCAGAATCAGGGTCTCTTACCGCGGCAACCACACCTGCAGCAACATCACCCACATATACTGGCTGTTTTTCGGTTTTCTCACCTTTATCCCATAATGGTAATGTTTGAAATTCGTGCCTCCAAACATGCATGTAGTACTTCAGAAACCGATCTTCTTGGCCATACATGTCGGCTGGCCTAAATATTGTCGCATTCGGGAACTCTTCCAATACGGCTTCTTCACCCCAAGCCTTTGTTCTCAAAAACTGCGAGCCCTTTTTCAAAATATGAGTTTTCGGATTTTCATTGGCATTTAAAGATGAGGAATGTATCAATTTCGCAACTCCCGATTCTTTGGCAACTCTTGCGATTGTTCGACATCCAGTGACATGAACGTCCTCAAAACTGAAATTTCTAGTCTCCCAGTCTCGACCTATTAAATTGATCACGACATTTGAGTATCTCATCACCTTATGTAGTGATTCTTCGTCTCTCAAATTGAATGGATGAAAATATACTTGACCGAGATCACCAACCACTTTCAGTCGGAAAGGTTCGCTGTTATCGCATCTGTATGGAAAAATCATCTGGGTGCCTATTCGACCAAGTCTTGTGCAAACATATCTTCCCAAAAATCCTGTACATCCGAAGACGGTGGCTACTATGCCGTTAAAACTGTTTCGTCCTCCAGTGCCTCTTTTATAGATGGAAAGGTTTTTGAAGTCGCAGTCTTCAGTTGATACGTTTCTATATTTTAGCGTGAAGGCCGGATAGATTTTGTTAAAAATAACAGAGGATCTGCGAAAATTCATCGTGCAAGTTTAGTAAACAATTGTTGCGGAATATTTATTTCCCTTTTGACTGACGTATACATGTCAAATATGAAGGTGGTTCGGTTTTCATACTACGAGCGATCTGTCAACACTCGAATCTTCATGGCTCGCAGCAAGCGTGCGAGAAATTCGCGGTGGTCTTGTGCTCTCGAAGTAAATGGATCGTACCTTCTCAATCACAGAACATAATAATATAGAAGGACCACTCTGCCAAACGCGCGAAACCCTCCCGACAACCGCCGACGTTCCTAACATACTCCCCGCGCCTCTACTCTGCCGTATTCAGCCACTCTACGTTTTTGAGCGTCAAGGGCATATATTTTATACTTTGTCTGACACTCTCGTAAGTCTCGTATAAACCACATGTTAGCGCGGCTCAGGAATGGACCGGCTTTAATTTGGTGATGCTAGTTCAGAGTGCCGCACAGGAGTGAACCTCCTATATTATTATTAGCCCAACATATCCGTTTCACTAAGTGACGGTAAGCAAATAGAACATTTCTATTATACAGGGTGGCTGTAAAAGGTCTACAAAATCTGACTACATATTCCTGAGGTCAAAATAAGCCGATTTAAAGCAAATTACCTTATTCCGAAATTTAAGGTAAATAATTTGATTATTCTGGTGTGGCATCGAACACTAAAACCCAAATATCTCGAAAACTACTTATTCTTGCAGATTATAACAAGACCACCTTTTTTGCTTAAAACTGTCTATAAGATCGTTTTCTATACAAAAAAAGGTTGAAAACCATACCAAGAAAAAAGTTATGGCCAATTTAAACCATCAGAAGTGTAGTGTGCAGCGCCCTCTAACGGCCACAATGAAAAGGTGTACATATTCAGGTTTTGCATAAAAAAAAAACCCGGATACCAATTTTCAAAGTAATACGTTAAAAAATGTTCACAATCCGATTTTTATTGTTTGACTTAATCACCCTGTATCTTGATAACGTAGCGATTTCGGGCTGAGGTAAGTTGCTTTTAATCGGTTTATTTTGACCCCAGGAATATGTGGTAATATTTCGTAAAGACCGTTAACAGTCGGGAGGAACGGACCAAATTTCAGGTACGTATTCCTGAGCCCATTTCATGAAAAAAAGCCCATATAAACAAACATAGGTCCGGAAGTGTTTTGTTTTTGAGATACAGAGTTTTGAACTTTAAAAATAAAATCGCTATTTAGAAATTTTGCCAAAATGCTCTGACCGATTTTTTTGATACTTGACAGAGTTCTGATCATAGACTTACAATAACAAGACACATAACGCCTATACCTTTAGCATTGAATGTTTTGGTCCCAACACAATGATGAAAGAGGCCAGTTTAGTTTTTGTTTAAGTAAACAAAAACTCACTGGTAAGTACCAGTGAAATTACGAAATGTCTGCCTGATTTCTCTTTCTGGTCACACACTACAGACTTTCTAGGCATTGTTTTATCAATAAAACACTAAATAGGGCAATTTAGAATAGAAAATATTTCACAGAGCTAGGTTTTGTCCTGAGATATTGAGGAATAAATCAGTAGTAACTTCCTTACCTCTCAAAACGATATTTTGTAAACAATAGCGTCAGAGAAACTCACTTTGTGGCAAAAAACAAAAATTGTTGATTTAGAAGATTAGCTGTTGAATTAAATTATTTTTCCGGATTTTTTTCATAAAGCCTTAGAACATTCAGGGCACATGACAACATAGCTGAAAAAAGAGTAAATATTCATATGAGGGATGTTGGGGTTAGGAATATTTGTTTTGTTACTTGTCTTAGTCTATGGTTCTGATAGTAAAAGCCCACTCAAGCCCTTGCTAGGTGAAAATTTTAAAGGGTCGTGCATCTCACCGAATGTTTATGTGAAATGAATGTACGCTAAGGACTTTCTCGTAATGTTTATTTTTGTGTCAAATAAAAACACCAGAAATACAACTTTTTTGCCTCCTAGATTTTTTGTGGCTTTGTTTTGGAAACAAAAATCTTTCAATTTCCGCAAAATATTTTTATTTCATCATTCGAACGAGTAAAGTATTTTAAAACAAGTAAAACGACGCCAGGTACGGAAAAATTGTTTTTGTTTGCTTCATTCGGGAAAAAAATCACAATTAAGTCAGTGGCGTTCATTTTACATTTTTTTTTTAATTTGATCACTCTGTATCTTAAAAACAATACACTTCCGGGCTTATGTTTATATAGACTTTTTTTCATTAAATTAGCTCAGAAATACCTACCTGAAGTATGGTCCGTTCCTCCCGACTGTATTAGTAAACAGTCGTAAGCTGGAAATGCGGTTTCTTGGCCTGGGTCATAAATAGTATCAATGCCCGCTTACGTCACTGTACTATTTGCGCGGACTCCATATTACCAAGTTTCATTTTTCAGGATAATATCTGTGAATATAAACAGAAACTGGGGATCCCCTCATAAATATGTCGTATCAGTATCTGAAGATAGAATTATCAAGCTGTGGGACCTGGAAACAACTACCAAGATAATGTCTCATAATAAACATGTGAGGATAATCTCTTCGAATATACAGGGTGTTTCCTAATTGAATGTCAATGTTTATGTGGGTGATTTTTGGGTCCATTTTAAGACAAAAACTGCAGATGAACATAATGTAAATGTTCTAAACGTCTTACCTTTTGAGATACAGAGTGGTGAATTAAATCATTTATTATCAATATCTACAATACCATTTAAGATATTTAAATGAAATTGGTCATACATGTACTATGAATCAAGAGGCATTTTTTAATGTATGTAACGGGTGTTTTTTTTTAGGTACAGAACTTTTAAATGAAATAAAACCCAAGAAAGTTATGTTGACGTCCATGGTTTTGGCTTTATTGTAAAGATAACGTTATGCCATTTGTGCTTGAATGTGACTTGGACTTGGGTAATATGGGCGCCGCCGCGTCTGGCCCGGATTCCGGATAAAGCGCAAAGGAAGGTTAATTTTCTACCACTGTTACCAGCATTTTTTTCCACGGTCGTATGATATCTCACCCATGGACTACTTTCTATGGGGATAAGTGAAGTCGCTAGTCTATTCTTATAAATTAACGACGTTTGATCAGCTGGAAGTCAACATTCGCTCCGTTATGTGCTATTTTGTTGGAAAAAGTGGTAGAAAATTGGCCTCAGAGATCGCGCTTTATATGGACCAGCCGCGGCGCCCATATGCCCCAAATCACATTTAAGTCCAAATCGCATAAAATTATCTTTACAATAAAGCCAAAACCATGGACGTTAACATAACTTTCTTGGGTTTTATTTCATTTCAAAGTTCTATACCTCTAAAAAAAACACACATCATCTCCACCAGTGGCGTTCGTACGTAATTTGACCTGCCTATTTTATTGTTATGATCATGCAGAGAAACGGTTTTTATTTTCTAAGCAAAAACCGTGCATCGGATTGAAAAAATCAAGTCATCAACTTGGGTTGGAAATGATTATTGGTCATACATTACAATGAATCAAGAGGCATTTTTTAATGTATGTATCTCCACCAGTGGCGTTCGTACTTAATTTGACCTGCCTATTTTATTGTTATGATCATGCTGAGAAACGGTTTTTATTTATTCATTCATAAACCGTGCATCGGATTGAAAAAAAAACAAGTGATCAACTTTGGTTAGAAATGATCGAGGATTTCAAAAATTATTTTTATTTCAGGAAAAATGCAGTGGCGTACCATCAATGTCTGCCAAAATAGGCAGGTCAAATTACGTACGAACGCCACTGGTGAAAATTTGAGAAAAAGTGATACATTAAAAAATGCCTCTTGATTCATAGTACATGTATGTATGAAAAATTTCATAAAAATATCTGAAGTGGTATAGTGGATATTAATAATAAATGATTTATTTTAAAAACTTTACCACTCTGTATCTCAAAAGGTAAGACGTTCAGGGCATATGTTCATATGAAGTTTTTGTCTTAAAATGGACCCAAAAATCACCCACATGAATATTGACATTCACTTAGGAAACACCCTGCCTGCATAGCTAATACAAAATAAGGACAGATGATTACATTTTATCCATCACTGTTGACAGATCGTAATAAAAGTATAAACAGGAAACATTTTAGAAGCTGATATTCGCTCCAAAACAAAACATCACACGGCATCACTGTCGGCTGTCCGTGTACCCACATAATAAGAGGCGGGCAATTTGGACCGCAATGAAAATATTTACGGTTGTTTTTCTGTAGTGGAATCACGGCGCCCATTTAAATACGTCGTCAATGACGTACAAGTGAATTTATTTTGTATCAGCTATAATATTATAATATTTTCTTAATTATTATTATTGCCGATTTTCATAGGCAATAATTGAGAAATCCAAAATGATAGGAGCGTGCTTCGCTGGCGATGACCGCATCGTGAGTGTATCAGAGAAAGGTTCTGTCGTTGTTTGGAACTTGAACATAAATGAGACACATGTTTTGGGCCCTCTTTTTCCAAAGGGAAACGTGACTTGCCTGTCAGTATGTCCACATGCAAAATACTTGGCAGCTTTTGGTTTACATACAGGGCTTGTAGTGGTTGCTGATTTGAGACGTGAGTAGTCTGTTTAATTATTATGAATAACGTCTTTCATTCTATGTTGAACGGAACAGTATCGTGATAAATGGCAAGAATCACATTCATCTAAGATGCGCCCTCCTTTTAACAGTTTTATCCCGAATAGAAATCATCAGTCAGGCAGCATGGCACTACTCACCGGTATCATGAGGGCGGTATCGGCATCTATTACGGTTCTGTACCAACTCTTCCGTTTATCATCGGATAACCGTTAACATAAAGTCTGTAATAATATATGTCTTTTCTTCTGTCATACGCATCACGTACATCTTTAACGAAGGCGTTCTGACTCTTCTGAGTTTTGACGTTTGACGATTTTTGGGCTTGGCCTTGAGAGATCTTTTTTTTTTAATGTAGGGACGGTTGGCACTGCTGCTAGGCAATTTGCTAGCTCAGTATATATAGATATGTAAGGGCACGTCATAGACGGCAAGACGGGATCGTAGGGTAGAGAGGGATACCGGTTTTTACATTCCTTGCAATGGGACCTACATTTTAACGTGGACTCCGAACCACGGTCCTCGACCGCATCGGAGCACAGACTGATTTACCAGTGTGTACTGGAGAAACAGCCGCGCTCGCGGTGGAATCTACTGACTGGCGAGTGTGTATCTTTGTTCCTCGTTCCCTACGAGAATATCCGATTCACTCCGGCCTGGTTACCGGCGTGAATAGAGAGAACAACTATACCTTTTGCACTCTGCCTCGTGGGTTCCGCTAAAATACCAGGCATTCGACTTTTCACGGTCTATTGCCATTGCTGTGGATCGAACCCAGCACCGGGCCGGTTCCCAGTTTTATTTGTTTGTTATGGTTTTTAGTTTTTGAGGTTATAAGTTATCGTTTATCGTTCTTGTTATAGAGTGAGCGGTTTTTAATGTTACCAGGTTCAGTGAAGGTACATAATTTTTTTTCAGTTTCGACTCAAATCCCACGTTACAAATAATGACGAATTTTTTTCTTTGGCGCAAAAGTCAACGTCAGAAATGATCGGAATATATTCTAGCATTTTCAACCTTGATCTCACAAACACTTTTCCGTCCGTGCATTCAGAATATCTTTGGCGGTTGGAGACCGAAAGAATGGGTAGCTAGTCAGATAGTTTTTACACTGCTTATCATTATTGTGGTTGCAACACACCTGTGCATCACTGATGTACACAATCAAAAAAACATAACCCCACTTAGTCTCCTTGTGACGTCAGCGGAGATGTGCGTAATGCTATAGTATCATGAGTAAGGGTAACCGAACATACCTCTATCAAAAATCATCCGTTACTTCTTCAGAGGGCTTTAAGAAGATTTTATGATGTCTAGAAGCGAAAACTACAGAATTAGAAGTCCCGTTTCAGTTATTTTTGTTAAGTTTTAATTACATTGAACAAAAAATCGTAAAGATATTTTCCTCAGGGTGTTACAAATTCGATGTTCACCATTGGTATCTAAATTCCGTTTGAAAATTTTTAAAAAAAATCCGACTTCATATCACTTCCTACAAAATTCCGTGAAAATGGTTTCAATTCTTTTCTTGATTTATTTCAAACTAAATGTCATCTTCACGGCCACTTTCTACCAAATGTGATCCGTCTGCGAACAAAGTTGAAGATAATCAACATTGCTTTCTTTTAATAGTGGAATAGTTTCGTTTCAAGCTTAATTTTAATTCTTCTCAAGGCCTACTATTGCTATTTAAACTTATCCGCATTGTGTTCACTGTTATGGACTGCAGATTATCTTCATTTTTTTGCCCGATTACGCGAAAACGGCTACACAAATCAGAAAATGTCCAAAACATTTTTTGATCAGAATTTCGAGATTTATAACACTGTGTAAAAAATGCCATGTTGCGATCTAATAAAATATCGCAACGCTGAAACTTTTTTTTTTATTTTCTTAGTTGGATCATTTTACACAACTTTTCTTTTGGAAGTACTAGTCTATCTCTCCAAATAAAACAGTTGGCCTATGTCAGGTTTTAAAAAATTTACACTGTATACCTTCCGTTTTTTTTTTAAATCAATGAAATTATAAACACCCCACCAAATCTGCTCATCGAGACACTATCTAGTTGATCCTTTCAACTTTCTCAAACGAATAGAAAGATTATAATATGATATTCTGAAAGTACTTGTCAGTATAATTTCAAAAAGAAAACATTATTAAACTGCACATCCTATAGGCTCCGGAACTACCATATTCACATTGAGAGGTCATATGAAATCAGTGGTTGCATTGTCTTGGTGTCCGGCACCTTACAATATTTTCCCTACCAAACCACAAAACGTCATCGTTCAGACAAACTCTGAGATAACCCAAAAAGAGTCACTCACAAACGAGGCAGAGACAGCTAAAAGTGAAGAAAAAACTGAAGAAAACACAGAAAATGAAAAAGAATCTGAAAATGAGGTCGAAATCTTCGACTTTTTGAAAGAATGTGCCGATCTGAAGAATAAAATTCAACAACACCTTTCAAATGATGACGAATTGACAACTGAACCAGATCAAGAAGCCACAGCAATAAAACAAGAAGCAATTGATGACAATGAACCAATTGGAGAAACCGAATCTCCGAGCGAAGCTGGTTTGAACAACAAATCTGAAAATCTTTTAATGACTAAATCAGATCTCGAAGTTAAAGAACCAGTGGATCAAAAAAAGGATATGGATGTCTCTCATTCAAGTAATGAGAGCAAAACCTTTGAATCAGTTAGCAGCTGTGATATTGACTTGGGGTGTGTCAAACCTAAAGGTGAGGTCAAAGAAGAGAATCAGGCTGATTCAGAAGTCTTTCATGATGCATTGAGCGAAAATGTCGGCAATACAGAGGCTAATATAAGTACTGAAGAAACAAGGTGCATTTCGAAAGTGATTGAAGAAGAAGCGCCCAGGAAAGAGTTTTTGTTGGCTTCTTCCGGAAAAGACCAGTGAGTATAGTTGACCTTGATTGATTATTATAGATGCGCAATCCATTGTACAAAGCCGGCAGTCTAATTAGAAAATGATAATTTTCAGAAATATTTACATTTGGCGTGCAGGCACTGATGGAAGAATGCAAACTTTCTTGAAATTGCCACATGTAAAAAATCAAGCCAGAACAAATCACGACAGGGCTTCTATTCCAATCTGCTGGGTAACTCCAACTGTGATATTGTCTTCCTCCAAGAACGCTGAACTTTTGCAGTGGACTTTGCCGAAACCTTTATCGTAAGTAGACTTTTCTGTTGCTAAATAATATGTTTAAATTGCTGTTTTCCGTACCTTTAGTCGAAACTTGATCTCAGACTTGAATCATATTCTGTCAAGCTTCACAAAACGTGGTATTTACCGTGAATTCAATCGTTGTACTATTTCGATTTCTTTGGAATTTATTGACTGTGGAAAAACTATAACAATTTTATAGAAAAAAGTCGTCTGATCCTATCTACTAAAACTACGTCCAAAATATTGTGTTCTTTTGTACAGAGATTAATGAGTTACTGGGGTTTGTTCAGATTTCTCATGTATTTTTGGATAAAGGATTAATTTCTAAGGACATGAAACATTTTCACAGCCACAGGTGTTCATGAATATACTCAACACCGATTTCACAAAAAAATTACACCAAATATCAATGAAACAGCCCCAATACCTTAACCAGGGCACACAATCAACATAACAAAACATAATATCGGATATAACTAAACGTAACGTCAGAATAACGTCATCTGAGAGGTAGGACGCTGTAAAATTTTAATTTTAAGGACAAATAAATGCGTTACCTACCATTCAACCAATGGGAAAACGGGTTTTTGTCGCTTCTCATTGAGTTCTCTGGTCTGATATTCTCAACTGATGAATCTGCAACAACGGCCCTATCAACTGGCCACCAAAGATTACACCAATGGATGTTTCCATACTACATATGGAGTTTTATTGAATATAGGTTGTAGCGAACTATGCTGCAGGATCTAAATGATTTAGTTATAAGAATTCGACGGGATGTAACAAAATGACTCCTAGAATGTTAGAAGAAGTCCATGAAAAGATGCTTGTGAATTTGCAAAAAGTATGACATGTTTGAAATGCTATAAACAATGAATTGACGGATTTTTACAGTTTTTGCAGAGATGAACATATTTTGTTTTAACGATAAGTCACCTACACTCATGGTCAGATGAATAGCACAATCCTAGAATTTTATAAAACATTGACACTGCATCAGTTATCAAAGAAGTTTTGTTGCATTTGAAAACTTTTATCCATTCCATTCTACATTCCACAGCATTGTTTGTGGAGAAACTTGAGATCTTATTTTCTCTGCTTCCTGAGAAGAGCAGAACTGTGCTTGTTGGCGACTTTAATATTGATTTTCTGGATTCTACTTCTAACTTCACCACTGCGTTGGCCATGTTAATGAAGTCGTACGATTTCAAAATGCACATTAAGGTGCCAACTCGAATCATTAAGAATTCAGTCTCACTCATCGATTATTGCTGTTCAAATCTGAATGACCTTGTTACATGTGAAGTCGGACCGTCGGGTTTATCAGATCACGACGTAATAACCAAGTTCAGTATTGGTCGTTTATTTAGCAACACCAGCAAGTTCAAGCAAAGTTGTTCATCGGCTGATTGGCCTTCAATTTTTGCTTCGTCCTCTGTGCCCTTAGAGTCTTTTCACGGTTTACTGAAAGATTGTTTCGGTAAATCTTTTCCTCTGTAGAAAATTAAGTTTAAGAAAAGGAAACCTAGGATAACTAGGGGTCTGCGTATCTCTTCTAGAAATTTGAGATGTCTTCATCAAATAAGAAGATTTACCAATAATCCAGCCTTTCATTCTTATTTCAGGCGTTATCGTTCACTCTTCAGAATCTTAGTAAGAAAAGCCATGGACAGGCATTACAGTGAAAGATTTGATGGTTCTCGTGATATTCAAAGATGGTCCATAATTAATAAGATTAGGGGTAGGAATAGGGCATCGACAGTGCCGAAACTAACTCCAGACTGTCTCAATACTTTCTACTGCTCTGCTGCCGGAGCTTTGACTGGGAGGATTCACACAGTTAGTGATCCTCTGTTATACTTAAATGATCGGAATTGTGGTGATACCTTTTTTTTTGTTCCCACCTATGACGGGGAGGTTCGTGAATGTCTTCTTGAGATCAAGAATAAAAGATCTTCAGGTGATGATGAATTATCTGCTGATGTCATATTGTCCTTGCCTGATCATGCTATTATTGCCTTAGCTGAGGCAATTAATCATTCCTGGTGCTCTGGTCATTTTCCCGAATGCTTGAAGATCGCGTGTATTATTCCTATTTTCAAGGAAGGTGATCCTGATGATCCTAGTAGTTTTAGACCTATTGCGCTTCTCTCTGTATTATCTAAAGTGGTTGAGAAACTAACCAAGAGGAGAATGATGACATTTCTTGAAGGCAAAACCATTCTGCACCCCAACCAGTTTGCCTATCAGGATTCCACCGGGACCTCTGATGCCATATATAACTTCTTGGAAGAGGTATATTTAGGTGTAAATAGTAAAGAAGGAGTAGCAGCGGTCTTGTGCGACCTATCGAAGGCTTTTGATTGCGTAGATCATGGAATCTTACTAAGGAAATTGGAAATTTATGGCTTTAGGGGTGTGTTCATTAAGTGGTTGAAGTCGTTTTTGTCCGATAGGTTTCAGAGAGTTGTAGTGGGCCCAGGTTCTTCAGATCTGGCTGAGATGAAGTGGGGCGTTCCTCAGGGTTCTGTACTTGACCCTCTTCTATTTCTTTTGTACGTGAATGATTTGCCTCGATTGCCGATTCAAGGTACTATAACACTTTTTGCGGATGACACATCTATCGTTTGGCGGCATAGGAATGCTTCTGTGTTAAATGAAATAATTACGACTGATATTGGTTTGATAAGGAGATGGTTCAATGATAACCTTCTCACTCTCAATGTGGAAAAGACGCATATAATTTCTTTCAGGGTCTCAGTTGAGGAAGTTCTTCTTGGCTCATGTCCTTTGGAGCAAAAAGAGCATGCAAAGTTTTTGGGCGTCATTGTTGACCGGTATCTAAGATTTGGGGAACACATTTCAAAGATGTGCTCAAGGGTGTCATCTGGGTGTTATGCCGTTAGGGTTGCAGCTAAAGAACCGTTTATCATTCTCTGGTAGAGTCGCACCTGCGTTATGGCATTGCGTTTTGGGGTAATGCTAATCAGGGGTTATTGAGCTCGTTGTTTGTTCTTCAAAAGAGGTCCATCAGAGCATTGTATGGAATGGGTCCTCGTGATTCCTGTAGATCTGTGTTTAGAGAGAAGAACATTTTGACACTGACTTCTCTGTTTATTTTGGAGGTAGTTACATTAATTTTTAAGCTCCAGGATAGATTGCCATTTCATGGACATGAGCATTTAACCCGTCAAAGTAACAATATCACCATTCCTAGACCTACACCATCTCTAATACAGAAGTCCATTTTGTTTGATGGTAGCAGAGTATTTAATCATCTTCCACCCAAGATTCGACAGTGTAAAGATATTCGAAAATTCAGGGCTAGTGTGAAGAAAATTTTACTGACTGGAGCTTATTACACCTTGAGTGACTATTTTTTGAACCCCGTGTTGTAGTATTACTTATCTGTCTTTTTTAATGTGAAATTCAATACTGTTCTATATTAATGATTGTTGCTTCAAGTTTGTTTCATGTAGGTTAATGTAAAATATTTATGATTGTTATTTATATTTTGATTTATGTAACATTTTGCAGTATCTACTCATGCTTTGTCAATGAATGTTTATACATTTTCGACAATAAAGTATTCTTGATTTTGATTTTTTGATTGATTTGCCAGTTTACGGAAAGCGTATTGGAAATGCCTAAGCGTTACAGAACCTCTGATGAATTACGGCATCTGATTGGTCAATGTTTTTCGCGGTTGATTTTAAGATCGAATAATGATTTTATCTATGATGGGTACAATTTATAAGAATTCTACATAATGACGAAAATGAGTTCGTGAAATGGGCGTGGAAATGCAGAATACAAAAACAATTATTTGTTATAATATTACACCCGTTGGTAAAAATATTATTGTGATCATGTAAAAATCAGTTTTCATTTTATTTATTTTTACTAATATTATATAGGGTGTATTTTAAGTTGGGGTTATCCTTAGAACATGGAACCCACTAGAACTAGCGTACACCCTAGATTCCGGGCAAATTTTTTGCCACTGTAATAAATATGTTATTATTTACATCTCGTCAGTTGAATTCGTTCAACGTTAGTTCAACGTTGCCTTGTTGCAAATAAAAAGCACTCGGAGTTTTCACTTTTTATCAAAAAGGATTAACCAGTGTATTAACGAGGTCATGTTTTAATTTTTTATTTGTTTCAATATCGTTGATGTTATAGGACAGTTATAATTTACTGATTATTGATAAGTTTTGTTCACATAAATCAGCTGTTCGGCCTACAAAAATATTGAATTTTGAACAAGCCGACAACAGCGTTCCAAGGGAGCTACAGGCTATGATTGGTTAAAATCACCTGTGATTGGTTGATCTCAAATAGGCATTTGTGTCGTGTTGCCAGATGTATTTCGTAGCATCGTGTCTACATAAGTAACTAAGGTTCATGGAAAAATATGGGTCTCATTGAAAATGTTTTATCATCACTAGTGATTTAAAAATGTAAAAATGTGAGAGAGAATTTGAAAGCAAATTTTTCAAATACCTAAAACATTTTCTCGAAAACTGAAACATAAAGGTTACGTCGCTAAATAAAGAAATCAAATATCAAACCAGTCCTTGTGTGACAATTTTGAACAGTTTCTGCAGACTTAACATCTGAATGATGATTTTGCATTTCCATTATCTTTCAGATTTAATACACTTTTTGTTAGAATTTCGTCTTTCACAGGGACTTATTTGATTTATTTATTTAGCAACATAACCTTTATTTTTGAGTTGTCGAGAAAATGGTATGAGAGAAATTAGCTTTTTTATCAAGTCCTGTCTCACGTTAAAAGGAAAACCCCAACTTTCAATACACCCTGTATTATAATGTACATATATAAAATCAAAAACAACCCATGCAAATCTATGATTATATTATTCTGCATTGAATTACATGATGCAAATGATTTTTTTCCTGACTGTAACTTTCTGTTTGGAATCATGAAAACTCAAAAGACGCGAAAAGGCTGTGAAAATATTTTTTCAGAATCTGTTTATTGATGAAACAATTTTTGCAAATTAGATTAATGAATCTTGTCTAACGAGCTCTTTCCGTGTGATTTTTTCATTGAAAAAGTAATGGTGTTTTGGGAAAAATTGGCTTGATAGATGAAACAATTTTTGCAAATTACCTAGATCAATGAATCTTATCGAAAGAACCCTTCCCATGTGATTTTTTTATAGAATAAGTTTCAATGTGGAAAAGTTATGGAGTTTATAAAAGTTGGGTAATTTCATGAGAATTTAGAAAATATTCAGAATAAAACCGTGTAAATAATCTCAAAATAATAAATATAAATAATAAATAATCGTTAATTTAGCAATTCAGCTATACAAGAAAATAAAATTAATTTAATTAAAATCATGCGATCTTGGAAGTGATATCTAATAATAATACAAGGTAGGTATGCCTTGATGTATGTACCTGTTTAAGGCTATAAAATGGGATAGGTAAGCCAAATTTTGAAAATAATTTTTTTGAATTGAAAACCAGCACTCTCCCTATAAAAATTTGCCAACTATTTATATTTTGTTACATGAAAAAGAATGTTGGTTCTATTATAGTTATTTACGTTACTAAGGCGGTAAATGACTTTTTAAATTACGAGTCAAGATGTTTATGGACGAGGCGACGAAGGAGCCGAGTCTAGAATATCTAGACGAGTAGATAAGACAGTGAATGAAAATATCGTGTTTGGCGCCAGCCAAACTGTGTTACCATGCTACGAATGCAATTTCACAGTCTTTGATGATGCAAAATGTCATTTTTGGAGTAGTCAAGTAATTTTTTTTTACAGTCTCTGATGATGTAAAGTATCATTTACCGGACTGGTTTTGGGTCCGGTAAATGATACTTTACGGTACAGTATGAAATAAATTAAATAATGTAGGTAGGTACATAATATTTGTTGTAAAAATTTCTTATTGTCCAGGTGCTTTTAACTATTTCAGATTTTTTCAGAATCTGTCTGATTCTATGTTTTTGTACAGATTCACATCTATTTTAATGCAAATTATTCTGAATTGAAGTTCTCACAAAAACCAAGAAGAAATACAGAACTAAGGTTAAGTGTAATATGTAGAGGGCAAATAGGAATTTAGGAATTGACAAATTTCAAGGAGCAATCCTACCGTCAAGACGCCAACCAATCAGAAGCCATTATTAACCGGAGGTTCTGTAACGCTTAGCTTTTCCAATACGCTTACGGAAACTAGCTAATTTTTACAATAAAAAGGTTTAGGGCCCTTTTTGACGTTCAAAAAAAGATGTCAATAATAAAACATTTTTATTTGTGTAACCTCTGTTTAAAATGGCTAGCGCCATTCGAAGGATGAGCAAAATCTTTTGCCAAGTCTAAAATTTTAGCTATCCGCTGTTGTGAAATTTTCGTTGGTGCTCTCCATTTTTATCAAAAGTTACGCAGAAAAAAGTCTAAGCTTCAACATCTTCATTCAAGATCGCGATAAAAAGGCAGTGAATATTTTTTTGAAAACAAATCGACTGGACCCGTAAACTGACAAATGGATTGAAGATATTAAATGCATCAATACTTCTTCGATGACTGAGCAAGGTTTTATCAAATTTTAGGCATGTGCTATTTATCTGTACCTTGACGATTAAAAAAAATCTTTTAATCAGTGAATCAGGTTTCCAACTTTGCAAAAACTGTAGAAATCGGTCAATCCATTGCAGAGTTATAGCATCTCAAATATTTTGCGTCTGGGAATATTAACATCATTACAGTCACGAACCGTATTGTATCGCCTGAATTCAATGCTCTCCGGAATGGCATACTCATGACTTCATGAATCACCCTGTATATCATGTTTCTTTGTTTCTATGAGAGATCCATTCCATATAGTATGAGAGCCAACGACACTGTACCTTTCGTCATAAGGGGTGTTGAAAAAAAAAGTCTCAGGAAGTAGTTTGTAAGGGGAGGAAAAATATAAACCAGTCATGTCTGCCAGGCATATCCTGTGCTTTAATAATTGAAATATAGCCGCCAAACAACTTTCGATCTACGTCATCGTTGCCACCTAGCTCGTTGTTATGGAGTTTGCTGGTGGCCAAATTTGGCCACCTGCAAATCACATAATAACTCGCTTGGTGGCAATTATGACGTGAATCGAAAGTTGTTTGGCATTTGGTGTAATTAATGACATATTAGAAAAAAAAGAAAAGTTTCGTCATCGTGGATGTTAAAAATAACTATATGGCATTGTTGTAAGTACCGGGTACATACAAAAAAATATGTCTGCCAGTCAAAAGTCTGTGTCAAAAGTGTCACATGTCGGCCAGGATCAAGAGGGCTGTTTTATGAATGAAAGTCTCGTCATCGGGGATGTGGATGATTTTTTTCAAATGAAGCTTGAAGTCTTCTGAACAATAAAAAATATGTCCATCTTATTATTATATAATACTTGGTACATATTATTTTAGAAATATAGTGGATGTTATCTTGTTTTATGTCTGATACATTGTTTGACCCGATTTTCAATATAGTTTTGTTTTTCAGACACGATGCTAAACTATACAAAATCGTGCATAGGGACCATTGGTCCGCGCTTTTTACAATCAAATCCCCGATAATATATCGTGATGATACCAATTTCCTGGATAAACACAACTCCAATGTATGGACAACTGGTATGGATCGACAACTAATCAATACAGATATCAAAACCAAGAAAAATTTGGCATGCTATCCTTGCCAAGGAGGCAGCATCAATTGTTTAGTTGGATCGTCTCTGGATCCAAACAGATTGGCTATTGGAACTGGAGAGGCATTGATCAATATATGGAATCTGGGAAATGCTCATAAGAAACAGATTGTTTTTACTTCGTTCTATCAGAAAATTGCTGCTTCAGTCACTGCGATGGCTTGGCATCCTTCTGAGGAGTCGCTGTTGGCTTGGGGTACTGTAGAAGGACGGGTGAGATATATTTTAAAACACTACATGAAATTGATAATGCTATAAGTACTTAACTTTGATGAATCTATCTGATCGATGATTTATTGCTGATGAGGAACGGTCTTTTGTGGCACTATTTTTGATATTTCACCAAGCTCTCTTTTTCTTTGTAATATTTTTTTTCTTTCTAACTTATTGTTTCTTAAGTAAAATGACTTGTCTTTCTCGTTAGGGTTTTTATCACCCCAAATAGTGTGTGTTCTGCATTGGCATTACATTATTATCAGGTAATTTTTATTAAATTGTGAATATTTCAGTATTGATTCCAAAATTCCAATGTATTCTGCATCAAAATTTATTGCGAGTTGACATCTTAGTATGAACCACTTTATAACTATTTATCTAACGCATGATAGTTATAGATGTCATTATTGATGTCATTTTGAACAAGTAAAGTGTCGAATAACACATTGAACATTGAACATTAAATCAAACTGTCGAAATTACCATGATAACGCCGTTTTCAATGCCCCTCATGCTTATTTTCAAAATTTGCCATTGAATCTTGAAAAAGGTTACTCCCAGCCACTTCCACAAAGTATACCTTTTTTGTCTAAAAAGGACGGAGAAAACACTTTTTTTTTTAAAAAGAATGTACGGGTGTGTACCGAAAAGTTATGACTATTTGAATGAGTGAAAAGGTGTATAAGTGGCTTACCCTACTAGTAAGAATCTTACCAAGGCAAGATTTGAATTTTGCGTGTTCAACCACCCTAATATACCGAATCTCAACCAAATAACTTCATTATTTCAAAAGTTATTTAAAGAAATCAAAAATAAAAATTCAACTCTGGCATTAGGCAACCATGGATGGGAAACACTTTTGATCAGGCAACCCAGTACTGTTGGATATTAAATTAAATAAGCTTTCTTTAAAAAAAAACGATCAATTAACAGATGAGGGTATATTTACAACGCCTGTCCAAATGTTTGTACCT
Source organism: Orchestes rusci (assembly GCA_958502075.1). Taxonomy (NCBI): domain Eukaryota; kingdom Metazoa; phylum Arthropoda; class Insecta; order Coleoptera; family Curculionidae; genus Orchestes; species Orchestes rusci. The sequence goes on along the minus strand of OY293310.1, from coordinate 14,516,506 downwards.
GGCAACCTTATAGTTGTACCCAAAGGAAAGTAGGCAACCTATATTTTTCCAATTATTTGGGGAATTTTCTTTCGACCAATGATCGATTTTCATCAACTACAAATGGCAGTTGATCAAAAAAAATCAATCCAAGTAAATATTATTCAACGGTGAAGGCCCGTGATTTTGCTAGGCAACCCATGCGCGATTTATCGATGAACAAATTATTTAACATATAATCTTTATCATAATCAAATAACAGATGAGGGTAGATATTTCTAATACCGGATCTCGTACTATAGTCCAGTAATCCAAGGTTTAGAAACGGCGTTTCCAGGACAAAAATGTAGAAGTTGTTTTCTCACTGATTCTATATGTTTTTTATTCTGCTGAATCCGAATTTGAGGTTTGGCACCTTGCCAGCTGTCGGCTTCACAACGAAAATTGCAGAAAACCTAAAAATGTTGGCATTTTTTTCAGTTTTTCAAGTATAACTCGAAAATTAAGCGTTTTTCGAGGATAACTGTGGAGCTCCAAATGAAAATAGAGCAAATTTGCAAATTTACAAATACATATAATTACTTTAAACTTTAGATATTCCATGACGTCGATACATCAGGTAGAAAAAATGTCATCTCTTGACATTCCGTCAAAAAGTTGATAACATTATTCCAAGTTCGCGCTTTATACTCTTCCAAAATCAATCATATCATGACTACCAGGTAGGTCTTGGTTACATCTAAGAAGTTGGAAAACGTGAGTGAGGTCCATACACTCATGGTCAGATAAATATCACATTTAAAAAATCTGATGAAACTTTGATTTGCATCAGTGATCAAGGAAATAATGGTGGATCTGAGAATTTCAATCCAATCGAAAGTTTACGTGTCGTGGCGATTTTTTTCAAAAATTTGTTTGGGGTCCTTTTGGCACGTTCAAAAAAAGGATTGAAAATGAAACTTCTTTACATGTGATCTCATAGGTAGACTATCCTTTGGGCAATTATTGTGAAATTTTCAGGAAGTACATATATTTAGCACCCCATTCGAATGGTGCTAGCCATTTTGATCAAAAGTTACACAAAAGAAAAATTTAAATTTGTAGTCGTTTTTCTAAACGTGACGAAAGGGCCCTAAACTATTTTTTTTTAAAAATCGCCAGAACACTTAAACTGACAAATGTATTGAAGTTCTCAGATCCACCATTATTTTCTTAATCACTGATGCAGAATCAAAGTTTCATCAAATGTTTGACATGTGCTATTTATCTGACCATGAGTGTATATAGACTAATAGACCTCACTCACGTTTGCCAAATCCCTAGATGTAACCAGGACTTGTCAGGTAGTCATGAAATAATTGATTTTGGAGAAGTATAAACCGCGAACTTGAAATGATGTTATCAATTTTTTGACGGAATGTCAAGAGATGCCATTTTTTTCTACCCGATATATCGCATGATGGAAAATCTAAAGTTTAAAGTAATTATATGTATTTGTAGCAAATTTTGTCTACTTTCATTTGGTGCTCCATAGTTATCCTCAAAAAACGCTTAGTTTTCGAGTTATACTTGAAAAACTGAAAAAAAATGCCAACATTTTGAGGTTTTCTGCAATTTTCGTTGCCGACGACTGGCGAGGTGGCAAACCTCAGATTCGGATTCAGCAGACCAAAAAACATATAGAACCAGTGAGAAAACTACTTCTACATTTTTGTCCCGTAAAAAACCTTTGCTTACTGGAGTACTATAAGTTTGTATGTTTCTTCTTTTTATATTTTAGACACTTTGAACGCTCTTTGGTTTTCATAAGGATGTTGACATGGTTGGAAGATTATATTTTCCGTGACATTTTGACTTCAAAAAAGAAAAATGTCCAGCAACATAGTCATGAAAGGCGTTACGCGGTAGCGGTAAAAATGGTTATATAAAAGCGGTTATTGATGTAAAATGTGGAACGAAAAGCGGTAAGCGTCGAGGACTTCTGTTGCTTTTGCGAAATCTTCTCAAGGACAGTGATTACATACTTTGACAATAAAAAAAAAATAACGGAAATTATCCCTTGCCCTCTCCACTCCATAAAGTGATCGGTATCCCTGAATTCCACGAGGTTGAATCAAACCTCCGAGAGTAAGGAAGAAGGGGCCGGAGAAACTTGTAACAAGACAAGGCACCCAACCCAAATTTCCCTTAAACAGCCTTGTTCTACTCAACGACATACGCCACCAGGAAAACAGAACTACCCTCAAGAAACACACTGAGATATAGAAAATCAGTATGGTGCACTCCCCTGTTGGTGGAAAAGAACCTTGAGCGATACACTTGAGAGAATTTCGGAAACAAAACCGGCGGAGAGTCCTAGCTCGTTTTATTCTTTTCGATATAGAAAAAATAGTCGTGGTACGATCCGGAGTTTTGTTGCTGCTGATACAGACGGTCGCTTGTAGCAATGTGTCACTCGAAAGTTCAACGATCATTACTCGTCCCGAGATAAACGCGGTTCCCTTCGTCTTTAAGTAGGGAGTCCAATAAAACAGCATATCTGCTGAAATTTAAATTTGAGGCGCTTGTTAGATAGAATAATTCAATTACTTGATTGAAACGGTAGCAACGTGATAACGGTTGTTCTGGGAAATATTTAAACGGTGGTTTGAGATGCGGTAAATAAAAAAAAAGAAAAGTATAGAATGATATGCTGGAAATATGGAATAAGAAAATCCGAACATTTTGGAACTTCGTTACAACTGTAAAAAATGTCCACCATATCCACATTTTGAGGTTTTTCGTAGTTATTTTTTCAATTTTAATTCTTGATCTTTCCATTTTTGTCTTCCTTTTTCAGAAACTTTTTTCCAGGGGATCTAAGTTTTTGCTCATTCTTCATACTTTCTTGCCATTCTGCATTTGACTGGAAATTTAAAAAAAAAAGAATTAAATAGGATCTTATGAAGGTCAAGAAAGTTAAAAAAAAGAAATCGGAAGATCACAAAATGAAAAAAAAAATCAGAATCATTAGAACTTGATGTATGGGTGAACAAGTTCTTTTGTCCCCATTTTTTTTGTGGTTGTTGTAGGTTAATGTTAATGTTAGTGTCATTTGTCATAAGATTTTAGATGTATTCCTTTGGTTTTAATTCTTGACTCTCTTTCAATTGATTTGAAAAAGTAGCCATGCGCCATGAAACGTTGGGAGACAAAATAAAATAGTGTTCTGTTCGCCTGTCCTCATCCCGCAATACTCCAAATTCTCATTTGAAAAAAAATTGCACGTATTGAAACGATCTTGAAACGCACTATAAACATGAAAACGATTGTCAAAATTGAATAGATAAATGAAAAGTAATAGTCCAGGAGGCAGAAATTTTTAATACCTATTTTCCAATTCGCTGTATTCGAACGAATTTGTTCTTTCATTGACAAAAAACAAGATTTTTGAGTCTGGCTAAAATTCCTGGATTCATTTGCGAGAAAATATTATCAATACTAACAGATTAACCCGAGTTACTAGATTTTTTTTTACTCAACTTCAGAATACAAGAAATATTTTTATCACTGGAAAAAAATACGTTAGAACATACACCATGGGCCAAATTAAGTTGTAACGTTAATAACTGTTTAGTTTGATGATGAATTTTGGTATGGTATTGTTCAATATGTTCTGATTGAGCTTTCGAATTTTGGCCAGAACCGGACTTACGACGTTTCTATGAAACTGGTGCATTTAAGCTCGTTGCAAAAACGAGCTGCGCTACTTCCAGACCAACTGATATATGTTTTTAAAAGGGCTTGTGTGGGAAAAGGTATCCTCAAAATATCAATATCTTAGAACCATAAAATAAGAAACGATGTTTTTTTTTTGTTCTTCAAATTTTCGAGTAAAATTTAATCAAATGTGTTCAATCAGAAAATAAACCATACTTGATTAATTCATTTTTTTGAAGTTTGAAAAATTCTAAAATGTCAAACATTCGACAAATCATTAACAAACAAACAACGTTGCTATGGATTTTCAATAAACCAAGATCACAGTGAAGTAGAATAGTTTTGATGCCGACAAGTACCATCATACAAAAAAATCCATCGTTTCGAAGGTTATGGTTCTGAAGTATTAATATTTTCAGGATAACTGTTCCACAATCGCCCTTCTTAAAAAATATATCAGTTTGTCTGTGAGTAGCGCAGTTCGTTTTTGCAACCAGCTCAAATGCAACAATTTCATAAAAACGTCGCAAGTCCGGTCCTAGGAATGCTCAGTCTTGGGGAAACATTCAAAAGATAAGGACTGATATCATTATCCAAAAATCATCGAAATCCATAAACAAACAAAAAAGTTATCCAGGCTCAAATTATGTTCTAACTTAATTTGGCCCACAGGCGAATTTTACACATAAGACGGACAGGGTGTTCACGTATATTTTGGCCAATAGCTATCTTCGTTAATATTAACCCTAGAGAGTGGTTCAAATTAACAAAGTAGTGGTAATTTTTCTGAATTATCAGCATTTGTTATAAAAAAAAAATAATTGAGCATCAGAAGTCAAAAAAAATCAGTCTTCTTATTTTTTTTTTTAATGGGACACCATGTATTTTATCCCATGGTTCGATAGAGATTTTTTTCCTGATTTCAAATATATAAGGGTTGGGGGTGTTATTTCTGACGGTTATAAAGATATTAACGTTTTTCTATACAAGGAATAATGATAATAAACTGGACAGACGGTGTCGATCAGTAGAGACCAGCGAACTATTCCATGTATAGAAAAACGTTAATATATTTATAACCTTTAAAAGTGCCACCAACAACCCTTATATATTTGAAACCAGGAAAGAATTCTCCATTGAACTAGGGGATAAAATACAGAGTGTCCCATTTAAAAAAATGAAAAAGAGTGTTTTTTTTGACTTCTAATGCTCAATTGTTTTTTCTGATAACAAATTCTGATTATTCAGAAAAAATACTACATTTTTGCTAATTTGAACCTCTTTCTAGGGTTAATATTAAAGGAGATAGCTATTGGCCAAAATATACGTGAACACCCTGTACAAACAGGTAAATTGTATAAAACTTTAAAAATATTAATTATACAGGGTCCTTCATTAGTGCGTCGGGCAATCCTAGCGTGGTTATTTACAAAAGTAGAAAAAAAAGTTCTATACAAAAGTTGTAGAATGTGACTTTATGCATATTTTAAAAATATTTTCAAACATACAGGGTGCGTCACAAAAGTATGGCACGAAAAAGTATGATTTTTTTAAATGGAACCCCCTGTAGGATTGATTGATATTTTAATTCTTTCTTCAATTTGGAACAAAAATTGTGATACAACTAATGTTCCTAAATTCAACCGTTATCGAGATATCGCGTTTTAAAAATGGCATTTTTGCAACTTTGACATGCTATAAAACTCAAACTATTCAAGTTAGAGAAAAATGGATTGCACATTCCTATCTTTACTTTTCAAGAGCTATTCAAGGAGATTAATTCCATTATTGTGAAAAAATGTCAAAATGTGCCGAAAAAAGTTGACAGTTGACGTTACCTTCTATCCAAATGACAGAAGAGCTCTTGAAAAGTTAAGATAGGAAAGTGCAAACCATTTTCCTTTAACTTGAATAGTTTGAGTTTTATAGCATGTCAAAGTTGCAAAAATGCCATTATTAAAACGCGATATCTCGATAACGGTTGAATTTAGGAACATTAGTTGTAGCACAATTTTTGTTCCAAATTGAAGAAAGAATTGAAATATCAATTAATATACAGGGGGTTCCATTTAAAAAATCATACTTTTTCGTGCCATACTTTTGTGACGCACCCTGTATGTTTGAAAATATTTTTAAAATATGCATAAAGTCACATTCTACAACTTTTGTATAAAACTTTTTTTTCTACTTTTGTAAATAACCACGCTAGGATTGCCCGACGCACTAATGAAGGACCCTGTATAATTGACCTGTTTGTACGTCGTCGATGTGCCCGTCTTATGTGACAGATTCGCGTGTGATCCTGATAAGAGTGAGTAAGTATTCGCCTTTTAATTAAATTAAATTTAGTGTTTGATTTGTGTTGGTTTTCTCGCTCTTTCAGGAATTACTGATGAAGGCCTAAGGCCTAAAGTGCTCTGCAATTTTCAAAATATACATTTGCACGTAATACATGTCCTTATTCATTCTCATCCTTCATGTTCACACAGTCCGAAAACTCCTTTATGGTTACTGCAATGTTATTTGAATTCTTTAGCAAGTACTCAGTTTTTTGGAAACCTTTTAATTTTTTTTTGTTGTATAAAAAAACTGCACATATCTTATACTAGTTGCTATTTCAGATTGGTATTCAAGATGTGGGCAAAAAGAGTAAATCTAGCAAAATCCTTCCACACTTTTTCAAGACACAAATCCATAAACTTGAGTGGGGACCACTTGATACTGTACTAAATAAGCACAAGTTGTTTGTTGCTAGCGAGGGACAAGTAGCAATCTTTGATGTCAATTCAAATTCAAAAGGTGTTCCCACCAATTTATTTTATTTTCAAATTATAATATTATTTTTCGCAGATCCAGAACATTTGGATCTTCCTGACAATACAACGGTCTATACTTTTTCATGGAAACCAGATTTTAGCACGTTTATGGTGATTTCAAAGACAGGTGAAATATTTGTTTAATCGCATCATTTCTTAAAATTTTGTGTTCAAATAAACGTCCATTTCAATATTCAATCGTACTTTATTGTCAAATCATTCATCTGAATTCTAGGTGTCCTGATAGAATATAGTCCAGACCTCAAAATCTCAAGAATTATCTACGATAATCTTAAAATACAGTCTATTCTATGGAATCCAGATGCAGCTAGTGATGATGTCGCGGTAGCAAAATATGCAAAAACTTTTGTTTCTTTGATCAAGTACACTAAGTTTGCTGTTTTTGATTTAAATGTTGAGGTGAGTAGTTGGACGATAACAAAGTTTAAATATACATATTTGAGAAAGTGAGTTTAAATCTTGGTATGTTATCAGAAGATTTTTGTACTTTTCATAACCACATTCAACTAATACTTTTTCCAGGACGAAGATGCCATTGAGAATAAGATCATTGCACAATTTGACAACCGGGATATCAGAATAAACTGCGTTGCTTGGAGTCCACATTTTACCAATCAATTGGCAATTGTCGATGACACGGGAGTTGCTCAAGTAAGACTTTCACTTAATATAACGGTATAATTTTCTTAATGACATTCATAGGTTTATGATGTTGAAGCGAAAGCGATTATATCGACCTATGTCAATCCATGTCTACATCCTTTATCCTCAGTGACTTGGAGTCCAATAGATCTTGACTATATCATTGTGGGTTCGATTTCACACACTACACATGTTATCAATATTAAAGAAAATCCGGCTCTGACCCCTAAAGGTAATATCATGAAACATCATTTAATTTTACCATCTTTCACTTCTTACTTATTTGAAATAATTTCAGAGATTGGTAAGATGCGAAGCGAAATCATCCAAGCTCAGAAAAAAGAATCCACAGATTTATTGGGAAAAGAGAAGAATCAACCCGAAATGCCGACTCAAGAGCTAGAAGCACCAAAGACTAAACCCAAAAGGGTGTTCATAGCGACAGAGTACTTCTATAGCATTGGAAGCAAAAAACCAGTAAGTCTAGTGTTTAAGTAGTACTTAGCTAGAGGTGAAAATATCGAATTTTCGTTTGGTTGCGCATTTTTTTCGGCAATAATTGTCTATAACATCAATCTTTATGTTTTTCAGGGCGATGAGGTGAGAAAACTGTTGGATTGGAAACTTGGCAAAGCTGTCGAGTCACACATAGGCGACGAATCTTCCATTGACATATTGGATATATTTGGAGAATCAGATACTGGAAACATGAAGAAACTGATCAATATGAATTGTGATTTCTACAACAAAGACTAGTTGATCCTCAATAATTCATTATTTTCTAGTGAGTGGGCTCGAGAAATCTGGAAAATACCAGCAAGCGAACCTGATAAACTTATTCAGTGGTGATATTGGAGAATCAATCAAAAAGGCTATCAAACAGAAACGGGTCAATCCTTGGATCATTAGCATGAGTCCAATGGTCTCCCCGACGTAAGTTATTCATTTCAATTAATTTATGTATTGCATTATACAGGGTGTCCGGAAATGATGAACAAAAAATTCAGTTATGAATTCCGGACAAAAAATAAATGCTACCTCTTCCTATAATATTTTTTCGGAAATTGATTTTTGACGGAGTTGCAGGGTGTTAAAGTTACATTTTATTAGGTCCGTTGAGCTGCCCCCCCACCGGTTGGATTTTTTGTTTGAAAATGCTAGCACAACCTAGCACACAATTTTTTGAAGCTTGCACAACACAAGTTTAGAGTCAAAATGCAGTTGAAATCGGGGGGGGGGGGGAGATCAACGCTAGCCCCTCCCGGTTGGATTTTTTTTGTCACAATCCTAGCACAAATAGAGTACACCTAGCACAACCTAGCACACAAGTTTTTGGAGCTAGCACACCAACGGTCAAGAATCAAAATGCAATTGAATTCGGGGGGGCCAGGTCAACGCTAGCCGCCCCCTCCCCTCGGTAACGTTTTCTTGCTAAAAAGCTACCACAAACAGAGGACACCAGTTTTTAGAGCTAGCACACCAACACAAGAGTACCAACTCAACTTATACACTACAATGTGGGCCAAATTAACTAAGAGCAATTTGATCCTTGATAACTTTTTTGTTTGTTTATGAATTTTGATGATTTTTGGATATTGGATATGATATTGATAAATATGTTTTGGATGTTCCTCCAAAACTGAGCTTTCAAATTTTTGCCAGGACCGGACTTACGACGTTTTCATGAAATTCGTGCATTGAAGCTCGTTGCTAAAACGAACTGCGCTACTGACAGACTCTCATATATTTTTTTGAGAAGAGCATTAGTGGGTAAAGGTATTCTGAAAATAACAAATTCACGCCGATTTTGGTTAAAGACAAAAATACTGAAATAAAAAAATAATAAAAAATGAAAAAAATTACCAACTGCCAAAACTGATTCCCTCTAAACTTGTTTCCACGGCACATGATTCCAAAGTATGCTATGTTTAAGGTTGAAAATAAATTGAAAATTTTGTATTGATCACATGCAAGTAAAGTTATTTTAGCGTTTTTCTCGAAAAAGATCAGATTTGTCGAAACACAAGTGGTATACCTTTTTATGTCAAAAGGTGAGTGGAATAAAAATATTCACTCCAAAGTCGCATACAGTGTGGCACAAAAAAGTTGGAACCATTCAAATCAAAGTATAGGTTCGTATGTGGCGCCCTCTACATAATACGAAGAAACGGTGGGCAAATTTGAATTCCTCATACCGATAAAGTCCCAGAAACGAAATTTTGTCAAAATATTGTGGGCGTGGCAAAAGGCATTGCCAAAAAACTCCAAATAAAATTTAAGTTCAACACCCTGTAACTCCGTTAATAATCAATTTTCGAAAAAATGTTATATGAAAAGGTGGCATTTATTTTCGGTCAAATGCTCCCTTGATTTTTTTGCTCATCATTTCCGGACACCCTGTATATTTTTCTTATTGAGAAGATTTGACTGTCATATGTGATCAATAAGATGTCAACGCTCAATTTTTCTTAATAATGCTGACAATACTGGTTGTTTATTATTTGAGTGCCGAGGGGGGATTTTCCTTGGATAATTTTAAGTTCATATGGACTTAGGTCCGCAACAGCCTAATTTTTAAGATACAGGATGTTAAAATTCAAAATAATAAATCTTTTTTTTTAATTACTGTGATACTATTCCAGATATCTTTATGAAATTTGGTACGCGACTTCTATGGATCAATATCATTTTGCGATGTACAAACAATTTTATTTTTTACCAGTGGCGTCCGTACTGGTCTTAAATGAAAAATGATACACCGATGATCTATTTTATATTATGTTTTTTAGATTTTTTTAAATTTTAAGACACTTTATGAAAGGCTCCTGTGGACCTATGTCCATAATATGAACTTTTTGTCTTAAAATCATCCAAGGATTATCACCCTTGAGTATCGGCACTCAATTGATAAACACTCTGTATGTTGGTTGGGCTTGATTCATACATTCCATGTAATATAATAGAAGGTGTCCGGAAATTATGAGCAAAAAATTCAGATGAGAATTCCAGACCAAAAATAAGAGCTACCTATTCCTATAAAAATTTTTGAAAATTGATTATTGAAGGGGTATCAAGGTGTTGAAGTTACATTTTATTTGCAGTTTTTTTGCAATACCTTTTGCCGCGCTCATAAGATTTGGACGAAATCTTGTTTTTGGGTTTTATCGGGATTAGGAATTCAAATTTGCACACCGTTTTTTCTCATTTTGTAGAGGGCGCCACATACGAGCTTATACTTCGATTTGTATGGTCTCAACTTTTTTGTGCTACACTGTATGCGACTTTAGACCAAATATTTTTATTCTCTCAACCTTTTGACCTAAAAAAGGGATAATCCTTTCGTCTCAATAGATCTAACCGTTTTCGAGAAAAACGCTAAAACAACACTGCTTGCATGTTATGAAAACAAAATCATTTTAGTTAATTTTCAACCTCACATATAGCATGCTTTGGAAACAATATGCGCTTTAGTTGCCGCAGAAGAAAGTTTGAGAAGAATTAGTTTTGAAAGTTGGTAATTTTTTGAAAATTTGTCGTTACGCTGATGGTGGTCCACGACAAAAAACCCGGAAATTGAAAAAGAATACAAAATTGCCAACTGTCTGGACTAGTTTTCTACAAACTTGTTTCTACGCCAACTTATAACGCATGATTCGAAAGCATGCCATGTTCGAGGTTGAGAATAAATTTAAAATTTTGTATTGATCACATGCAAGCAAAGTGTTTTGAGCGTTTTTCTCGATAACGGTTAGATTTATCGAAACAAAAGTATCATACCTTTTCTATGTCAGAGGGTTAGGAGAATGAAAATATTCACCCAAAAGTCGCATACAGTGTAGCACAAAAAAGTTGGGGCCATCCAAATCAAAGTATACGTTCGTATGTGGCGTCCTCTACAAAATGCGAAAAAACGGGGTGCAAATTAGTATTCCTTATCCCGATAAAGCCCCAGATACAAGATTATGTGAAAATATTATTATCGTGGCAAAAGGCATTGTTCAAAAAACTGCAAATAAAATTTAAGTTTTACACTCTATAACTCCGTTAATAATCCATTTTCGAAAAAATGTTATGTTAAAAGGTGGTTGGTATTTGCTCTAGATTGCTCCGCTGATTTTTTTGCTCATCATTTCCAAACACCAAAGAAATGGCTGACTATACTAAAATTTGTCGTGCTCTTTGGGATTTTTTTCTTGAGGTTTCGATAGACCTACTTACTACATGCATGAATTATTTCACAATTCATTGCTGAATAAAGCGATGTTACTCTGGTATTTATACTTGCGGAGTTTGGGTATTGATGTACAGCTATCCATACTCCTTGGTACCCAAGAACTTCTGTTCATGCAATACAGGGTGCCACATATTTGAGTTTATGCATGAGGATCACAGTAATTATAAGAGATACAGGATCGATGGGTGCAAAGTTGCCTATTTTTATGCTCGACAAAATGCCATTTTGAAATTTGAAAAATTCCGTCCACTTCCGAAGATATTCGTAAAAAAACGAAATTTCGCAAAAACGTTATCACATATTATTTCCTGAGTTTATTTGAGAAGATATTTTAAAATTAATTGCACTTTCTCATTGCCACTTTTTCTCCTCTACAATATGGCGGTATCAAATTAAAAATCTGACGTTTCGTCTTTTAGAGGCCATCATCAAGTTCATTTTTTCAAATACGGACGGATTTTGTATTTACTTTTAATTATCTTTTGATGTCCTCGAGCCATTGAGGTATCGCAACCGTCGAAAAAAATACTCATCTTAAAAATAATACCAGAGAAAATTAGTTAGGCAACCCTTGTCTCTCTAACACAGTTTGGTTCATAAATCCATCTTTATTCGACACGTTATTCTTATGAGAAAAACTGCACAACTAAACAAAACTAATTGACTGAACCAATGATCCAATAACTATAGATGGAACATAGCAAAATAAACATGAGGACAACATCGAACTGTGCACTCGGGTGCAGAGTTTCTCCCACCACGTTGTTTGCCAAATTTACTCCATTAAAAGTATTACTACGCAACGAAAAGATTAAAACATTGTTTGGAATCATTTTTCAAACCATTTTATGTATGAATTCAATCAAATAAGTTGATGATAACCTTTTTGTTTAAATTGAAACATATCTTCAAGATTTGTTTAGGTATTTAGGATTTACAAAAAACCAGTATTTTCTCATGAAAATAAAAAAAGCTGAAGTACGGCAACACACCAAAAATTGGGTCCGCCCCTATCGATCGGATTTTGTCTACACGTTTCATACATATTTCGTCTCATTGGCGTCTCTTGTTTTTTTGAGTAGGGTTTGGTAATGATTTTGTGAATGTCTAATGTGTTTTTATTCTGGTTTAGTTTGTAGTGCTTCATTATTTACTTATATGGTATATTGAAATGACTCGCAAGTATCAAGCTTGCAGTAAATAAGAATTTGAGGAATTCTGAAAAATAGTTACGCCACTGGCAGCTTCGCGTGTACTAACCAAAGCACATTATAGTGAGGTGCAAACGTATCTTCACTCAGTGCCCGCTCAATTCGTCCTCACGTCTTTTCTATGTTCGATGTTGGCCACACAATTTTTCACAGTTTATGAATGAAATGTTTCATCTATAGTTATTAGATCATTGGACTGAACCAAAATCGAAATAACATCCAATAACGACACATTTAATAAAATTTAAATAAATTTACAAGTGATATGGAAAATAAAAAAAATTCTTATAAAAAACCAATTTCTGCGCAAGTGTTCAAAAATATTGCCATTTAAACAAAATAATAAAAATAACAATAAAAGGTGAATAATTATTGAAAATATTGAGGTTGCTAAGACAACACACTACTCTACACCGTCATCTAATCACCTAAATGCTAAATGCCTCAAGGACGTCAAATGGTAAATAAAAATAAAATAAAACCCAGGCCCGTATTAAAAAAAAAGTTGATGATGGCTCATGCTTTTGATGATATCATCAATAATCCCTTAAGACAAATAGAGCAGCTGCTTTGACAATAATAATCAGATACATAATCATAGTTCTTTTGGGGAACGATAGTGATATATTCCGTGTCGTACATCACCACAAATAAGGAGCTATTATTTTACCAAAGAAAAACTTGTCATTTGCTCTTGATGGTCCCTGTTCATTTGCAATAATTCTTCACGCAATAAACTAATAGGTACAACAATATTCACTCACGTGTATTTTTTCCAATAATTGAGACATCAGAGTGAATAAAATATGAAAATGTTCGGAAAAGGTCAGTTCGTAATCTGGTGTTGGAAATGTTTTCCGAAGTGTACCAAAAAGTACCGAATCGCTGAGAAAGTGAAATCTTTTAAAATTAAGTGTGCATTTTGCTTGTTCTAGTGAATTATCCAGGTGTAAAATCACTGAATATTTCAAGAAATAATCTTCTTATAGGCTTTGGCAGACAGCCTGTGAAACGTATATAGAGCAACTATTAGAAGAACCGGAAGCTGATCCAATGGAAGTAATTTCTTATCAATTAGCTCTTCATAAAGTGGAAGATGCAGTTAATTATCTTTGTGAAAATAAGCTCTTCCGTGATGCAATCGTTTTAGCTAGAGCCAGATTTGGCCTCGACAATCCAATAGTCTCTGAAGTCATGTTGAACTGGGCAAAGAACCAGTTTTTTATTGGCAATTTTGAGATTTCTGCTTGTTGGTGAGTATAATAATTTGTAGTTTAACTTGGCCCGTGAATGTATATGAATTGACAATAATGCCAATTTAATGTTGTCATATTTGCCGGCTTCAAAACAAGATATTGATCCTCATTCTATGTGTGGATCTTCATAGTTCCATTTTACAAGTTATCGAATTGGTTTTTGTATGTATTTTCTATTCCTACCCTTGAATACTCCTGAAAATTAACATAAAACCATGATGAGTTTTTCTGCATAAAAATGAGAATTCAAGTTTGTTTATAAGCGAAATTCCAATTTGATTTTAGCATGACTTGTAAGGGGCTCAAAATAAACTTTGAGAAAAGAATGCAAAGTGCTGTAACTAGTCGTAATAGAGATTTGCAGTAAGAAACTATCACTGAAGTTGGATCAAAGAAGGCCGCGGAAGATCATCGTCAGGGGGCGTAACCGCTATCTAAAACTTTTAAAGTGATTTTTTGATCTAACCCAAAATAGGTTCAAATCCGGGTTGAGAAAAATTAATAGAATATTTCATATTGATTTTTTATCATTCCAGCTATATAACGCTTGGAAAATATGACGAAGCAGCAACAGTTCTCTTCAGGCGATCAGATTCTGATTCGATGGAATTGGCAGTACAGCTAGCTGAATTGTCTGGAAATCAGGAATTGCATAAAGCGGCCTTATTTAGACTGAATGCGTTCACAAAAGAAACAAATGGAGGTAAATATTGAGTAATAACATATTGTTATCTGCTGAAGAGAAATTATTTTTGAGAATATAAATATTATGGTTGGTTCAGAAGGATGCCTTTCAGACTAAAAAAACTATCATGAACTAATATTTCTTTTTGAATGAAAAAAAAACTAAAGATTTGTTTCCAAACTAACTAAGCTTGGTTCTTTCAAGAACCTTGAAGAAACTCATTTGAACTTCGGTTTCCTTTTTTATGGTCTATTAGCATTTTTCCAAAATTCTCATTATACAGGGTGTTACTTAATGATATGTCATAATCTTAAGGGGGAGTTCCTGGATAAATTTTGAGTCGAAAAGGTCATATAAACTTGGGTCTAAAAAGAAAAATAAACAAAAATAAATAAAATAAAATGAAATAAAAATTAAAAAAAGTGTGTTCCTATACCATAATATCCTGTGGCAAAATTCAGTCCAATATCTCAAACCGTCTTTGGAAAATATATTAAAAACTGAAAATAAAATAGATGTTTAACACCCTGTATCTTAAAAACCAAGCATTGTAAGACCCAAGTTTATATGACCTTTCGTGACGAGCCCAACATGCTCGAACGTGTGTGGGGGGTTTTTAGGACTTGAAACTTTAGTACTATTTTACTCAATATTTGAAAGTTATATTAATATTTTTTCAAAACGCCTAAAAATATAGGTGATAATCGCGCGTAAATGCAAAAGATTTTGATTAATATTTACCAAATATCAACTTCATGCACCTGTTGTTGAAATAAAATACTATAATCATTTTTTGTAATACTTCTTTGAACGACCTTTACCCATCTGTTTATTTGAAAAAAAGTATTTAATATCAAATTCAATATGCAAAGAAACTTCGCCAGTCTGATTGCCTTGAAAAGTACTGTCCAGACTATGAAGAAATTCACTATTGCAGTTCCCAGTTTACCACAAAAACCTTTAAATATTATTATTAACAGGGAAATGATGCGTTTCTATCTATAACATCTGATTGTATCAAGTACACACAACGTCAACATAATTAAGTACTCTATCCTTTTTCCCAGTTTAGGTGCTCAGATTTTTTTTCGTTCAAAAGTCACTGTGCCTTTTTGACCTCTGAAAGAAAAAAAACCACTCTTGACGGTTTTTCAAAGTAGTTTTGTAAAAAAAAATAGATAACTCTGTAAAAGAGGTGCAAAAATTGAACCGATCCTGAAAATTACACTACGATTGACAATGTTATGGCCTAGATATGCGGTTTTGAAGATTCTTGAAATGACACATTTCTCAAGCTTTTAGCAAAAATTGCCAATTTTTTTACATTCTGTCAGTCCAAAACGCACAATGAATTTTCAACAAAAAAAAAGTCCGGGCACCCAAACTGGGAAAACTACTTTGTGACCAGATTTTTAATATCTCTAGAAATGGGTAAAACAGGGGTCCAAGATTGTTGGCGTTGTGTGTATAATTTTTTTGAAAGTCTGGGACATTGCTGGGTTTATTACTGTCCTTGTTTGTTTTTGGTGCTACTGTACAATAAAGAAGATTTTTTTTATTGCATATTCTAAAAATATAATCAAAAATACTAGACCTGCGTTTTTTCTTTTTTTGACGATTTTTAAGGGCATAAACTAGCGTCAAAGTTCGTCATGCGGCCTTTTAAACCCTTTAAATGATAACGAATCGTCGGCGCGCCGTTTGCATTTGAAGAACGATCGGCACGGTTCATTCGTGGATCAAAAATGGAGAAAACGCAACGTTGCCGAGTTGCTTCTCGGTGTCGTGTAAAGCATGCCGAATAACGTATTCTTACGATTTCTCAATTTCGAATTCACGTTGGTGGTTTGGTTCAACTTTGCTCTTCTCGGTCTATAGTCTGCTGTTTTTAAATTTTGAAGTACCTTAGACTAGAATGTTGGGTGTATTCTTAAGAATAATTATTGTGTATGAAAAGCAGAACCAACAGATACTAAAAATTAGGGATGGAACGGACTCACATTAGGCCGGAATACCGGATACCGAACGTCCGGCCAAGCGGCCGGACCTATGAATTCTATAATTTTTTTAAAAACTGATGTGACTTTCGTGGCGACTCCAAAAAACTGTTAACTGGTACAGTGAAACTTCTCTAACACGATGTGTTCTCCAAATCGAACATTCTTTACAAATATATTACAGGGTGAGTCGGGAGAAATGACCCAAATTTCAGGAGTGTATTCTAAACGCGAAAACAATGTAAAAAAACCCATATGTTCTTATCCGATATTCATCTCTAAATTTGAATAAGTATTTGGCATTTTGCAACACTTTAATCACTGAAACTTGAAAATAAACTTTTAAGTACTGCTAAAATACTTAATAATTAATAATGATAATAATTAATAATAATTATGATAATTAATAATCTAACTACGAGAAAATTTTGATAAAATTGACGTGGAAAAAAAAATTATATTGCGCTATAACTTGAAAACAAAAGAATATCGGATGAGAACATATGGGTTTTTTTACATTGTTTTCGCGTGTGGAATACACTTCTGAAATTTGGGCCATTCCTCCCGACTGACCATTTATATTATAACGAGTGTTCAATAAAAAATACGATCAAGTCACCTCTGGATTTCTTTTTCTGTCATGAACGTAGGTCGTGGCTAGTTTGTATGGTTTGTCATCATGGCATCTGTGACGGTTAGAAAGTGGATTTCATAATTGCGATGTTAACCAAGACATACGTTAATGGGACACTTGCAATCCATAGGTGACTTGATCGTATTTTTTATTGAACAATCTTTATCACCACCTCAGCATGTAATTTTTTCTCCGTAAGTCGTTTTTTTTTTATAGGTAGGTAAGTTGAATAACATCTATGATGAAATGAATCAATAAGCATTTTTCGGAAAACCACCAATTTAGTGTACCTATTTCGGGAAATTTCCGATTCTCAGTGTTTGTTTTTAGTTTCTTCACAGATGACTGAATAGATTGAAATATAAACTACTGTCTTGTGTTTTATTTCCGATAAAATCATAGTACATTTCTGTTACCAAAAATCCGGCCGAACTTGTTAGAAAATCGGTATCTCAACCGGACGTCCGTTCCATCCCTACTAAAAATGATTGTTTTTCATATACAATGAGATTTGAAATTCACCATTCACTGAATTCTTACCAGAGAATACAGTTAAATTACAACAAATAATCCGCAGATATTATGGTAATAACTATTGGCACTTACCGCTTTGTTTTTACATTTCTCATTTCGGCACTAAAATAGTTTACATTGGATAAATAAAAACTGTTGATCATATTGCTATCAACTGTCGGTAGATTATCGGAATCTGCTTTTTCGTATTCCTTTTCCATGTTTTAAACAATCAAAACAAAGACATGACAATGATATCCGCTTAAATAACACTGGACATACTTGAGTAACTGCAGCAGAGTGTATTGGAATATAGGATGAGATTTTACTACCGGGATCCGTCTTTGAACATTTGATGAAACTCGCTGGGACGATATCTGACGACTGATTTTCTAAACTCACAATGTACCATTATATGCAATTGAATATCTAGACTATCTAGACATAAATTCAAAGAAGATTGCCTAACTGTTTCAATTTGCAGGTACCAATATTTGCGGTCTTTGAATTTATCCGTACGTCTCATAAATAACTTTTCTACGCATCTGCGTTAATTTGGACATGAGAAAAATAAATATCTTGATGTTTTTATGATACGGTCAAAGGTATCTTAAAACCCAGTGGTGGCGTCGTATATAATTTCCTGGTTCATTTTTGCATTAAATCAAATCATTTATCAACAAATTTCAAAGTTATCCTGAATGTATCGATTATCGCTTACACATGAAATCAATTCCTAGGTGCGTGTTCATTGAAAACCAATGCTGTACAATTAAAAACGCCTTGTATATTTTCAGTTATATAAAAAATCTATCGTTCATCCTAGTAATTATTCTAAAAATACCATTGATTGTACATCTTGCAACGCCGCCTGTGTTTTATGCAGTCCACGTTCATGACAGACGCAAGCGAATAATCGATTTTTCTCTGTGACATATCGTCGGCGATGGGGCCCGGCTGATGGAGCCATTTATTTCAAAGAGCTAGTTTTAATTTTGGGCATTATTTTGGCCAATTCGTGTGACCCATTCTAATAACAAACCCACAGTTATGTTCTATACAAAATCAGATTTGATTTCGATATAGTGCAACGACCCCATTGAAAGTATGAAGTCCACAGACTATGCAAACGACAAACAAAAGGTTCCCTAGTTTTTTCCTGTCATAACTATTTTTTAGTACTTCTAAAAATTGATCATAGGACAAGACTTTTTTAGGCAACCTCCTCGCGATATAATTCTTTTCTTATTAAATTTGATTTGAAATACATTTATCAAATAAATAGATGGATGAAGGTCTAGTTGTCTTCGGACCTTAGACTAGAATAAAGGTATTGGATTTTTCAGATCATGAAACAAATGATGATGAGAAAACACTAAATACAGAAGAGAACAGTTTTGATAAAGGAGCAGAAAATGATTATGAAGAAGCTAAAGTAACAAATGGAAATGTCGATAAAGGGATCTTGATAGTTGGCGATAAATCTAGCGAGGAAGTAACTACAGATGAAAAAGTAGATAAGGACACCAACGATAATGTACGAACAAATGAATCTCAAGACATTGAAGTTACCCGTACAAAGGATGACTCTTCTGAAGACGCGACTGATAAACTTCAAGGAGATGAAAATCCGGATGCGGTAATACCCGCTGCTGATAATAGAATTTTAGTCACAGAAGACTGACTATAATAATATTTTGTGATATTTCCCGTTTGGAAATATGTACCATGTTTTAGTTAATCTCGGTTATAAACCAGAAAAGTATTTTTTGTTTGCAAAGACTCACATTGAGTGGTATTGTTATTTTTGATTAATTACACTTGGGCTGTATCATTTTTATTTTTCAAAAATATTGACTTCCCGGAAATAAAAGTTTTATTTTCATCAGATTGTTGAATTTTAATCAAAATATTTTGTGACATGTTTCATATTTCTTTCAACCTGTTAACTTGTTGAAACCCTGTGAGGTTTGTATTTTCTACCCATCATTGATTTTTCTGAAGATGAGTATCACAAAGTGGCAATGGTAGTGATTTTATCCGACTCAGACCGTGAAGATGATTTGCGACTAACCCCCAGTTTCTGAACAACAAGATATCTAGGCTATAAGTGTATTGATTGGTTAAACAACCATACCTCAACGATATTATGTCATCTTATCGGATCCATAAGTTACTGTCAAATGTTGAGAAACTGGACGTAAGCCTAATGAAATAGTGAAAAAATGCAGAATACTTTCAATAGACTTGACATTCCCGAAAACAACCCGCAAACCATTTCAAGATTTTTTTTTCTACATATCAACACACAATTTTTTTTTTACATATCAACATCCTTATAGCTCAACCTCTATTCGACTCTCGATAAAATGATGGGCGGCAAGAAAGCTTATGGAGGTCTCTGTGACAACACAATCTTCATGTGAGATTCTCGAGTATGCTGTAACATGATTGAAAATCTATTTGCGCCAGTAATCTCAACTGTATACATTTCAAAACCGTAGCCCGCGGAAGGACTATTGACGAATGAAATTTTTATTTTCCGGTATGACTATTCTTTGATGATTCCAGGTTTTTTCTGGTGATGACGATTGTATAGCCTGTATACAGGGTGCCATAGATTCGATTGTATGCATGGGGATCTAATTTATTATAAGAAATACAGGGTCGGGTAAATGGATGCAAAGTTGAGCATTTTTATGCCATTTTGAAGTTTTCGAAATTTCGCAAAAACGTTCGTATTAATTCGTGAATCACACTTAGTCATTGTCACTTTTTCTCCTGTAAACATGATCGAGAATCTGACGTTTCGTCTTATTGAGGTGATCAGGGTTATGGAGCCTTAGCAACCTCAATATTTTCAATTATTATTCACCCATTATTGTTATTTGCAATATTTTATTTAGATGTCGATATATTTGAACACTTGCTCAGAAATTGATCAAGTTTTATAAATGTATTTTTTTTATTTTCCATGTCATTTGTAGATGTTTAAAATTTTTATTAAATGCATCGTCATTGGATGTTATTTCGATATTGGTTCAGTCAATTTGTTTTGTTTAGCTGTGCACGTTTTCTCATAAGAATAACGTATCGAATAAAGATGTATTTATGAACCAAACTATGTATTAGAGAGACAAGGGTTGCAAAACCAATTTTCTCTAGTATCACTTTTTGAATGAGTACTTTTTTCGACGGTTGCGAAACCTCAATGTTTTAAGAACATCAAAAGGTAACTTGAAATGAAAAAAAAAATCCAGGGCCGTATTTAAAAAAATTAATTTGATGATGGCCGCTCTAAAACGAAACGTCAGATTTTTTATTTGATTCCGCCATATTGTAGGGGAGAAAAAGTGGCAATGAGAAAGTGTAATTCATTTCAAAATATCTTCTCAAATAAACTCTGGAAACAATAATAACGTTTTTGCGAAAATTCGTTTTTTTAGCGAATATCTTCATAAGAAGTCGAAATTTTTCAAATTTCGAAATGGCATTTTGTTCAGCATAGAAATGCGCAACTTTGCATTCATTTAACCGATCCTGTATCTCTTATAATAACTGAGATCACCATGCTTACACTCGAATCTGTGGCACCCTGTATATAGGAATACAAACTGTGTGTAAATAGTCCCGGAACAGTCATATTGGAAATTCTGCTCAATACACAAAAACTTCAGATATAAAGGCCAACACAATGGTCTCGAAGAAATCTATTAAACTAGAACTCTTGCAATTATACAAGGTGTTTCAAAAAATCGATTCCTTTGAGTTCTTTCTTCAGTCAAGACCATGATACTACAACAAACAAGATAAGCTCACGCGCATCTTTCCCGGTGACCGCCCATTAAAAATGCATAGGGTGTTCGTTGTCCATTGCTAGGTTATGTTTTAACCACCTAGTTTTCCATATGTCTTCTATGCATGGTGACCCAAATGGTCACCCTGCGCGAATCGGTTTCAATTTGGTCCAGCTAGTGAGCTTATCTTGTGTGTTTTACCCCCATATGCACCGTAGAAATCTAATCCGGATGAAGACTTCATCGAGATTATTTTCCATTAGGTGGTATGGAAGATCATCGCGATAAAGACTTCATCCGGATTAGATTTCTACGGTGCATATGGGGGTTAAGTATCATGAGTCAAGACCAACTCATGAACGTTTCTGCCTACTAGGCTAAATCAGCATGACTTGGGTCAGACTGAAGATTCATCTCAACCTCAACATGTCGCGTCTCACCGACAAGTGTTAAAAAACAGTAGTGTCATGGTCCCTAACGCCATCATTCGGTAAAACTCCCCAACATCTCGATGCTAATTCCGATAAAAAATATCAATGAGAAGCGTCAAAACTTTTCCCGCCAAAAAAATAGGTTGGCGTGTGCCAAGATCAGTATACAAGCATATACGTATTATTAAAATATACCTCGGGTTCCCTATTTCATCAATGTGCAACAAGTGAAGCCGATTTTCAGCCGATGAAAAAGACAGGAATAATCAGGCCTATACCATTGCTTCATAAGTGTATTTCATGTGTACCAGGAAAAGACTGCGATTGTGCATAAAGCTGTTTCCCATAGGTTACTCGTGATTTTGGGCCGATCTCATGCTGCTGCTTTGGTGCCAATACTCCCGTTTTCACGGTAGATCCATACCATTAACACATACTTTGTCAATTTTTGTGGTAGTTCAGCATTTTCCTTGTGAGATATTAAACAGCCAAATTTATAATATAGTGAAATAGAATGTTACTGTACGCGGAAAAGTTCTTTTGAAATCTTAATTATGATGGCTACCGGTTTTTGAATTCCAAATTTAACGTTACCGCGATCTCAAGTCTTGGCGATTTTAAATCTGGCAGCGCTGCTGCACGGTCTCTGTTCTAGATTCAACTAATCGATAACAGCTGATAACCGTGCCTGCCTATTGGCTGCTTTCCAAATTCGGACTAAGAATATACCCGCCTACCGACTAATCCTGAAATTTTATTTTGAGGCATGCTCATTAATATGGCAGTGCACATGAAACCAACTTATGGGAAATCAATATTTCTGTCTTTCCCGATAAATCCTGATTTGGCTTCACCTTCGAGGGACTACGGTAGGTATATTTCAATAATAAGTATATGCATACAAGAGGTTGCCTCACTTCGCCTGAGGTAAAGACGGAAGGGGGGAAATATGACGTCATTTGTGGATAGCTGTCTGAAACAGTCCGCGTTCTGACATTTGAGTGTCATTCCTGTCATGCAATTGAATCGGACTGCATCATGTCGTGTCATTACTGTCATTCGATCAATGATTGATAAAACGTTGAATTTCTTGCTAATTTTATCATTTAAATCGAAATAAAATATTAATAGAGGTGTAAAATTATCTTTTGGGACATTATTATTGTATATTATTGGTCAAGGAAGCAGTGGCGGCTCGTCAGAGGAGGCAAGAGAGGCTAAGCCTCCCCATCAAAATATCAGAATGATTACCAATAAAATAGTGTAACATAAATAAAAAAAACAAATATTTTATTTGCAATAAGTTTATCACTTATCACTTCTCTATAACTTCTAACCACCGATCCGCATTTTATTCCCATACTTGTCTCAAAACTACTCAACAGTAAAAAGAAGAGAAAAGTAACCGTAACGGTAACCGACCGACGTCATCGACATTGAATTAATATCGACAGCCCGCGAGCACGTGTTGCGTCCAATTGAAATAAGAAATGCCATACGTAGCAAAGAAGGCAAGCCTCCATCGGCATTGAAAATACCACGGGCTATGTACTGATTTCGTTCAGACATACGTTGCTTCAACCGTCCGAAATAAACCGCCAAGGGAGGCTAGCCTCAAATCAGCTGTTTTTTGTATGAATTTGCACTATTTGCAGTTCCTTCTGATTTTCGTTGGGGTGGGGAGGGATATTTGTATTTCCTATCTTTTGTGACAACATTGCAAGGTGGGTAAGTTATTTTATGACCTTTTTATTTTCTATTGTGTGTCATTTAGTCATTTATTAAATGTTACTCTGTTGAGATGGACAGGCTAAATGAGATTAAAGAAACCGACGATTTAATCGACTGGCTATTAGTTCAAAATTTTAATTCGTTCAACTATAATTCAAAATATTTTGTCGTTAAGACTTTAGGTAGGCCTCAGCCAAATTTAATTTCTTTAAAATCGGCCGACAATCGACAAAATCGCGGTTTTAATTATTTAGTTTGGTACAGCAAATATGATTGGTTGACCGGGTCGATTAAAAGACAGAAGCTTTTTTGCTGGTCTTGTTTGCTTTTTTCCGTCCAAACTGAATATTCTACGTGGTCGAAAACCGGATATTCTGATTTAAAAAAATTGCCACTGTCTACAGAAAGACATCTTAAATCAAAAGAACACATTTCTGCATCATGTAAGTTGAGGCTGTTTGGAAAACAAAATATTGCGACTGCCTTGAATAATGCGCAAAAAGAAGCGATTATTTCCTTCAACAATCAAGTACGCGAAGACCGATCAAATTTAAAGCGACTTCTCTTGATATTACTGTTCATTTGGCTTCACAAGAACTAGCTTTTCGCGGACATGATGAGACAGATCAATCCATTAATCGCGGCAACTACAAGGAACTTTTGTCGTTGTGGGGTAAATATGATTCAAATTTTGACACCTTTTTAAAAAGCAATGTTTTTTCGGGCACTTCCAAAACCATTCAAAATGAACTTATTGAAAGTTTGTCTAATATCGTCGAAAAGCACATATTTGAAGAAATTCAAGCAGTACCATTTTTTGCGTGGGAAATCGATGAGACCACAGATATTACTTGTAATTCTCAGCTTTCGATTGTTTTTAGGTACGTCAAGGACGGAAAAGTTGTAGAGCGGTTTATGGGATTTCACGATGTTTCATCTGGTCGAACTGCGGACGATTTATTTAATTTCTTAATCGATAAATGCGATAAATTTGATTTTAGGCACAAACTGATTGCGCAAACATATGACGGGGCGGCAGTCATGGCGGGACATTTAAATGGTTTACAAGCCAAAATTAAATCAATAGCGCCCTATGCACTTTTCACGCATTGCCATGCACATGCACTAAACTTAGTTTTAAGCAAGGCATGCAATAATATAAAGGATTGTCGCATTTTTTTCTCAAACTTATCTGGTTTTTCTGCCTTTTTGTCAAAGTCCACCAAAAGAAGTCATATTTTAAATGTAATTTGCGGTAACCGAATGCCAACTTTTGCTGCTACGCGGTGGAACTCTACCTCCAGGTCGGTGTTTTCAGTTCATACGCATAAAGAAAAATTAAATGATGTTTTTGATTTTATTTTAAATAGCGAAGATTTCAAACATGACGATCAAAGTATTAGAGAGGCTAAAGGTTTTAAATATATTTTAACAGACCATAAATTTTGTTTTTTGCTTGAGACATTCAAATTGGTATTTGAACAGACTGACGTGGTTTTTCTTATTCTACAAAATAAAGCTTCAGACATAATTTTTTCTAAAAATCGATTAAATAATTTGACTGAAGTTTTACAGAACTTTAGAAATAATAATCAATATTTTGATAATATTTTCGAAAAAATTAATGTCAATGTCGAACCGCCAGTAAAAAAACGATAAACCAATTATGACTTACCCGATTTAAGACAAAATTATAGACAGATCTATATTGAAATATTAGACACTATACTTCAGCAAATTAAAGTTAGGTTCAGCGATCTAAGTAAATTAAATTACTTCGATCTATTAACGTTCGAAAAGTTTCCATCGTACTGCAAAGACTTCCCCCAAAAATTATTTGAGGATTTGCTTAACCAGTATCCGTTTTTGGATTCAATTCGATAAAAAATGAATTAATTGTAATTTACAGTGATCCTCAGATGTTTGAGAATTGTGAGTCTCCTTCTGAACTTTTAAATTTTATGTTTAAAAATGATTTGAATGAGTGTATGCCAGAGCTGTATAAATTTATAAACATTGCAGTTACTATACCCATAACATCGGCATCTGTAGAAAGAAATTTTTCAGCACTGAAAAGAATTAAAACTTATAGCCGTAATTCCATGACCCAAACTAGACTAACTAATATATCTCTTCTTTCAATCGAAAAAGAGTATATAAAAGATGAGACAAAAAATGACAAGTTTTATGACGAAGTTATAGACTTTTTTGCAAACATGAAAAACCGACGAATTCCTTTAATATTCAAACCAGACTAGGTTATTAAAAAATATATATAATTTTGTACAAAAACATGTATATATTATTATTTTAGAATTTATATTTATTTGCAATATAATTATAGGCCATGAACCAAAGTTTTTGCCAAAGAAAGTATTTTTATGTTTAGTTTTTTAGAATTCATATTTATTTGCAATATAATTATAGGCAATGAACCAAAGTTTTTGCCAAAGAAAATGTGTTTGTTTTGTTTTTTAGAAATCATATTTATTTGCAATATAATTATAGGCAATGAACCAAAGTTTTTGCCAAAGAAAATATGTTTATGTTTTGTTTTTATATTTTTTTATATAAAGTCATAATATGGCTTTTTCAAAGAGTTCAGTTTTTTTATTTTTTTACCCCTTTCCCTAGTCCTATAGTTGTTATACCCTTTTTCATTTTATAAACCATATCCTTATTTCCTTCCTTCCCATTCCTGGCAAGAATTAACTCTCACCTCCCCGGTGGTTCTTGCTGGACAATAAAATATACTTTTAGGTCCAATACTGACAACTAATATAATATTTATCATATACATATATCATGACCCATTTGTTTTGGGAACACCCTGATAAAAAGTTTATTTCTTAACCGATTTGGTTCGTTTTTTTTTGGGATTGTAGAGCTCGAAAAATTGTATATTCTTGGCAAAAAGTGACCTTCGCCATTTTGACTTCAAGGCCTACTATGTTAGTTTTTAAGAGCAAAATTTCAGGAAACCATATTAGCGATTTTTTTAGAAAAAATCTGTGTGCGCCACTGGATTCAGCATCCTTTAAAACGGGTCTATACAAATTTTCAACCGAAAATATCAAGTTGAAAAAAATTAAAAATTCGCACTTTAACAATCTATTATTTCATATCATAAATTAACCTGGGATAATGCTGATTCTTGTTAAAGCAAGCTCAAACTACGAAACACTATTTTTAGAAATAATACACATTCATTCAAACAACACTATGAACAAAAAAGTGATAGCCAGATACTCAGCAACATCTACAGTTATATCTTCAATTTAATTAAAAATAAAAATAACTTACATACACTCACCTTATTACACACCAATACTTGAATAAAAAATCTCACCCTCAACAAACCTTTTTAATTATTGATCTTATTGCAAATGAACACATCAATCATTCTGTCTCACTCAACGCAAATTCATAACGTACCCTTTCACCTTTAAATAATTTAAAATAAAATACACATTTGTAAAATGTTCTTTGAGACAATTAACTTTTAACGAAATGCATTGTATATCGTTTCGACTTCTGGTCATCCCTATATTTAGTTTATTTCAACGAAGAAGCATTGCACGTCACGGTTCAGGCGGATGGTGTATATTTGCATAATATGTATCATGCATATAACAAGCAAGATATGATGAAGAATAACTTTTTTTGAAAAATCGGAATTAAAAATGTTTTCAAAATGAGAGGGAATTGATTACAAAGTAGGGGAAGTTCCAAAAAATTTTCGTTTCTGTCCCCCTTACCCCCGGCCGGCTAAATTTAGGTAGAATAGAATAAACAGTTGAACACATGTAAACAATCTCTATTATGATCATTTCTAGACACACCTACCTTTAAAACACTATATTTGATAGACAAATCCAAGGATAAGACACTTATGAACAGCTTTCAAAACGTAAATGGATGATTTCACAAAAGAAAAACCATCGACAGCAAAAAATCTCTCGTCCACCTGGAAATAAATAGTGAGTTTATGATATTGATGAATGACATTCTTGATTTTATGATGGAATGGTTCGAGAAATGGCCGCAGTGGCGCTACAGTAGACACAAATGACGTCATGACCGTAAAAGTGAGGCAACCGTTTATATAGAAACCTTGGGCGTGTGCCACGGTCGTCGTAGATAAAAATACGACGTCCGTGGCGTGTGCCGTCGCAATCTGTCAATTCGTCCCGGACGATAACTAAACGTCACGTCAAACGAGGGGCCGCGAACTGTCAAACTTCAATTTCAAGGCCAAATAAATGAGTTCTCATTGGAGCAATGGGGAAAACTGGTTATTGTGCTTCTCATTGTGTTCTCTGGCTAATTAGCATTCTTTAAATGTGATCTGAAACGACTCAGAGGGATTGCTTGATTCTAAAAACAATTATTGAACATAATATTATGTCTAAACCCATTAGTTTCAGAGATGATTGAATTTAATTGTGAGTAAAAAGTCCCGCAACAGTATATTATTTGGGAAATTGTGCAAAAAACAAAGAAAAATCAATATTAAAGTTGTTGGTCTTGAAGATATCTATCAAACTAGCAATTATACAGGGTGTCCCAAAATGTCAACCAATGTTGCCAAAATTCAATTGAAATATTTTTGATTGCTGACGATTTAACTTCGCGAAGCTCCAATCTTTCCATCCACACTGAGCGCTTTTCAGGGAGCTGCTATTACTGCATGTCTGGCCACCGGCCACAGCTTGATGCCTTGAGAAATTATTCCAACAAAATATGATAATAGATAACAGTAATTCACGTTACTAGGCAGGAAAATTACTTATTAAAGTACGAATCAAGATGTTTATGGACGAGGCAACGAAAGAGCCGAGTCCGGAATTTCTACACTATTTATAACCAAAAGTGAACAAACTACACGTGATTAGACATAGATAAACGATTGAACTGATCACATGAGTTGGTTTATCTCACGTGACCTTTCAATCGTCTCCCTCGGTTTGATAACGTGTAGTTGGTTTACAATTGGTGACTTTTGGTTGTGAATAAACTGTGTATCGTACAAGGTTTTATTTCATACTGTGAATTTTTTTTTGAATCGGTTTGAAATGGAAAATTGTCCTTGTTAAACCTCATTTTGAGTGGGTGTTGGTGACAGTTCGTCTCACATTCTTACCATGAGATGCCGCCAGCCAAACCAGATGTCACAACTTAGGATATGTAGATGGTTACCAACATTTTTACGTCAAGTTATTGAATGAGATGTCGCCAGCCAAACCATGTTACAATGTTAAAACTTCGATTGATAAAATAATTTATTTATTCTAATATACTCCCGTCATCAATTAAACATTGTTTATCAATTAGACCTAGAGCTACACAACAAGCTAAAGCAGCACCTTGTTCGGCAAACTTTTTATTTTTCTCCCTGAAAACCATAAACATTATCGTGTTGATTCAAAAAGGCCGTTCCAAACACTTACCAATAAGAAGAGCTGTATTTTTTGCTATCCAATGTAGCCACTGCTCTAAAAAGTTTATCTTCATTTATTATCTTATAACTAGGAGGTTTTATGCGTTTTTGTCCACAATACGCCATTATTTTACTTTTCGGCAAATCAGAATGGTTGCTGAAGTTCACTCTTATAAAGGCACATTTGATTTTATACACATCTGCTTCGTTGTCTTCGTCAAGTTTGATTCTCTTGCTGGATGTTTCGAACATATTCGGACCTACTTCTCGTCTGCCCAGCATTCCTTTCGATTGAAACTCTAGTTGCTTCGTTCGGCAATAATCGCCCAGGTTCCATATTGTACTGTGAAATAGAAAATATATATCCTATAACAAACATATCAAAAATAGTTCAATAATTAACTTCTATTAAAATTTATTTGTGAGTATCATAGTTAAGTCAATTAACACCTATAACAATCATAGATATTCAAAAGACGATTGAAGAGTGAAAATCAGTTCAATCATCCTTCAGACATAAATCAAAACATTTCAAGAGTAGTTTAATTTCTAACAAATAACTCATTTTTACTTTCTTGGAAAGAGGAATTATTATGCATAATTCACGATCGATGGTAGTTCGGACGTTAACGGGGAACCAGATATGGGCTCTAACGATCTTTCGACGATGTTTCGAATATGCGACACTGCTGCTTTTTTGAAATATATATGTCTGAATATATTTTGAGCTTCGCAAAAATTACCTATTCTTCAAAAAAGTTTATTTTTTGTCAAGATCAAAAATTTATAGCTGGACTATTCTGTTTAGCCCAGTAAAGATGTCGTTGGCTTATAGGGGTCAGCAAAAAAAAAAAAAAATCCAAACAATGATATTTTCAGGGATGCTTTTGGACTGCCTCCTGAGCATCCAACCAAAAAATCTGACTGGAAGTGCTGGTACGTTTACCGCTGAAGAGGTGGTTTCCTAAACATGACCTGAATACAGTTAAAGAGGACCAAGAACTGAACAACTTTGCCTCATAAATTTTTTTGACAGCTGTAACACTTTATGAGTTACAGCGCATCAAATGATAAAATTCCGCTGTTAACAGGGGTAGTTTCAAAAACATTTTTTTTGGGATCATGAAAAAAGTTATGAAGAAAAGTTGTTTAGCCTTTGTTTCTCTGCAACTTTCATCCAGGTATTTTTTCGGAAAAAAAAATTTTTAAAACCACTCCTTGTCAGCTTATTTTTGACATTTGATGGGCTGTAACTCGTCTAGTACTAGAGCTTCCATGAAATTTTATAAGGCAAAATTGTTCCTCTATAACATCTATTCAGGTCATTTTGCTCTAAAAAAATGTTAAGGAAACCATCTGTTCAGGGCAAAACGTACCATGACTTCGAGTCAGATTTTTTGGTTGGATGCTTAGGAGGCAGTCCACAAGCACTCCTGAAAATCTCATTCTATTTGGAATTATTTTTTTGAAAAACCGACATCTTTACTGGGCTAATAGGGGGCTTTGAAAACGGTGTCATGGTCAAAAGTGTAACCTTGAACATTGTCAAAATCACCATTACAACGGCGTTTCCAAAGCACCTATGCTTATTTTCTAAGCAAACATTTAAAACTACATTGCATGGATTACTTTGAGTGTCATCTGGAAAAAGTTTGCTTCCAGCCACTTCTACAAGGTATAGCTTTTTTGTGTAAATATGACGAAAAAATCAATTTATCAACCAAAAATAAATATACGAGTGCGTACAAAAAAATTACGACTATTTGAGTGAATGGAAAGGTGTGTGAGTGGCGCACCCTACAAGTCAGAGCTATATCAAGACCAGATTTGAATTTTGCATCTTATCCGGAATTTTCGATCGGTGACACCTGGTATAATAATGGGACCAGAGGGAGACTGGGAATTCGGTAAGCCGGAGCCAGACGACGAGTGAACCTTCAAGTCTGGCAAGTCTCTAGTCAATATTCGATGTCCAGAGGGTGGCGCCCGAGAGAAAAAAAAAACAAAACAGAAAAAAAATATATAAATTTTTTTGTTTTTTTTTTTAATGTTTTTAATAGAAAGATGAATCCCCTTTCAAAATATATAAAAATGAATATACCATTACATCTGATTTTTTTGGAAAAAAAGTCAAAAATATGCTACCATTTAAGTTAACGCCATCTAGCGGCGACGGCGAACGTAACAAATTGAAAACCAAATAAGCATTTTGTAGAGCAGATTATGTCCTTTCAAATGAGCTCAAGTTCGTTAAAATCGGTGAAGCGAAACGGGAGAAATCTCAGTCTGTTTAAAAAATTATTGAACTTCCCCACCACTTTATTTTGATAGATAGAAAAAAACGATTTAGACAAAAAGTGTAGGTAAATAGTCAGTGAATATGAAAATAATATCATCGATATGTTTTCATTGGGCAAAATTTTATAAAAATCCTATTTATTTACTTGGTGTTAGTCGTTACGCCCCCTAGCGACTATTTCAGAAACTTCAAAATATTTTCCAGGTTTCTCTCTTGGCAGTTTTAGTGGTAAAATGTTTTACCGCAGGCATCTACGATGAATAGTTGTCCAGATAAAGTACCTCGCATTATTAGTTGCCCACCCTGTACAGGGTGATCAGTCAAGGACAGCGAGCGGCCATATCCCGGAAACAAAAAAAAAATAAAAACATAAAAAATTTTTTTTCAATATTTTAATAGAAAAATGTATCCCTCTTTAAAATATATAAAAATTAATATACCATTACATTTGATTTTTTTGGAAAAAACTCAAAAATATGCTACCATTTCAGTTAACGCCATCTAGCGTCGACGGCGAAGGTATCAAGTGCAACGCTAAATAAGCATTTTGTAGTGCAGGTTATGCTCTTTCATATGAGCCCAAGTTCGTTAAAATCGGTCAAGCGAAACGGAAGAAATCTCCGTTTGTTTAAAAAAATAATTGAACTTTCCCCCCCCCCCCCCCCTTTATTTTGACAGATAGAAAAAAACGTTTTAGACAAAGAGTATAAATAGTCAGTAAATATGAAAATGATATCCATCGATATACTTTCATTGGACAAAATTCTATGAAAATCCTTTATTTCTACTTGGTGTTGGTTGGTACGCCCTCTAGCGACCATTTCAGAAACTTGAAAATATTTTCCATGTTTTTCTCTTGGCCGTTCTAGTAATAATATTGTTTGCCGCAAGCCTCTACGATGAATAGTTTCAGGGATATGGCCGCTCGCTATCCTTAACTGATCACCCTGCACAGTACGGTGATTGAAAACTCTAACAATACAAAAACGCGGTTTTGAAAACTAACGGAAATTGATGGCTCGGTTTCCCCGAATTTATGGTGATAAAACAAACCTCAGAAACGGTAGAACGAGATCAGAGAAAATTCCAACGAGACATGCTACCCCACTCTGATCTCGCCAGCGGTGGGGAAAACAATTTTTCGAAAAAATCACTGAACTTGGGTAAAGTAGGAAAGAGTTTAACAAGAGACGTCATCCCAGGTACGCATCATCAGAGGAAAACAGAGTGCTCTTTCCACTTTGAGTAGATATCTTGGTCAGACGGCATACCGGCTGAGATCTGAATTTGTTACGCGATCAAATTACTTAATTGCGACTGTAGAAAAAAATCGAAAAAATAAAGGTAAAGAACAATAATATACGGTTTCTCCTTTGACAAAGCAAAAATGTTGCATCGCTGAAAATATTTTAAATCCTCATTGCTTATTTCCTATATTATATTTTTACTTTTAAAATTCTAGATTTGTTATTATGAAGTAGTCTCTCTACATTCACCTACCAGATTTGTTCCAGCGTCTGACATTCTAAAAACCGTTTTCCCCTCTGTGACTCCTGTAACTCCTTGAGCATATTTTGTACACAGTACTTGGTATTACTAGGAGAGTTGTCATAATCGATTGCCAGTCTCAAATAATCAGTTATAACATCTTCCAAGTCCTTCATTCCATCTTCGCAGAATACGGAGCAATTCCCTTCAGCTGCT
Organism: Orchestes rusci; assembly: GCA_958502075.1. NCBI lineage: Eukaryota > Metazoa > Arthropoda > Insecta > Coleoptera > Curculionidae > Orchestes > Orchestes rusci. The sequence goes on along the minus strand of OY293310.1, from coordinate 14,483,417 downwards.
CTTGCAACCATTACACTACTTGCACCGCAGTTCTCGCGGAATTTGAGAATGTCCTTGTATTTGTCTATTTCTCTGGAACCTCCACTGGAAAAAACATTATGTCAGAAAACAGGCAAAGGTCACACCAATTTTAGAATGATTATTGCATTCGACGCAACGGACAAAAATAACCATAAATTGTAAAGTGGCCAACAGACCAGTCTCGTCCTATTGTTCTACGATATGTGTTGAATTTCAACCTTCCCAGCAAATATTCGCAATGAATCCAATTTCTTACAAAACGATAATCCATGATATCAAAAAATCAATGTTTGGAGAAAGAATAGCGATTATTTTTTTTTTGTTTTTTTCATTGTATGTTTCTAGGGTTTAAAGTTTCGTTTGCTTTTCTCGATTTGTTTGTTAGTTAAAATGTTGCTCCATTGAATAAGAGTACCTATTTTTGTAGTGAAGATTATGTTTCTGTATTTTCTATGGAGTTTTCTCCCTCACGATCGTCATCTTGCCCCACCCTCCCCTATTTAATTATATGAATTTCAGACAGAACAAACCGGCGTTCTTTTCTTTCTGTGGGAACGCAAATTAGTGGGCAAGATGATGAACGCGCTTTCCAATCCGACAAGACAACCCCGCCTTCTTTCAGGATAAAGCAACAAGAAAACATTTCTCTCAGATTATGCACCAACTCAAATTGTCTAGGTTTTCTAACCATGTTGATAAAGATATACCTCAATCTGAGAATTTCCGGAGAAATTTCGAATTTTAATATTTAAGCTTTGATTGCGCCCCCTAGCGGAAAAATTTCGAAGTTAAAAATATTTTCCAGCATTTTCTCGTGGCCACTTTAGTGATCATATTTTTTTTCCTGAACTTTTAGGTCCAGTAGTTTCCGAGATATGGCCGGTGGCCACCCTTGCTGGGACACCCTGTATAGTATGTACATTTTAGATCACTAGTTATAATAAAACATTTTCAATGAGACCCATATTTTTCCATGAACCTTGGTTACTTATGTAGACACGATGCAACGAAATACATCTGGCAACACGACACAAATGCCTATTTGAGATCAACCAATCACAGCTGATAGTCATTTTAACCAATCATAGCCTGTAGCTCCCTTGGAACACTGTTGTCGGCTTGTTCAAGATTCAATATTTTTGAAGGCCGAACAGCTGATTTATGTGAACAAGACTTATCAATAATCAGTAAATTCTAACTATCCCATAACAACGACGATATTGAAACAATAGAAAAATTAAAACATATCCTCGTTAATACACTGGTTAATCCCTTTTGATAAAAAGTGAAAACTCCGAGTGCTTTCTATTTGCAACAAGGCAACGTTGAACGAACGTTGAAGGGATTCAACTGACGAGATGTAAATAATAACATGTTTATTATAGTGACAAACAATTTGCCCGGAATCTAGGGTGTACGCTAGTTCTAGTGGGTTCTATGTTCTGAGGCCTCACCCCTTTTGCGATCATGCAGTGAAATTCGCGTCATCTTTTTCATCTACTTAGTTTATTTTTTGGTATTTCGGAAACCTTTTTTTGCTGGTGACTTTCAAATATTGTCTAGAATACGTATATAAAATTTCAAGTCATTTGAAAATGTATGCATATTGTCCATTGAAAATACTATAATCGACGAAATGTCTGGTTTACTGAATTCATACAAAGTTCGAGACTAACCCTGGATATGATATTTTTTTGCTTAAAAATTAAATTTCACTCATGATTTATTTTCATTTCAATACATTGTTTAAAATGATGATATTTGTAACAAAACTGGCTTACCTATAATATGAAAATTATCATTTTTCATATATTTGTTTTAAATATTTCTTGCTTGAATGACCTAACCTAGAAAAACGATCATGACCACTGGATTCAGTCTATACGAATCAAATTTGCTAGATACATATGGCCGACCCTTGTCAAAAAAAGTTTTCATTTCCATGCACAGTGTTATTCACTATTTAATTTGCACTGGGAAATCCAAAAAAAGTGATATTATAACAGCCTAGATACGTTATGCACGTTTTCAAGTAGAGGGCTCAGAGATAAATAAATAATGACAACTTTCATTATTGGCTATTGGCTATCTATCTATCTTTAACTTATCTGACTAAATTGTGGTAAAATATTTTTACTCAGATAAGATGAGATGATGATGAGATTTTTTATTATGAAGATGAATAATTGAATAGGTACTTATAGCAATATTGATTGTGTTGGTGGACTTGCAGAAAAATATTATGTAAGGGAAGTTTCTCTGTCCAAATAATGTAGAGAAGGGGGTTTTCGTGGCGTAGGAACAGAAAGGGAAATGAGAAAAGTTGGCACCAGACGGGATTTGAACCCACGACCTTCGTCATACCAGGACTCTCTCTCTCTTTAAATCATTTATTCATTACATGTTGTTACACTGGTTGACAATAGGTCTTCCCCAACACACTGGGGGGTTGTTTATATTTTAAAAATGAATACAAAACTGCCCTAGTGTATGCTTAAGAATGGTGTAGAGGCGCATTCACCACATGGTGAGCTACCTCTACACCAGAAGGGGACGGGCAACAAGGGCCCGCGGACTGGTATTAGCCCCTAAAAAACCTACTACCCTCCTTAAATCAAGGTAAGTCGCTTCTCTCCTACATGAATAATGTTTCTAAGAAGTATGTCAGACGGGGTATGGTCGCTCGGAGGTGACTTGAGATAAATAAGTGTGTGGAAAAATCGCGGTCAGAGGTAAATAGCTGCATGTGTGATGGCGCTCGAGGAAAATTAAACAAAAACCTCATACCAGGACAACGCTCTACCAACTGAGCTACCAATGCCTATGAGCAAATCCAGCCCAATGCAAACTATTCTCACTTCTAGTAGAATTTAGTGTTTAGAATTGTTTTATATAATTATTCTCATACTTCTAATGAAAAACGAGCGAAATTCTCAACATTATACACGACATTGCTCTCTTCACCTCAAATCTCTATAAAAACAACAGAATTGTTACAATAAATTGATAATCATAAATAACCAGCATTTTAAAAAAATAACCAAAAAAACAGAGACAAAGAAAGATGCGAATTTAAGCTAGATTCTTTACAGAAAAGAAAAATACTCTTGTTTGTACTCCAGTATCATACTTCTGTATTCAGTAGCAGTGAGAGAGCTGAATAAAATAATTGGTGAATGGTCAATAATTGTTTAATTGACCAAATATAACCAGCACATAGAAGAAGCCGTGAAACAGTGAATTCCAGCTCTACTTATGAATGTAACGCCACATTGAGCGAACCATAACCAGATGGTTTTTATTATTTATTCATCTCTCAGGCCTCTACTTGAAAAAATGCATTAAGTATCAAGTAAGGCAGTAATAGCGGTGCCGATTGAACCACGAAAACATGCCATGGACGGCTGATCAAGACCGTTTTTGTCTTGACGGTTACCTACTCGGTTCTTGGACCACTTGGACAAGTCTGTTTTCCTTCATCATTTTTTTTTCAAAACAACTTCACTAAATTTACTTCATCATATTCTAGTTACTTGGGCAAAAATATGGAATAAGTTCGTATTTTCAGATAAACAGAAAGCTCATTTGAAAAAACAATTGATTCTTTCTTAAACGCTAACCAAAACTTGATAAGCTAATGAGAAACTAACAAATTAGTAAATTTTTTTAGTGCTTCTTTACAACCATTCAAAAAAATTAAAGAAATAAAAAATACACTTTTGAGTTCACAAGCTTCTAAAAATAGACATAACCTCAATTGGTTCAGTGGTTCTTGTCATGGTTCGAGAGGACATTTTTAGTCGTCTTTCAAAATAAACAAAAAGTAAGTCTCAACTGAATTTGTTTCATAAAAAATTGTAGTTTAACTCAAATGTTTAACTGTTACAAATCAATAAAAAATGTTGAATCTTTGAAGGTGTATATCTCGAATCTGACGAGGAGTTAAAAAATGTTCATAGAATAACCATTGTTCATTTTAATTGCCGGAACAAACTGGGTCACCCTGTATAGATTCGTTTATTATTGATTGATGAATAATAATAAAGAGCGTATCATGAAAATTTCATATTTATTTGGTGATGTTATGCAGGTTTTTACAACAGTGTAAACAAAAAAAAATAAAAAAATCTGAACGGTTAACTCGATTGCAATACTTCTATGAAAATCAATGAAGATATTTGTAGTTTAACTCGAAACAGAACTGATAATAAATTGTTCAAAAGTTGTATAGTCCGAAGTCTCATTCTTATTCAATGTAACACGTGGTTCGTACATCGGTGCATCATCAGACCTTGAAGTTGGATACAAAAAAACAATGAAAACTGTCATTTAAGTGTTGTTTTTGCCAACACGGACTAACGATACAGTCATCTTGAAAATAATTCAACACCAATGATTCAATAAAAGAGTTCAGTAATGGTACATAAGGTACTCACTTGGCTATCACTGGAATCTTCACAGTCTGTGCAATTGCCGCAATGGTACTATTTCTATTCAAATGTTGCGGTCTTTCCATTCTCGTCCTTCCATGTACAGCAATAGCTGCAATTCCAGTAGATTCCAATTCCTTAACCATGTTTATCGTCTCCTCTAAACTTTCAAAAACTCGTATTTTACATGTTACAGGAATACTAACGTTCTGTACCAAAGTTGATAAAATTGCTTTGGCTTTATCACGTTGGGTTAATAGGGCTGCACCCATACCACCCTTCAAAGAAAATTCTTTTGGACATCCCATATTGATATCTATTCCGGCTACATCATTTTCTCTAAAACAAAAATTTGATAGGTTTTAGTGAAGACTTCACTTTCTATTGACATCCTCGTGAAACTTACATCATTTTGGCAACCTTCAAAGCTCTTTGGGGATCACATGTACCCAATTGGACTACTACTCGATCTTTCTCTTTATCACATGTACGAAAAACAATGCATCCATCTGACTTATCTATATAGTCTACAGTACCAAGAACATCTGAAATACATAATCAATCTTAGTATTTTTTTTTATATGAACTACATTTTCAGTGTATTATACAGGGTGGCGGCATTGATTTTGGGCATTTAATGTCATATAAAAATAAAACACTCAGATATGTCAACTTTGTTTTTGAGGGGAACACTTAGGCGTATAAGCAAACCCCCATCTGCAATTCCTGGGGCAGGGTGAAACTCACCCCTAAAATCTTGATAGGAAAGGAGGGTCGATACCCTATTTTGAAGGTCCTTCGACCCTGATTACAACTGCCGAGTTTCAAGCCTCTGCTGTCATTCCTGTTGTTATGACAGCTTGACGAAATTCCTTTTTTTTTAATTTAATAAATAATTACCCGCAAGATTTAAATTCTCCAAACTAAGAGGATATGATGAGGGGCAGAAGATCTTCAAAATGAACTATTACTCAATCCCTCCGAACATTGAACGACTAGAATAGGCATAAAACCGCTTCCCTAGGGGATTTGTTTAAGTCAATGATGAGTGAATTGTGAGTCAATGACATTTGGTTTCGAATTTAACACGCGATGTTGCGACGTTTGCATCGTTTGAACTAGAACTAATATAAAACAGAAGGCGACTAGGTGGCTGAGTGGTCTAAGGCGTCATTCGACAACAGTGACCGGAAAGGAAGTACGCGGTGATCGAGGTGAGCAGAAATTATTTCTGTTCTACATTTAGTGGTACTCTCATTGGCTAACGTTACTGAGTAGACTGCAGTATTATTAATTGTTGACAGTCAAAAAGTTTAAATAATTAGCCTAAATTAATTGGTCCTGCTAGTTCAAATATATAACTAGGTGATGTTCTCCATCATCAAATTAGTTAGAACTACAGTGGTTCTGGGGTTGGCGAAAAGGGCCTTTAAGGCCTACTCGCCAGGCAGTGGTTTGCCCCCCACGTTTACTAATACCAAATATAAAACCGAGATCACAGGTTTCCACTTTCAACAATTTCTATCTATCAAGAACTTCTACAGAAAACTCAGTGCTGAAATTGGTACAGATTAATTTATTGCCACATAGATTGAAATTTTCTATGCAAAAAAAATACCGACGAAAATATCTTCTTCAACGAAATCCCTTCAAAACTGACAACTATGGTTCCTTGCGGTAACCGCGTTCATGAGTTTTTGGTGTTGATACTCGAACTTCATTGGTTGAAATCCAGGTAGTAAAAAGTGTTTCATTTGAACATGTTTATGTTTTCTTATTTCAACTTATTTTTGATAAGATCTATACAGGGTGAATGCACCATTTTCGAGATACAGGGTGTTGACATGTGAAGTTAACAAAAAAGAGTTTCTTGCGAATATCTCAGGAATTATTTATCGTACAGAAAACAGCTTCTGTAAGTATTTTCTACTCTTGATAAGCTATGTTTTGTGCGGAATACCCGAGAAAATACCTATATTTTTTTCAGTCATAGTTGGTGAAGGCTTTGAAGTGGGTGTTTTTCTCTTCAACTTTAACGCTACTGAAAAAAGTACTATTTTGAGACAAAAAAAGGTACTCTCTGTTCTAGAGACTCAATTAAGAAAGTATTTTTGAACAAGGTGTGCCTACTGTTCATTGGAATAATTTTATGAGGACAATATGTAACGCGTTCTTTGCTTTTTGTTCGTAGTTTTGCATGTAGTTCAAATTGGGACATACCTAATTTTTAACGTTTTTTATGAGAAACTGTTCGGGAGCTGTGAATTTCATTGTTTCTTATAGACCAGTTTAGCTTGTAGGTTTTTACTAAATTAGTAAGCTTCGTCGACAGAATTTGTAAATAGAAATAAATAAAAGTGGCTATAAAATTTGAACCATTGAAAATAGACCCCACAAACTACGGGGTGCGCCAATAGTGCGTGAACGGGATATTGTCGGTTTATAGAAGCACATTTTCAAAAGTCATTGCCGAGGCATGATAGACAGACCTTCAGGCTATATATATAAATATATCACGGGTGAAGGTACAAAAAACATAATGTTTGTAAGTATAGTCCTTCTACAGCTGCCGCCGTCTTCCCGTTTCCCTCCGCCACACCTCTCGGTTGAACACATCATCCTCCTCTAGTTGTCTTGCTACCATAGACTGCCGTACTCCTTCATTCCACGATCCCCTGGGTCTACCTCTCTTGCGCTTCTGTGCCACCGAGTGTCCTCCATTCTCATCAGATGTCCAAACCATTTCAACGACTTCCGTTCAATTCGGTCGACCACAGTATCTTGCGCACGCATACGGTTTCGGATTTCCTCATTTCTAACCCTCTCAAGTCTAGAGACACCAGCACTGCGTCTCAGGTAGTCCATCTCGGTTGCAAGAAGCCTTCTTTTCATATCAGCATTAACCGTCCAGACCTCGCATCCGTAACACAACACTGCTTCCACAAGAGATTGCCCTAGCGTTTTCTTGGTCTTTTGGGAAATGTGTCCGAACCCACCATATCGAATTTAGGGATCCAATAATTCTCTTAGCGCTCTGTATGCGAGTTTTTATTTCCTGTTCGCCTAGACCATTGCTGGAGATTGTTGATCCCAGATATTTAAAGGTTCTGACGTGGTTAACTCGTTTGGTATCATTAACGTAAACCTCAAAATCTAAGTCAGAGTAAACAACAAGAAACTCTGTTTTAGACCAACTTATCGTTAGCCCCCACGCACTATATGCATCATGAAGCTTGCGAAGCATGTATTCAAGATCGTCTGAATCCTGTGCTACCAACAGTTGATCGTCTGCGAAGCTGAGTGTGTACAGAATATTGTCTCCTATAGGAATACCCATCCGTGGCATCTACGCTTCCATTGTTTTAGAGCGGCTTCGATATAAACATTGAACAAAAGGGGGGATACTGCAGCCTTGTCTTAGCCCTTTGTTTGTATACAGGGTCCTTCATTAGTGCGTCGGGCAATCCTAGCGTGGTTATTTACAAAAGTAGAAAAAAAAGTTTTATACAAAAGTTGTAGAATGTGACTTTATGCATATTTTAAAAATATTTTCAAACATACAGGGTGCGTCACAAAAGTATGGCACGAAAAAGTATGATTTTTTTAAATGGAACCCCCTGTATATTGATTGATATTTCAATTCTTTCTTCAATTTGGAACAAAAATTGTGATACAACTAATGTTCCTAAATTCAACCGTTATCGAGATATCGCGTTTTAAAAATGGCATTTTTGCAACTTTGGCATGCTATAAAACTCAAACTATTCAAGTTAGAGGAAAATGGTCTGCACTTTCCTATCTTAACTTTTCAAGAGCTCTTCTGTCATTTGGATAGAAGGTAACGTCAACTGTCAACTTTTTTCGGCACATTTTGACATTTTTTCACAATAATGGATTTAATCTCCTTGAATAGCTCTTGAAAAGTTAAGATAGGAATGTGCAATCCATTTTTCTCTAACTTGAATAGTTTGAGTTTTATAGCATGTCAAAGTTGCAAAAATGCTATTTTTAAAACGCGATATCTCGATAACGGTTGAATTTAGGAACATTAGTTGTATCACAATTTTTGTTCCAAATTGAAGAAAGAATTGAAATATCAATCAATATACAGGGGGTTCCATTTAAAAAAATCATACTTTTTCGTGCCATACTTTTGTGACGCACCCTGTATGTTTGAAAATATTTTTAAAATATGCATAAAGTCACATTCTACAACTTTTGTATAAAACTTTTTTTTCTACTTTTGTAAATAACCACGCTAGGATTGCCCGACGCACTAATGAAGGACCCTGTATATTGGTTGAGAGAGATCATTGCCAACTTTTATATATGTTAGGTTATTGTGGTATAGTCCCTTAATTATGGTAATTAGACTTGGGTCTGCACCGATTTCTTCCAACGCCTCCCACAGTTTTGATCTTGGAACATTATCATAGGCTTTTTCCAGGTCAATAAACGCCAGGTGTACTTCTCGCCCTACGCCTATTGCTTTTTCGAGCAGCTGTTGGAGTATGAATAGATTGTCCACACATGACCTTCCAGGGGTGAATCCACTCTGATCCTCTCCTATTTTATGGCCAATGTCTTCACGCAGTTTATGTTGGAGAATTTTTCCATACAGTCGACTCATCGAACTATTGACACTCAAGCCTCTATAACAGTTAGGATCTTTTCTGTTCCCTTTTTTAAATAGTGAGACCATATGAGAAATTTTCCATTCTTCTGGGACTTTGTTGCTTGTGCATGCTAGGTTCATGAGCCAGGTCAGTCTTTCTAAAAGAGCCGGTCCACCGTATTTTAAAAGTACTGCTGCAACATTTCCGGGACCAGGAGATCTTCGGTTTTTCATCTCGTTTAGAGCTTTCTTAACCTCTTGAATAGTGATGGTGGTGGTAATATTGTGAGGCAGGCCAGGTTCAGGAGGTGTTTCAAATTCAGTTCTTTTCTTGATTTAAAGTGATGAATAATGTGTTGTCCAGCTATCCATATCGATCCACTTGTTGATATGTTCTTTGTTATTGTTTCAAAGACTCCTGATGGTGCGCCATGCTTCGCTACACTGTGATCCTCCAATAGAGTGTTCTATTTCTATACATCTCTGTTCCCAAGATCTATTCTTCTCTTTTCTGACTGCTGTTCTCACCTGTCGATTTCTTTGTTGATAGGTTTCTCGGTTGTCAGCGGTTTTTGAATTGAGCCATTTGTGGTACGCTCGATTCTTTTGCAAAACCAGTTCCTTAATTTCTGGGGTTAACCAAATAGGGTCTGAGTTTTGAGATCTGGCCTGCTCCTCACCCAGTGCTTCCAACGCCGCTTGATGAACTGCTGCTTTAACCTTTGCGTACTCGGCTTCAATGTCATTACTGATGGCTTCAATCCGTAAAGCGTGTCGCATTCGAGTTTGATAAAGATGTTTGATTGTCTAATCATGTAGTAGACCAAGTTTATATCTTTGGGTATTTTGAACTTTTTCGTTGCGTGTCTGAACTTGTCTTATTGACAGACGAAGTTTGCAATTACTAGATAGTGATCAGATCCACAGTTAGCTCCTCTGTATACTCTACAGTCCTGACTTTTGATTTTGGAGTGCTGTTTGGTGATAACATAGTCAATTATGGATTTCTGATTAAGAGTCGGTCTTTCCCATGTATATTTATGGATTTCCTTGTGCGGAAAGAATGAGTTTAAAATCCTCAGATGGTTGACCTGAGGCTACAAACCTAAAATCGTTTCACTTCATTCGCATCACGTATACAGGGTGATTCATATCAAGGTAACATTTTTTTAAATAGAACCCCCTGTATATTATTACATATTTGGGTTCCTCAGTCAATTTAAGATTGACTTTATGTACCAAACATGATATCTTAAACAAACCGTTCACCCGCAAATCGCTATTTTTTGAAAAAGCTGATGTTTAAAAAAAAATGAATATCATATTGATGCCGAGAGTTAGAGAATTGGGATTTTTTGATGATGCTAACCATGGAATGTGCTAATGTTCACCGTATGTACTAGCTTCAATTCTTTTTGAGTTATGAAAAATCGTTATGCCAATTTAGAACATTTCAATCAAGGCTAACTTGATTTTAAAGTGAAACGGAGTGAAAAATGTACTAATCGTGTATATGTTTATTAACTTGATTTTTTCAAATGAAACTTACTAACTTTTTTTATGCTATCGAATGTTGAATTTTATTAGCTTTCTGGCGTTATACGCCTGCTAGTATCTATCTCTGGTAGTTTTCTTTCAAATCTACATTTTCCTATTAATTCGTCGTTTCTATCAATTGTCAATACGAGGTGGGTATTGAGATCAAGTAGGCCGTGGAAAACAAAAAATATAATTGATTGAAGTTATAATAATATCATAAAGAATATGAATAATATTATTTATTAATCTAAAAATCTAAACACTGGATCGTTGACATGAGACCGAACATCATAGAAAAAGGGAACAAAAGCAGTATTATTATTATAACAAGATATTTCTAGATATAATGCCACTTCTTGATATAAATGGCTAGCACTATTCGAAAGAGGGGCAAAATGTATGTACTGTTCAATTTTTGCCAAGTTCCAAATGTTATAGCTAGACCACCACTTTTCACCGGCACTGTATTTCTCCAGAAATGTAATACGGTTGAGAATTCAATTTATCAGAAGATTCATTGATTTGTGCATAGAATAAGGTGTCGGTATTTTGAATATTTTTTGTTATAATAGTTCTTATACTGCCCTTTTCTTTCTTTTGATGTTCTGTCCCCTGTTTATAATTTGGTGTTTATTGTTTAGATCCATGACACAATATTTGTAATTTTGATAGTCTATTTTCCACGGCCCACTTGATTGGTAAGGTATTGAGAATTGATACAAACGTCGAATTAATGGGAAAATGTGGATTTGAAAAAAAGAGATAGACAGTAACACCCGTATATCGCCAGAGAGCTAATAAAATTCTGCATTCGATCGCATAAAAAAAATAAGTTAGTTTCATTTGAAAAAATCCCCAGATTGAATTTTTCGAAATTGGCATAACGATTTCTCATATCTCAAAAAAAATTGAAGCTAGTACATACGGCATACATAAGGTGATTTCATGGTCAGCATCATCAAAAAATCCCAATTCTCTAACGCTTACGCCAAATGCGATATTCATTTTTTTTTAAACATCAACTTTCTCAAAAAATAGCGATTTGCGGTTGAACGGTTCGTTTAAGATACCATGTGAGGTACATAAAGTCAATCTGAAATGGACTGATGAACCCAAAAATGTAATAATATACAGAGGGTTCCATTTAAAAAAATGTAATTTTGATATGAATCACACTGTTCACGCGATACGAATGAAGTGAAACTATTTTAGGTTTGTAGCCTGAAGGTCTATCATGTCTCAGCAACGAATTTGAAAAATGTGCTTCTATAAGTCGACAATATCCCGTCCACGCACTATTGGCGCATCCTGTATATACAGGGTGATTTTCAAGTTGGAATTTTCCTTTCAACACTGTATAGAATGCAAGAAAATAAGAAACATTTTCAAATAAAATTATGTCCGAAAATGCTTTGTTACCGAGATACAGAGTTCCAGAAAATCGTCCAAATCCTTAAAGGACTTACTTAAAATCTTAAAAGTAGAAAGAACACGAAGTCCGTTAGTTAGTTTTTCATGAATTTTTTACAATTTGTTTTTAAATCTAGTTTATGGTCAATCATTTGGTATGTAAAGAGTGTTCAATAAAAAATACGATCAAGTCACCTATGGATTGCAATTGTTTCAAAAAACGTATGTCTTGGCAAACATCGCAATTATGACATGACATCCACATTCTAACCGTCACAGATGCCATGATGCCAGATCATACAAACTAGCCACGACCTACGTTCATGACAGAAAAAGAAATCCAGAGGTGACTTGATCGTATTTTTTATTGAACACTCGTTACTTTTCTTGTATTTTATTAATATTTGTATAATTCTTACTTTGTTGTTATAGGCCTGATGATGCCCTTAAATTGGACGAAACACGTGTAGCCTTCAATACACACATTTGACTTCGTGTTCTTTCTACTTTTAAGAGATACAGGGTGTTAAAGTTTTAAGAAAAAAATGCTTTTTTCATCATAACTTTCCTACCACTCCAGATATTTTCACAAAATTTGGTACACTTCTTTTGACCATCAAATTAGATTTTTTTATGTAAAAGTTTTTTAGAAAATTTCTACCAGTGGCGTTCGAACCAGATTTGTGTTGAATTTTTTTAAAGAAAAAAATAGTACGCCACTGTTTTCTCTTGAATTCAATATTATTTTTGAAACACTCATTCACTTTGGAGTTGATTTGGTCTCCTGGTATTTTTTCGTACGACGAGCGGTTTTTGTTTAAAAAAATAAAAGCCATTTTGATGATAAGGTGTTTTGTATGTTAAACTCGTTTTTGTCTAATTTGTATTCAAGTAAGGTGAATTACTTACATTAATACAATTCAAATGTAATGAAAAAAATGTGGAAATATCTGGAGTGGTAGGAAAGTTATGATAAAAAAGGCATTTTTTTTCTGAAGACTTTAACACCCTGTATCTCGGAAACAAAGTATTTTCGGACATAATTTCTTTGGAAAATTTTCTTATTTTTTTGCATTCTATACAGTGTTAAAAGCAGGGTTAAAAGGAAAATCCTCAGATTAATAAACAACAACAGATGAAACTACTCATTCATAAAACCTATACAACGCTGGTGCCACCATCTACGTCCATAAGAGCAATAAGAGGAAGAGAATAACATAGAGGAGTGAGGATTAAAAATTGGATCAACTAATGCTAAGAAGCTCCTCCTCTTGAATATCGATTTTTAGCAGGCATGTTGAATAGTGCACAGTGGGGCCAAGGCATCAAAACTTGGCAGTACATCAAAATAAATATTAATAAGGCCGTTAGAATTTAGCAGTCGTTATTTGAGTTTAGGGTACTGATATCAAACAAAATCGAAAAAACCAAATTGGTAGAGCCTTTATTTAAAACTATCATATTATTAATAAAAAATGAGTGGACATTTCCTTGAGAAAAAAAAATCTGAGTATGGCACATAATCAAAAAAGGCTGAATAAAAGTCCATGAGACAAAAATCAGAATCGCAGATGATATCATACAGCTCCTGTCGTGTTTTAAACATCATGTTTTTATCGGCAGTTCATAAAATTAACAAGATTGATTGGGTTGATTTGGTTCACGTTACATAAAAAAAAGGAAAAGACGTTAAACCTTCACAATAAATCTCAATGATGCAGAAAAAAACATGACTTTTTTCTCCTCAAAAAACGAAGCACACTTTACAGAGTAGCACAAAAATGAGACATGGATATTGCTGGATTCACCTTTAAATAGGTATTCTTGAGAAAATTGGATATTCAATTTTCATTTCTTTGAATGATATACCTATCTATTTACAAAACAATAACCTGATTAAACGTAAAGCTGAAAGTATAAGGTCATTATTACTTGAACAAGAATAGCAGTCCGAATGGCGTATGAAGATAAAAATGTAGCTGCGAAAGCAGTCTTATTTTGTTATTTTCGTATTCTCTGCCATTTTTCCATGTCCGTAGTCCCACTGTCCGCTTACAGCTGAGATTATGAGCAAGGAATGCGACGATGCCAGGAAATATCAGTGTGATATTTTCAGATGGCGATTCTGGATAACGAAATCATTTTAAAGGGCAGTGCGCAAATATTCATGATAAGTTCAACAAATTTTATAGGTAACTTGAGAATACCGTGATGTTTTTACAGTGATCTTCGACATATTTCATTTTCTACTGGATTGATCACTTCGAGACATTTTTGAAAATCTACTTAGTATGGCAACTATGCTCTTCTTAGCCGTTTCTCTAACTTCGTCTCCCCACCATAGTCTTATCAGTTCAAATACGAGCGTCGTGAATTTCATTGATGAAATGTAGCATTCTTTAGCGTTCTCTGTTTAATCGGATGTATACAGGGTGCCTCCGAACAAGTCGGCACTATTTATTGTTCAAGATACGAGGTCGTTCAAATTAGAGAACTAGTAGTATTTTTTCCGCTGATTAACGTGGTATTAACAGAATAACAATCGAACGCCGCGTTCTCGATTTATTTAAAAAAAAAATACTTTTTTTGAATGGGACATTTTGATGGGACATTTTTTGGAAACTTGGCCATGAAATTTAAAATATTGACAAAATAATACATATCGGTTCACATATTTGCTATCAAAGTTTCTATATCGTTCTAAACGTATTTTGTTTGTTAAGCTCATCTGAAAACAAATTAAATCATCGAATTTTGTTACTTGGACGTTTATAAATCAGTCGAGGAAAATACGCATAACTCCGTTATTTTTGGTTTCAGGAGAAAAATCATGATAACTTTTTATGTTCAGAAAAGAGTGGCTGATCAATTATGATAAAAATATACACGGTGTCCCATTTAGAAAAAATACGTTTTTTGGAATAAATCGAGAACGCATTGTTCAATTGTTTTTTTTTTAGAGCATAATGTTAATCCGTAGAAAAAATACTAGGTACCAGTTCTCTCATTTAAACGACCTCGTATCTTCAATAATAAAGAAGTTAGCAATAGTGCCGACTTGATTGGAGGCACCCTGTATAGCAAGGATAGATACATTATGATTCGGGATTTAGAAAAATTTATCGAATAGCCTGTCCTGGGGGCCTGTTGTTTATAACCGATGATGGCATCACAACAAAACGTCTGTAGTTCCATCTGTTCTTGTTTATTAATCTGAGGAAAATACCAACTTAAAAATCACCCTGTATATTTGGAACCAGGAGACAAATCTGCATCGAACTGTGACAAAATATACAGATTGTAACATTTAAAAAACTCAAGAATCAGTCAAAATTTCCTAATTCCGATAGGATTTTGAGTTTTTGGACCACGGATTCTGAATGCTGGTGAGATTTACTTCAACTTTGATGATTTGAACGTTTCTCTTCAATCAATAATAAGAAAGTTATCCAATGGCTAAAATATAACGGGACACCCTAATCCAACCGTCGATGAAGAAGCTCCACAAACACAGCACTTTTTCGGATAATTACAACACAAACACTGCAGCACGATGACAAATAAAATTGTTTTTAACTGGAGAATGATAACTGTCAATGTGAAGATTTTGTCAATGCCATGGCAACGCATTTAAAATAGTTCGACTCATTTATCCGACGTTGCCGTTGAGATAAAAACTCCTTTTATCAAATTCTTAGAGTTAAAGATCTAGGAAAATCGTTCGAGAATTCAACGACAAGTACCTGGTAATAGAGATGAAAAAAGGCTACTCTCCTATAATATTGAAGAGAAATACATGTATTCGATCTTGGTCATTATTATTGAAAAATGGGGAACTTGCGCATTTTTTCTTTACCTTATTCATTTATTTTGAAGTGTGCGTTCATGTCTAAAAACACTGTACACCAAATATCAGCCCTTAAATCGCACTAGTTGTTTCACAATAATTGATCAAAGTTGACATCGACGCTGAGAAAATTCAAACAAAGCAAACAGCGCGGGAAAGTTTTTACGTCATAACGCGTATCCTTGGCAACCATTTGAATGTTTGAAGTTTGAAGTCTCATGTGACATTGAGCTAGTTTATTTAATAGTTTTTGAAAAAATTTAGGATAGTTATTATAAATATTGCTTTGTGTCGCTGTGTTCTAATATTTCCAAAAAAAAAACATTCGCGTGCCTGATGACAAAAATCGGCGACTAAAATTGCTAAGAGCATGCAAAAGCAATGAGGGAATATTTCGTTGAAAAGCGGTACTATTATTTTATGAATGTGGAGATATGTGTGGAGATCATTTCAATGAAAGTATGTTTATAACAAAAAATACCATTACCTAATTGTGTTTGTAGATTTTGAGGGATTTTATTCTTGGGTACATATTACCACAGACAAATTAGAAAAATGAACCCTTTTATTTTATTTTACCAGTACACAGTATGTCCGGCGATGAGGTATACAAAAGGACAAATTATGGACCAAAATTCTCATTTCCCGAGAAAGTCATTTTTATTTTTATAAAAAATGTTGTTAAAAAAATATGATTGTCGATGAAAAAAAAAATTATATCTTATACAGGAAGCCAACATTTTCTCAATTCAAATTTGTATTTCATTGAAAAGTAGTTTATGGTGTTTGTTGTTCTAAGCTCATTCCTTTTGAAGAGGACAAGGAAGAGGATTTATTTCACCCCTTTTTTTTGATAAAATAAATCCTAGTCAAAAAGATTAAATAGCTCATTTTGAAGATCTTGTGTCCCTGATTATATCTTCTTAATTTGGAGAAGATATCTCTTGCGGGTAATCATTTATAAAATAAAAAAAAAATACAACCTGTCATATCAACAGTAATGACGACTTGAAACTCGGCAGTTGTAATCAGGGTCAAAGGACCTTCAAAATAGGGTATCACTCGACCTCCTTTCCAATAAAGATTTTAGGGGTGAGTTTCACCCTGCCCAAGGGATTGCAGAAGATGGTTTTCGGCTACAGATGACTTTAGGGACAGTATTTTCTTCAATTTTTCTATATTCACTAAGAACTCAACTTATTATTAATATTTTACGTACTCACTATACGTGAGGATCAATCGAAATAAAGCACCAATATTTGTTAGAACACATTTGTAAGCTAAAATATCGCTTAAATCTATGTATGTACAGGATTTATGTTCGACGACATGTTTCTTTTGACAGTTTGTTAGATGTAGCTCGTCAAGGTGATACAGCGTTGCCAGTGGTTCTTCGGATTATCCAGAGAAGATGATATTCAATTATGGGTTAGTTTGGGTTAGTTTTGGTTAGTTTGTGTTTGGTAAAAAAATTTGATGTCGCGTCAGCGACATCACTCTCTATATGGTAGATGAATATCCGGCAACGTTGCAATTAAAATCTTGATTTTCATGGGAATAAAATTTTATTTTTTGACTCAAATTGTGTGTTTACCGCAATTTTTTTTTCTTTAATGTACTTATTTAGACGTATATTTGAGGGTGACGCTTTTGTTTTTCTAAAAATCCACTGTGCGTAAAATCATCTCGACCCTGGTTTTCTTTATACGCCTAATAAGTGCCACCCCCAAAAACTCAGTTGCCGTATCAGGGTGGTTTATATTTATATGACATTAAGGGGCTGTTTATCAATTGAGTTAACCCCTGGGTGAACGCAATAACATTAGGATAACCTCAAAATGTTTGACATTTTTCCATTTGACAGGGGCTAAGTTGACCAAGTGTCACCTAACCCATAAGTTAAATCTCAATTATTGATAAACAGGCCCTCAATGCTCAAAAACAATGCCGGTACGTTTTCGATAAGCCTCCCTGTATAGGGTATAAAAAGTCTGGAATATTGATTAGACATCTTGAAAACAGGCTGAATACTGAATATTTTTCAACTAAAATTGATATGCTTCTATAACGAATGTTGGGATTATTCAAGTATAAAATCGCTTATTAATTTGTATGTATGTAGCGAGGTAAGTAGGTATGCAGTCGAAAGCTAAAGGATTCAATAAGAATTGTGAGTTAACGTTGAATTTCGCTATTTCTTATACCTTAATATAAATAAATAGGGATGATTATTGCATATAAGTACATAGGTAGGGTCTTGTAAAGATTAGGCATCCATACAATAATGCATTTATCCAATTTTTAAGCATAGTTTTGGGTTTATAGAACAATTTCAACTAAAAAAAAATGCTGGATGAACAACTTTTAACAAGAAAAAAATTCCAGAATAAACTAATTTTTTTTCAGATTTCAATGCAACAACTCCCTAAAATGACAGCTTCGTCACATTGTTACAAGCTACATATTAGAACCAACATGCAATGTTGCCAAACGTATCCAAACTTCTTAAAAAACATGACTGCAATTGCCTGTATATTTTGATAGACTTTGACAAAAAAAAACAATATTACATAAGATACTGAGAACGAGAACTATAAAAAAGTAAAAGTTTCAAAAAAAAAGTTTCTGAATCTCTGAGACGGTGACCCAAACTTACCAGAACTAACCCAATCCTCATCGAAACTAACCCAAATCAAACAAACCCAATCTGACCAAAACTAACCCAATATAACCCAAACTAACCAAATTTAACCAGAACTCACGAAAACTAACCAGAACTAACCCAATCTAACCAAAACTAGCCCAATCTAACCAAGACTAACCCCAAATCAAACTGAGCCAATCTGACCAAAAACTAACCCAAACTAACCCAATCTGACCAAAACGAACCCAATTTAACCAAAACTCACCGAAACTAACTCAAATTAACCAAAATTAAACCATTCTGACCAGGAGTGACCCAATCTAACCAAAACTCACATAAACTAAACAGAAATAATCAAAACTAACCCAGTTTGACCAAAATCAACCCAAACTAACCCAATCTAACCAACACTAACCAAAACTAACCCAATCTAAGCAGAACTAACCCAATCCAACCAAGACTTACCCAATCTAATCAAATCAAACTCAATCTGACCAAAACTATCCCAATATTCATAACCAGAACTCACCCCAACTAACCAAAACTAGACCAATCTAACCAAAACTGACCCAATCTAACAAAAAATCACCCAAACCCAAACTAACAAAAACTAACCCAATCTAATCAAAACTAACCCTTCATCCGTTTCAGAGTAAAATATGGAAAACATTTCACACAGCATCCACTTGGCAACACAGCGCGTGTTTATCATTCTTGGACTTCAATTAGTGATTAGTGACTTGAATATCTTGACATATTGACAGTATTGAAAATATCGACTTCGCGACGATCAGTTTTGTAAATCAAATTTTCAAAATTTATTTATCCTGCTCAACTATTTGTTTTAACTTCTTTTCTTTAGTGGTTACGTGAGAAACTGTAGTACATGGGAACAACAGAAATTGTCCATTTCAATGACCCACGACTGGAACAAATCGAGATTTTTGGAAAATGTTCGTATGAAACAATGTGCCTAAAATGGTGTTTTTTCTACAAAAAAAGTGATTCATCCAGCATTTTTTCTCTTTAGAATAGTTAAACGAAGAATAATTTACCAAATTCGCCTTCAAAAAGTACAAAATACGTGGATGCCTAATACTAATGTTTACAAAAACCCATCATAGGTATATGGTTTTCTGCTATTTTTCGTTGTTTTCCAAATTTTCCTTGAAATTTTCTTATATAGAATAGACACATTCTCATGTCTTCAAGGATTGTAAATTCACTGGCGTTACTTTACGTTTACTTGTTCCGCAAATTCAAGTTTCTTTGCATTTTCCGAGGCATTTTCGATACCACACTTTTATAGATAAGAAAACCTCAGCCTATTATTTAACCAAAATCATTGAATTCTCATATTAGAAAACTTTCCAACTCACCATTCACTATTCTTACTGATTTTAGAAACTTCCAGTCAATCAGTTCTTCAGAATACACAATATCAGCCCCATATTTTAATGCCAATAGCCTCATTGGCAAAGTACCAACTCTGACCATTGGAGCCATGATTATTTTGTTGTCATATTTCAAGCGATTGGAACTTTTCGTCATTTTGAATAATGGCAGAATTCAATGAAATTGAAAATAACTACGGAATATTAAACGTGGGAAATATAAACATTGCACTTTGTAAAATTGTAAACAATAGAAAGTAGAAAGACAGAACCAGCTGCTGAGTGCTGACAGTAATGACAGCTCGAAGCTCATAACCTAGATTGATGAGTGAAAATGGCAACGTCGTTGAGGTCCTATGAGACGTTAGTTGTTTCATGAGCGATTACCACATAGCGTCCCCATCCACTTTCCACTAGTTTCCACTGTTTCCAGATGTTCTTCGTGACTTTCATTTTCTTCAACACGTCTTATTATCATGAGAGAGGAGTTTTCGAAGTGTCTCTTATCTATCTGGTATGAATACTGGGTTATTTCCATTTTAATTATTTTATTCGATATCAAATCTTAAAACATAATTGAGGTGTCCAATACAGTGGATGTTTATTGTATACCCACTTTTTTACATTATTCCAAAAGAAACCCATTGATTGGTGTCAAATCGGGGCTTCAGCTTATCATGCAGGGCAATAAGCTTAAAGGCAAAATACTTGTATTATGGAAGACGGAGATTATCGTGGCTGCGAAATCTGAGACAATGGACTGGAAAGATATCTATTTCATATATTTCGGGCTGCAGCAAATATAATCAGATTTGCCATAGTAATCGCCAACGTCCACTGATGATTAAGACACAAGAATAAGAAGATACCAAAACCATATACTTCCAAATTTTTTGGAACACTTGCAATGAAAGGGTTATTAAAAGGGGGCAAAATCATAAAGGATTACCCTCTGTAATGCAACTTTGGTGATTTAAACTATAAGTAGAGAACCTGAACCTACAGTGCGATTGTTTATATTAGGTATACTCAATAGATATCTTAGTGGATATTATATTGGTTTTACTAAAAAGTTTAAATGACAACATATACAGGGTACGCCCAAGATTACTATACACTAGTCTTGGGGTACGCCAAGGTAAGTAGCCTATTAGGATTTCTCGGGAAATTAGGCGATTGGGATTCTGAAGATTTTTAGGAAGAGATTTTCGGAAATGCTCTTTTCAAATGAAATAGTAGTAACGTTGCGCGACTTCCGCGTTATACCGGAAGAGTCAACTCGCTTGTTTTAAATGGAACGCCCTTTGTTATTAAATTTTTGGATTCTACTTAAAATACAAGGCAGGTTTGATGAATGATGTTCTTCACCTAAGTATAAGCGTTTTTGAAATATTTTACTTTCTGTGTGTCAAAAATGACGTTTATTTGTAGGCTATTATTTAAATGTAAATTTTTCGTAAAAGAAAGCCTTTATTGTTTAATTTGTAATGGATTTCTTGTTTAAAGAGACCTACTTTAAAATATTTCTCACAATATTTTGATAACTATTATTACAGGGTGGCCCAAAAATAACAACAAAAATAAAAATTGTTATTTGATAGGGGTGGCTAAATACCCAAAAAAATCTTGTAAATCAAAAATAAATTTGAATAAACTCCCAAAAATATTTTTTTTCAAATGGAAACCCCTAATTTTTATCATTTTATCTTATTGAGCATCGAAAATAAAGGTGAGTTTGTGTAAGATTGTCGACCATTTCAAAAATTTTAAAACTCACCTTCATTTTCAATGCTCAATAAGATAAAATTATAAAAATTGGGGGTTTCCATTCGGAAAAATTGATTCTTGGCAGATTTCTTAATTTTATGCTTGATCTTATTTTTGGCACACCCTGTAATGATAGTTATCAAAATATTGTGAAAAATCTTTTGAATAAGATTCCTTTCAACAAAAAATCCAATACAAATTAAACAATAAAGGTTTTCTTATATGGAAAATCCACATTCAAATAGGAGCCTACAAACGTCATTTTTGACATAAAAACTCAAATATTTCAAAAAGGCTTATCTGGCTTATACTCAGGTATTGGATATCATACATCAAATCTGCCTAGAATTTTACGAAGAATCCAAAAATGTAATAATATATAGGGTGTTCCATTTAAAACAAGCGAGTTGACACCTACTCCTGCATGGTATAAGCTGAAGTTGCGCAATGTCACTATCATCTCCGAAAATCTCTTCCTAGAAATTTACAGAATCCCAATCGCTCTCTTTCCTGAGATATTCTATAATAGGTCACTTACCAATGATCTAATAAATTAGATCATTGTCACTTACCATGGCGAACTCTGTATGCAGAACCTATTTTTTATGGGCATTCGGAATCCGATACTAAAAAAATGCAGAAATGCATCGAAAACCTAAAAATTGGCTTGAATAATAGATTTTTGTCTTCTGATTCCAAATATACCATACAAGATGTCTGGCGAGGTAAAGGTCAAAATTTCACTACACGTGTTCTTTAGGTATAGATTCGAGTCAAAAATGTCCTATGAACTCCGTAAATGCTTCCTTGGCACTTAGGTATTTGACTTTTTTTTCTTGACACACTCTTTTTCTTTTGAAGACTTGACAGCTATTATTGTGGATAGTTATTTTCACACTATACTCCCTTCAAATCCGATCTGCCGAGAAAGTACACAAACTACCTGTGACCAGACAATTAAAGAAGTACGATATTGAATAGATAGATAGATAGATAGATAGTCTTTATTTATTCACAACAAGCCACATCGGCGTAGAACAATGTCAAAAATGTATAGCAAACATATTTATTATAATGGTCATATTTATCATTATCGTAACGTCTTATTTGTCCGTTTAGTACATCAGTTCCCTATCAGACTCAAAAAACTCACTCAATGTATAAAAAGCAATTCTGCAAAGATACGCCGTCACACATGGTTTGTTTAATTTTTTCTTGGACGACATCGGATATGCAACTAATTAACTCGGACCGCGCTGCTCTCAAAATTATGTTTTTCAAGTCATTCTCGAATGGCCATACCCCTATAGTATGCATCTGAAAACATTATTAATGTAGGAGGGATGCGACTCACCCTGTTTTAAGGAAAGTTGTAGGTTTTTGGGGCTACCACCATTCCGCATGCAGGCCTTTGTTGGCCTGTCCCCTACTGATGGTGAGTTTCTTCACCTGTGGTGAAGCAACCACCATCATACTTGTAAAACAACAGGCTGAGCTAGGAAACTTGTTAGGTATATTCACAACCAACAACCCTCCCAGCTTGTTGGGGAAAGAAACCATTGTAACGCCCAAATGCATGTATTCATGTGCTAACATGTGTATCTGTGATCATAATCGATCGTTCTGCTTTGTTTAGTTTGTTGAACGGAGAATAGTATTAATTTTTCTTCGGCATTATCTTAGTTGTTGGCACAATAACACTATTAAATTTTGAAAAATTATATCTAAGTGACGAAGCATTTGCGGACTCATAATAGGGTTCATAAGAAATTTTCGACTCGAACTTACCTAAAGAAAACGTAGTGAAATTTTGTCCCTAACGTCGCGAGACGTTGGAAGGTGGGTATTTAAAACCAAAATCGAAGATATCCATTGATTAAATATTAAATCACTCTGGCACTAATAGATAGATTCCTTCACTCAAAGATACTCTTGAATATTTAAATTATCACATTCACTATAGAATGAGTACGTGGAGATATTTAAAGAATGTCTATAATTGCTAATTTATATAACAACGACAAAGCCCATTCAACAAGCCTCCAAACCACGCCCATTCTTTACAGATCTGTCATAAAAATTCGAATCCAATCGAAAGTACGTCTGCATTCATAAAAAACCATGCTTTCGCTGTAGTATCGATGAACCATATGTATTCATGATGATTAACGCGGCAAATTCTGGAATTTTCAAGAAAAAAAATCCGGAATGATTCTTCTGGATATTTCTTTCGTTTGATATTGGTGGATTATGACTTCGAGGTTATTTAAAGTTTTGTTACCTCTACCTACCTATACCTATCTAGGTATACCTACCTACCTATAAAAATACATCAACTATTACCGAGGTTTCCCATCTAAATTCCAATGGATTTGAATAAATAGGGATACATAGGTACCTACCTACCTTCACCTTCAATAATTAAAAAAAAATCCTAGGGTTCTTGTGACCTGTACCCTACTGTGACTAGTTCATGAATACCTATTATTATGAATATTAATTTATAAATTTGGGTACCTATGGTATCTATGTTCCTGTAGATCAAAGAGGCAATATAGAAATTGAGGGAATTAAAATTACAGTGAAAAAATATAGATACTGAATAAATACCTATATCCTTATTTCTGTATCGTGCATGATTTTCGTAGTTTTTGGTTTAATTTAAAGCCTATATAGGTACCTAGGTTAAGGATATTACCTATATGGCTTTATAGGTATATCTATACCTACCTACATAAGGTTTAGAGGTTGATAATATTGAGATACCTAGATAGGTATTCAATTGCGAGTAGAAAAAACTCAAAGTTGAGTCACTAATGGGTATACATACCGAGTTCTAGTTTAATAATTCTAGAATGTCCAGGAAAAACCCTCATTACGCATTGTTACAACACATTCATATTATTATGAAAAATTACCCCTCATCAACTTCATCAATACCATAAAACCACTAGTAAAGAACGTTTTTCATTCAGAAATACAATTTGATCGCGAAACTTCCATCTAAAAATAACCAAAAACTAACAACAAATTTAAATTTAGCGCCGAATTTACCGGAAGTTCATTTTTGTCATACACCGCAATCGACCGCCGAACGCTTCTTTCGGCTTCATGAATGTTCCAGAATTCCGACAGGTATAAATACGTCAAACAAATGCCAGTCCCCGTCAGATTTAAAACAGAATTTGAAGCAGCACGAGCGAAGCTCACAGCGAATTCGAAGCGTTTTTCAAGTCAAGTTTGAGTGATATTGTGCATTTTTTACCCAGTTTTCAGTGAATATTAACAAATCAAGGTATGTATGAGTTGTATACGTGGTTTTTGTATTAAAAGTCAAATTATTTTCTGACAAAGATGACATCTTTACCGGCATTTTTAAAAATTGTCAGAACACGTTTTTTATTGTATTTTATTTATCAACGGCTGTCTTCTCGATTAAATTTACTTTTAATTACGATATTTATTGCAATTACAGTTCTTTAATGGTTCAATTAATTTATTCTTCAGTTTTCCAGAATATTCTCACCTTTTACACGCCCGGCTTCTGAATCCTGAATCATAGCATAGTGATCAAATAGTAATCTTTAATCTACCTATTACATCCAAGTTTTGCATTATTCCGAATGGATTGAAACTGGGATTGAAATTTTCCATAATTTTCTCAAATCGATATCACCTATGGCCTAAATCTGAAGTCGTGTTTTGTTTTACATTAATTTGTTGATTATACTTACTAATTGGTTCACATGATTTTTTTAATTCACTGTACACTTGGTTTTGAAAATCAATCTGAATAAATTTTGGTTTGATTAATGATTAATGTGGTTTTGATCACTTTAACAATACTTTACACATTTTCTTTCAATATCATGTACCGGTAAAGTATGGTTACTTTGAAGGGTAACTTTGTCATCAAGTCTATTTTTTTAATTTTAGTTTTTAGAAATTTCTGGTTTCAGGTGCTCAATCCTCAAATAATCCGTATACCTACGAATATGCATTTGATTTTCTACATCATTCGTGTACGGATTTAATTTGAAAATTGAGCACCAGAAGGCTGTAAATATGCTCGATTTTTTTTTTTAATATTTCAAAGGTCTTTACACGCTTTATACCTAATATCAGCTTTACTTGTATGTTTACAGAATCTTGAATTTTTTTTTACCTATTTCATATTATGCCAAGAAGCCCAGATTGATTCGAAACTTTGCACACTTGTCTAGAATCGATGACAATACAATAATTACAATAAAAAAAAAGCGAAAACGTAAACAGTAATGTTTAATAATTAAATAATCATCGAAATTTTGTGAAATTAGGTTTTGACATTTGTCCATGTGATTCATGACAGAGTGTGAATGAGAAACTGGTTGATAGAACTGTGACTGTGAATACTCTGATTATTCTCAAATCGCCCGTCTGATGCAACGTTGCCAAGAGGCAAAAAGAACAATGGATTTTTACACGCTTTATATTGGGTCTGTTCGTGTTCGAAGAACAATCACAAACCAGTCAGAGCCAATCAGCATTTGCAGTTTGCAAACTATTTCTGATTATTTTGACCAATCGATTAGGTCCTGACCGATTTGTGATTGTTTTACGAACAGACCTATCATTTTCACTTGTATGTTTCTAACAATCTTGAAACTCGATTTTTACCCACTTCAAATGCCCAGATTGATTCAAAACTTCGCACACTTTTCTTGAAAGAACCGATGACAATTTCAATTACCTTATTCACGCTCTCGAACTAAAAAGTAAAAAATAAATCATAGTATAAAAACTAAAAAACAGGCTTTCGAACTATAAATGATTTTTATTCAAGGATCAAATGATTAACGAGAAAATTAATGTCATTGTGATTAAAGCTTGGGGTGCTTTGTTACACATTTAAACACTAACTCTGCATTTTGAAGTAGAAATTAGTAAGAAATTATATCAATTGATATCGAAGTCTCCAAGCTTTTATCACAATATTAATTTTCTCGTCAATCATTTTATTCCTAAATTGAAAACTATTTTCAACTTTTTAGTTAGAAAGTGTAGGTATTCAAGTTTTTTTTAACTACCTATAATTTATTTAGTTTGAACTCCGATCGTTCAAAAGCGTTTTTTTTTCTGATCTTTTTCAACCAGATATTTCTTTCTTTTGTTTTCTTGGATTTTATAAACTCTTGTTTGTTTTTGAATTTCATGTATGTACAGGGTTATTCATTATATTTTGACACCCATCTACAGCTCTTATTGCGAGTGATAGAAAAAAAACTTTAAATACAAAAGTTTTGGTTATGGGGGTTATGTAGAAAACATGTAGCTTCGTTTTTAATGGAATGTTGATAGTTTATATGATTAAGTTAGTGTTGTGAATATTTGTTGTAGTTTAAAAAAATATATTTTTTGAATTCAAATAGTTTCAAAGTGACTGAACCAAATGCCTACAAACCATATATATTTGAAATCAGATTAAAGAGATCTTTCATTTTAGTCAATAATATACAGGGTGTTCCATTTAAAAAAATATGACTTAATGAATTTTTTCAATGTTATGATTTCGATTTGTTGATTCCGCTATCACCAGAAGATACTACGTGAAAAAAACCAAAACTTTTGTATTTAAAGTTTTTTTCTATCACTCGCAATAAGAGCTGTAGATGGGTGTCAAAATATAATGAATAACCCTGTACAGTATGTCCGCAGATGTGGTTAAATGATCGTGAAATGGAACAAAAATTGAAACATACGACAAAAAGTGATAAAAAAGTCGGCTTGCCGAAAGAACAGGAGCTACGATAAGAAAATTGATTTTTATTATGGAGAGCATCTCAAAAATGTGAAACCATAAAATTGGACAAGAGCAAACAGTCATTTTTTGGCCTTCTAACGTGAAATGATAAATAAACAACTTGCTCAAAACTTGGTCAAAACCCTAATTCCGATTTTACTGAAAAAAATTTTGATTCATATAATTTAAAAAAAATTAAACAATTTTGAAAGTCCGCATTTTACCACTTGCATGTTATGACTTTTATACCTGTACATGATAACCTGTTGTAAGTATCAAAGTCATAATATGGAAGTAGTAGAATGCTCACATGCAAAATTGTTGAATTTTCAAAAATTTTCATAGATTCAAATTTTCTTCCGTAAGGATTCAGGGTTGAAACTGAATTTGGAGCAAGTTTTCTTTTGATCTTTTCACGTTCAAAGGCCAAAATTTTATGTTTTCACATTTTTGAGATGCCCTGTATAATAGAAATAAATTCTCTCATCGTCGCTCCTATTTTTTCAGCAAGCAGACTTTTTTTTTTATCAAGAATGACTTGTTGTCGTGTCTTTCAATTTTTGTTCCATTTCACCTCTTGTTAACCGCAACCGCTAATATGATGATTTTCATTTCTCTATATGTATTGAGTAACTCGTAGAACAAAGATTTTAAATATATTTCTTTGTTACAGATGCCAGAAGAAACAGCAGAAGTTGAAACTTTCGCCTTCCAGGCTGAAATTGCTCAGTTGATGAGCTTGATCATCAACACCTTCTACTCCAACAAAGAAATCTTCCTCAGAGAATTGATCTCCAACTCTTCAGATGCTTTGGACAAAATCAGATACGAGTCTCTCACCAACCCCTCCAGACTGGACTCTGGAAAGGATCTCTTTATCAAGATCATCCCCAACAAAAGTGAAGGAACATTGACTCTCATTGATACTG
Source organism: Orchestes rusci (assembly GCA_958502075.1). Classification (NCBI taxonomy): domain Eukaryota; kingdom Metazoa; phylum Arthropoda; class Insecta; order Coleoptera; family Curculionidae; genus Orchestes; species Orchestes rusci. The sequence goes on along the minus strand of OY293310.1, from coordinate 14,455,039 downwards.
GTATTGGAATGACCAAAGCTGACCTGGTTAACAATTTGGGTACCATCGCTAAATCTGGAACCAAAGCTTTCATGGAAGCCCTTCAAGCCGGTGCTGACATCAGTATGATTGGTCAATTTGGTGTCGGTTTCTACTCGGCTTACTTGATTGCTGACAAAGTCACTGTTGTATCTAAACACAATGATGATGAACAGTACATCTGGGAGTCTTCAGCTGGTGGCAGTTTCACAATTCGTCATGACCATGGAGAACCTCTCGGCCGGGGAACCAAAATTGTTTTGCACATCAAAGAAGATCAAACTGAATTCTTGGAAGAGAGCAAAATTAAGGAAATTGTGAAGAAACACTCTCAATTCATTGGTTACCCAATCAAATTGTTGGTAGAAAAAGAACGTGAAAAGGAGTTGAGTGAAGATGAGGCCGAAGAAGAAAAGAAAGAGGGGGAAGAAGACAAAGACAAGCCAAAGATTGAAGATGTTGGTGAAGATGAAGACGAGGATAAGAAAGATGAAAAAAAGAAAAAGAAGACTATTAAAGAAAAATACACCGAAGATGAGGAACTGAATAAGACCAAACCTATCTGGACTAGAAACCCAGATGACATCAGCCAAGAAGAGTATGGTGAATTCTACAAATCCCTAACTAATGACTGGGAAGACCATCTTGCTGTCAAACACTTCAGCGTTGAAGGTCAACTTGAATTCAGAGCACTCGCGTTCGTTCCCCGTCGTATTCCTTTCGACCTCTTTGAAAACAAGAAGAAGAAAAACAACATCAAATTGTATGTCAGGCGTGTATTCATCATGGACAACTGCGAGGAGCTTATTCCCGAATACTTGAATTTCATCAAGGGAGTAGTCGACTCAGAAGATTTGCCACTGAACATTTCACGTGAAATGTTACAACAAAACAAAATCCTCAAAGTAATTCGTAAAAATTTGGTGAAGAAATGCTTGGAACTGTTTGAAGAACTTTCCGAAGACAAGGAAGGATTCAAAAAGTTCTACGAACAATTTTCAAAGAACTTGAAATTGGGTATACATGAAGACTCTCAAAACAGAGCCAAATTGGCAGATTTACTACGTTACCACACTTCAGCTAGTGGCGATGAGGTTTGCTCTTTGAAAGACTACGTCAGCAGGATGAAGGAGAACCAAAAGAGCATCTACTACATCACTGGTGAAAGCAAAGACCAAGTGGCCAACTCTGCCTTTGTTGAACGTGTCAAGAAGCGTGGATTCGAAGTAGTCTACATGACCGAACCCATTGATGAATACGTGGTACAACAATTGAAAGAGTTCGACGGAAAACAACTCGTTTCCGTAACCAAAGAAGGATTGGAACTACCAGTAGATGAGGAAGAAAAGAAGAAGATGGAGGAGGACAAGGCCAAGTTCGAAGGACTCTGCAAAGTAATGAAGAGCATTTTGGACAACAAAGTAGAAAAAGTTGTTGTCTCCAACCGTCTAGTCGAATCTCCTTGCTGTATTGTAACCTCCCAATACGGTTGGACCGCCAACATGGAACGTATCATGAAGGCCCAAGCTCTTCGGGACAGCTCCACCATGGGTTACATGTCAGCCAAGAAACACCTGGAAGTCAACCCAGACCATCCAATCATTGACAACTTGCGCCAAAAAGCTGAAGCTGACAAGAACGACAAAGCTGTGAAAGATCTGGTTATCTTGTTGTTCGAAACTGCTTTGTTGAGCTCTGGATTCAGCCTAGAAGAACCTCAAGTACATGCTTCTAGAATTTACAGAATGATCAAACTTGGTTTGGGCATCGATGAAGAGGAAGTTATGTTGACTGAAGAGGCATCCGCCGCTGAGGCTCCAGTGGAAGGTGGTGATGCTGAAGACGCTTCCAGGATGGAGGAAGTTGATTAAATGGCAAGTGTGCCATACAAAGGGCATGTGTTATAATATGTTCTGCCATTCCTCATGTTTTTTTAATGTATTTATTTTTTGATAGTATTATGTTACATCTTTTGTACCAAATAGCCTTCAGCTCCATCTCATACTAATTTCTTTGGCTGTGTAAAGAAGGAAGAAAATAAAATTGAATTCCACATTTATCTGTTTTATCAATTTTCTCACTGGTTTAATCATTCCCTCAAAGGTTAGTATACAGTGTTTCCACGGATTGAGTGTGGGTAGAATATAAATGACAAAAATATTTCGAGTTAGATGATGTTCTGGGAATCGCTCCTGCTTGATCTCAAACAGTTGAGAAAAGTAGATCGATTGATAGACAGGGTGCTTTGGAACAGATTCAAAAAACACTGTCAGGAGTAAGGTACCTTTGTTTTAAACGATATCAGAAATGTTTATTAGGAGAAGTTGTTTTTTATTAAAAGCTTAGGCAGACTCAATTTTCAGACATCGGCCTACTTTTATAAGATAAATACGATTTTTGATCATGATCAAAAAAATTGATGATTTTGAAATGTCTACAAAACAATGAATACATATTTATTGAAAGAATAAAAACTTTTATTGCTGACAAAAATCATTACCAATGAGAAGATAATAAATTATTACATAATTATTTTATAATACTTTCAAAATCAAAGTAGTGTGATAAGACTGGAAATTGAGTGCCACAGCTTTTAATTCGAAACCACTTGTAATAGCCCAGTGAAGATGTAGAAAAAAAATCCAAACAGAATGATATTTTCAGAAATGCTTGCGGACTTCCTCGTGAGTATCCAACCAAAAGATCTGATTCGAACTCCTGGTACGTTTTGCGCTGAAGGGGTGGTTTCGTAAACATTTTCTTGGACCAAAATGATCTGAATACAAGTTATGAACAACTTTTTCTCATAACACTTTTTGATCGCTCTTTTACTAAATGAGTTATAGCGCATCAAATGACAAAATTCAGCTGGCAAGAAGGGTGGTGTTGAAAACAGGAGTGCGAGTCAGATCTTTTGGTTCGATGCTCAGGAGTCAGTTCTCAAGCATTCTTGAAAATATCATTCTGTTTGGATTTTTTTTTGCCGACCCCTATAAGAAGACGACCATTATTTTACTGGGCTATAAATGATGAACTTTTCGGATATTTTTTTAAAAAAGGTAGGTAGGTTCTTGCCTCCTGACAATTTTTATTGAATTAGTTCCAAAGCACCCTGTATATCGATTGATTTGGCTCATTTTCTCAACGACTTAGAGTGTTAGTTTGTGAACAAGCAGAAGCGATTCCAACTCGGAAAATTTGTGTCATTTATACCTTTTATTTCATACTCTACCGTAACGTAAATAATCATTTACCGAACCCAAAACCAGTCCGGTAAATGACACTTTTCATCATCAGAGACTGTAAAAAAAAATTACTTGACTACTCCAAAAATGACATTTTGCTTCATCAAAGACTGTGAAATTGCATTGGTAGCATGGTTTGGCTGGCGCCATCTTATGATTTTGATTAATAACTTGAACTTGACAGAAAGTTGGTAACATATAATTGACCTATCTAATACCCAAGTGGTGACATGGTTTGACTGGCGCCATCTCATTGTAAGAATGTGGGGCGGACTGCTACTCAAGTGTATGATTTGACAAGAAAGCACTTTATACCGATTAAAAAAAATTATCACAGAATGAAACAGAACAATGTACGATACACACGTTAAATGTCATTAACCTTTTCGTCTAGAAATTCCAGACTCGGCTCCTTCGTCGCCTCGTCCATAAACATCTCGACTCGTAATTTAAAAAGTCATTAACCGCCTTGGTAACGTCAATTACTATTCCATACTTAGTCCGTGGACACTAGGCACACTGTATATTTTGATATTGTGAAAAAAATGCCTTCTCGAGATTATTGTTCTAAACAATGCTTTTCAAACAACTTTGCCTATTGGCGATATAGCCGCCTCTGAACAGTTTTCAAATTCAGAAGTAGGTATTTGTTAGATAGAAAGTTATAGCTAATTTATAAAAAAAATCCTAGACAAAAGGCAAAGGGTTAATAATCAGGATAAATCTTTAAGAACGTTTCGAAAAGTCTTCATCTCGTGATGAATTTTATTCTCACGATAGGTGTAGATAACAAAAACATTTTAGAGCTTGATATTCGAATTCCGGTGATCGCTCTCTGGTCAACATAAGATTTTTCCAAGATAATATATTATGAGCTTAATCAACTAGTATACGCAGAGTGTATTTGAACCGAATTTAAAAAAAGTAGCCAGGAATAAACTGTCCTTTTCTCAAGAAGATATGACAAAAATGTATGAAGAAAAGTTTTCTAATTAAAAGCTCAACTGAAATCCGGATATTATACAGCCTAGATTCAGAATAAATTCAATAACTGATGAATGGGGATGTTTTCGAAAAAACTCTCGGACACGTCTAGTGATATTTTTGGTTGTACATTTTTTCAAGCAAATACATTTTATTCAGGGTGTGTCATGTAGCAGTGGCTGGTACCAACTTTGTTATTTCAAATACACCCACTATATTATTCAATTTTTGGAAATATTTCATGTACTATATCCCATACCTATCTTTGAATGTTTTAGAAATATCAAGTGTTTTCACTGTTTTCAAATTAAATGTAGACATTATTATTAAAACAAAATTATTACATGACAGAAATTCGCTAGAACACAATCAAAAATTAATAAATACCAAGTAGTAATACTGTCATTTCTTGATAATGTAAAAAAAAAATAATAAAAATAATATGTTATAATATTTTCATATTGGTAGAAACACACGCTGGAATGATTTTCACTTAAATATACCACAGAATAGGCGACTAGGTACTTTCTCATCACCAAGATCTAAATGAGAGATGAGTATTGACTGTGTTCTAGCGAATTTATTTTCTTTTGATTTTTTTTTCAATAAATCCGAAACAGTTGAGGATAGGTATAAAACATTGTACATAAAATATATGTCTAGATTTTTCTGAAGAATCAAAAAATTGAATAATATACAGGGTGTTGTGATTAAAATAACAAAGTTGATATCAGTCACTGCTACATGACATACCCTGTATAACACGTCTATCGTGTGGTATTATGTATTGAGTCTTAACCTACATAGAGGCATCACTGAGAAATCTTATTTATGTTCCTTGCTAAAATTTTAGCTGCCACAGCCAAAATTCTTTTTAGAATAGGCGCCAGCCAAGCTCTTTGCTATTCCGATAAAGTTCACTTTGCTGAACACACTTCACTGTGGTAGCCAGACTAACTTTATAAAGAACATTTTTTCTGCCAGTATAAAGTAACTTTGCTGTGGCTATAAAGTTACTTTGCTGTTAATGCAAAGCGATTTTTCGTAGGGCAGCGATTTTTTTTTTATTTGTAGGAAAAGAATCTCCTACAATAACAAAGAAAATATGCTAGTGCAGGAAGTTGTTTTCTTGTTGCTGAAATTGATTTATCCTGTTATAGCAGTTCTCATCTTCATCTTTATAGGTTTCACCTAACTTATTAATAACAAATAATTCCAAAGCAAGTGTTCCAATTTGAACTGATGATGCGTTAATTAGAACATCTTACAATGAATTATTTGTCACTGGCTATACTGGAAGAATCCTATAAAAACGTCAAGATAGAAAATGCCACAATCACGATAAATAAAAATTGATACGTTTTGATAGTGACTTTTCTATGGAAGCAGAAGGGTTATTATAAAAAATATTAGAACAAAAAAATCTCGAAAAAAAAATCCGAATTTGTATTTTTTTTTTTTGATTAAATCAGAAACCACATCAAAAAACATTGGTCATTTTTGGAGAAAGTAAATGGACAGTAAAAATCAGAAATACAACAAAATATGATTTATTCTTTTTGAATTACCAAATCAGGTGGTATAATCTACAAAACTCCTTAGTTGGTTTGTACCTTCTTATAAGACTGATTTCTGGCATGGCCTCTTCCATCACTTCTAGTTCCAGAAATGTTTCAAGTTGTTTCGTGGAATTGGGCGTTGAAATTAAAAGTTGAAGTAGAAGGAAGCCAAGGGGTGTGGGTTAGTTTGGGTTAGTTATATAAATAGACCTCCACTATCAAAAGTGTCTGTAGATGCTCTTGCGGCAATGTGTCAAAAACCTAAAAATAGAAACTATAATTAATTGTGATAATTTAGGATATTGTGATAATATGCAGATAGCAACCTTTGTGGAACAAAAGGTCTTTTTTATATGAATGTTAAAAAAAACATATTTGTGGGGATTAAAAATGATATGAATTATTTTGTTAATGATGGATTTCAAGTTGAAAACCAGTTTATAGTTAATAACATTTGAATATTCCATATGTTTTGATATACTATACTTACATGGTACTGATTTCTGCTTCGATCTGGATCGGAAAATATCGATTTTTTCCTTGAAAATGATACTCGCTGGCCGCTTTTTGGAATAAGGGCTTTTATGCATGGTTCCGCCGCCGCCGTCCAAAATAGCAAAGCTTTTAATTCTTCGGCTGCTGAGAAAGAGACAAGGTGAACACAAAATTGGGCAAAATATTTTATCTTTCGCGGGAATTTCCTCGCTTGAGTAATAATTGAAGTTTTATATAGCCAAAATATTAAGGAATTTAATGAAATATAGCCACATCATAATATTTAAAATACTCACTTACCTATGCCGACATTTCTCCTCTCCCAAAGTTTTGTAGAGCTTAGAGCAACAAGAGAAGAGCACCGTAAAAACCAAACCAGAGTAAACCTCCAGAAACTTGCTCGCACACAAAGTTATGAGAACACGACTGAAATGAAACTGAAAACTGAAAGAGGAGGGCGGCTATGATACGCGATTGGTCCAAAACAATTTCGTCCAAGGCGGAAACAACCGAACGTCTTTTTTTCAAATATGCTCTTTGCTGGGGTAGCAAAAAACTTCATAGGGACTACAAGAAATTATCTCTCAAGAGTTTTCTTCTGCAACAGCCAAGAACTTTGCAATACATGAAATGTTTCATTGATGGTAGCGAATAACTTTATAATCATAATGAAGTCACACCAGTAAAGAGATTTTTGCTGTCAGAAGAGAGCTGCTTTAGTATTTTGGGTGAGTTTTATGCTGTCACAGCCAAAAATACACCAGTAAAGTGTTTTTGGCTGGTCATTTTCTCAGTGATCCATGAAATGAGGCCATACGATACGATAAACAGAGTATCCATAGGATGACCCAGTCTTATCCGGCAATATTTAAAATTAAGATTCTGAGAATTGAAACGAACAATTCTTATTCTTAGAACATTTTTCCCCGTCAGTTTCGAGCTATACACCTTCAAAGATTTTTCAACATTTATTGATTTGAAATAGTTGAGAGTTGAAAAATTGGTATGTATCAGATTTAGTTGAGACTTATTTTTTTTTATTCTGAAAGGCGACGAAATGTCCTCTCAAACCATGACAAAAACCACAAACAATTGGGGTTATGCCCATTTTTAGAAGCTTGTAAACTCAAAATTGCATTTTTTTTCAAATCCTCTTATTTTTTTGAATCTTTGTAAACAAGCAAAAAAAAAATTTCGAATCTGTCAGTCAAGAACAGTCTTGATCGGCCTTCCATATATTTTCGTGACTCAATCGACGCAACCATTACTTCGATCCTTTTTGATACGTAATGATGCAATTTTTCAAGTAGAGCCTTGAGAGATAAATTAATAATACAAACCATCAATATTGCTATGGGTGTACCTGTTCAATTGTTTAACTTTATAATAGAAAATTGGTTCTAAACTTATCTGACTAAAAATATTTTAGCACATTTTTTTAAATTATTTTGCAGATACAATTATTCTGTAGTTGTGATTTGAAGCTAAATGCCTCATGTGTTCAAATACGAGGAATATGCGGATATCTGCGAACTAATAAAGAAATTGTGGTAAAATATTTTCAGTCAGATAAGATAAGAACCATTTTTTTATTATAAAGATGCATGAGCAATTGAATAGCTAACCATAGCGATATCGATGATTTTCATTATTCAATTATCTCCCAGGCCTCTCTACTTGAAAAAATGAATTACGAATCAAGAAAGGCAGTAATAGTCTTTTTTGTCGTTTGGGCCACAAAAACACACCATGGACGGCTGATCGAGACTGTTCATGTCTTGACGGTTACCTTCTCGGTTCTTGGACCACTCGGCAAGTCTACCTTGATCATCAATTTTTTTATTTTAATACCTGACCAAATTTAATTGATTTTGTAACGAAGTTACAGATTTTTTTTAATTTATTTTCTTTATTTCTTAAATCCCGTTTTTTTCAATAACTCAGTAATTAGTCGATCAATCAATTCCGTTCATGTTCTATAAAATCATTCTTAAAATTCTACGTCCGTATCTTCAATTTCTTTTCTGGCTAAAATAATCATTATACCAAAAGTCAACGCTGTAAAATCAATTAATTGAATTATCTACATGCAAAACTCATGGTACGTTTCTCGGTACCAAGCGCATCTTCCCCACTTGACTTTTGGCCATGCCAAAATTGTGCATCTCAGTGGAGAGAGGGCAGAGAGTAGGCAGCAGTTCCTGGAAATCCTGGGTACCCGTACGCGTATTGGCATTCCTTACTACGCTACAGAGCATAGATGAGCTGTATCGCAGTAAAGTATGGCTGGACTGGGCGCACAATTTGTTCAGCCATTGTTTACTACGGTACAGATCAAATGCGCTGTATGGAAGAAAAGTATATGGTTCGAATGAATTTGTTCACTCAATTCATTGATTATTATCGTTCACTACTATATAATAATGGAAATTAATTACATACATATGTAGATGAAAATTATCTATTATAAAGGTGAATCTATATATAATTTTGATGTGATGATGTGTATAATGGCTTTACGGAGCCACATTTTGTGGTGAAACCCAATGATAGGCCGCAAAGACGCATTTCTGAAATAAACCCAAGTAGAAAAGGTCTTATTGGTAAAACTATTGTCATTGCGTCTTGAATATAAATATTATGCTTTTTGAGATACAGGTTTAGAGAAAAATCGGACATATTATTAGTGAATCAAGTAACTTTAGAAGCACGCCAAAACATGCGGATTCAATTTATTAGCGTAGAACTCAAAGTTTCGAATTAAAATACTCACATTATCATTATGAGTGAAAATAATACTATCCTACACTCAACAGTGCACAATTTATTTACAGTTTACTTACAGGCATAGTTTGGGTTAGTCTTAAAAAGTGGACTCTATATCCTCATTTTGTCAAATTGTGTGATCATGTGACGGAAAGGTTACGTAGTTAGTACGTGATATTGACATATATTTAATAAATATATGGATATTGAACAGTTTTGAATTTCGGTAAACAATATAGTCCAATAAAATTTAAAGTTGAAAAAAAATGGGCAAGATGTATTTTTCATAGCGACCGTTTCATGAGCCGTATTTGGGGTGATTTCAAAAAGTCAGTTTGCCCTCAATTGATCCATAATGAAAGTGGTTCATAATAAATGGACAAGCATCTTCTCCTCATGGACTTTGTCACTTGATTATTTTTGAAGATAGCCCAGTTCATGGAATTGGTTTTCAAGATACAGTGTGTTGGAGGTCTACTTTTTGACCACATGAAAAATTATAGGGCGTGAAGGAAAGTCAAAAATATCATTTCCATAACAACAAATATAGCAACGTGCGAAGTTTACTCGATTTACTGATAATAAATCCGATTTTTTTCTAAACCTGTATCTCGAAAACCAGAATATTTTTTTTCAAGGCACAATTAATGACGGTATGTTAGCCTATAAGACCTTTTCTGCTTTTCTACTTGAATTTGGTTCAGGAATGCGTCGTCTTTGGAATTACGGCCTTTCATTGAGTAACACCCTGTGTAGACGAAGATTATTGTTGTTGAAACATTTTTTAGTTCTTATTTTCGAAATAAAAAATGGCTCCGTGAAGCCATCTCACACATCGTCTCATTAATATGATATAGTAGGATTTTTCAACTTTATAATAGATAATTTTTATATAAATATGTATGTAATCAATTTTCTTTATATATCGTACCAAGTAAACGATAATAATCAATGAATTGAGTGAACAAATCCATTCCCACCATAAATGTACCTATTCATTACATGTAGAGCATTTGGTCTGTACCGTAGTAAACAATGGCTGAACAAATTGTGCGCCCATTCCAGCCATACTTTACTGCGATACAGCTCATGTATGCTCTGTAGCAAAGTAAGGAATGCCAATACGCTACCCGTACACCCATATAGACGTCCGTCCGTTGCAGCTCTCGCGATCTTCCGTCTCAGAGTCTCAGTTCCAGATTAATTTCTTTTTCCAATAAATCTCACGAGGTATGAATATTTCACAGTTTGTCTTAACCGAAATTCTCCCAAGTACCGTGTGTAAGTATTGAGGTAAATCGTAATGGGTGTTTAATTAGTTTGATCTGGTTTTTCCGGTTTTGATGTGAGTTTTCTGGGTTTTAGGCTGTTCTGATGAGTCAAGAATGTTATGGCAACCTAACAAGTGAGAGCCTGGGTAATATTGTTAGCTTTAAAGTCAGGGGATGTTAACTAATTATTTTTCGTCATAGAATTCAGGGGAATCGTAAATTTTTTTATTGGGTGGGCCAAATGTAACAAAAACTGTCAAAACCTCGTGCTGCAATAAATTCTTTTCTTTTGTTAAATTCTCAAAGTCTTGCGATAAGTCCGATAAAATCTCCAATAATAAAAAGGGACCTTCTGGAGTCGTACGAGAATCTACTGTGAACCTCGTTCTTTCTGCGTCACGTTTTTTTCTCCAATAAAACCTCCGGCCTGTTTTTAGGTTATTTTTTTCTCGCGTTACGACCGTTTCCAGTTTACATGTATCAAGTTTCTCTATTTTTCTGCCTTACGTCCGTTCGTCAAAAGATCGCCGAGTTGTTATTAATTTTTCCTATTTTGCGCCCGTTATTCATTTCTAAAAAAAAAACTTACCCTACGTCGTCGGATAAATTTATAAAATTATCGTCGGTGACTTTCTGCTGTTTGTCATCACCGTCGTTCACTTCGATCACACACGCCCTCTCACAAAATTATTATTTTCTGCCTACCGTTATTCTGATAATTATTTCACTGCCGTTGTTAGCTAGTGTTTTTCTGCTCATATTTTCCGGACAGAATTTTTCGTGATTGTTTTTCCGAAAGTTTAATTTCTCCGTGCCGAGGACGGAGGAATAAATTCCGGACCTATAGATGTGAAAATGCGCCCATACGTTCTGGTGTAGGAATAGGACATTTTCGGCATCATGGGTATTTTATTTGAAATATCTGTCAAACGAGCGCCCATACGTTTCAGATGTAGGAATAGGCGATTTGACGGGATAGGAAGTTGAGCTGTATTTAATGTCAGGGGACGCCGAGTAAGTCCTAGTTGTAGGCTGGCCACCTGATAACCGGTTTTATGTTTAAAAAATTACTATCTAGGGAGAACGTCGGGAAAATACGGATAGGTTAGGGGCGGATATAAGCTGATATTGTATTATTTTATTTTCTTCATTAAGACCAATCATTGTAAATTCTGATGGACAATAGAAAGGTGTATTTTTCTTCGATACGTGTTTTTATTAAACAGTTCAGTGTACCTTTTCCGAGCGGGAAATGGAGGAATCTGGGAGAATACGATCGCCTGGAATTTCTCCACTGTTTCAAAGCTACCCGATAGGCACTGTGGGCCCTTTACCACATTAATCCAAAGGGTGGCGCCCGAGATTTGGAAATACGATTTTCCTTCCCCGTCGAAAATCTCCGGAAAATCCTGGGAAGCGTCACAATTTGATCATATTCCATTTACCAAAGCAAAAATATGGAATAGATCGTATTTTCAGATGAACAGAAATACAAATTTTATAACCAATAGCAGCATAAAACAAATTAATTTTTCTGAACGCCAACCGAAACTTCATATGAGAAGCAAGTTTTACAGAAACTGACGACTTCGAAAATTTTTTTAGTGCTTGTTTACATTACAACCAATCAAAAGAATAGAGGAAACAAGCTTCTAAAAATTGACATAACCCCAATTCTTGTTTTTGTCATCGTTCGAGAGGACATTTCGTCAACTTTCAGAATAAAATAAAGTGTAATATAACTAAATTTGCTTCATAAAAAATTGTAATTCAACTGTTTCAAATCAGTACATAATTTGAAAAAATTAGAGATAGAACAAAATTTGTTCATTTTAATGAGTAGAATCTGAATTTTAAATATTGCCGGACAAAACTGGGTCATCCTGTATAGTGTGTATCGTCATTTCATGAACAGATGAAGAGCCAATTTCTGGGAGGCCGATTTTAATGTCGGTCAACATGCGTGTGGTGCATGTTAGCCGGAATTAGAAAGATCATAGTATGGTAGGCGTTTCTTATCAAGCAATGGGGTAAAGAATTTTCGGACTTTGCGGAATCAAAATTTCAACAGATAATTCTAACACATAATTTATTAATGAAAGGAAAAATCAATCTTACTTTGGTACAACTTGAGAATTGAATGGGCAGTCTATTCAGATTTTGTGTTTTCTTCATTCTTTTTCTTCTTTTTCAATTGCATGAGAGACATAAGAACTGGAATCATCACTGGAAGGAACAGAGGAATGTAGATAGCATACCTGGAAAAGAAATAAGATTGACGTATTGACTAAATAATCAGATGCAGATTTTTCAGTTAAAAACTATTTCATTTAATCCCAATCGAAAACAATAAATGAAAGTTGTCTACTAACACCCATATGCACCGTAGAAATCTAATCCGGATGAAGTCTTTATCGCGATTATATTCCAATTTTTGGATGCACCGCAGCGCTTAAGCCTGAATCGGTCGCTTAACTCTGATCGCCCTATTTTCTAGGCTTAATCGAAGAATTTCAACGAATTCTAACCTAGTCTTTCATTTGTTCATGTTTTTTTTTACAAATTTTGAGGTTTTGCGGCTAAAGACAAAACTATGAGAGTGAAATCAACGGAGGATCCTATTTAGATTTTTTTTAAATCATCGATTGGAGTAGGATTATTTTCCAATTCCAATAGGTAGTCAATGGGTACTATCATTTTATAATATATTATAAAATAGAACTATACAAAATAGATCTCAATATCAAGCAATATTTATTGCTCCACAATACACTCATAATAATGCGGATTGCTCAATAGAATATTGAATTGAATAGGTACCTATTTTTGTAGGTTGGTACAATAAAAAACAGTGTAGGTACCTATCACACTCTGATATCTACCGCATATTTCACCTATGATTTTTATCGTTCAATCGATCGACTCAATTTGGATTTGTGTTGAAAGTTGGTACCTACCTATCTATATCCTGTAGAGGTATCTAATCGCTACTTATCTCAAAGTTTGGTCTAATTCAATTCAACATTTCAAGTTTATGGGTAAACCTGGACTCATAAACAAATAGACTTGTTGATTTACTTTTTTTATTCAAGCTCTAGATACTAATCATCTCTACAAGATAAACTAAAATAAAAACCTTTAACTGATGGTCTCATCACTTTTTAATTGTTTTCCCAAATGAGATTTTTTCATTCAATTTTCTTGACTTCATCCAAGTCCCAATAACAGAAATCCCAATAGAAGAAGTTTTGTGTTTTTATCAACTATATAAGAAACTATTCTAATTATATTTGTTTTTCCTCTCCTTGAGTTGCCAAACGATGCGTTTTCCAAAGTTTGTACATCGAGTTGTACATATTTGTAATAATTTCAAAGTAGATAATGAGTTTGAGAATTATACAATGTTGTCAATTTATCAATGGGCATTCCTCCCGGCATTCCTTACAAAATCATTTAATTAAACACTTGTTTCTACTAAAATATAATATTTTCTTGTGTTGTGAAAAGTGATGTTTTTATTTATCATCAGGTGGATGGAATTGTTATTCTTGCTGTATTAGACTAGGTATACAGTATATAATAACCACTCACTTTCATGAAATCAAATCCCAAGAAAAGAGGAAAAGCAAATATACAAATGATTCAAGAATAAAAAAATAAATACCTACACCAAATATTGAATTTACAAGAAAACCCCTTGGCAAATGTTTGCTAAACGTCATATAAGGCTTGCGGATGTTACTGATCCATATAGTTGCTCATTTTTCATTAAAACTTGCAAGCAAATAGCAAATCTCGCAACATAAATTCCAAAATTGTTATTTATAATATATTTTTCTAGGTTATTTTGTGACGTTGTCAAAAGTCTAACCAGGGATTAACGATCCTTGCAGCGAATTCTTCGGTGCATACAAAACGCCGCTTAATCTAACTTTGAAAATCAATCGAGCTTGGCTAAGCTCACTTACGGTGCATATAAAGCTATAAATTTGGAGCTTGACAAAATGGCAATGGCAATTTTTGAAGAAAAAAAGTACTTCTTACCAAGTTTAAAACTTTATAGCTAGACTAAGGCTAGATAAAAATAAGCCGTGAATGTAAAGTCATCAATTTCAAAAATTCATGATAATTTGAAATTTCAACAACTTGGTTTGTTGTTAAGTATTTTTCATATTATGTTCATTTGACTCTGCATTCACAGTGTATTTTTTCTTCTCTACTAGAGAACGAATATACGGGGTGTCTGGGAAAATGTGGGATATCTCTCGGGTTCGGGTGGAACATGAAAAAATAAGGTGTTTCTATAATTTTTTCCCTAGAGGGCGTCTCTGTGGAGATATGGCCCCCTGAAGGGCAACGCTGGAAATCGGTTCTTAAACTTTCAAAGTACTCAATATAAGGTGAGGTGGGGTAAATGCAAACATGAATTTCAATAGCGTGTTGTCAAAGTTGCATAAGTTTTTCAAATATATACAGTATGTCCGCGGATGCGGTTAACAAGAGGACAAATGGACCAAGAACTGAAAGATACGAAAAAAAGTCCTTCCTGATAAAAGTGCTTGCCAAAAAAGTAGGAGCTACGATGAGAAAATTGATTTTTATTTTACAGGGTCTCCAAAATGCAAAAACATTAAATCAATAAAGAAGAAACATTGATTTTTTTGCCTCATTAGGGAAAATGATAAATGAAAAACTTGTTCCAAATTTAGTCCTAACCCTGATTCCAAACATATTGGAGAAAATTTGAATTTGAAATTCAAAAAAATTGGATATTTTTGCAAGTAGTAAAATGCAATATTTTTGCATTTTACTACTTCTACAGGGTGTCTCACGGTCTATGGTACGTTAGACGTTTACGGAAAACTAGACATAGGATCGACCTGAAAATTTGGCTGAGCCCATATTCGAGTATGATCTATATTTTAAAAATATTTTCAGTTTTGCGGTGTTGCCGCTTCTTTCCAAAAGTCGTAACAACTTTATTATTTTAAACGGACAACCCTGTATATTATTATTTTTTTGGATTCCTTGACTGATTCTTATCACTTTTGCTTGATATACTCCTATACCTATCGGCAGCGGTTTTCAAGTACGAAATTATTGAACTCCATCCACTGATGTGTTTTACGACAAAAATATTATAAATTAATTTATATCTCGAAAACCGCTGCCGATAGGTATAGGAGTATATCAAGCAAAAGTGATTAGAATCAGTCAAGAACTCCAAAAAAATAATAATATACAGGGTGGTCCATTTAAAATATAGATCATACTCGATTATGTGCTGAGCCAAATTTTCAGATCGATCCTATAATAATAATAATAGAGCTTTATTTATCAAAAAGATAATATTAACAATCTCACTTACACTAGTTACAAAATATATCAATTTTATATTATATACATATAAACAACTATATCAGCAAAAAAAATTATATCTAACCGATAAATTGCAAGGTGATGAATACTTACATTTATTTAACTTAAAACCGTACTAATAAAAAATGATTGAGATAAAATACACTAACTAGAAATAATTAAGTAGCTATCTAAGTATGAACCACTACACTATCTCAGTAGGATTATTTTTCAAATGTACAATCAGCAGCTTTTTAAATATTATTATATTTTCACTAGATTTAATATTCTGAGGTATAAGATTGAATTGTACCAGTCCCTTATGAAATAAATTTTTCATTGAACTTGTTTTATGGCTAATTTTGACATAAAAATTCATAGAGCTTGCTGATCTTGTACACCTTTCATGTATTTGTGAGACGGGAATCAATTGACAATTGAAATATTGCGGCAAGAGGTTATTAATGATTTTATAAATGGATATCATGGTTTGCAAATAAAGAAACTCATCAATTTTTAACCATCCCAAACACTCAGTCATTAAAGCCACACTAGTATTACAACACAAGATTACTCTCATAGCTTTATTTTGAATGATTTGTAATCGCTCAAAACTAGCTTTGGAGCAACCTGTATAAATTAGAGATGAGCAGTAATGGAAATGTGGTCGAATCAATGTATTGAAAACTGTAAGTTTCGTAGACATTGATAGAAATGGCGAAACTCTTCTCAGAAACCCAATCTTTTTACATATATAGTCTATATGGCTGTTGAATTTTAGCTCCTGATCCAATATAAAACCTAGATATTTAATTTCATTTACAATTTCTAATGGCTCGTCATTTATCTTGATACATAAATTGAGGCTTAAAAATCTGGATCGTAAGAACATATATTTAGATTTACTCTCATTCACTATTAATTTGTTCATCTTAAAAACCTTAGATAGTTTCCGCAATTCACAGTTGATTGTTTGAGTGACCTCAACAAAATCTTCACCGTAATAGTAAATGAGTATGTCATCTGCGAAAAAGTGTATTCTACATTTCTGTAAAACTTCTCCCAAATCGTTGACATACAGTATAAAGAGAAGTGGACCAAGTACGTTACCTTGAGGAAAACCGATATTGTTCAATTCTGGGTCCGATATTGAGTTATTAACTTTAGTTACCTGATACCTGTCTGTTAAGTAATGCTGAATCCAAGTTTTCCGTAAACGTCTAAGGTACCATAGACCGTGAGATACCCTGTATATTATGACATAGATACCTTCAACAAAAACAGGTTATCAATGTTATCATGTACCTACAGGTATAAAAGTCATAATATGGAAGTGGTAAAATGCCGACTTGCAAAAATGTTTTTTTTTTTTTAAATTTTCATAGATTCAAATTTTCTTCAGCAAGTTCGAAATCAGGGATAGGCGCAAGTTTTGTATTAATAATTTCACGAAAAAAGGCCAAAAAATGTTTCTCTTTATTGATTCTACACTGTGGGCCAAATTAAATTAGAACCTAGTTTGATCCTTAATAACTTTTTTGTTTGTTTATGGATTCAGATGACTTTTGAATATGATATTGGTCAATATGTTCTGGATGTTCCTCCAAAATTGAGTTTTCGAATTTTGGACAGGACCGGACTTACGACGTTTTTATAAAATTGGTGCTTTTAAGCTCGTTGCAAAAACGAACTGCGCTACGTACAGACCAACTGATATATTTTTTAAGAAGGACATTAGTGGGAAAAGGTATCCTGATAATATCAATATTTTAGAACCATAACCTAAGAAACTATGATTCTTTCTATATGATGGTGCTTGTCGGAATAAAAACTATTTCACTTCATTTTGATCAAAGTTTCTTGAAATTTCATAGCAACGTGGATTGTTTGTTAGAGATTTGTCGATTTTTTCATATTTTAGATTTTTTAATTCGGAAAAAAAATAATAATAATTATTATTTTTCATTTCGTTTTCAAACTTTGTTTAATTTCACTCGATAATTTGAAAGGGGCCGCAACATTGCCGTGCATAAATGTTTTTTTCCATTAATCGTTTGATCAAGATTTTATTTTTCATAGATAGAACCATGTCTACGTATTCAAAATCAAACAGGCAAACTCTGGAATCTCAAAAATGTTAACAATCCACGTTGCAATGGAATTTCAAGAAATTTTGATCAAAACGAAGTGAAATAGTTTTAATGCCGACAAGCACCATCATATAGAAAAAATCATAGTTTCTTAGGTTATGGTTCTAAAATATTGATATTATCAGGATACCTTTTCCCACTAATGTCCTTCTCAAAAAATATATCAGTTGGTCTGTACGTAGCGCAGTTCGTTTTTGCAACGAGCTTAAATGCACCAATTTTTATAAAAACGTCGTCCTGTCCAAAACTCGAAAACTCAATTTTGGAGGAACATCCAGAACATATTGACCAATATCATATCCAAAAGTCATCTAAATCCATAAACAAACAAAAAAGTTATTAAGGATCAAACTAGGTTCTAATTTAATTTGGCCAACAGTGTATGTTTTTTGCATTTTTAATAAAAATCAATTTTCTCATCGTAGCTCCTATTTTTTGGCAAGCACTTTTTTATCAAGAATGGCTTTTTTTCGTGTCTTTTAAATGTTAGTCCATTTGACCTCTTGTTGACCGCTTCCGCGGACATACTGTATATTTTACTTAGATTTTTTTTTTGCAATTTCATTGAAAGATTCTGTTCAGTTTTCTCATTGATTGATAAATTATAATGAAACATGGAACAGAGCCTTCAGCTCAAAGGCTCCAACTATTATTAGTGTGCTGTGACTGTTTTGTTTTGCCTGCCTAGCAATAGATATAATATGTCAGAATAAAATGTCATGTAAAGCATAATCACAAATAAAGTATAAAGTTCATTTTTTCATATAAAAATCTTGTGAAAGGCTGCATTACTACAAGAAAACGTGTCCTTCTGTCCTAACCCATGGTTAGGAGGTCCTTTGAGAAGAAATAGTTCAAGCACGCAACAGATTCCTCATAAAGTGAGATAGTTAAAACAATAGTATATTGTCGTCCCAGGCGGTAAAGTGACATTTTTTCAGGCTGAAAGAAGAACTGTACGGAAGAGCTTTAGCGAGGCCGGACACTTCTTGAAGCCTGGAAAAATCACTTTATCGCCGTGGTCTACACATTACTTTTTTGCTGACACAGAGAAACAGTAAAAAAAGTACAGGACTTTGTTAAAAAAAAGCATGTCCGAGCTGGGATTTCAGCCCAGGTCTTTCCGCAAGCCAGGCTAAGATCGAACCACTGAGCCACCGGGGTCGGAAATACTCAAATTTCAGGTTTCAGCCGCCATGTTGCATTTGTCTTGTATCTTGTATAATAGTCACTGTAAATCAGACAGCGACGTAAAAGTGTGAACTTTACTTTGTATCCTGAATGTATAGGATCTAATTTACTCAGAATCCATAAGAAATATCTGAATAAGATGGTATTACATTCCATTGAATATTAATATACCTATTATGCTTCAATCTCATGCATTCAGAAAATAATCTTGTAGCGCCCTCTATAAGAAATAGTTGAAACAATTTTTAACGCCTAGCCATTTTTCACTACTTTGTCGGCCTAGCCTTAGAAAGTCCCACTTTCTCGTCTCTTTGGCGTCAGTAAAATTCAGTTTTAATGTCGTGTCGGCAGAAAATGGTATTTATACAATTATTATTGAGAATAGTGGGAAACAACAAGAAAAAAAAAAGATTTCACCCTTTGATTAAAACAGGTAATATAGATAATACAATAAGTACAGAATACAGATACCTGATTGAACACAGATAATAAACAGAAAATACAAAAATGCATGGACACTTTCAACTCACGCTTTCAAAATAAAATGTGTGGAAAGAAAACTGTATACCTACTCGGGTTATATAGTTTTTCAAGGTGGATCTTGAAGCTTCTCTAATTATTTATATTTCTCACACTTTGAGGCAGGGAATTATACAGGGTTATTCACGTTATTCGACACGAAACATTATGGCTGAAGTATCTGATTTTGAAGAAGTTTTTTTTTCTGGATGGATAGGGACCCCTTAAGGCTACATTTTAAAAATATTTTCCTGTTATACAGGGTATCCCTAAAACACGAAACTTACCAAAGTTGTGTTTTCTTAAATGGAATACCTTGTATATTATTTCATTTTTGGTTTGTATGATCAAAATTAAGGTAAGTTTGATTGAGGTTTAATACACCTAAACCTTATGGTTTTTGAAATATCTTCAATTTCGCGAAAATGTAGTATTCATTTTAATGCTTAATTCCTCAGCTGTTGTTTTCTTTTTTTTAACCAAATTAATAATCAAGTCTACCAATTGATCAAGTTTGAAGTCACACTTATGAAACTTTTAATAACTTATACAGAGTTTCTTAAAATTATGGTTAAATAATCAATATCTTTAAACGGTAATAGCTTGTTTAATTTAAATTGGATACCCTGTATTTTATGTCAACAACAGATGTAGAATTTAATTATCTATCAATTTATTATTATATGTTCCTATAGCTAACTTCTCACGTTTTCAAGTAAAGCGAAGAAAAAGAAAAAAAAATAGGTTTCTCATTAACACCAATAGATGGAGATGCCGTCTCCAAACCCTCGTTAGGATCATTATTTCACCTATGGTATTTTGACAACTTCTATTATTATTTCCTTAAAGTTGTCAGTTATTAATTAATATTTTCAATTACTATTCGATATTTTGCGCAATTTGGTTTTGACTTATATGGGGATTTTCGATGTATATGTGAACACGTCTGAAGAGATTTTTTTTTTTTTTCAAAAATGAGTCCATAATGATTATTATTATTATTTGTAATTTCTTGATTTTTTAAAATAAAGATCGCAATAGTAGTATTGGCAAAAATAGTCTCAACTTGTTTGTTGGTTGGCTGGTTGCATTTTCCTGATAGTTGCACTTACCCCACCTTACTATAATTTAATAAAAAGTGTATATGATAGACACTACTAAGGACCTCTCAAAATGGTGGGATTAGAACACGATTACTTTTTTTAGTTTACCTGGGGCGGACTAGGTAGTACAATTTATTGCTTTTATTTTTAACACCCGGTATGATAAAAGACTGATTAAAGAAAAAATAATTTTGTATAGCTTCAAACTTGAAGAAGAAAACAGGTACTCTTGTTCATTATCGATAAAATGAACCGTGCTGGAGAAAACAAATATTTTTATTAAAAAATACCTCCAAAAAAACCATGATGAAGGGGTGTCATCAGAAAAAGTGATAAAAAAATACGTGCAATGACTCCATAGTTTGTAATATCAGGCTCGTTCAGTGAAATTTCGACAACGATGTTTTTTTGCATTTTTATGATAAATTACACACCAATAATATATAAACAAAATTTTAACTCGATTGCATGAGAATCAAAAAACTTACGGGCCTTCAAATATCAAAATATTTTTGGCGTCGCTGTAGCGTCACTGCATCTCTCGCCTCAATACCGACTATCTGTTGAGCAATGGCATGCGTAGGTTTGATATTGTTTTATTGGATAGTTCATTGTTGTGATCATAAATCTATAGTTTCCTCGGTTCTGCTATTGATTTGTGATAAAAAATGTGTGATGCGCACAGAAAAATATTCCAAACTGTTCAGTTTCCACTCAACGCCGGTTAGACGCTACGAGTGCAGTGACGTCATCGGTCGAGCCTGGAGCGTTTAAAATTTGCAAGGTTTTGATAATTTATTAACATAATAATATGAAAACGGGCTTGGAATATTATGACATTTTGCACAAGTACTGAATACATAAGCAGTCGAATATACCGCGACAAACACAATTAAATGTTGAAACATTATAAAACCAGTACAAGAAATTATAAGATTATTTTAAAAAATAACTTACAATAACAGTTTAGTTATGGGGTATTTTACGAAGAAACTGAGGCGACGACATTTCGTGAAGAACATGGCATTTTTCCTTCAGAGTGAAGCTTTGATGCCGTATACAGTGAGGACGTAAATGGTCCCCCCCCTCTCTAACTTTTGAACGCATTAATATTTTTGGCTCAAATTTGGAAGTGTGTTTCAGGGTAGGCTTTACTAAGTTTTGACCTCCAAAAAAAAATTTCATCTGTCAAACTGACAGCTGGGCACCATTTTGAAACAAAAAATTAAATGGAAAAGGGGGTCATGTGATACTTTATTTGAAAGGTCCTTCCATTCTCTTTTCACCCCCAGAGTTTGAAGTCCTTATTATTTTTCATAAGGAAATGGCGCCATGTCGAAAATAAATTATTTGTGTCTAAGTAGATACTATCTTTTATTTTGTTTAAGAAACTATGGTAGCACAGATTGATACAGAACACCTAGAAACAATCACTTATGTTATAGGTTAGTTTTTTCATTGTTAATAAAGTTCTTTTAAGAATTAGAGATAGTATTTTGACCCAAATAATTTATTTTCGATATGGCGCCATTTCCTTAAGAAAAATGCTAAGGACTTCAAACTTTGGGGGTGAAAAGAGAATGGACGGACCTTTCAAATAAGGTATCACATGACCCCCTTTTCCATTTAATAATTTGTTTCAAAATGGTGCCCAGCTGTCAGTTTGACAGTTGAAATTTTTTTTTGGAGGTCAAAACTTAGTAAAGCCTACCCTGAACAACACCTCCAAATTTGAGCCAAAAATATTAATGCGTTCAAAAGTTAGAGGGGGGGGGACTATTTACGTCCTCACTGTATAACTAGACTAGCCTGCTTTTTTCCCTTGATCCTTCACATGCAATGATATACTACTCACTTTTGATCATCTGGGAAGTACAACAAAGCCAGTAACGAGGGATGAGCAAAAGCGTCTTCAGCATTTCTAAAAGCCAATGTCGCATGATGTAAAGCCTGTTCATGATCTTCCAATTCCAAAAAATGTTCAGATTGCTGCACACTTTCCAGTGCAACGCTGATTTTTTCAGCTACTTTGTCACTTATCACAAAGCTCCGAATCTCCGACAAAAGCTGAGCCAGAGACTTCAGAGTGCGCTTTGAGGACTCAACCATTTCAGTGATCTTTCTCAGCTTAAACTCCTCAATGGTGATGTTTTGCAGTTTGAATAATTCTTTGAGAATTTCTTGGAATATCTGCGTAATTTGTTTGGTGTTTGGGTGGAAATTTCTCAAATCGCAAGACTTTTTATCGGGGTTCATAATGTATAATCCTCCCCATCTAGGACTTATGAATGCATTAGTTGTTGACATTTCATTGTTCGAATTATAAATGTATAAAGGAGCTCTACAATGCGGAAAATAAACCACCAGATTTATGCTAGGTCGTAGGGAAACGTGCGACCATAGTTTGCTTTCTAAAGGAGTAATAATGTGAGGCAATTGATTCTCTAGCAAGGCATAATGATCCAAAATCTTCCTAGGTACAGCCCCGAGTTCTGTTAAGTACAGCCATTGAGATTTTACTTTGAAATCAGCTACTGGAGATAGTGATTTCAATAAGTTATCCAAATACGCATCTATTTCCAAAGGATTCAGTTTAATTTGGATATTTTCCGGTTCTGGATGTACAAAAGTTATGAGTACATCGTAATCTAGGCTTAAAGGTAATCCATAACCTGATGAGTTTTGGTCCTTGAGTTGCAAGTTATAGATTTCATCCAGAGGGAGGGAAGCCCTGTACACTCTAGTTGTGTACCACCATATTGGTATTCCTAGCACTACAAGCACTATAAAATACGATATTATACTGAACTTCTTTGGCGTGATGTCGGATGTATCTGAATAAATTAATAATGATAAACGTTCGGCGTACCTACAGTGGTGGCCAACTAATTATAAACAAGATTAAAAATTAATATGCCAATATTTTTACTATTTAAATACAGATAATTCAAGTTCTTTGTCTAAATGTTAGATATCTGTTTATCGAACATTAACCAATTAACCTGATATTGGCTTCGTTATTTTTGTTCATGAGATTCTCTGCAGTTATAAACAAACCCGTGACAAAGAGACAAATTTCAGAAAACCTTTAAAAATAAAATTGTATTTTCGTTATTCTTGATTCTTGCATAAAGGTAATGGGAAATTCTCTAAATTGGTGTTTTTCATTGTTCGTGACAGGGTTAAAGAAAAAAAGGTAATTTCCGTTTGAGTTCTTTATTTTAATGGGTTTCTGCTAAGAAGAAACGTTTAAACGATCTCAATTTGTGACAAAAGAAAATTAATATCATGGTGTTAAGTAAATTATAATAGGTTTGTTTGTTATCCTCCGATAGTGCACACGGATTTACGATTGTCTAGACTGCGGCGTTTGTTACGCGGTTAGTACAAAAAGTATAGCGTGTTTGTCATAACAGTGTAGAATGCACATTACTGCACTAGTTACACCAGGTCAAGATGAGGTGTAACAAGTGTAGTGTAGTGTAGAATACGGTGAGGAGCAAATTTCGTGTATTTTCTAAACAAGCTTCACTTAACCTAACCTAAAATAGATTAAAGAAAATTTCGAGTGAAAAATCAGTGTGGAAAAATCCATCGATGTTTGTGAATTTTTGTCGGTTTTTTAGGCTAGAATATCTGCACTAAGGGCCTATTTATCAATGGAGATAACCCCTGGGTTGATGCAATAACCTTGGGTTAACCCCAAAATGTTTGACATTTGTCCATTTGGCAGGGGCTAAAAGTTGACCCAGGGTTAGAGTTAGCCCGCTTTTGATAAACAGGCCCTAGATGTACTAACGCTTTTGGTGAATTTCCCTTACACTGGTTACACCAAGCAATCTGTACTACACTATCCTACACCGACCACCAACGAACACACATTTTCATGGAGTATGGTATCATGAGACCATTACAGTTTGGTCTGTCATTAAAGTCACTTTCAGCCAATCGGCGGGGGATAATTGGATACACCAGCGACAGTCCCCCAATACCTAGGTGTATGGATTAATAGTCTACAGAGTGACCCATTTGAAAGCGGGCCACCCCCATAACATTTAATTGTTGGAGCGATTTTGACAATTTTTTTTTTTTTGAAATGTGTCGAGTAGGAGGTTTATTTTGAGGCCAGACGGCATCAAGTTTTTCCAAAATTCAAGGCCAAGGTATAGTACGAAGGTTTGGAGATAGCATCTCCATCTATTGGTGGTGATGAGAAACCTACTATCAAGAACTAACATTACGTTGTATTCACATGATGTAGAAAACTTGAAAAGGCATTGGCCACAACTTCGAAAATAAACGTTTCTATCCCTAACAATAGCAACAATGCAGTTTAGTACTGCCAACGTTTTTTATAACCAAAAGCCCAAAGGCTAGGGGTTGCGAAAGACATGCATTTGGTTTATTGTGAGATGTATTGTGATGTGTTTTACTTTGTTATTCATGTATTTTAAATTATTGACGCTTCATCCACGTCTGATGATGCCATAATAGGCGAAACACGTGTCTCGTTTCTAGGTATTAAACACTTGAGGACTTAGACTTTGTGTTATTTTTCCAATTTCATTGTTTATTATTGGTTTACAGGTAAGTGAAGCAGTATAAATACCGAGATAAATACTTTATGTTATGTATGTAGAAATTTAAAAAATTGATTCTAGTTTTGGCAATAATGGATAGCATCAGTGTTGAGCCTCGAGCTAGTTCCAGCATTGCTCAGGAATCAGATTTTTAAGATTACACTGTATGTAAACTCATGAAAGCATAAATTGTATAATTATAAATTATTATAGATTGAGAATGAGGATTGTTGTCTTTCAAGAAGCTTATAACATCTCCGGGAACAAATAGTGGAACTAAAAAGGTACATTTTAGTTGATGGCGTAGATTGTAAATCGTAATTATAAATTGTTGCAGATTGAGAATGAAGAGTCCTTTCTTGAAAAAGAGACAATGCCCAAGCTACCTGTTTTTATCTCTGGATACAAAAATAGTGAAATTAGAATCAACCAAAAAAGGTTGAACTGCCTGTTTTATTTTTTTCAACTATCTAGGGGGTAAGAGAAACAACATGACTTATCTTATCCAAACATATGTCTAGTGTTCTGTATTAACTCCAATAAATAATTTGATTATTTGATTACAAAATTACATCACTAGAGTTTGCGCAGTTCAAATCTCGATTGAGGTTGAAAAGGAGTAAAAGCGTTTGAGACAAAACCCCAACAGAGCTAGTATGTATTTACAATTTTATATCTGAATACAGTCCTGTAGTTGAACACAGCTTAACAGTTCGAACGCGGCAACCTAATAAAATAGTTACTAATGACTGCTTGTCATTTTCCGTTCTTATAAAAAATAAAATAGACTTTACTAGATCATATTTAGGCTGAAAAATCCATAATCCATATTAGCGATTTTTTTAGAAAAAATCTGTTTACGCTACTGGATTCGTCACACCCTGAAATGGATCTGTATCAAATTTCATGAAAAAATATTGAAAATTATTAATTAATTTTATTATGCACAAATCTATCACAACAAATTTATCTCGAAATTTATCAAATAACAAAATTTAATAGATATTTCTCGAGATATTTTCATTTTAAAATACAATGAAAACAAACAAACGAGACTGACAAAAAAAATTACGCACAGAAATAATATTTTTGCGTTGAATATTTTTTCATGAAATTTGGTACAGATCCATTTCCAGAAAAATCCAGTGGCGTAGACAGATTTTCTCGAGGATTTTCTCTAAAAAAATCGCTAATATGTTTTCTGGATTTTTCAGCCTCTAGATATTATGCTCTAGTAGGCCTCGGTTGTTGAAAGAAATTGGGCGACGTATGGCCGCAAAATAAACCTTTCCCCTCACTACATTTCAAAAAAAAAATCGTCAATATCGATCCATAAATGAAAATTTTATGAGGGTGGCTCGCTTTCAAATGGGTCACTGTATGTTTATTATTAATTTCTTGTGAAAAACTCTAAAATTTAGAAAACTCTACATCGTTGATAATATTATAATATAATGTGGGTACTGAACTTTGGAGGCTGCTTTGTTAGGTACACTGAAAATTACCCATAATACCTATAGGTATCCTACTAAACAATTAATTGGGATGTAGGTATAATATCCAATTTCATATGGGTTATGGCATATATGGGCATGAGTGGAACGTATAAATAGGAATAGGGATATGCACTTTACCAATAATATGTAGTTTCATAATAGGTATTCTGTTTACCTCTTATCTCACACAATTTCTTTTTTTCATTGTTTTCTTCATCAGATACATCGAGATTATTAGTTGCACTCATCGTTTATAATCTTTAATTCGTTGGAAAAATTGATAAACACCACATGAACCATGAACATGAAAGCCGACAAATTACAAATTCTTCTAGTTATTTTGTTTTGTTTATGTTTTCAATTTACATTCACTGACAGTAGTGACAGTACTGAACTGACACTACTTGAGTGTCAAGGTCAAGACTGTCAAGTGTAAAATGAAGTTCTCTTCCCAAACAAGTAGAGATGAAGCATATTATCGATATGATCTTTGTATCGTACACTGTACAGGGTTATTGATTATGAATTTCAATTTGACGGTTTAGAAAAAGGTGTTCCAAATAAAAGTTTCATGGTTGAAAAAGAACTTTTTGAATAACCTGTTTTCACATATACAGGGTGCTTCAAAAAGTATGGGCGAGGTCCAACTTTCTTATATCAAATTGATACCCTATTTTTTCATTTGATATTTGGATTCTCCTTTTAACTCTTAACATTTTCTATGTACCATATCCAATACCTAGGTTTAATGTATAAAAAGATATTTGATATTTATTAATTGAATAATAATAATTTATTGTTGTGAAAATGTCAAATATATCTATGATTTCGAATTATTGACGCTAGTATTGACGAAAATGTCACGTCATTAAGTACTCATATTCGAACATTGGTTGACGGGGTTGCTCTCTCCATACAATTCTCTGGAATTGTTGATCATCTGGATGAATTCGAATTTGACGGTACATTTTCTCAATGTCCGCACAGAATACAATTTCGTGTTTTCTCCATCGAAGAAGTATGTCAGCTATGTTCTGCTGGAGTCTTGGGCCCACGTGCATGATGTCGTTGAGACTGATGCTGGTAGAACTTTTGCACGATGCATCAAAAACTACTCTTAGCCGTGTTGTTGTGCTGGATTCTCGGATGACGGCCTGGTGGGGAATGTAATATTGTCCTTGATTTACTTCCTGTCGATTGACTTTTCTCATGTGGCCTAACTCTAGGTACTCTCTCATAAACCCTGAATATTCTTCTCGTAAACTGGAATTTTGATGTAATTTTCTTTCCACATTTATGAGTCTTGCCGCAGCCCTTGGTTTAGAATGACCCAATACGTCCGTTGGTTGTTTGAATGGGATTTTTACTACAAATCTACCATCCGAATCTCGGGTTGTGTTTTTTCGTAGAATTCTTCAGATTCTTGTTCTTCTTTCGTCAGTTGAACGGAGTCTGGCATTTCTTCAATTTCCCAGAATTTAGTCAATTGTTTGTCTTCTTCAACGTGCGTGATCATACTGACAATTTGTATGGCTGGCGATCCTGATGTTATTGGTCCAGATACTATCCATCCTAGCTCTGTGTTTTGTTTTAGAAGACCCTCTGTCGTCTTCTGGAGCCCATTCATCATGATGCTGGCATATTCCTTTGCTCCAAATATCCCATCTATCGCTCCTGGAGGCATGAATGTTGGATCAGCGAGCACTTCATTTTTCCAACTGTCTATACTGCTGATATGTAGCTGTTGCATCGGCATGCATTGCGTCAGTCTTGGAAGAACTATCATGTTGACTTCCATCGAGAATGCGCTAGTGAACCTTGGTTTGATGTGCGCGTCAATGGACCATTTGGAGACTTGTGGTTTGCCATCGCCAACTCCCGAAATTTCTGATCTGATGTGGCGTCGAGGCAGTCCTATGCGATTTGCAGCTTCTTCGGTGATGATGGATATTTGTGACCCTTGATCAATGAGTATTCTCATGACTTGAGGGGAGCTTGATGTTGTCACTTCTACCAGTGCTGTTGCGAGTAGGACATTTTCCTCACTTTTTGAAGTGTGGTTTGTAGTGTTACTTCTTGTTGGATAGTGTTCTGTTCTTCTTGGAGGTGCATTTTGTGGATAATTTCGTTGAGTGAATGATGTTCTCCCTTGATTATTCTGCTGCCTGGGAGAATTTTGCTGGTTCCTGTCCATATGCAAGAGTGTATGATGCTGGCGACTGCAGATGCTGCACTTGCTCATGCTGTGACATTTTTTATTGTTGTCATGTTTTAGACAGTTGTAGCAGATCCGCTTCTCCTGGACATATCTATTTCTTTCCTGTGCAGATAGCTCTTTAAATTTCCGACAGTAGTATATTATATGTTGATCCTCACAAAACAAACATCTTGAAGGACCGTGTTTTATCTCTGGACTTGACTGTCGTTCGGCTCCTGGAATGGTTTCTAATGACTGGAATCTTCTTTCCAAAAACTTCATGATTTCGGTTAAATCAGGGATATCGTGTGGTTTATCCAGACTTTGTTCGTACAGCCGGTTCGTTTCAGAATCCCATTTCCTGATTATCATTCGAGTGATCATGGGCCCCCATGTACTGACATCCACATCCAGGTTCTTTAGTGCTTGTAGACATTCGTTAATGACGTCGTGCATCTGCCTCAGTTTTTGAGAGTTTTCTCTGGATATTTCCGGTAAGTCTAGCAGCTTGTCCAGTAGTTTGAAGATCAGCAGCCTTTTATTTTCATAACGTCTCTGAAGTAGATCCCAGGCTGAGTCGTAATTGGTTGCGATTGTTTCCAGGTGTTGTATCAGCTTGCTTGCTTCTCCTCTCGTATGCGTCTTCAAGTAATTTATTTTGTCTGTTCTTGTCAATGCCGAGTTTTCGTGGATAATTCTTTTGAAGACATCACAAAAGGTAGGCCAATTTTCATAGCCCCCATAGAAAATTGGAATCTGTACTTTTGGCAGCGGTGGATGCTGTTGGAATTGATTGACTGATACTTGCTGACTCGGGGCTATGACGATTTGCTGGAGTTTGATGGACAGATCCGCAATCACTTGTTTGTATTGTCTGCCGACTTCTGCGAAGACGCTTTCAGTGAAATACTTGTCTTCATGATCTTCTTCGTCGCTTAATATTTCTTCATGAAGCTTCTGAATCGCGTGCCATTGCCTTGTTGACTTGTTCCATTAGGTGCCTGTAGAGATACTCTCCTTTGTCTAGTTCCAACTCTGACTGTATTTCCGTAAATAGGTCTCTTAGTTGTTCTACTCTGAACTCTTGTATTTTCAGTCGCTTAGTCTGGCTGCTGGAGGAGAGAGGTTCATCTCGGTCGGTTTTTGGTATGGCTTTTTGGCATTTCGACAAGTAGTCTTTGCATTCACTGTATTTGGCGAATACTTGTTGGAAATATGCCTTGGTGATGTAGGGATGCTCGCCGAAGTCCTTAAGTTTTCTGAATGAGTCGTCGTTCTTGATGATTTCCTGCCATAACTGTTCCAGATGGGCTAGATGTTTTTGGATGTAGGTTTCTGTCTTTCTGGTGTTTGAGTCTTTTTTGCTGTTGCTAAGTATCTGGACGATCTGCATTCCCACCTTTTCTTGCTCTACTGCTAGGCGATCAAGTTCGTTCTTGTTTTCCATTGCGGCTTATTGGTTGCCTTATGGTGTATGTATTCTCTTCTGGATGTTTGAATAGCGAGCCTCTGATGGACTGGATTTGTAGTTTGGATAGTGACCCTCTGTGGACTGGATTTGTAGTTTGTATAGTGACCCTCTGTGGACTGGATTTGTAGTTTGGATAGTGAGCCTCTGTGGACTGGATTTGTAGTTTGGATAGTGAGCCTCTGTGGACTGGATTTGTAGTTTGTATTCGTAGTGAGTCTCTGTGGACTGGATTTGTAGTAAGCCTCTGATGGACTGGATGTGTAGTGAGCCTCTGTGGACTGGATTTGTAGTTTGTATAGTGAGCCTCTGTGGACTGGATAGTTTGTATTTGTAGTGAGCCTCTGTGGACTGGATTTGTAGTGAGCCTCTGTGGACTGTTGTAGTGAGCCTCTGTGGACTTGTGGACTGGCTGGACTGCAGGCGGGTTGCTGCAGTTTTAGGGTTGCTCGAAGGACCAATGTACAAGCTAGGTCTAGCTCGTAGATTACACTTGCTCAACTCGGTTCGGTTGAGCAGCGGAAAATATAGAGTTTACTGCCAGAGAGCAGCCTCACTCTCTGCTATGGCCAAGTGGGCTTGGGCACAGTACATTTGTTGAGTAAAACAACGTTTTTGAGTAGTTGTTGAATACTGATTCTTTATTTCCCACGACTTGCTTATATATAATCAATTGTCATAGTACACAATGATGTTATCCAAATATTGTAGTAAACATAATTCTACTATGCACTTCCGTTCGTGCTTTCGTCGGCAAAATAATCATATCATGACCGAGTGACCGACCATGGTTCGGGAACGTGATGATTTAATTAGTTTCCTACCTATCTGACATTGAACTTGAGTGGGTTCATAACCTATCATGAAATTATTAAGAATTGGAAATGTATTCAAATTACAACGTGATGATTGATCAGTTTTCTACCTATCTAACATTGAACTTCGTGGGTTCATAACCTAGCATGAAAATTATAAAAAAATTGGAAATGTGTTAACTTATGGTGTTTTCGATTGGGAAAACAAGGGTTGCACTGGGTTTGACCTCGGGCAAAACCAGTTATGATGAAAATTTGCTCTAGGGCAATCCCAATCGAACATAAATTTTTCATCGTGTGCTATAATACTGCACGGTAAAATTCCGATTGAATTGAAATTGGAATCATTAAACTTCTTGAAAATCTAATATTATGTTGTCTCTGCGTAGCGGCTGAAGTGACTCTAAAACTAAACTAATTAGAAGTCCATTTCTCATTGCCAAATGACAAAATCTTGGGACCAATCAATAGTTTTGTATTATATAGATCATAGATACTAGAAAACATTTTTTTGAGAAATTAGGTATATGCACCAGATTTTAAATGAAATTAATTTAGTTTTGAGTAGGTACTAGTTTTCCATAACTCGTCAACGCCAGTATTTCTTTTTTTCCGGCACAATACTAGATTCCAACAATAATAACTAACTCGAAATCTGTTGTCCACTCACAGAATCAACTTACGCGACGTTTATATCCACCATTTTTCATGTTTTTTTTCAATTTTGCTAATGCACTGAAATTGCACTATACCAGCACGAGCTCAAAGACCTTGTGCCGAAAAATCTGCACTGAGTGCAAAACTCATTGACCCGGTTTCCCAATCGAACATACAAATCCGCTCGATTTCTACCAATCGAACATAAATATTGCCCGAGTGTTGCACCAGTGCTGCCCGATTTTACCAATCGAAAACGCTATTAGAAAGTAATGCATGTTTAATACTGTGATTAAATAGTGTAGAAGTATCAAAGTATAAATAATTCTGCATTTGATTCAAAAGATTATTTTTTTTTTATATAAGACGTTATTTTATTTTTTGTTCATTTTTTGGGTATCAATTTAAAATCAGAGAAGTTTTGGTATATCCTAGACACACAATTACGTCAATACTTTGAAACCATAGATATATGTCACTTTTTTATAACAATGAATTAGTATTATTCAATTTATAAAATATCAAATATCTTTTTATACATCAAACTTAGGTAAAGGATATGCTACATGAAAAATGATTAAAATTGGAAGGAGAATCCAAACATCAAATAAAAAAATAGGGTATCAATTTGAAATAAGAAAGTAAGACCTCGCCCAGACTTTCTGGAACACCCTGTATATGTGAAAACAGGTTTTTAAAAAAATTCATTTTCAACCATGAAACTTTCATCTAAAACACTTTTTTCTAAAACGTCGAATTAAAAAGTTAGATGGGGGAGCATTTATAATCAATAGCCCGTACACGGCAAATCCAATATACAGAAAGAAAGTAGAAAGGGGGGCATTTAATTGTGAATTAACCAATCATAATCCTCTTAATGATCCTCTTTAACTCATCGACAAAATTGCACATTTTTTCGAAAGATGAAAAATATATTATCTTATTAGTAAGTACTGATGCCATTGATGTTTAAAAAATCAATCCACGACCTCTATTGATGTAGTAATCACCGATTATAGAGCGCCAATCAACATCCAGTACGTCACAGAATACATTATCTATCTCCGTCTGGCGTATTGACTGAGATGACTCCCTCTCTCGGGAGGGTAATATGGCCCCTCCCCCTTTTCGATCATACAGTGAAATTTGCGTCTTCTATTTTATTCATTTAGTCTATTTTTGGGTATTTTGGAAAGTTTTTTCCGCTGATGACTTCCTAATATTGTCTAGAATACGTATATAAAATTCCAAGTCATTTGAAAATGTATGCAAATTGTCTATCTTGAATTTTCCGCATACGAGGTCGGTTAAGGCAAATGTGCGCAGTTCAATACGCAACAATATATGTTTACAAATTTGAAAATGTTTAAATACTGGCGGGAATATCAAAAATCTGTCAGAAAAAGATAATATCATTTGTTCTTTTTTCATTCTAATTTTACTAGACTTTTTCCGTAGAGTAATTTTGTCCTTCTTCGACATCCTTCTCAAAAAAATTTGCAGCGCATCATCCCGTTTTCCAGGAATCCAATTTTTGTGCCTTCGCCATTACATACAATTTTCTATAGGACTGTCCACTTCTTTGGACATTAAACTTTTTTAATTGAATAGAATTATTGAAAAAGTAAAATTGAATAAAATGAATTTATGAACAAAAAAAAAGTTGGCAAGAGGATTAAACAGATATTTATCATTTGTTTTTGAAGTCATAATTTTTCAACGCCATGAAATTTCCTGACAAGTTCCGGCTTCTGATTCAGTTTCTTCAGAAACTGTTCAAACTTTCCGATGTTGTATTTCACCTGCAACATAACATGCACCGTCTTCACCTTCATAAATTGGTTCTTTCAGACGAACCACATAATGTATTCATAAAAGAGGAAATGCGCTCTGTACCTGGTAAACAAAATATCTACTGCACTTACACAAGCAGTAAGCAGTTGCAAATAGGAATTTAAATTTCTTCAAAATGCTCAAATAGCCATCTGCAGCCATCTCCTCTGAGTTAAGTGATTGATTTTCTGCTTTTTAGAATAAACCCTCTGTATTATTCTGAAAAGCAATAGTCCCAGAAGTATTGGAAGATAGTCCAAGAACGGTTAGTTTGAGCAAAACCAAGACTAAAATGTTCTATAATAGTATATTGTGCATCAAGCATGGAATGATACCCATTTCCTACGAGTACCTATGAAGGTTTGTAGCTCGAGCCGAAGGCGAGTGCAGCAATTCATACGAGTAGGAAATGGTCATTCCATGCGAGTTGTACACTATACTTTTTTAATGACTCTTAATTATCATCACTATTGTGTTATTGATATCGATTTTTACTTTTTGTTTTTGGCGGAGGCACCAGATCATTTCATTTTCATTCAGTTTGCACTCTTTTCCACGGCAACAGTTAAAGAATGGTTTCATTTCCGTACAGTTGTACAATGTACTACGTTTCCTAACCGATATCGATTGCACAATGGTGATATTACCGCACAGTCGTAGAAAAAAAATTTTCCTACGACCCTTCCGTTCGGGATTATTTGTACTTTGAAGTTACACCTAAAGAAAATTTTCCCGTGATAGCTATGTTTAAGAAACGGTGAAATCAATTTTGATGAAACTTGGTCAGTATACGCAATTCGTAGGGACTGATAATTTGAGACTAAAGCAGAACTTCAATCTCATCTTGGTAGCTTAGGGCGGACCAACCCTACCATAAAATGCCCCTAAACTTTGATAAGTCTTCTTTTTTTTCGAGTTGCTATTTTTGATTCAGCTTCGTCAATTAGTCAGGAATAAAAAAGGTACTCCTCATTCACATCAAAAAAATGATTCGTTTTCAAGAAAAACATCAATTTTCGTCAAATTGTCCAGCTATAGTTACTATAACAACAGGATAAACATCCTGATCGGTCCAATAAACTGAAGTATGTGGTATGCAAATAACACCTTCTATGTGGTGGTATGTTCAATGAATAACAACATTGAGTGGTATGAGTAAAAACGAAGTACATGCTAATACTAAAAGTGATCAGTATTGTCTACGTACCACGTAGTAAATTCTCCAAAACTAAGAAGGAACTTGATTTTGAAGTAGATACTTGTAAATTTTCCCGACGCTACTACACCGAGTAGCACCATTTGAGTATTTACTACAACTTGAAGAACCGACTTCTTACAGTAGAGACTTCGATTAGAAGAAGGAATTGTAGTATTTGCTTTACTTTGGTGGAGTTGGTATAAGAGGAGCTTCACTGAGCATACTACGATCATAGTTCTGTTTGAAATGAATGGAATACGCAAAAGAAAAATATACAATGTAAGACAACATATCAATGATGATGATTTGTTGAGGTATAACTTGGCAGTCATGTTTTAGTTCCATTTTGTTTTGGTTTAATAGAGAAAACGTAGCTTATCTACTCTATACGTTTCTGACAGAAGTAAACGTAACTAGGGGCTGTGTGCTTGAACACATTCAACAAATGGGAGTGTTTTTAGGGACCTCAGGTATGTTTGAATGAAAAAATCAAAGCAATGTATATCAAAAATGAAGTGAGAGTCTTGAAATGAAGTGGAAATACTAGTATATAATACCAGTCTCACATGCAATTTCCCGCAAGAAAAAATATTGGATAAAATTTGAACAGGGCAAAAAATGAGTGGGCAGTACTCCATACAGTATACCTAACGTTATTGGTCAATACCCCCTGTATTGGTGCGATTAACGGCACTCACGTTAAAATTTTAAAACTTTCTGCACATGCATGGTGACGAATATACGTTGCCTAAATACAATACATGTACAAGCCACTTGTGACAGGGCCTGGATCTTTTCATTACTCTAAAATATGGTACAATTCTTCGCCTTAACCTGATATTATGTATGACAATCAAGGAGTGGGTATGTCTTTTGACTTATGGGCGATTTCGGATAAGCTGTTAAATCCATGGATGCTCACACGGTTTCAAAATCCGGCAAAAAATACAACAAATATTATGCTAATTGTATATCTTTCATTTGAGACTCTTCTTCATAGGGCATCTCTTCATCTGAAACATTTTTACCCAACCTCGGACACAGTTTTCCACTTTAATTCTTCAACAATTTCACTGACATGCAAAACAAAATAACTAAACGGTCAGGCTTTATCTCAGGGAAAAGCAAAACTTGGTGTTTACAGTCAATCAGTTTAAATTAAAGTTATTTTTGTATTTCTTATCTCAAATATAAACATCAGCAAAAATTTCACGAGTTTGCCGTTAAAAAAAAACTAAGCGGACGCAGTGAGAAGATGCTACAGCATGATGAAGAATATACTATGAACTTGAAGTAGATGCTTCACACACAGTATAGTATATGCTTCGACGTTAAGTATATACTACTGAACAAATGCTACATGATTAAGCAGATACTTCGAAGAAGATGCTTAAATTTGGAGTATTAGCATTCACTTCGTTTTTATTCATACCACTCGCATTATGTTTTCCATGAACTTTTCAATAAATCCAGGACCGTATTTGAATAAACAAAGTTGATGATGCCTGCTCATAGGCGAAACGTCGGTTCTTCAATTTTTATCGCTATTTTGTAAAGGGCAAAAAGTGACGATGAAAAACTTTAACTTATTTTAAAATATCTCTAAAAAAAAAATTACAACGATTTTGAAAAATTTCGTTTTTCTTCGGATATTTCGAACGTAGTCGGGAATTCTTGGCTTTTGAAACGGCATTTAGTTGAATATCAAAATATGCAACTTTGCATCAATTTGACCTCTCACGGTTCACGAGATTCCCATGCACACACTCGAATTTGTAACACCCTGTATGTTAGCACAAGAAACTGCCTGGCCGACATATTTATTATTGTTTAGGAGACTTCAACCTTTATTTTTAACAAAAATCGTCCACATCCCCGATGACGAAACTTTCATTCATAAAGCATCCCTTTTGCTCCTGGCCGACAAGTATTTGGCACAGACTTTTGGATGGCCGACATATATTTTTTTGATGAACTCGCTAGTAACAACAATGTCATATAGTTATTTTTACATCCCCGATGACGAAGCTTTTCTTTCTTTTTTAAATATTTTAAATACATTCATTTTCTTAGACTATCAAATACAGTAAGGTCAAAGGTAGTGATGGATTGCCATATCAGGCATTTGTCCAGGATCATGGATCAGGATCAAGAAGCTCGTTCCATGCTGGGTTCCTGGACATAGCAATATTGAAGGAAACAGAATGGCAGATAGATTGGCAAAATTTTTCTGTGAAAAGACGAATCCGAAATGGGAAACACATCGCTACCAACGTTTAAACTATTGAAAGGTACAGTAGATAAAAACATGGTTAAGCTACACAGCGATAGGTGGAGCAATTATTGAAACGACTTCAACACATCGAGAGCTCTGTGGCCAAACTTGGATATGGAAAAAACAGGGAAGTTACTAAAGCAGAGCAAATCCTCTGTTAGCTCCCTCGTGGGAGTAATCACAGGACACTCTGTGAAATCGTAACCACGCTCAGAAAATGGGGCCTAGGGACTGCTGATCTCCGCAAGGAATGCATCGAGGAGGATGAAATGATAGAACATTCACTTATCCACTGCCCAACTCTGAAAGAAGGACGCCTCAAGAATACTGGACAATACTACCTTGAAGACTTGGAGAAAGCGGCAAATGAAGACATCGTGCTAATTTTGAACTTCGTTAAAACCATGGAATGGTTTAGAACGATGAAGAGGAACGCTGCAGGTTAAGACCGAGGGGACACCTCTTCAAACAAGGGAACACAATGGGCCATTTGGCCTCCGAGTGAAAGCAATGCGAAGCAGGAAACTGCGGGGCAAGGCATACCCTTCGCAACCCAACCTAACCTAACCTTGAGCTTCAGGTTTTTTCACGTACCTAGTATCTTTTGGTAATAGCAGAAATAAGACATTGAACACATTGAACAAGTCATATATTTTTTTTTAAGGAACACCCTGTATATTATTAGCTAAAATGAAATATCTCTTTATTGTTCTGATTTTTTTTGATTCATGAAAAAACCTAAAACTTTTGTATTCAAAGTCTCTTTCAATCACGCATAATAAAAGCTGGTAGGTGTCAAAATATAATGAGTAACCATATACATTTTTCCAATTCCTCGTCAGTTTCGAGATATACATGATTTGGAACAATTATCTTCCTACAATTTTGTATAAACCAAATTAAGTTGAGACTTAGTTTTTTTTTTATTTTGAAAAACGACGAAATGCCCTATCGAACCATGACGAACAACTTGAATAAAGAGGTTTCTTTCATTTTTCATTTTTAGAACAAGATTTAAAAAAAACTCCAAATTTGAACATTTTCATAGAATAAAAATTGTCCATTATGAATTAGGTAGCAGAATCTAAATTTAAAATTCAAAACATGATCACCCTGTAAACCTACCTACACATTTCCTCCGTTGCTGATTCTGCTCATCCATCTTCCTTTTGGCGGTCCGTCGCAATGACGAGATTGGGAGACGGTGTCTCCCTCTCTATTGGTGATATGGGAAAACTGCTTTCAAGGGTCCACCTATACGCAGCACCAACTTGAACCAGAGAACTTGAACAGGCCTTTGCCACAATTTCAAGCATAATGTTTCTATATGATAGAAAACGTCAGTTGAGCATCTAAAAACGCTTATGAAACCATAGGCCGAAGCCGAGGTGCGAAAGTTCATGTGTTTCTCTCCCGCAGATTCGTCCACTCTGCCGCAATGATTCCTCCAAACTTTTTGTAACCTGTCCTGCTTCTTTCATACAAGGTACCTACCTATTTCATAATAAAATACTTATCCCACAGCAACACAAACGTAATGAGATGTTTTCATTGCGGTTTAAATCCGTTCAAATTGAATTCCCCGCTCCTTATTATACGGGTTGGTCCAATACCCCCATATTTCAGGGGGTATTGATTGGTCCCGCCGATAGGGATGGGGTGTGATCGTGTGATATGTTTTATTTGGAAGTTGCGTTTTATCAGTCTTGCTAGTCTTATGCTTTTGGAGTCTGTGAACATCATCTTGTGAATAAAAACTGTTCTTGTCCGAACACTATAAGGTAGTTCGTAGTTTGATTATGTTAGGCCTTTTATACACAAAACGTCAAAAGTCATGAACCCCTCATGTTTTTTCCCCATTTCGACAGATATTAAAATTCTGGTCACGTAAATAAGTACGTTATTCTTTTTCCTAGTCTAGGTGCTCAGACTTTTTTTTGCTGAAAAGATATTGTGGTTTTTTGTCCTCTGAAAGAAAAAAAAAGCCACTCTTGACGGTTTTTCAAAATAGATTTAGAAAAAAATGGATTACTCCATTCGAGGGGCAATTATATTATACCGATCCTGAAAATTACACTACGATTGAAAATTTTATAGCCTAGATATGCGGTTTTAAAGTTACTAAAAACGATACATTTCTCAAGATTTTTTATCTAGTCTATGAAAAGTGCAATCGTGGTGTAATTTGCAGGATCGGTATAGTTTTGGCCCCTCTTTCGAATGGAGTTATCCATTTTTTTCTAAAACAACTTTGAAAATTTTGTTTTAAAGGACAAAAAGGCACAATGACTTTTCAACAAAAGAAAGTCTGAGCTCCTTGACTGGGAAAAAGAATAGAGTACTTATTTATGTGACCAGATTTTAAATATCTATAGAAATAGAGAGAAAACACGAGAGGTTTTTGACAATGTGTGTATTTGAATAGCGAAGTCCTAAAACCGTTGTAACTAGCCGATGCGAATATAATAATATAGTGATAATTAATAATATGAACGCCTCTATCAATCAAGATCTCTTCCCTGTGGTGGATGGAGGGTATCCACCCTCAATGGAAGCAAAGTTCACTTTATTTGCGTGAAATATATGACCAAAAAATGTTTAATTTCAAAATCTAGAGTTTTTTTACATAGTTAAGGTAATTCTCTCCTACCTCGCTGGGACGCACCATTTTCGAGGAAAATGCATTCGAAAATCCTATTACAAACAAAATTGCATTTACCGAAACTCTCAGCGAAAGCATGGGTTTACCTGTGATAGCCTAGCCAGATGCACACGACATTTTTTACTAAAATCAGTGTGTGAAAAGATTTTCAAATGCGTTTTTCTCGAAAATGCGTCTCAACGAGTTACAACAAGAGTACACCATTTATGTAGAAAACCCAAGATTTTCAAAATTTGTGGGCAAAACTACTAAACATCATCAACCAAAAAATTTGGGGCCTATTTTTCTCAAATCCGTTCCTGTATATCCCACTCATAAAGGCTATACAATGGTAAGTTTTTCTTCATTAGATAGAGCTTGAAAAGTCTAGTAGCTGTACCAAATTTTATTCAATTATCTCAACAGGTTTCGAAAATATCGACAAAAAACCGTTATCAGGTCTTCACCTTCAACACCCTGTATCTTAAAAACAAAGAGTTTGTGGATACTACTTTATATGAAGTTTTATTTTTATTTTGAGGCATAGAATACGTGCTTGAAATATTGACGTCTAATTTCGGGACACCCTGTATAAACACTATTTTCTGATACAAAATTTCATATTACTTATCTTTCTTGAAAAAGAAGCGATCAGGTCAACTCAACTCACAATGAATGAATCTCGGGATGAAGCTACTATAATTTGACATAAAAGTCAATTTTTCGTTTTTGCATACTCCACAGAGTGTTTCAAAATTTTTGAGCCAAACTGATATGGTATACCTGATTCAATATGCATTGGGTGAAATGTCCTGGAAATTTGGAACACTGTGAAGTATAGTGTATACAAATGAAAAATTGACTTTTTTATGCCAAATCATTGTAGCTTCAGTCATTCTGAACATTTTAATTTTCGAGTTGACATGAAATTCTTTCTCAAGAGAGATTAAGGACTTTGTATTACAGCATGTTAACATTGAATCTTTAGAAGATAAAGGAGTGTTACTGTTTACCTTTGTTTGTCACGTAGTGACGTACAAGTACTTATTAGGTGGGTCCTCATATGTGCTTGAATCAAACGCTGCGTTTTCGTGTTTGGCGATATAGTTGGTTTTATAATATCATGGTCATGCGCATATCACATATTATGGGCTGTCACAATATCGATCAGATCGACATAGAAAGTCCGACAGTTCTAGAAGTACCTACTCATCGCATATTTGGACAGTTCAAGAACTTCTACAACTAAGAATCAAAACAAAGCTCATGTTCATTGATCGATGGCATTACTGACTATGTTCAGAACAATCAAAAAAACGTTCTGTAACAAAGGTTTTCAAATAGTGTATTTCCATACAATTCGTATATTTTTGGACAAAAATTGCGCCTGATCAAATACAAACAAAAAACCTCGACTGGCTACACCGGTTGATTTAATAAATCTACTACGCTATGGTATAAATTAAACATATATACAAATATAATGTTATAGTTTCATATAGAATTAATGATATGAAGCTGTTTAGCAATGCTTTAGCTATAAAATTATCGGTCCAACGCAAATAAGGTAAAATGGTATAGATTACAAGGTGTACATCAATTAGAATAAAAATGGTTTGCAGATGATTGATAAATGCTCGTTCGATCACTACAAAACCTTAAAAAATAATTGTCGTTGCCTACATTGTGCCTATACTCAATACTATTTACATTTTAATAAGACCGTACAACCTTCATGAAGCACTAACCTTAATCTGGAGTAATTCTATTTGAAACTATTCCACCAATCAAATCTGTAAAAATAGTGACTCCACTGAAATTAAACCATCTTATCGTCATTATATTCACATTACTTATCACATAAAAAGTCGTTGGAAATCTCACTTTAATCAATTTTAACAGCTGCGTAAATTTTTTGCACAAACCAGTAGGCAGCATAAAATCCGATTGTGCCAGTCAGTAGCCAAAACGTAAACACCATAAG
The DNA here is from genome assembly GCA_958502075.1 of Orchestes rusci. NCBI lineage: Eukaryota > Metazoa > Arthropoda > Insecta > Coleoptera > Curculionidae > Orchestes > Orchestes rusci. The sequence goes on along the minus strand of OY293310.1, from coordinate 14,413,236 downwards.
GCCAGTGTATCCGATATAAAGAAGAGTCGGAATGAATTCTGTTATTTCTAGTTTTGTCATGAAGTAGTAGAATGAATAGGCGAGAATGTAGAATGCAGATCCACCGGATACCATGAAGCTTCGCCACCACCAGTGGTAGTCCTGAAAATGATCAATTATCAGGTTGGTTTATTTTTATTTGAACGCTGTATGATTGTAATTTATTCCTCAGATAAATGTGGATGGATTCACGTTGATAAACTTAACATTTTCCATTTATAAGAAACAAGCAGTTGTGGTTGATCAGATATGTATTGAAGTAATAATAAAAATAACATCCGAGGAATATCGAACATACTTGATACGTTTGGGACGAAGCTACTGATTCTAGTCATATTGGAAAAAATAGATAATAAAACAGAAACTTACCTCTCCGCAAAGTTGAAAGTACACCATTACTATCGAAATTTGTGAACAGGATATGATCAGGATTATAAACACCAAGAACAAGAATCCAAACAGATAGTAGAACTGGTTTTGCCAGATTGCAGTGAATATGAAAAATAGTTCTATGAAAACTGCTCCAAATGGTAAGATTCCAGCAATCAGAGTACTGAAAATACAAAAAAATTATTAGTAATACCAACATAACATAAAACTCTATGGAAGGTCCACTCTAGCGTTGCACTTTGAACTAGCATTACCAAATGAAAGCTGGCCGATTGCTAAGCCTCTAAAACATGTGTTTGATACGTGACTTCAAAAAACTTGAAAAACATAGCTTTTTCAATTATAATTCAGAAAGCGGAAAAAGTCATTGAGGACCTTGGTGCAAGAAGGATGTATCTCCATTTTTTGTAATTGTTGGGAAATTAAAAAAAATGTTTAATTTGACATTATCATGTTTTTGACCAACGAGTAAAATTTTAATCGATCAAAAGGAGGTTCATCTCTATCTGGAACTGTTTCGAACCAGTGCCCCTATTTTTGAATTTCAGGGAGTAGAGATTATGAGAGAGATTCAACGTTTCTCCATGAATTCTAACCCCCATATGCACCGTAGAAATCTAATCCGGATAAAGACTTCATCGCGATTATTTTCCATTAGGTGGTATGGAAGATAATCGCGATAAAGACTTCATCCGGATTAGATTTCTACGGTGCATATGGGGGTAAGTCTAATAGTGTTTTCTGTCTGTCAAAATCTGTCACATCTGCGATGAAAATGCCGAACCCAACTATAATAGGTCATTTCAGAAACCTGTCAACATAGCGTCAAAACTGACAGCTTATACCGTAAATAATACATATATTACAAAAAAAATCAATTGAATTGTTATCAAGACATCAAGAAAAAAGGGCTAATTATGTGAATATAACTTTCTTTAGTTCCACAGTGACTACAAAACCTGGCCTCTGAATTTTTGAAAGCATAATTCAAAATTCAAACTTTTATAAGCTTGCCCAATGCAGTATAAAAACTTGTGGTAAGCACCAAATAACTAATTATGCCCATGTTAGTTATTTTTGGAAAGCCCTGAGGGCTTGCATCCAAGTCTGAATCAGTTTAACTAAAAGGGTGTATGTTGTTTACAATCCAAATTCTATGTTTGTATTAAATCAAAATTACTGGGCTTCTAGCTTCTAACTTCGCGAGATAATCACTCATTTCACAGCTTTTCAGGATCAGAATCTCAACAAAACCATATTGCAGACTTGGCATTTCGAAAAATGTCTTAGAAAGTGAAGGAAAAAAGTGACAATTAGAGGTTATTGTTTGTTTACGGTACAATCAGCTGACTTTTAGGTTATGTTCTGAAATGGCCTATTTCAGAGCCGTCTATATTGTAATACAAGCCATGAAGTCAACAATTGCAACGTCGCAATATTGGAACACCGTTGACGTTAAACGGTGGTCGAAATTGCATTGATTGAAGGTGTTTTCTTTAGGTGAGTTCGAGGATTCGCTCCGAGCGCTAAACTGTCCATTTGAGTGCGTAAAATTTTTGGCGCTCCGAGTGTTCAGAGCGAATACTCGAACTCACCTTTTGAAAATTAAGGTATTTTACGATTACGAGTTACGGAAAATGTTCAATAAAACAGTAACTTGAAAGAATAAATTATACAGTGAGGACGTAAATAGTCTCCCCCCCCCTCTAACTTTTGAACGCATTAATATTTTTGGCTCAAATTTGGAGGTGTCGTTTAAGGTAGGCTTTACTAAGTTTTGACCTCCAAAAAAAATTTTCAACTGTCAAACTGACAGCTGGGCACCATTTTGAAACAAATTATTAAATGGAAAAGGGGGTCATGTGATACCTTATTTGAAAGGTCCTTCCATTCTCTTTTCACCCCCAAAGTTTGAAGTCCTTAGCATTTTTCTTAAGGAAATGGCGCCATATCGAAAATAAATTATTTGGGTCAAAATACTATCTCTAATTCTTAAAAGAACTTTATTAACAATGAAAAAACTAACCTATAACGTAAGTGATTGTTTCTACAACAGTATTTAATAAAAAATTTCAAAAAAACCTAATACTAAAGATAATATTAAGAACGAAATCATGCAAAATTATCTCAATAAATTTTCAAAATGCTGTCCCTGAACCTCTTGACAATAATAATTTGAGCCAAAAATATTAATGCGTTCAAAAGTTAGAGGGGGGGGGAGACTATTTACGTCCTCACTGTATATTATCGCAACAATAATATAATACTATCTTAACCTAACTATATTAACACACAATTTTTACGTTTATTTGACTGTGGATAATTTTCGTTTTTTAGTTAGAGATCCTGAACTTTGTTGAATATTGTTTTTGTTTTTGGTGGTATTGTTAAGTACAATATTGCTTATTATTGAAGCTGCCCTGAAATATATCCTCCGACACAATGTTCCACAGGGACAGTTTTTTTTTAAATCTATATAAAAGCTAAATGTATGCAGGCGCGTCCATATCTCTATCTCGAACGTCAAACGTCAGCGTTAGCGGTAAAGGCGAACGGCAAGTTTATAAATCCCACTATAAATGGACAATTTTGCGCTCGGAGCGAAGCTCGAACTCACCACCACAAGAAAACACCTTCAATCAATGCAAAATTTCGACCACCGATTAACGTCAACGGTGGTCCAAATTGCGACGTTGCACGTCATTACTTGTCATCACTTCATGGCTTGTATTACAATAAAGACGGCTCTGCCTATTTAAATGTTGACGTTGACAGTGAACAGTTTTCACCGTGCCAGTGTTGCCTAGTAGGGATTCAAGCTAAGCGATATGCTCTCTGGTGGAGTATTTCATTAGTATATTATATTATTATTTATTTTTATTCTTACTGATTTGACAAACATTGTGGTTTTCGCAATAGTTTCTTGCGGCGTACACTCCATTTTCTACAAAACAATAATCAAGTTAGGTTGGTTTTCCTCAGCTTGTATGTTGCCATTGTTGCAAATCTAGTCTGAATGACGTCACTATGAAACTATTAGAACGAGAGCCTGGCGCCGCCGCCCTAAACTATATTTATGGCAACTTGAAAACATATTATTATTATGTTTCTGCATAGATTTGTCGACATTTGAAAAAAAAAATAGCATATTTAATTTGGAAGAAAAGTGACTTTTCATGACTTGCTCTCTATTTCAGCCTATCACTTTGTTCGGCTGCTAAACACGAGCGCGTCATGACTAGAATCACTTTTCCACCATATAAAATAATATACTTGAATATTTTCAGATGCAAAGTGGCCCAGGCAAGTGGCATAACCCAATATTTTGTGGGTTAGACCACTATGCCTATGTTTCTGGCAGCAGTTTGAATAAGTTAGTGCACACGTGAATAATATTGGTGTGATCATCTCATTTTCTAACTTTGCAATTTCAACAGTGAACATTCCTGGAGATTGCTGTCGTCTAAAAGAAGAATCCTTTCATTATCATCCAGATGAAGTCACTTTTTTTCACCAGAGAATTATGCTCAAGTTACATTCAATTTCACGCTTGTTCCAAATTCAATGTGGATGGTAACATATGATTCCCGTTTGGCAAGCGGAAACCTGTCACTTCCACTCCGAAGTGAACTCAAATGTAAACCTGAAAGGAGCATTACTAATAAAATAGTTTCGTTCGACAAATCTTGAGTTGAATGGATGGAAATGCACTGGATTCGTCTCGCAAAAATATTGCGATGTATCGTTTATAACAACAGTGTTACACAAATACGAAAATATCAAAAATTTCTATCGCGTTTTTCTCATTGATTGTATTCTGGGCTTAGATCACTTTGCATCTCATAGCACGTCAAAAAGCACGAAAGGACAACGAAACCGCAGGTCAAAACAAAGATGCACGTCAACTAGATTAGGACCGGTCAAATAAGGTTCCACCGAGGCGAGATAATCCGAGACGACAACGAAAATACACAATGTTTGCTGCAAAAGGGACAAAACAAATGAGAATGCAAATCAAAAAATGCATATAATATAACAAAAACGGCCAAGAGAAAAATCCAGAAAATATTTTCATATTACATATTATGTAGTTTCATTATGTACGGAGTTATATACCATCTGATTTGCGTCGTTCTTGTACCAGTCGAGTCGCCGAATTTTTCTAGACCTAACGTATATTTTAACTCAAAATGTCCCAAAAATGGAGCTGCATCCTTCTTGCAGCAAGGTCCTCAATTCAGAAAATGAAATTGAGTTTCAAAATATGGAGATTGTAATTCAGCTGGTAGAGTAACATGTAATTCAGAATAAGTGAATGCTTATGAGTTCTTTCGTAGATTTGTATCTTCAGTAGCGAGGTTTTCAATGCCGGTTCACTTTGTACCTACTTTGTAGTAAAAACCATAGACGTATAACCAAGGACTTTGGTTATACGTCTATGGTAAAAACAGATCCACTCATTTGCCAAGAACGCGGTTAAAAACCCTCTTCTCCGTCCCATTTCTACCACAGCAGCAGAAACAGCATCGACCAAATAAGTTAAAGTTTGTCGTACCCGAGATACATATTATATTATTCTGAATTATTACTGATCCCATTATATGAAATACAATTTCAGTTTCCCTACTCTGAAATAAGATTCACGATGCTTGAATTGAATTTTGATTGTCTGAATTACAATAATTGAAAAAGGTGTGGTTCAACAGTGATATATCGTGTTCTAGAGAATAACAGCATAGTGAGGGAAGTTAAAACAATGGAAGCTACGGATGACACCGTTTTGGTATTTAGTAGTTCTGGTCAATCTTCAGAGAATATTGGTTAATGGTGAAATGGATATTTATTAAGATGGCGATTACAAAATAAACTCAAACTCGATATTTCCAAAACCAAAAACACTTAATTCAAACAAAAGAACACGTATGAGGATGAAATGAACATCGAAATCAATTGGATGAAAATAAACAGAGTCAACTCTGGGATTAGTAATTGATGAGAGATTGGATTGGAAGAATAAAGTATTGCGACTATCCAGAACAAAATCATCCCATGATAAAAGCTATTCAGTGCGTTTTTTTTAAGACGGAACATAAGGATTCCCATGTTAAGTTTTCAATTCCATGTTAGCAGAAGTTCTATTCAAAGTACACAGCTGAAATTTGCCGTGGACAAACTTTGGTTCCTAGAGATTATGTTAATTAATCAATTAGCACAGAATAATTTGAAAAACGATTTAAGAAAATGCTTTTATTAATTAGTATTCGAAAGTAATACTTCTTTACATGCCTCGTATAACCAACAACTTCATTGTGAAACTGTAATTACATTTATTTCTGATATCATAATACAATGATGAAAATCAAATGTTATTTCTTGGATGAACTATCCAAAGTGTCCCCTATTCTCAACCAAACAGTATCCCACACGGTAACAAAAATTAAACAGACATTTTTTGGTTAAAAAAATTGACAATGGCCGTGTTTAGCAAACCTCAGCGGCTGAGTTGCTGACCAAATTCGCTTAATCACAGTTAGCGATTTGTTCATGATGATAACCAGCTTGAATTACTGTCGCTGCGAGTTAAGCTCAGCGGCAGAGAGTGAACAGACTCGCAAACTATTTTTTTTGCGAATTGTTAGGTAAGCAACTCAGCTGCTGAGGTTCGCTAAACACGGCCAATGAGCTTTGACATGTCAGAAAATTTGTTGTCACCATCATAGGTCATCAAGGCATGTAAAAAGTATGACTATCTACATATATTAAAGCGTTTTTTGTGTATTTTTCCAAGTTATTTTGGTGTAATTGACGAACTGAAGTAATCTTGAAGCGCCAAAGTTTATCTTCGTGAAGTACTATGAATAGAACTACTGCTGAAATGGTATTTTTTCTACTTGGTGTTGGTTGATATGCCCCCTAGCGACCATTTCAAAAACATGAAAATATTTTCTGGATTTTTCTTTTGGCCGTTTTTGTTTCCGGGATATGGCCACTCACTATGAACTGATCACCCTGTACAGTGGTGGTCATAGTAATAAGAGTATGCTGAAAATTTGATAGATCTGTCAACCGGCATCCGTTATGAAAGAAGTAAGTAATAGTGCATTTAAAACTTCAATCTATTTGTCAGGTTGCGTGTCCTGGCGATTTTTTCCAAAGATTTGGCAAATATGTCATTTTTCATTTTTTCTTCAAAAATGGGTCATTTTTGCCAAGTTCAAAATTTTATAGGTAGACTATCATTTGTTAATTATTATGAAACTTCCAGACAGTAATTGGTGTTTGTCCCTCTTTTATCAAACATTACACTGAAAAAAAAAATGTTGACGTTTTTTTTTGAAAAAAAAACACCAAGACAAGCAGACTGACAAATGGAGGGAAGATTTAAAATGCACCATTACTTCTTTGATATCCGATTTAGGATAAAAGCAGCGAGAGGTATGATAAAGCTTAAGAGCTTAAGAGCTACTAAGCTATCCAGAAAGAGCTGCAGCGAAATAGAGTCTGTCGCTGACCAGGAGGAAAACTACGCCTTATAACGAATATTCGAACTGGTCACTGTCAGCTGAATAAACTCCGTTTCAAGATGCAGTTGCCCAGCAGCCCACTATGCAGGACTTGTAATCGAGCCCTTGGCGACGTCGCGCGCCTACGTTGAATCGCTAGGCAAGGCTTGATGACGGGCTAGGGGTCAAATGTTGCTAGGGCAGGGGGTTTCAATGTTTTTAATAAGCGCATAGATAAATTGAGAACCAAATATTCCGATAACGGTTAATCCTGGCTCACCTTTTCTGCGTAAAAAATGTAGATGTATCGCAGGTTTACATGCTTATGACGCGTTTTTTTACTATGCGTCTATTCATATACAGTATCGGTCGTAAGTAGATAGACCGCCTAAAATTTGAAAGAACTGTAACCCAACATGAGTTATCAAAGAACTGATGGTGCAATTAAGAACTTCATTCCATTTATCAGTTTGCATGTCCTGGCGATTTTTTCTGAAAAATTGTCAAGTGCCCTTTTTTCACGTTCAAAAAAGGACACTTTTCAAAACTTTTCTCAGTGTTTTTTGATAAAAATGTCTAGCAACATTCGAAAGAGGGGCAAGAACTATGTTCTTCCTGAAAATGTAACAATAATTGAACAGACTCTAGCTTTACAATTTTGAACTTGGCAGAAATGACCCACTTTTGAAGAAATCACGAAAAATGTAATTTTTGTCATGTTCAAGGTTTTATATCTAGACTATCCTTATCCTTTGTTCAATAATTGTGAAATTTTGATGAAGTACATAGTTTTTGCCTCTCTTTCGAATGGTGCTAGCCATTTTTATCAAAAACTGCACAGAAAAAAAGTTTTATGAAGTGTCCTTTTTTTGAACGTGAAAAAAGGGCACCAAACAATTTCTTGGTCTATCTACTATGGCCAATACTGTATATCTGCGAGTAAAAAGCTCGTAAGATAACACGAATCTAGTGGACAAGCCCGTTCCCCGTCACTCTCAACCGCTTAGCAATTATGTTGTTGCGCCAATATGAAGTGGAATGTAAATAATATAACCAAGCATTTGAAAATGTACAAATATTTTCCGATTTTATATAAGTAATATAAAACACAGGAGTATTTCAATACAAAATTGAGAAATTTTGTTACTGAAAAAATTATCGGAAGAGTTAAAAGTTCAAGATACGCATTAAAGATGCTTATTGTCAAAAATTGGCCAAAATTGAGAACAAAAATAGTGGTACCAAAACAATGATATCTGTGACAAATTGGTTTGGTTTTGAAAAAAAATCTTCCTGCAAAGCCCCTTTGGCACATTCACGTAGTACTTCTTTTTTCATCTTCGCGATAGTACTGAACAAACCTTCGAACATTTAACGAATAGAAGCATAAACAAACCTTGTGTGAGTGTGAGTCGAACATGTCAATCTATTTGGTAAAAAAAATAAGTTGTCTTGTATCAATGTTAATAATTTTCCATGCTCATACTGAATACATAACAAGAAAATTTCCAAATAAAGTCAACTTCATCGCAAGAATAGGAAAACAGTTGTTAACAAACACCAATCTTTTATTGTATAATAGTATAGCAGCACCACACTTGGAGATTTGCAGCACTTTATTTTATAATGTTCCTTACTATATTATAATGCAAGATTTCCAATTGATTCAAAACAAAGCTTTACGTGTGATATTGAAATGACGTGATAGATACACCTCCATAAAATCAATGTTAGCAGACTTATACTTATGGTCCGTTTAGCAAAAAATCGTTTTCAATGTGTTTGTCTTCATTTACAAGATTAGAAATAGACTTTTACCGGCAAATATATGTGATAAAACCAAAGTTTTTTAAAATTTTCATGAGTATAATACGAGAAATAGGATTGATTTTATACTATATGATAAGTGCTTGTCTGCTCAACTATAAAGATCTATTTTATATAAGGGGCCAGTGGCGGCTCGTCAGAGGAGGCAAGGGAGGCTTAGCCTCCCCATCAAAATATCAGAATGATTACCAATAAAATAGTGTAACATGAATAAAAAAAACAAATATTTTATTTGCAATAAGTTTATCACTTATCACTTCTCTATAACTTCTAACCACCGATCCGCATTTTATTCCCATACTTGTCTCAACACTACTCAACAGTAAAAAGAAGAGAAAAGTAACCGTAACGGTAACCGACCGACGTCATCGACATTGAATTAATATCGACAGCCCGCGAGCACGTGTTGCGTCCAATTGAAATAACAAAAAATAAGAAATGCCATACGTAGCACAGGAGGCAAGCCTCCATCGGCATTGAAAATACCACGGGCTGTGTACTGATTTCGTTCAGACATACGTTGCTTCAACCGTCCGAAATAAACCGCCAAGGGAGGCTAGCCTCAAATCAGCTGTTTTTTGTATGAATTTGCAGTTCCTTCTGATTTTCGTTGGGGTGGGGAGGGATATTTTTATTTCCTATCTTTTGTGACAACATTGCAAGGTGGGTAAGTTATTTTATGACCTTTTTATTTTCTATTGTGTGTCATTTAGTCATTTATTAAATGTTACTCTGTTGAGATGGACAGGCTAAATGAGATTAAAGAAACCGACGATTTAATCGACTGGCTATTGGTTCAAAATTTTAATTCGTTGAACTATAATTCGAAATATTTTGTCGTTAAGACTTTAGGTAGGCCTCAGCCAAATTTAATTTCTTTAAAATCGGCCTACAATCGACAAAATCGCGGTTTTAATTATTTAGTTTGGTACAGCAAATATGATTGGTTGACCGGGTCGATTAATAGACAGAAGCTTTTTTGCTGGTCTTGTTTGCTTTTTTCCGTCCAAACTGAATATTCTACGTGGTCGAAAACCGGATATTCTGATTTAAAAAATTTGCCACGGTCTACAGAAAGACATCTTAAATCAAAAGAACACATTTCTGCATCATGTAAGTTGAGGCTGTTTGGAAAACAAAATATTGCGACTGCCTTGAATAATGCGCAAAAAGAAGCGATTATTTCCTTCAACAATCAAGTACGCGAAAACCGATCAAATTTAAAGCGACTTCTTGATATTACTCTTTATTTGGCTTCACAAGAACTAGCTTTTCGCGGACATGATGAGACAGATGAATCCATTAATCGCGGCAACTACAAGGAACTTTTGTCGTTGTGGGGTAAATATGATTCAAATTTTGACACCTTTTTAAAAAGCAATGTTTTTTCGGGCACTTCCAAAACCATTCAAAATGAACTTATTGAAAGTTTGTCTAATATCGTCGAAAAGCACATATTTAAAGAAATTCAAGCAGTACCATTTTTTGCGTGGGAAATCGATGAGACCACAGATATTACTTGTAATTCTCAGCTTTCGATTGTTTTTAGGTACGTCAAGGACGGAAAAGTTGTAGAGCGGTTTATGGGATTTCACGATGTTTCATCTGGTCGAACTGCGGACGATTTATTTAATTTCTTAATCGATAAATGGGATAAATTTGATTTTAGGCACAAACTGATTGCGCAAACATATGACGGGGCGGCAGTCATGGCGGGACATTTAAATGGTTTACAAGCCAAAATTAAATCAATAGCGCCCTATGCACTTTTCACGCATTACCATGCACATGCACTAAACTTAGTTTTAAGCAAGGCATGCAACAATATAAAGGATTGTCGCATTTTTTTCTCAAACTTATCTGGTTTTTCTGCCTTTTTTTCAAAGTCCACCAAAAGAAGTCATATTTTGAATGTAATTTGCGGTAACCGAATGCCAACTTTTGCTGCTACGCGGTGGAACTCTACCTCCAGGTCGGTGTTTTCAGTTCATACGCATAGAGAAAAATTAAATGATGTTTTTGATTTTATTTTAAATAGCGAAGATTTCAAACATGACGATCAAAGTATAGAGAGGCTAAAGGTTTTGAATATATTTTAACAGACCATAAATTTTGTTTTTTGCTTGAGACATTCAAATTGGTATTTGAACAGACTGACGTGGTTTTTCTTATTCTACTAAATAAAGCTTCAGACATAAATTTTTCTAAAAATCGATTAAATAATTTGACTGAAGTTTTACAGAACTTTAGAGATAATAATCAATATTTTGATAATATTTTCGAAAAAATTAATGTCAATGTCGAACCGCCAGTAAAAAAACGAAAAACCAATTATGACTTACCCGATTTAAGACAAAATTATAGACAGATCTATATTGAAATATTAGACACTATACTTCAGCAAATTAAAGTTAGGTTCAGCGATCTAAGTAAATTAAATTACTTCGATCTATTAACGTTCGAAAAGTTTCCATCGTACTGCAAAGACTTCGCCCAAAAATTATTTGAGGATTTGCTTAACCAGTATCCGTTTTTGGATTCAATTCGATTAAAAAATGAATTAATTGTAATTTACAGTGATCCTCAGATGTTTGAGAATTGTGAGTCTCCTTCTGAACTTTTAAATTTTATGTTTAAAAATGATTTGAATGAGTGTATGCCAGAGCTGTATAAATTTATAAACATTGCAGTTACTATACCCATAACATCGGCATCTGTAGAAAGAAATTTTTCAGCACTGAAAAGAATTAAAACTTATAGCCGTAATTCCATGACCCAAACTAGACTAACTAATATATGTCTTCTTTCAATCGAAAAAGAGTATATAAAAGATAAGACAAAAAATGACAAGTTTTATGACGAAGTTATAGACTTTTTTGCAAACATGAAAAACCGACGAATTCCTTTAATACACTGAAACAGAATCCAGTCTTATTACATAGGTACATCACTTTAGCTCCAAGATCTAACACGTTACCTAAAATACATCAACCTTAACTATCCATGCGTCCCTTATCAAAATACCTTACATTTATCTTGACTAATTGCTATAATTCACAAATTAGCAAGTTCATTATCAATGACTCTTTCGCCTTCAGCACTTTCATTATTTATTATCAACGTCCAGATAATTATGTAATAGTAAGCTTTCATGTAGTCTCGTTTTTCACCAAGAAGTAGTTTTTGCAAGTTTGTAGAGAAAATGGAATGACATTAAAGATTTTTGTAGCCTTGAATGGAATAATTTTTAAAAATTCTTAACCTTAATTTTTGACAGAAATTTTCATATCATAAATTAACCTGGGATAATGCTGATTCTTGTTAAAGCAAGCTCAAACTACAAAACACTATTTTTAGAAATAATACACATTCATTCAAACAACACTATGAACAAAAAAGTGATAGCCAGATACTCAGCAACATCTACAGTTATATCTTCAATTTAATTAAAAATAAAAATAGCTTACATACACTCACCTTATTACACACCAATACTTGAATAAAAAATCTTACCCTCAACAAACCTTTTTAATTATTGATCTTATTGCAAATGAACACATCAATCATTCTGTCTCACTCAACGCAAATTCATAACGTACCCTTTCACCTTTAAATAATTTAAAATAAAATGTAAATGTGTCAAAATCAAAATTTTGTGTGTTCGGAAAAAAGTGTAGACTCTCTGAAGTTGATGTTGATTCAATCTGGTTATAAATAATGTCAAAATTTTATATAGCATGGAAATTAAATATCTCGGAGTGATATTTGACCCAAATCTGACTTTTCGAACGCATATAAGATATGTAATGAGGAAATTTTCCACCAAAGTAAACTTCATTAGGAGGGTAGGAAAGCATCTGTCAATGTACACCAAACTACTGCTATATAATTCTATAGCTGCTCCACACTTAGAATTTTGCACCACATTATTCTACAACCAGCCAAAATATATATTAGACGAATTTCAAGTTGTGCAGAATCGAGCGATGCGGGCAATCCTCAAATGTAACCGGTATACACCAATCAAATATATGTTGAGTACTGTAAATATCTTCTCTGTTAAACAAAAAGTCATGTTCAATGTATTCGTCTTTATCTTCAAGATCAAGAATAAGTTGTTACCACCCTATATCTGTAACAGAACAAGCACATTCCAAGATATTCACAGGTACAATACCAGAAATCGTTGCGACTTCATCCTCAACACCAGAAGCAGAACCAACCAACTCGCAAACTCGATCTTGTGTAAAGGTCTGCAGGAGTTCAACAACCTGCCTGCATTTCTAAAAAACTGTGATAATCTACCAAATTTTAAAAAAATTACCAAAGACTATATTTTAAACAACGTCCTGCCAACCTAACATGTTTCACTTTTAATCACTTATGTATTTTTATCCATGTAGGTATTTTTTTTCTCTCTGTCCTTTTTTATTCATTTAACTATATGTTTATACTTTTTATATTTTTTAAGGTTTATCATATAATATTATTATTTATTGTACTCCTTGAAGCTTGATGCTTAATAAAGATATATTATTATTATTATAAAATACACATTTGTAAAATGTTCTTTGAGACAATTAACTTTTAACGAAATGCATTGTATATCGTTTCGACTTCTGGTCATCCCTATATAGTTTATTTCAACGAAGAAGCATTGCACGTCATGGTTCAGGCGGATGCTGTATATTTGCATAATATGTATCATGCATATAACAAGCAAGATATGATGAAGAATAACTTTTTTTGAAAAATCGGAATTAAAAATGTTTTCAAAATGAGAGGGAATTGATTAGAAAGTAGGGGAAATTGATTAGAAAGTAGGGGAAGTTCCAAAAAATTTTCGACTGCGGCGCATCTTCGCCTGCGGCGCATTTTCGTTTCTGTCCTCCTTACCCCTGGCCTCACTGCTAGCCTCCCCATTTGAAATACTCACGAGCCGCCACTGTAAGGGGCTCAATGAGTTTAACTCTTTACCAACTGAATTGAAAGACTGTCATAATGTATTGTTATTCAAGAAGTTAGCACGGGAATATATGGTTATGAAATTTTAACAAAAGAGACTTTTTTGTTGTAATCTACTGCTTTTTCGTGTACGTTTTTTTTCCAATCGTATCTGTATTTTTAGATCACTTAATTTATTTTTAACTACCTAATTTTATCTAGGCTATATTGTTTTATTGAAATGTTTTTATATGTAGCATATTTGCTAAATAAACGAATATTTATCTATTTATTTATACTTATTCTCACACCTTAAACAGTGTGGTCACTTAAGTGTGCAACAGATGAGATTTTTTTTATCAACTGCACTGTCGCGAAAACCGCAACTTTCTATCTATAAGAATAACGGAGATACCCCGCAAAAGTACCTGAAATGGGACACCCTGAGCAAGCATGACATATACAGTGTGGTCACTTGAGTGTGCAACATATGGGATTTTGTTTTTATCAACTGCACAACCAAAATACGATGATTGTCGAACATGCACCAAATTTCGACAATAGGTGCACTTATAATGGTTGCAAGTCAAACAGCATACGGGGTAGGCCAAAAAATATGGAAATTGTACAGGAGTAAAGTACCCTTATTTCAGAAAATTCGGCAAAAAGTTAAAAAGGAAAGTTGTTTAGGATTAAAAGTTATGCCTGAATACCAAATCATGGCCTCCTAAGAAAAAAAATATATATATTTTTTAACATCTAATTATTTCCCAAAAACAGAGTTCTTTTATATTCACCCCAAATAGTTTCATAAATTATTCAAAAACAAATCAATTTCGCATAACTTAGTTCAAATCTAAGCATATTTAAAAAATTTACCTAAATTTTAAATTTGTTAGGGAATCACAAAATTCACTTGAAAAAAATTCACTTTATAGCGATTTTTTTTAATATGCATATTATCATTATTGATGTTTTACCTTGTGAAATAGTTATTTACCTAACAAGTGCGGAAAGTGGTACTTTTCTGCACGCGACGGAAGTTGCACGAACGACGCGGAGCGGAGTTCGGGCAAGTCGTTAATGGCGGAAAGACATTTTCCGCAAGAGTTAGGTACTAGCTATTTACCTAACAAGTGCGGAAAATTAGATTTTCCGCACGAGTCAGCCGTTCACCGACCGACGCGTAGCGGAGTTCGGTGAAGCAGCCGAGGGCGGAAAATGTTTTTCCTACGAGTGGTTTTGTCCATCTTATTTATAAAAAAAAGATGTTTTTGATACGCAAAGATTTTCTAATAATACCTCAAAATGCCACATAAGGTAGAATATAACATAAATCACTTAATTAGTCCTGAACATGTTTATTTTTGACAATTCAAAAATCGTGCGGAAAAGTAACTTTCCCGCACGATTTTTGT
Source organism: Orchestes rusci (assembly GCA_958502075.1). Taxonomy (NCBI): domain Eukaryota; kingdom Metazoa; phylum Arthropoda; class Insecta; order Coleoptera; family Curculionidae; genus Orchestes; species Orchestes rusci. The sequence continues at coordinate 14,398,115 of OY293310.1, read as the reverse complement.
ATGGACTCATTTTTAACAATACAAAAATCGTGCGAAAAAGTACAACTTTTAAAACGAAAAATCGTGCGGAATGTAACTTTTCCGCACGCTCGTAGGAAAAAAAAAGTTTGCGATATTTTAAAGTTGTGTTTCATATCGTGATTTCCTAAAAAATTTAAAATTTAGGTATATTTTCTAAATATGCTTAAATTTGAACTAAGTTATGCGAAATTAATATGTTTTTCAATATTTTATGAAACTGTTTACGGTGAATATGAGAGACATTTTTTTTTGGAAAAAAATCAGATGTTCAAAAAAAATATATTTTTTTTCTCAGGCCATGATTTGGTATTTAGGCATAACTTTTAATTCTGAACAACTTTTCTTCATAACATTTTGCCGAATTTTCTAAAATAAGAGTACTTTACTCTTGTACAAATTTCATATTTGTTAGCCTACCCTGTATGCTGTTTGACTTGCAACCATTCTAAGTGAACCTAATATGATTATCGAACATGCACCAACTTTCGGCAACATCTGTATTTTGGTTGTGCAGTTAAAAAATCCCAAATGTGGCACACTCAAGTGACCACACTGTATATGTCATTATTAAACAGGGTGTTCACAGATAAATGGACCCCCATTTACTTTTTAATTTGATGTTTGGGAAAAAAAAACAAATTTGAGTTGAATGGTTCAAAATGAATTTTGTGAAAACAAGGTTCTCACATATACAGGGTGTTCCAGAACTTCTGGGCGTGGTCCAACTTTCTTATTTCAAATTACAACCCTTTTTTTTATTATTTTTGCATTCTCTGGAAAATTCTGAGCATTTTTTATATAGCATACCCCTCGGCAAACCCTATACCCAAATTCAACCAATAAGAAGATATTAACGTCAGAAATTTGCTATTTTTTCGAGCATGTTCTAAAACGTTTGGTATTATTTCGAAACCTTGGAAACGAAGTAGTTGTTAATACATGTAAACTTGTCAAGAAAGATTTGAACTGATATATTGCGAAGGGAAAAAATACATACATGGTGACCCAGTTTTATCATACAATATTTCAAATTAAGATTCTACCCCGGATTCTACTAAGTAAATGAAATGAACAATTTTTATTCATGAAAACCTTTAAAATATTTAGTTTCTTTCCAGAAGCTTTTTTGAAAATGAATATGAGTCCTATTGTTTGAGTGGATTTTGTCATGGTTCGAGGGGCTATTTCGTCGACTTTCAAAATAAATGTCCATAGAATAAAGATTGTTCATTTTAGTTAGTAGAATCTGAATTTTAAATATTGTCGGATAAAATTGGGTCACCCTGTAAGTTGTTCAAATATTTTTTGAGAAGTTGACATCTATTAACAATTACCTCGTTTCCAAAGTTTCCAAATAATACCCTACATTTCAAAACATGCTCGAAAAAATAGCAAATTTCTGATGTTAATATCTTCTTATTGGTTGAGTTTGGGTATAGGGTATGCTATATGGAAAATGTTTAGAACTTTCCAGAGAATCCAAAAATCAAATAAAAAAATAGGGTTGCGATTTGAAATAAGAAAGTTGGACTACGCCCAGAAGTTCTGGAAGACCCTGTATATATGAAAACCCTGATTTCACAAAATTCATTTTGAACCATCAAACTTTTATTTGATACATTTTTCTCTCAAATATCAAATTAAAAAGTTAATGGGGGGACCATTTATCTGTGAACACCCTGTACAGGGTGTCCCATTTTGGGTACTTTTGCAGGGTTTCTCCGTTATTCTTACAGATAGAAAGTTGCGGTTTTCGCGACAGTGTGCTACTTTTTCGTGAAACTAAAGATGCCGTTAACAAAATTTTCATAGCCCTTTTAGTTTTCAAGATACAGGGCTAAACTGAAAATGATGCATTTTAAGGTCCCGTCGTATCTAAACTATCAGATAAGTTATGGAGAATGTGAAAACTGTTTCTAGTATAACTTTTCCCGTAGAACTCGATTCTGCCTTCGGAATTAGTATACAGGGTCAGGACAAAAATTTATTTTTTAAAAAGTGCATACTGTTATATATTTTTGAAAAGGGAAAAAAAGACAAATCTTATACTATAAAATATACAGGGTGTTCTATATAACATTTAAAAACCCCGCAAAAGTACCCAAAATGAGACACCCTGTACAAGAGACAATGCATGTTCACGAATGAAAACATCAGGGAAAGGGGAAAAGCAAGCAGCTTGTTTGCCATATTTACTTTCTTGAAATTCCTTTCACCAGATCTTCTGTCACCAATTTTCAATAACAACAATTGGCCCTATGATTGAACATTCATGTTAAGTTAACGTATACGATTGGATTGTTTACTAATGCAAATGTTTCATTTGATAACAGCGTTACCATGGTTATATGGACATGTTAATATAACGTAAACGTTCCATCATAGGACCCAATGACTAGAAGTTCACTATCATCGAAAAAATGTATTTCTCTCCAATATTCAAGGAGAGTGTAGCCTTTTTTTAATCGCTATTGAGAGGTGAACCGCTAAGAAAAGGAGTCGGCTGTGGAATGTGCGCAGCAACCCAATTTTTAACTCGAGACTGCCCCCTGAACGTGATTGGTTGCAGATATCGCGCCATAGGCGTAGCTGCTTAATTTGTGTTCTGTCGTGTATTTTCAGTTTGTATCTTGTTTACTGCCAGCGACATTTTGGTGATTGTGTAAAACATTGGCCGTGTTTAGCGAACCTCAGCAGCTGAGTTGCTGACCTGATCCAATTTGAATAACGACAGTTTGCGATTTGTTTTTGTTGATAATCAGTTTGAATCATTTTTGCTGCGTTTTTGCTCAGCGGCTGAAAGTAAGCAGACTCGCAAAACTATTCTTTTTGCGAATTTGATTATGTCAGCAACTCAGCTACTAAGGTTCGCTAAACACGGAAAGACTAAGTATATGTCAAGATCAGCATTTTTGAACTATATTTTTGAAAATAAAATATGTGTAGGACAACGAAAGTTAATAAGACATGTTTACACGAGAGAGAGTTTACATGTCAAATACTGTGACGTGACCGCAGAAAAGCCTTGAACAAGCTGTACGTATTCTAGACAATATTAGAAAGTCATCAGCAATTTTTTTTTCCCAAAATACCCAAAATATACTGAATAAATAAAAAAGGAAACGCAAATTTCACTGTATGATCGAAAACGGGGAGGGGCCATATTACCCTCCCGAGAGAGAGAGAGAGAGAGTTATCTCAGTCAATACGCCAGACAGAGATAGATAATATTGTATTCTGTGACGTAGTGGATGTTGATTGCCGCTCTTTAATCGGTGACTACTAAATTAAAAGAGGTCGTAGGTTGATTTTTCAAACCTCAATGGCATCAGTACTCACTAATCCTTATATTTTTCATATTTCCAAAAAATGTGCAAATTGTCCATTGACGCGTTGACGGGACAATACAATAGGCGCATTCTTTCGAACATGATCAGTGTGTCCTATTGTGCAACAAAAAAAAAATACAAAATGACTTTATTACTACCTAGTGTTGTATTGTAGGTACCTATAGTTTATGAAAAAACTCAAGTTACTGATTTTTTCTGAAAACATACTTTTTGTATAGAAGAAAATTGCGCTTTCTTTATAATAATATCAAATGCAAGACTCGATATTGTCAAAACCTTTTTTTGTGAGCAAGGTTTTTTACCACGAAAAACATTTTGTGAACTGGATAAATACTAACTGAAAATTTATCCAATTTTTGTGTTATCGGGTTAACTTGATATGTTGATAAAAATATTATTCCCATCATACTATTTCCGCATTTATATCAAATGCTATTTAATTATTTTTCAATATTAACTGCTTAGTCATGATACGCCCCTGCCTGGGCGATTCCTGGGCGTTTAAACGCCTAGTAGACAGAGACAGCAAGAAACAGCCGCGCAACAGCGATCCTTGTCTCGGCTTCTTTACTTGGCGGTTTACCTCTACTACTTGTCGTTGAATACTCGAAAGGTTTACCTAAATCTTTCACACTAAGTTCGATGACAGGAGTTTTTACCACAAAGGAAACATCGGATCAATGAAACGCACGGTTTGAAATGTGTTGTTAATAGATGCGTCACAGTAAAAATAATTTGTTTGTTATGGAGCTGAAGATTTTATGATGTGCTGTGTTTGTGGTTTCTTCATGGACGGTTGGAGTGTATAGATTTTATCACAACTAAGTTGTATAAACAACAACGCGGCTATCACATGGTTGTCAGTCTTCAAGTGATTTCGTTGACAAAGGTATTTTCTTTACATGGAAAATTCAAATTCATGTCTGCAAAAAGTGATATTTTTTAATTTGAACACTGAGTTTTCTGAAGAAGTCGATCTAAAATCGTTTAGCATGTAATCTTGATAGATAAAAATTGTTGAAACCTGTGATCTCTGTTAAATATTACTTCAAACGATGCAAACGTCGCAACATCGCGAGTCAAATTCAAAACAAAATGTCATTGACTCGACCTCGAACAAATCTCCTACGTTCGGGGTGTTATGCTGATTCTAGTCGTTCGATTTTCAAAGGAAAAACCTTAATATTGCTCGCGGATATAATTATACGTTTCTTTTTTACTATCAACAGGAGTCCAAAGGACTGCTGCAAGTAAAGTTGACTACTTCCTCTGTATAATCGGCCTTCTAGCAGATGTACCTAATTCATATAAAAGTAGATATACACAAATTATTATCTTTGAAAAAATTCCGAAAACTTTAGAAACAAACGTTAGAATCTTTGATTAGATTTCCAATATGGAGATAGAATCAAATACACTTACCATAAAATTGGATTCATGTACCAGTGCTGTTCTGGCACTTGTCTAGGTATTTGATTGGTTCTGACTGGATGTTGATAAGGTTGTTTTCTGTATCCAAAGTAATACCCCAAGTACACCAGTGGTAGAGATATGAACACCCACATGAAAAGGAGGGATAGCATTGTTGAGAAGGGAACCGCTCCACTACTGGCTTTACCTAATAAATGAAGAATCATTCAATTGGATATCTGTACAGCTATTTGTGGGGCCACCATCAAAACAGAAGTAATCACGAGTTTAAGATCTATAGTACTAGTAACACTCACCCCAAATGAAGAAGTTCAGAACAAAACAAGATACAGTCAATATAGCTGGATACAGAAATGCCGTCAAAAAAGCTGCTTTTTTCCATTCTCTTCCTTTCATTGTTTTATATAGCCTGGCAGACAGATAACCCGCAACTGCTCCGTTTATAAGGTAAAAAATTATAGCAGCAGTTGTCAGAGCTCCTCTGGATGCTGGGGATAATATTCCCAACATGGCAAAAACTAAAAAAAAATGTGTTTTTTTTGTAGTCAGGACTTTCAATATTATCACGACTTGAAATTGATTCGTGCATGAGACTACAGTGACTGGCCAAAATACGGAACTAATTCTGAACAAATGTCATTGATAAAAAAGGCTAGCATCATTCGAAAGAGGTCCAAAAATTGAATACTTTCTGGAAATTTCACACTAATTGAACAAAGGGTAGTCTATATATAAAATCTTGAACTTGGCAAAAATGACCCAATTTTCATGATTTCATCAAACATGGGTCATTTTTGCCAAGTTCAAGATTTTATAGCTAGACTATCTTTCGTTCAATCATTGTGAAAATTTCAGTAAGTACATGATTTTCCCCCTGCTTTCGAATTGTGCTAGCCACCTTATCAAAAACTACACAGAGAAAAGTTATGAAAGGTGCTCTTTTTTTCACTTTCAAAAAAGGGACACTAAAAAATGTTTGGAAAAAATCGGCAGGACACGCAAACTGACAAATGGATTGAAGTTTTTGAATGCACCATCAGTTCTTTGATAACTGATGTAGGGTCAAAGTTTTCTCAAATTTTAGGCGGTTTCTTTGTTTTTGTCCATTAGTCTATACCCAACCGTTTTCGAGAAAATGGCCTTATAAATCCATAATATTTTTATCTAAAAGACAATTTAATGTTCTTATTGGTTGAATAATTGAATTGAATGTCCAATCAGCAACGTGAACAAGTAGTAACCAAGCAAATGAAAAAAAAAAACAGAATCGGGTATTTGCCTATTTTTATAATCACACCCAAGAGGCAGAAATATAAACAATAGGTAACTTCGCCATTATCTTTTTTTAAGAGTTGATGATTACCACTCACTTACATTGAATAAACATTCAATTCAATTCTTCAACCAATAAAAACCCACCAATAAAAATATTAGCCAGTTTTTAAGTAATCAATATTATGGATTTATAATGCCATTTTCTCTAAAACGATTGAATCGCATGAAATAAACTCCGAATTTTAAGCAGAATCCAAAAATGAAATAAAGAATACATGTTTCCATTTGAAATGAAGAAGTTACGACTATGAGTAACTTAAACTTAGTTCATCCTGTATACAGGGTGTAACAAATTCGAGTATATTGGTAACTCGTTGAACATGAGAGATACAACGTCGGTTAAAGGGAGGCAAAGCAAAAAAATACCGCTAGAGACTTGGAAAATTCCGAAGACTCTCGAAGATAAATATCGACCCAACTTTTTTAATTCTTTTTTTTTGTAATTTTTCGCTTCCTGAAAATAATGATGCATCATACTCGAATTTGTTTTATTTATTTATTTTTACTTTTTTTTGCTTTTTTCATTTTTTTTTATAAACATTTTTCAAACGTGAAAATTCTTCATTCAAGCTTAAAAATTCACTTACCATGGCTGCGATCCGCGTGATGTGTTCTGAAAGCATCTAACACTTTTTTACTGCATTATTTCAAAATGGCAAGTGTGACATCATTATTTTCAGGAAGCAAAGAGTTATTTGAAAATTAATTAAGAAAGTTGAATTCGTATTTGAAAAAAAAATTGATGATGGTCGCGAGAATCCGAAACACCGGATATCAATTTCGACCATGCTATCTTGAAGAGCAGAAAAAGTGGCCATGAAAATGAGACATTCGTTTTCAAATATTTCTTCGAATAAATTCAGGAGAAATGAAAACAGATTTTGACTGTCCCTCGTAACAGTGATTAAAAGCACAGGCACAGTCATCCTGTGGCGAGTTCAGAAATGTCACACCCGGGTTGAGTGTGATCCAAGTATCAAACACTAACCGTTCAGATATGGCAAGCCGTTTTACTTTTCATTCAATCCTGCTCATAAAGTATCATGAAAACTATTTCTATGACACTTTGTAAGCACAGATGAATAAAAAGTAAAACAACTTGCCATATCTAAATGGTTAGTGTGTGACACTTGGAGCACACTCACACTCGGTGTGACGTTTCTGAACTCGCCCTAGTATAATATAATGTTTATCTATGGCTTGGGCTGCTTGTCGGAGTTGCCCTTGTGGCGATGAAGCTTGCCGAAAAATACACGGCTAGCGAGCGTAGCCGTCCGTCAAAGCGAATTGGAATATTAGACCGTGTCAGAGGTCAAGAACCAGCCTAAAGTTTGGTACATATCACCGCCAACAAACATTTCGACAAAACGGATACGCCAATAGGCCGTTTCAGAAACCTGTCAACATAACGTCAAAATTGACGGCTTGTACCATAAACAATACATACAGGGCTTTTCACTTAAAACTCCCCACGTCAATATCTCGGAAACGAATAGGAATATTTGATTTCTGTAAAAAGTAGTCAATGTATGGGGTCGAGTAGTTATTTTTCACAGTTAAAAAAATTCGACGCCTACCAAGACTAAAGCGTCGCGACGCATCGAAAATATCAATCGATTGCAGGGACTTTGAAATTACGCGCATGCTAAAGTACATGTTATTTATAAACTTTTTTGTTATTCAGTCGAACTCATTTATTCTACTCAGTTTTGAGATATACAGTGTGTCCAAGATAACGATGTCTATCATGGGGATCTTGAAAACGGTGCGAGATACAAGGTCGGTTAAATGGAGGCAAAGTTGCGTATTTTGATGCTTAACAAAATGCCGTTTTAAAAGCCAAGAAATTCCGACTAAGTCCGAAATTATCCGAAAAAAAACGAAATTTTTCAAAATTGTTTTCATTTTTTTCTGACCACATTTGAAGAGATATTTTGAAATGGATGGAACTTCTTCATTGCCACTTTTTGCCCTTTACAAGATAGCGTTATTGAATTGAAGAACCGACGTTTCGTCTATGAGCAGCCATCATCAACTTTGTTTTTTTAAATACGGTCCTGGATTTTTTATGACGGATTTTGAGGGCCTCTTATGTTCCTAAACCAACAATGTATCGCAATTATTCAAAAAAATTATGTTGGTGGATTTTTCCATAAGAACTCATGTGTTAGAGAGAGACAAAAAAAACATTTTTAATAGGATCAAAAACAAACAACTTTTTTTTAATAAGTGCGATACATCGTTGTTTTAGGAACATAAGAGGCTCTCAAAATCCGTGATAAAAAATCCAGGACCGTATTTGAAAAAACAAAGTTGATGATGGCTGCTCATAGACGAAACGTCGGTTCTTCAATTTGATAACGCTATCTTGTAAAGGGCAAAAAGTGGCAATGAAGAAACTCCATTAATTTCGAAATATCTCTTGAAATGTGGTCAGAAAAAAATGAAAACAATTTTGAAAAATGTCCGTTTTTTTTGGATAATTTCGGACTTAGTCGGAATTTCTTGGCTTTTAAAACGGCATTTTGTTAAGCATCAAAATACGCAACTTTGCCTCCATTCAACCGACCTTGTATCTCGCACCGTTTTCAAGATCCCCATGATAGACATCGTTATCTTGGACACACTGTACATCTCAAAACTGAGTAGAATAAATGAGTTCGACTGAATAACAAAAAATTTTATAAATAACATGTACTTTAGCATGCGCGTAATTTCAAAGTCCCTGCAATCGATTGATATTTTCGATGCGTCGCGACGCTTTAGTCTTGGTAGGCGTCGAATTTTTTTAACTGTGAAAAATAACTACTCGACCCCATACATTGACTACTTTTTACAGAAATCAAATATTCCTATTCGTTTCCGAGATATTGACGTGGGGAGTTTCAAGTGAAAAGCCCTGTATATTACAAAAAAAAAACAGTTAAATTGTTATGAAGACATAAAAAAAGGGCTAATAATGTGAATATAACTTTCTTTAGCTCTGATAATATGGTCTGCAACTTTGCAAATTCCACAGTGACTACAAAACCTGGCTCTTGAATTTTTGGAAGGATAATTCAAACTCAAACTTTTATAAGCTTTTAACTGCCTATGCAGAATAATAACTTGTGGTAAGCACCAAATAAATAATTATGTCCATGTTAGTTATCAAAGTCTGGATCATTTTAACTAAAAGGGTGTATGGTGTATGTTGTTTACATTCGAAATTTTCTGTTTGTATTAAATCAACATTCCTGGGCTTCTAGCTTCTAAGTTGGCGGGATAATCACTCATTTCATAGCTTTTCAGGATCAGAATCTCAAGTAACCATATTATTGCATACTTGGCATTTCGAAAAATGTCTCAGAAAAGTCGATTTCGGCTCGTTTGGTACATGGTTTGGTACATGCTTTGGTCTGTCAAACAACCACAAACCAATTTCGGATCCTAAAATGATGACGTCACATCAAGTTTGGTATGTGTTTTGGTCTGTCAAAATGCCTACCGCGGTTTGCAGCACGGTTCTTTGTTTGGTATAGTGGTATCTTTGTCTATTTTTCTTGTGTCTCGCTCGGAAGTAGTAAGTTCATCGTGAATGATCAAGTGAATGACGTAAATGAACAAATCGACCAGTCTTATTCAAATTCAAGTCTGTGCTTCAGTGGTTGTAATAGTTTATGCACAGTCTGTGAGTTTATGTTCTATCTGATCTAAAAGTTGGTTTGCTGTTAATTGGAGTATAGTTTTTTTCAGTGTTGTTCCACGACTATATTTATTACGTCAATCATTTTTTTCTCCAATTGATAGTTGGGAAATGGAAGTACGAAATGAGTGAATTCGGGGACGTTTATAAAATTCCAAAACAGCCAAAACCATATAACTGCTTTTCGTTTAGGCATTTTGAGTAATGCGGCCAATACGGCCACAATCTGCTTTTCACCAAATCACTGGACAAAGCTTCAAGTTTCAACTTTATGACGAATAAGACAGATGAACTAAGTAGTGATAAACTATAACATTTGACATATATTTTTTTATCTTTGCCTGTAACTAAACATAGACAAAAAAGTTGGGTTATATAAACACTCTGGCTTTGACAGTTTTGACCAAACACCTACCAAACGATTTCGGTGAAATGTTGGTCGTGACGTCATCACCATGACGTTGCAGTTACCGTTTGGTTAACCAAAATGTAAACCAACCAAACGAGCCGAAATCGGCTAAAGTGAAGGAAAAAAGTGACAATTAGAGGTTAATGTTTGTTTATGGTACAAGCAGCTGACTTTCAGGTTATGTTCTGAAATGGCCTATTGACGAATACGCTAATCGCGAAGCGCATCATCTATATTCGAGATATCTTTTTGTGAGGTAAGTTTGAAATAGTTTGCCCATAGTCGAATAATAATTTTATTATTGGTTGATTGTTTTTTCTCAAGTGGTGATTTCAAGTTATGAGCTGTCGAGTTTACTATAGATAGTTGAAGGTCGGTACCGTAGAGCAGATAATCAAAAAACTAAAAAGTGCCAACAAACTTGACTTTGCAAAAATAAGTAAATTCAAGAAAAGTGGTCGCCCAGTGCCTGAACTCAGTATGCGACAAACCAGTGAAGACAAAAATCAAGAAGTTCATCGGAACATTCGCAATGTACGATTTAGCCGACTGGATATGTGATTGTAAACTTGTTTTACTGTTTCGTTTGTTCATTATTCTCTAATGACACGTCCGACTCGTTATGGTCAATGATGGAGCAAAACCGAAGTTGAAAACTTGAAACACCTGGAAGGAAAAATTTAAAAAAATGTTTCTTTTGCAGATCACATGAAATACTCGGTAAAAAAATATGCAACCGTTGGAAGTCTTGATATTCGCAATCAGCTAGACATTGCTTACAGAAAGTCCCTTCATGATTTCAATGGAATTGTTTCAAAAAATCGTTATAGTCCGAACAAAATAATAAATTGTGTTAATTGTTGTGGGGCATTTAAGCTGGCACTACGTGTCCGTGATGAAACGCATTTGTCCGAAAATCCAGGGGTTTTCCTAGGATCTATAAACCGTTTGATTACGACATAATTTGCTGACTGATATTCTCACGTCAGGGGTTTTAACTTCTGAAAAATATACCAGTGTTCAGTACAAAAAATGAAAATATAGTGACCGCAAGATATCATGATTCATTCTGTTGATTGCCATAAGCGAAAAAGTGCATCAGAAACCAAGTATTCTTTTAAAAGATGGCGCCGTTATTTCAACAATATAAGTTCGTGCAAACCTTATGGCAGTGTTTTTTTACCCTTAGATTTGTATATTATTTTTAAGTGTTGAGATGCCATACACGAGAGATTTAAAAAACATAACTTTTTCTGCAGAAGAAAAAACCAATTATTCCATATTATGCCTATGACACTTGCGGTCGCTAAATTTTCATTTTTGAAGCTCAACAATGATATTATTTACAGTTGTTAACATCCCAACGACGAGAAAATCAGTCAGCAGAATATGTCGTTATCTGACGGTCTAATAGATTTCCGTACAGTCCCGTATTTTGAAAAAATGTCGCGTGTACCAAACGCATAACCGAATTGTCCGATATTTTGTTATATGGATCTCCGGCAAATCGTTGGCGATACGCTAAAAAAAAACTACGAGCCGCGAATAGAACGGAACTTGCCCTACTGGAAATTTTTGCAATAAGCATTTGGCATCATTACCGAGATATGTTCAACTCGAACAATCTGCCCTTAGTTTGACAGGATGTTGGTTCTAATCCTTCAATGTTCAACGGATTCAGTCAATGGTCGCGTTCATAAGACCGAACAGTTACCGCTACGCTCTGGGAAGGGTCTTTGGCAACTGACAGTTGATAAGAAAGAAAGGTAACACTTCCACAACTGTTAAGCCTTATGAATGCGCGCAATGTTAACTTTTCCGATTCAAGACTTCATCTGCCAAGGACGCGCATATGCTCAAAAATCCATATTTACTTACACAAAGTTGGTAATGCCATCAAAAATATCTGAATGCCAGATCCAACAAAAGCTGCAAATAGTCTAGAATTTCTGGGAGGTCGGAATACGTCTCCATGAACAAGTTTCCAACCAGTTTCTTCGACTGCATCGTCAAAAAATTCATCTGCGTTGTATTTTGCGATGTCTTTTCGTAGTGTCCTCACCATAATCATTGTTAAAATACCTGAAAAAATATCTCTTTAATGTGCTAAAATCATTAAATAATTCGAAAATTATTAGTTAAATTAGTGACTGTACCTAATTTTTGAGGTTACCAAACCAAGTCGATTTCTTTTGCGCAGATGTTCAACGCTTAGAATAGCTAGATGACTTGAACGTGCCTGACTACTATGATGTAACGATTTTTCGCTATAGAAATCACTTGTCCAGTCTTAGCTCAATTATTTAAAGTCACTAATTGTGTACAGTTTTTCCCGTATATTATTGCTCCACATCTAGAGAATTTATTTAAAAAGATATTAAAATAAGGTAAATACAAAAGTTTCATGTTGTTTATGAACTTTGAGAATTTGTCGGCCAAAAGTCAAAAAATGAAGGTAACTGTCATATATTGACAGGTTGAGGATTTTTTCAAATTGAGCACCCTATATATTATTAAATTTTTGGATTCTACCTAAAATTCTAGACAGATTTGATGTATCATGTCCTATACCTGGTAAGTATGAACGTTTTTGAAATATTTAAGTTTTTATATCAAAAATTACGCTTGTAGGTTCCCATTTAAATTTAAATTTTTAGTATAAGAAAGTCTTTATTGTTTGATTTGTAATAGATTTTTTGTTGAAAGGGACCTACATTCAAAGAATCTTCACAATATTTTGATAACTATTAACAAGGTGGCTCTTTGACTATACAGTGCTTCTCTTTAATGTCCCCCCCCTTTTATTTTTTGAACGGCTCAACTTAGAGACTTCAAATTCTAGGTGATGAAATACAAGCATGTTTACTATGTTTTGACATGAAATTGACATATGAAAAATTCAAGATGGCAGCTGGGCGCCATCTTGGAATGTTTTTTAAATAGGAATAGGGGTCATGTGACACCTCATTTTGAAGGTCCTGATGAGTAATCTATAACCCCAGAATATTGAGTCGATATCTTCAAGTACTACAAAATGGCGGTACATTCAATTACTACATAGATATGTTACAGTAAATGTTAGGAATTCAGTGAAAGCTAGCTTTTACTAGTTGATGCTAGCAATTACTTGATCCGTTAGGAAATGTTAAATTTTGAAGAATATTGTACACTTTCACTAGTGAATGTTGGAGAAACTTTATCAAATCAACTTTTAGTGAAAGCAGTTAGGAAAAGTTCTTTTTAAAACTTATTTCCGCCATTTAACTATCCCAAGGTGTACGGGGCACTAAATGATGTCGCTCACGCGACATCAAAATTTTTGCCAAACCCAAACTAACCCAAACGAACCCAAACTAACCCAGACTAACCCCTACTGAGAATACTTAAGTATTTTCTATAATACGGTATCTGAACAATGTTCACATTGTTCACCTGCGATTCATAAGTCTCGTATTATTTTCCAGAGCGTCTAATCTGTCGGCGAATTCCAACTCGGACCAAAAAGGATATTTATAATTACGATAATAATTTTCAGTGTAGCTGCTTTCACTAGAAAAGTTACGTGAATGCTAACAATTACTAGTAAAAGTATGATGAAGTCGATCGAATTCAACTTTCACTAGCTAAATGTTTCCAAATCAGGAAAAGCTTACTTTTCCTAGTAACAGTTAGCTTTTACTGATTACCAGGTTTTACTGTGACATATACATACACTTTTGAAAAAAATTCGTGAAGTTCAATTCAAAAGATGCTGGAAATATTCTTGACATGAAGTTTGGGTTAGGAATAAATTACAAAAATGTCAAAAAGCATCTTTTGAATTGAACTTGACGAATTTTTTTAAAAAGTGTTTGTATCAATGTTAGTGATTAAAATGTACCGCCATTTTGTAGTACTTGAAGATATCGACGCAATATTCTAGGGTTATAAAGTACTCATCAGGACCTCCAAAACGAGATGTCACATGACCCCTATTCCTATTTAAAAAAACATTCCAAGATGGCGCCCAGCCGCCATCTTGAATTTTTCATATGTCAATTTTATGTCAAAACATAGTAAATATGCTTGTATTTCATCACCTAGAACTTGAAGTCTCTAAGTTGAGTCGTTCAAAAAATAGAAGGGGGGGGGTCATTAAAGAAAAGCACTGTACACCCCTAGACCGGGCATCCCGGAATACAGTGTGTCCAGAATAAAATGATGTACATGGCACTATATGGGGATATTGGAAACGGTAAGAGATACGACGTTGCTTAAATAAGAGAAAAGTAGCGTCTTTGTATGCCCAAAAATATTCCACCTTTGTCTTATTTGGAATCGATACCGTAATGTAAATACAGGGTGAAAAAGCAAAGGCACATTTTCAAAGAACCACAATATTTTGCTTATTATAAAAGCTAAAACTTTTAAATTTTCAGGATAATGGATAAGAGGATACGACGATTCTAAAAACGGCATCAAAAAAGTTTAGGCCTCCTATGTTGCGCCCAGTCAAAGTCAAGTCTGTTTTTTTTATGAAAGTCATGTTATTGGAAAGCATTTTTGATAAGGATTTTGGAAATTAGAAAAACCAATATGGCGCCCATAAGAAAAACAAAAGTTGACTTCGGCCGGAAGCAACATAGTGGGCCTACAATTTTTTCGACACAATTTTCAAAATCACCGTATCTTCTTACCCAGATCCAGAGATTTTCAATACCTCATCTTTTATAATAACCGAAATATTGTGCTATTTAAAAAATGGCCATTTTTCTTTTTCACCCTGTATCTCCATTACGGTATCGAATCAAAACAAACCAAAGTGAGATTATTCTTGGGCACGCAAATACGCAACTTTTCTTCCATTTAACCGATACTGTATCTCCTGTAGTTTCCGATATCCCCACGTACATCATTTTATTCTGGACACACTGTATACTTAACGCCAACAACAACATCAGTGAGTGGATGTACGTAGAGCTTAGCTTGGTTCGTATAATCATAGTACGAGAGCGTTGCTAAATTGTCGAGATTGGCTTACCTATGTGCCTTCAAATAATTATTAAGATAACAGTTTTATTTGGGTTTATTAAATTTTGTCCATATAGTTTTTATTCTCTTATTGCTAACAAGAAAATTTATATTTGCACGAGTTGTGTTTTCTTCCTTTTATGCTTGCAAATAAAAAAATTAACATACGTTTTCTCAATTGATGCAATCAATTTATTATTTTAATAATGTAGAATGTAGCTATGTTCTTTTTTGTTTGTCCATACAGAAAACCATGATTATAACAATTTATCAGAGTTTTCAAATATCTTACGATTTTTGAGGATTAATTAACATCTAAACACGGCAACCTAGCTTTCTCGACAAAACAAGAAATAATCGATCAAACAGCTTGCTCATTCATGAACAAGTTCGTGGAAGGCGCAAACTTTGGTGAAATGCACGTATTCAAATACAAATGCGATATTGCCAACACTAGCTCAAAAACCACTCTCTTTATTTGTCGTTCTCATTGCACGAAAGGCCTCGAAACAAACAACGATTTATGAATGAGTTTTCTGGTCTATATTTACCTATAGTCGAAGGGTTGGCCTAAAAATAATATAAAAAATTGAATTAAGGAAACTGCCAAAGATCAATTTTTTTAAAATTGAAACCCCCAATTTGAATACAGAGGTGAGTTTTCAATTTTTGGAACGAACAATCTTTTACAAACTCACCATTATTATCAAGACATAAAATAATAATTATAAAAATTGGGGGTTTCTAATTTTAGAAAATAGATTTCTGACACTTTTCTTGATAAGATTTTTGATCTGATTTTTGAGCCACCCTGTAATATTAGTTATCAAAATATTGTGAAAAGTAGGTCTCTTGCAACCAGAAATCCAATGCAAATTGAACAATAAAGGCTTTCTTATGTTAGAAGTTTACATATTTAAATGGGATCCTAAAAGCGACATTTTTGGCATAAAAACACAACTACATATTACAAGAACGCTTATACTTGAGTATAGTATAAATCTGTCTAGAATGTTACGTAGAATCTGAAAATGTAATAATGAATGTAGGGTGTTGCATTTTTTGAAAAAGTCATCAACCTGTCAATATTTGCCAGTCACCAACATTTTTTGACGTTCTAGCCTATAGATTTTCAAAGTTCATATTAAACATGAACTTTCGTATTTACCTTATTTCAATATCTCTTCAAATCAACTTTAGCTGTGGTGCCAAAATATACAGGAAGACCCTGTACACTCACCATTTCACTAATATATTTAACTCTTATTTATGTTTTAACTGTTCATTCAAGATCTATATATCACGACTTGACTTGGCAATCTTATACAGTGTGGCCATTCACGTGTGCAACGTATGGGATTTTTTTTTTATTAATTGCAGAACGAAAATTCAAATATCACCAAAAGTTGGTGCATATTCGATGAACTTATTATGTGTAATGAGAATGATTGCCAGTCAAACATCATACACGGGGGGTCAAAAAATATAAAAATTATTGTACAAGAGTAAAGTACTCTTATTTAAAAAAAAACGCAAAACGTCATGAAGAAAACTTGTTCAGAATTAAAAGTCATGCCTGGATACCCCATTTTTTTTTTAAATATTCACCTTGAACACATTCATAAATTGATCAAAATCAAATCATCTTGTCATTACTTCGTACAAATTCAAGATTTGTTGTGAGATTAACTTGGATTTTTATTTTTTTTATGGAATCACATACTTTATCTTTGTTGCAACGATATCAAACACAACTTAAAAATTCCGCAAAAAATCTTTTTAAGGTGGTAAAACATCAGCATTCATAATATCCATATCAAAAAACTTATATTCAAAGGGATTTTTTTTTAGTGTTATACCATTATAACTGAGTTTATTATTTTATACAGAAAAACATAATTTTTTTATGCGGCGCTATGTATTTGGTATTTAGGCAAAACTTTTGATTCTGATCAACTATTCTTTAAGCTACTGTTGTACTGTTTCACCCTTTCTGATCAATAAGATTTTGTCAACTTCAAGTGCAAATTGTCAATCCTAGATCTGCTTGTTTTGGATAATTATAGGTGTGTCTGCCATGCTCCACTAGTGACAGTTTTTTACACTTTTCTACACTGCAACACTCAGTGTAGCTTTGTTTGTGAAATGTGCGTCTGTTTTTTAGGAGAGATAATATTTACTAAACGTACTTACGCGTTTAGTGAATTTCCTTTACACTGATATCCTTTAGTTACAAAAATCAATCTGCATTACACTATCCTACACCGAAATAACAAACACACCTAATATGCTATGCTATTATAGGTTTAAGAACCGCGTAGTGTTTATTGGTAAGACAAAAATTTTCGATCGTTGGTCTACGGGTAAACAAGTTCTTTGTCCTCGTTTGTTCGTGGTTATTGTAGGTTTATGTTAATGTGAATGTCATTTTAGATTTATTTTTTTGGTTTTTAATTCTCGACTCTTTAAATTGATTATAGACCCTTGAAAAAGTGGCCATTCTCCACGAAACTTTGGGAGACAAAATAGAATAGTGTTTTCTTTGCCTGCCCTCATACCGCAATACTTCAAATTCTTCTCTACAATATTTTTTGAAATAAGAGTGTTTACTCTTGTCCATTTTTTATATTTTTTGACCCACCGTGTATGATGTTTGACTTGCAACCATTCTAATTGCACCAGATAAGTTTATCGGCCATGCACCATTTTGGTGTATTAGAATTTTGGTTCTGCAGTTGATAAAAAAAATCCCATATGTTGCACACTCAAACGAATACCCCCTCGCCAAATCATGTGGAATAATGCAGAAAACTGTGGAAGTGTCTAGAAATCTTCGGCGCCTTCTGACTTCGTGGAAAACTACAAGAAAGAAATCGATATTTCACTGTGGTACCAAGCCCCGCATTGGAGGACAAATATCGGCGATTTCAGGTCTGAGGCGATAAGGCCTGTATATTGTTGTTTGTTCCGACCGTCTTGAAGGGACGGTACGGCACATGTTTCGTAACAATAATATTGATTGAAAAAAATGTTTGACAAGCTTGAGTATGGAAAATAATCATTGCTGTGAATTTTTTGTAATTATACGATTAACAGCTAATATTTTGCAGATATCTTAAATTTTCACGAAAAGCTGAGAATTAAGTGAAAATTGCCACGAAAGTATCACATAACTCATCGTCATATTTATTTCGCGGAACTGCGGACGCGAGTGTAGGGATCGAAGATGACTATTCAGGGAATTTTAATCTGTCAACATCATTTTGAAAACCCTAGAGTTTGTTGTATTGTTCAAGTTGAATCATTGTTCCTTTCTGCAGCCGTCACACTTATATCATAGTATAAATAAACTAGTAGACGCAGTCTCCAAAAACCCTTTGATCTTTTTCTGCCACTTTCTGTTGGTCCGAATTGTTGCGGAAATTTCCGATCGCCGAGTTAGCATAATTAAGCCAGAGATGTATTTAATTTAATTGGTGTTAAAAAAATTGCTCAACTTCCAAAATAGGTAAGTTTTACCAGACTTTCATGAAGATTATTATCAACTTTTTGATTTACATCCGAGGGAAATCCAAAAAAAACTCAAAAAACTATCTTTCAACGTGTTGAGACGGTCAACACAACTTAGCACTCATTTTCTTCATCACGACTCTCCTAAGCGTAGCCCGAGCAACTCGTATAATAGATTCACTCGACACACCGCCGACAGCCTACCGATTTGTCAGCTAGTGAAAAATATTTGGGAGAGTGGCGCTACCAGTTTATTTATACTTTGCTTCTATCTTACAAGGCGCTGATGACTTCTATCGGGCTAATTCCAAGCCATCCTTGAGAAATCTTCAATTCAATCAGACTTCATATTTTAAATCATGTCCATGTCTAGTTTTTAAATTCGTGCTTCTGACATGATTCGAAGTCAGTCATAATTTCTTCAGACGGTGACTGATGATCGGACCTAGCTAAGCTAACTCAAACTTCCAACACTGGAGATTAGCGTAGTGATAAGAGAAACAAAAGCTTGAGCACAACGTAATAAATCCGCAGGTTCGATCGTAATTTCATGTGAATGACACAAAATTGGGAGGAGATGAAGATTCACCAAAAGAAACTCACCTGACAAGAAAAATATAACAACAATCGAATTGACAATCGAGAACCAATGGATTTCGGCATCTGTCATCGCTAAATAAGTGTCCCACCTCGAGGCCCAACTAACTTCAGACTCTACCCATTTTATCTCATATGTGAAAAACAGTTTCGTTCCCGTAGTGGGGTCAACTATTTGAGGTTTGGCATCGTCGGCAAAGCTACATGATTTATCGTCGAACGTCACTTCATCCATGGCAATTGATTTGGCACTTAGACTAAAGCCTACCACTCGATATACATCTCTGAAAAAAAATTCAATATAAGTCCTAAGATTTAAAAAAGTTAAATGTTCATACATTTAAACTATAATGGAAACGCGTATTTTTTAATGATTCTGAAGAAATAAAAATAAAGCCAATCAAAATAGTCGTTTTTAGATTTCTTCATTCAACTCCTCTCCCTACGGAAAGCTGATATTCTTGAATTTAATGAACAAGTGTTTTTCACTTACGGTTGAGGTTGATGGTAATGCAACATGAACTTCAGATGATTGTTTATGATACTTTTATCTCCAACTGTATTACCCAGCCTATAACCATGTTCGTATTCGTTTGCTTCATTTTCCACATTTTTCAACGGTGTTGCAGCCGGAAGGTTATCCACTAGTCTGGAACCAAAATTACATACATAAGACTAGATTATTTGATGAAAAATAAGTGGATGAAAAGTTTTGAAATCAAAGTGGGTCTTATAGTAATACTCACAAATGCACAAAGTACTCATGCTGTATCCTATCAACAACCATTTGCGATTCTCCTACACTCCAATTAATAGGGTTATCTTTAGAATTGCAAAGTAAGCTACATTTCGTAGATTCCGCCATTTTAACTATATAAGGTGTATTTACAATTCTGTCCCCTCTAAGTACTTCTCCCAGATTCTCAGACTTGTAGTGAATTGCACTGGCACCCCCTTTCGGCAGACAAAAGGGTAGCGAGTAATACTCGTAGGGTAGTTGAGTGTGTATACTGGTCATTTTCACAGCCTTCACTTCAATCAAGTCTCCTTTGCGGAAATCTGTTGGTGCCATTCCGGGCACGTAGAATTGTGTACTACCATGTATACTTATGAACAATATCAGGACTATGGGCGAGATCTGAAAATCGATTTATATATTAATTTGATGTTTTCGTGGCATGGTCTCGACGACAATTCGATTTTGATTGGTGGTGTTTCGGAACGGTCACTCATTTTTGAAAGACCGGCCACTGACCAGGAGGCACGAGAAAACATCTAAGTTCTCCAGCATATAGAACAACCAGCAGATACATTGCTTTTGTCCAACACAGCTCAGCGAAGGCTCAGCGGTCACAGCACTCACAGCAGCTGGGTAAATACATAGAGAGAGCATTCGAGACAGTAAAATCATATTGTTGTCAAGTTGTCAACCACTTTAATAGTCGCAATAACATCAATAGGTAAATTATCAATACTTGATAATAATATGATGACATCAATTTAATTTATAATTAATAAACAATAATACATTAAAGATCATGAACTTACCATCATAATGAGAGCAGTTTTCTCGAAGCCAAGCAGGAAAAAGTAAACAGCTGAAGAATTTGAATTGCACGAAAAATAAGCTTTTATTTGTTATTGGGAGCAATTAGCCGAGTGGAAAAAAATCATATTTTATACCAATTTATGCATGGGTATATCCCTCGGTATATCCTAAAATACTAAATTTCTTCTTTGTTGACGTATAATAATTATTGGTTAGGTCTGTGTCGAAGAAAAGTCATTAGATCTGACGGAGATCAGATGGTAGCGCGTTGCCAAACGTCGTTTTACTTAAATTTATTGTCTGATAAGGGCCCCACAGACGGAGCGACATTTTGAGCGACTTGGTATGTAGCAGACAGTGTCTGTCTAACTTTGCATACTTTGAACGAACGCCTGTTAGTGCGGAACGACGGACCCAGTCGGTGAAAGACCTTGTCGCTACACTCTACAGTCAAATTTTCATTAACAACTAACGTAAAGACCAAGACGTTTCGCTCGTCGTTTGATCGTGATTCAAATTTTGTTCATGTCAGGCCCTATCAAGGGGTTGCCTCCGTGCAAAAACAAATCGTTTAATAGATCGCGGACCAAGTATGTTCGTGTGTGGACACGACATCTCAGGAGCCTAATTCATGAGCGGGGAACAAGTGACAGTTTAAGTGAACGATCACAGACCGATCAAAAACTGCATTTCGATACCGCGCAATCATCACTTCTGTCAAGAGAACTTTCATTCTCCTGGGTGCCTATTCTGGGACCGATAGAACGGTCATATCGAGAGAAAGAGAGAGACAGTAAACGGAGAATTATATGGAGGTGATCGTTTATCTCTCTCGTATGACCGTTCTATCGGTCCCAAAATCGGTACCCTGAAATTCAAGAATTATGGTCCAGATCGCTCACATACGGCGGATATGGTATGGCAGATCCGGCCTCGCTCAAGCGACCCCACGACAGAGGTTGTGATGATGCGTCCCCATGCACGAGCGTTGTGGATTGGGTTGTGCCCGCGTCTTGACATTTTAGGTGTATTGACATACCCATTCTGATTCGTTGTATAATTTAAAATCATGACGGCGGGAATGTCACGAACCAAACATATCGCGGAACGTGAAAACGCCGACCTTGAAATACGGACGTCGCTGAAGTTAGCAACCTTCGACCATACACGAAGCGTGTATGGTCGAAGATCGATACCAAGGGAGTCAAGGAGGTTATACGTGATGCTGCGGCAACACTGCGTCGGAGTGAAGAATCCAACAGAACGACTTGTCTTCTTTTTTAGACGCTTGTTTCTCATTGAACTCGATACTACCGTATATCGAGTTCAATGTTGTTTCTGTAAACTTAACCGTAACCACACTTTTATGTTTGTTTCAAACATTCAATACAAGTCTTGTTGCTGTTGTAATTTTTCAATTTGCATTGCAGAATCAATAGAATATGACCAACTCCAATAACTCCAGTCGAATTGACGATGACGATGAGCCAGATACTAGTAATTTAATGAAAAGTAGGGAGTATATGTACCGGCTTGTTATCAGGTGAGAGTAACGTTCTTCATTTGCTTATTTCTTTATCTTTACGGCTACAGAAGTCACAGGTTTTCGAGCAGGTTTTGTAGTAGAGATTCAAGTCCGAAACTTCTCCTTCTTCACGATTGTGAACTCATAATAAGAAATATCAAGAATAATCCTACCCAATCTTTTTTTTGTTTGTTCGGGTCTCTGTCTGCTGGTTTTGTCCTTGCTTAACTCGGCGACTGTGTGCTGCATATTTTTGAACAAGGTGTGTGGTGGGGTATGACCAAGGGGTCTCTCACTACCCACATTTTGTCCAAGTATTGTGACGATACCATGTATTTTCAATACTGTAGAGTACTGTCGTGTATTGTGGCTATTTTGATATGTATTGTGGAGTACTGTGAAGGTCTGTGAGGTATTGTGAAGTATTGTGGGTAGTTGTGAGGTATTGCGACCTTGTGTGCTGCCCTTTGCAGAACCAGTAGAGCTAAAATGCGAAGTGTTTATTTTTTCATCAATTCACTGCACTTTGCTCACGCGCCAAGTCCTGATTATAAGGCGCAAAACAAGAATCCCTTTGAGGAAGAAAATGTTTTTTTTTTGTAGATTTGAATGTGAACCAATCAAACGTTTTATTCTTTATTTAAGATATATCAACTCTGATAGAAACAATTTAAGAGCATTCAATGCAGTGATTTTAAGTTATTGAATCCATTGTAAATCAACAAATCATTGATAATTTTTGGAAAAGTGAAATTCATGGTTCCGTCTAAATAAGGTTGTACCATTTAAAATAATGCATCTGAAGACTACTGCAAATGTGATAATTTCTGGTTCATTTAACAAAAAAATACGTTGCAAAAAATTAACGGAACTTTAAAGCAATTTTGACAGTCATGACGTCATGAAAAGGGTCCGAGACAGAGTCTGTTCTATGCTCAGTTTTATGTTTAAGTGTGATCAATCATAGAAATGGCGACAAAAATAGTAGTCAAAAGATAAAACCGAGGATAAAACTTGCATCTGACTTCATGTTCATATTGAATAAATAACAATTTTGAAAACAAGTTACATTTCACGGTAATTCTTCTGACAAAAAAACCCTGCAAAAAACACGAATCTTAAATACCGGAAAATATAAAGTACCTCCCAGAACCGCTAAGAGTGCGGTCTCAAAAAATACGAGAAACTCAGCGATAGATCTCTTTGAGTTCTATATTCACCGAACATAACAATAGGTGCTATAAGTGTTGCTGAAAAAAACTATTTTTGAAGTCGGCCGAAATTTCGAAAGGTATAGAATTTTTCATTTTAGTTTGAATCACACTGTGAATACTCATGAGTTGCGACAAATAATTGCAGAATTTAATCTTTCCGTTTAGGTTACATTCAGTCCTCAGTCATTTTTCCAAATAATTTCCAATTTTGACAGGAAGTAGTTTGATTTGTTCGTTGTGAATGGAACATTTTGCGGTCATTTCGGAAAAAACAAGTTTATCTGTCCTTCAGATATTTTAACAAATGACGTTTATCAAAGTTTCACCGTTGGAAGTGAAGAGTGATTTGGATTTGTGAATTGGATCGATGGAAATTAGTGGTCATAAATGATAGGACATACAGAGATGGTCAAAATCTCGGTCAAAAAAAGTGGGTACTTCATATAAATTGTTTTGCTATCTGGATTTCTTATGTATACCAAATTTATATACCTACTTGAAAATTCTAAGTTTAATTAAATTTCTAAACCTCTACTGTGGCAACCCTGAAATGTCAACACAAAATGTCAAAATTGCTTGAATTTTAAGAAATGTTAAGTAAAACTTAGAAACCCTTCATGTCCATAAAGAGGCCGGGCCAAATAGAAAAACAAATTTATGTGAAGTACCCACTTTATTTTAAACTTCTCTGTATGTCCTATCATTCACAACCACTAGTTTCTGGACACCTTGTATACAAATCCATCAAATTTACTTTGTCCTCGCTATCTAATACAGTACCTAAACTTGGACGCTCCGATATGGGGTACAAAAAAAATGCTGAAAAGCTGATTTCTTGTGAGTTGAAGGGTTGACGTCCACTGAGTATAAAACGGGGATGGTTTCTTGTTATCTTTTTCAATTGACCAGGTTTTTGCAAGACTTTTGGAAAACTGTACCTCGAGACTCCACAAAATCAAATAATTTAAAAATGTGCAGATGTTGTCAAACTGACAAGGAAATATTTAAACAGTTTTTTCACAATATTTTTTGAACTTTCTCATTGCCACTTTTTTTTTGTTTAAATAATCGTTTTTTTCATCTGCGCAAGTGATTTTGTCTTGCATTTTGTACTTTTTTCTAACACTAATAGTGTTTTCGATTGGGAAAACAAGGGTTGCACTGGGTTTGACCTGGGGCAAAACCAGTTATGATGAACATTTGCTCTAGGGCAATCCCAATCGAACATACATTTTTCATCGAGTGCTATAATAATGCACGGTAAAATTCCGATTAAATTGAAATTGGAATCATTAAACTTCTTGAAAATCTAATATTATGTTGTTACTGCGTAGCGGCTGAAGCGACTCAGAAACTAAACTAATCAGAAGTCCATTTCTCATTGCCAAATGACAAAATCTTGAGACCAATTATATTGTATTATATAGATTATAGATCATAGATACTAGCACCAACTTTTTTGAGAAATAAGGTATATGCACCAGATCTTAAATGAAATTAATTCAGTTTTGAGTAGGTACTCGTTTTCCATAACTCGTCAACGCCAGTATTTCTGTATTTGCTTTTTTCGGCACTACTTGATTCCATAATAGCTCTAACTCGAAATTTCTTGTCCACCCACAGAATCACCTCACGAGACGTTTATATCCACCATTTTTCATGTTTTTTTACAATTTTGATAATGCACTGAAATTGCACTATACCAGCACAAGCTCAAAGACCTCGTGCCAAAAAATCTGCACTGAGTGCAAAACTCATTGACCCGGTTCCCCAATCGAACATAAAAATCCACTCGATTTCCACCAATCGAACATAAATATTGCCCGAGTGTTGCACCAGTGCTGCCCGATTTTACCAATCGAAAACGCTATAAAAAAGGTCTATAAGGGCAAAATTGCTTATCAGTAATTTTTTTCAAACTGTTATAAGTAATAAACAACCCTATAGCAAAAAAAACACAAGGGTGGCGACCGTGATCTTTTTGGCTTTACACTCAATGGACCTTCCCCCATTAACCTTAAAAAGATCAGCTTGTCAGCCATTACTTTTTCGGACTAATCATGCTGCGGTATAATTATATGATAATTGTTAAACAGCTATCAATCTTACATTGTTTGAGGTTATGTATGATATTTTATTTCATATCGTACTGTAGAGTAGTTACCAGTCCGGTAAATGACACTTTACATAATCAGAGACTGTAATACAAATTTACTTTACTACTCTGCTTAATGTCACTTTGCATTTTCAAAGACTGTGAAATTGCATTGGTAGCATGGTTTGGTTTGGTAACCTATTTAGGTATATTACCAGAGTGGTTACATGGTTTGACTGACGCCATCTTATGGTAAGAATGTGAGACCGACACACTATGAAACAAAACAATGTACGACCTCGTGTACGATACACAGCCGTTAAATGTCATTGAACTACTCGTCCAGAAATTCCGGACTTGACTCTTAATTTTTAAAAAGTAATTTACCGTCTTGGTGACGTAAATGACTAATACCTTCACTACAAAGTTTGGATGGTTGATAGTGTGGTTTAGTAGGTGCTTAGCTTTATTTATAAAGGCGGATCGGGCAGTACTGAGACTTCTAAGTTCTAGAACCATGGTTGAGGCTTAATAACACTGGATTTGTTCTCACTGTTCTCACAGCTCTTAAGAAACAAATCCCCTACAGTTTGAGTCGGCGCAATATGTCAAAACGCGTTCGCTCGGCCCTCACTTTACACGGAACTGCGTATGTACTGTGTGTATTGTCAACGTATTGCCGTTACTGTAAAGTACTGTATGATATTGTAAAGTATTGCCAACTATTGTGAGGTATTGTTAAGGTATTTTGAGTACTGTCATGGTATTGTGAGCGTGAACGTCCAAGTATTGTGGGCAGTGAGAGACCCCCTGGGTATGACATACCCCTAAACCAACGCGAAGTAATAACATAGATATCGATGGTTTAAAGCGCAAACATTGTATATCCACATTGAAACAATGATTGTTTCAATGTGGGCATACAATGTTTGTGCTGTAAACCATCGTAGGAAAAATAATTTTGTAGCGATTTTTTCAATTACCTCTGTGTGGTGGGTTATGTTTATGATACACACAGGACGGCGTGTAACTTATCTGCATTACCAGCGGAGACTGACTCGACTGTCATAGACGAATCCTTTAATGCTTATGCAGTCCTAAGAAGATAGATTGGAGCATAGCGCGGCACTGGGCCCAACATAAAAATGGCGCTCTTTTAAAGACTGCTGGGGTATGTCATGTCATACCCCACCACACAATTTCCGGTGCTATATCACTTTGAACAAACATAAATTAACAAATTCTTCTTGATGATTTCGACTATACGATGTTTGTAGACATATAATATGTCGATATAGGTGAGGAAATTTCGAGAAACGTGTTGGGAAACTAGGAAAAAAAGCTAACGAGACTGGGGAGTGAATACGGGTGCTGGGTACGGTTTCACATACGAGGTCCTGCACTACCTTTGAAAAGAAAGATACGAGTTACTGCCTGCATAGTTTTTTGCGTCTTCTGGAAAATTGACAGTTTGCGACTTACGAGGTACTGCCGTTTGACCCTAGATATGCGATTATTGAAAAAATGAATAGTGACGTTTTTCCTTTTAGAATGAAAAATATCGTTTGTGTGAGTAAGTAAGCAGTAAGAAATCATTTCAATTATGTGTCTCCACCATACTTACCAGGTGATTACCCCACCCACCACCCCTATTCACTTCCCAGTCCCGTTAGCTTGTACCATGAATTTTCCTAATTTCCCAACACTTTTCTCAACATTTCCTCACCTGGATCGTCTTATTATAGCTCTACAAACGTCATACTGTTGAGATTTTCATAGAAAATTTGTTAGTTTTCGTTTATCTAATGTGATGTAGACCCCAGTTGCCGGTTTAAACTCGTAAATAGATAGTGAATAAACGATAAACGGTGTGATGATTAAACTTTTAACTCTGAAAATTTTCATTCAACTTCTTTCGGCGGTTCTTCAGTTACATACAGGGTTAGGAGAAATTACCAGAACGGTCGATTATTTTAAAAGATACTCGAGTTAGAAAAAACTGTCTCACATAAAAGTTGTGGGGTTTTCAACAATCTTCATATCTGTCATAGATTGGAATATACAGGGTTGGGAATAAAGTTGTGGCTGATCAAAGTTGCATTTTTTTAAATGGAACCCTATGTATATTATTGGAATATCAATTTTTTCTTCATTTTCGAGCAAAAATGTTGATTAACATGGTGTTCCTAAATTCAGCCGTTTTCGAGTTATCGCGTCTTACAAGGCGTCTTATAAATGACATTTTCACATCTTTGACATGATACAAATCCCAAACGGTTCAAGATAAAGAAAAACGGTTTGCACTTTCTGGTCTTAACTTTTCAAGAGCTATCCAACGACATCCAATTAATTCTCAAAAAAATCTGAAAATTTTTCGAAAAAAATTGACAGTTGACAGTACCTTCTATTCAAATGACAGAATAGCTCTTGAAAAGTTGAGATTAGATAGTGCAGACCATTTTTCTCTATCTTGTACCGTTTGAGCGTAATAGCATGGCAGAAGTGCAAACATTTCATTTTTAAATCGAGCTCGAAATCGAGATATCTCGACAACGGTTGAATCTAGGAACAAGATGTGTATAACAATTTTTGCTCAAAATTGAAGAAAGAATTTGAATACCCATTAATATACAGAGTTTCCATTGGAAAAAATGCAATTTTGGTCTGCCACAACTTTATGCCCGACCCTGTATACTCCAATGTATAACAGATATGTAAATTTTTAAGAGCACAACAACTTTTATATAAGACAGTTTTCTCTAACTCTTGTATCTTTCGAATAATTCGACCGTTCTGGTAATTTTTCCCAACCCTAAGAACATAAACAGGAGGATTTCCATTTATATATACCTAGTAGATTTCGAGGCAACAATCTATAGGGGTCTACAGACACACCTACATATTCTCTCGAGATATGTACGTGCCTACAAGTCCGTGTGTGGCAATATCTGCCGAATTATATGTCGAAGTAGAATTTTTGTACGCGCGTACAAATCGCACGTACACATCTCAAGAGATGTTCGTGTGTCTGTAGGCGGCTTATGACTCGCTGTTCTTATTGCTGCACTTCGTCTACAATTATCCTGCGGGTTCAAATCAGGTGAATGAGGTGGCCAAGAAATGGGTCCACTCCGTCCAATCCATCGGTCTGGATAAAGGCGGCAACACACGTAACTGTATACTTGACAAGTATGCTTGTACAAGTCTTTTGCACAATTATACATGAAAGTGAGTATGGAAAAACTTGCACAAATCTTTACCTGTGCAAGCCTAGTGATGTAAACTGAAAAAAAAACGTACAATGCAAGCATCAACGTACACGATATTTATTTAAATACCTGAAACTTTATTAAGGTTCTTACTGGCACCCGAGCTGGCACCTTACCGGATATAATAATTTCAGGTTATGACTGTTAACAGTATTTAAGCGAACTGTTACTAAAAAATCCTAAGTTTTCAAGATTTCTTCAAAACTGGGTACTTTTTGCCAAGTTTAAAATTTTATAGCAATACCTTCTATGATATGTTCAATTATTGTGACATTACTGACATTTTCATTTTTAAGGAGTAAATAAATTTTGCCCCTTTCAAATGCTGCTAGCACTGCTAGCCATTTTTATCAAGAATTACACATACATAAGTTTCTTTTTTAACCTTTATTTTGAAAATGTGACACGTCTTGAAAAAAAAAACGCCGGAACCTGAAAACTGATGATTGGCTTGATACTTTTTTCATAACTGATGCGGATCAAAGTTCCATCAAATTTAAGGAATGTGCAATTCATCTGACCATGAGTGTAACTACGTCTTTTGCACTCTTCGGGCATTGGCTAGTGTTGAATCGCACTCTAGATGTTGACACTTGTCGTCATAACTATTGCTTGTTTATTTTTTTTATAAAGAATTGAAAAAACCAACCCATTTACGATTGTTATGATGTCTTCAGATAATTTGAAAAAAAACAATGACTTGTTTTTTTTCAACGTTTTATTTCAAATTTGCAAGTCACATGAAAATGTTTGAATTTCTATAATCTATATGTACAGGTTGAGTTGGTGCAAGTGCACATGACTGTGTGTATGATCGATCATAACGGACTTGTGCTATTTTTGATTTCAACCTCGATTTTAACATTTCGAACCCCGTTTCGAACTGTTGAACGATGGTGTTACTGATTTGTGACAATTAAAAGACATGAAAAAGCAAGGTGGCGTCGTCATTGATTGTACATGACTTTACCAGTGTATAATTGTAGCTTGTGGTGGCGATGCATTTTCCTAGTGACATGCACAAAAAACTTGTGCAAGCATACTTGTCAAGTATACAGTCACGTGTGTAGCCGCCTTGAGTTGTATCTAAATAATCACGAACTATCACACTGAAATGCGCTAATGCACCATCATGCAAGAAAATCATTTCTGCTATTAATCCGATGGGTAATTCTATCAAATCCGGCATATCTGGCTCAAACAATTTAAATATGCCGGCCCGTTCAAACGCTGCACAGTGCTCCCAATGAAAAATAATGGTCATTCCACTATTTCCAAATGGCAAAATTTTATAGTAAAAATTTTGAAGTTATGAAGAATGCACATGAATTCTACTGATGGCAACCCAGAAATTTGTTTTTTTATATCGGTATGCCAAAGAAAACTCATCACAACTGTTTCGAAAAATAGTGCGATAGGATGAGCGACAAGACTCCGAATCTCTCATGTATTTCAAGTAACGTTCTCACATCGTGATGGTGACTTATTGAAATTATTTTCCATGGCCAAGAATGCTTCAAGTTTGTACAATAAATAGAATATTTAGAAATGTTTATTAAAGTTCGGTGCAGTTCTATACCTTTTCAACTTCAAATTGGGACTGAACAACTTCAAGTTGGGCATTAACAAAATCAAATTGGCATTAATCATATTCAATTTGGAACTAATCAATTTCAAATCGGAACTGTATAAGGTCTGTTCGTAGACTACGATTCGACTAAGAACTATACACCGACAAAGTGTTGGTCTCTCTCAGGCTGCGTGGGGGATGCATATAGCCTGAGAGAGACAAAAACATCGTCGGTGTATAGTTCTTGTTTGAATCGTACTCTTAAACAATCACAAACCAGTCAGAGCCAATCAGCATTCAGCATTAATTTGCAGCTTGCAAACAATTTCTGACTGACATTGACCAATCGAAGAATCGCTGACTGGTTTGTGATTGCTCTACGAACAGACCTATAGTCAAGTTTGATTTGGGAATATATATATATATATGCAGAAGGGTAGCACGACTGGCTAGTTAAGAAAGAACTAGAGGTTAGTTAGTTCCCACTAACCTCTAGTTCTTATATATATATGTATATATATATATATATATTATCGAAAAACCCAAGTACCATCACTTGATAGTGTAGGGGTGATTTGGGAATAAACAAATGCAAATTGGAAATAGGACAATTATTATCAATATGATTCCCTAACATTATTGGAAGACTGCTAGTTGCTAGTGCACAAGGGGACATAAACAGTGATAAAATTTGATCTCAATATGTTTCTATATAGACCGGATTAATATCAGTTTATATCATATTAATTACATAAATAACGAAAATTATATGTGATTATTGTGTTCAAAGATAAGTGATGTTTTATGGGTCAGTTGGTTTTCGATACTTTTTTCCATTTCGCTTAAAAAATATCTCAACTATGAGTCCTTTTTCAACTTTGATCGCCTCCCATCCCTTAATTATAAGTCTTAGACCCAACAAACCTTGATCGTACCAGATAGGAGAAATAATTAGAATTCTTATAAACAGGGTGTTCGATTTAAAAAAATACAAGTTTAGTTTGACACAAATTTCTTGGGACACCCTGTACTATGGCTATATTTTCAAAACATAGCCTTTTTGACTAACTATAATTCACAAAAAAGAAATTATTCAAATTCCTCACCATTTTTTCCACAATCGTCCATCTCATCTTGGTTGCACCACCATGTATATGTCGCTGCTTGCGCAGATTTGCGCCTATGTCCAAAAATATTGTTTTCAGACCGGCATGTCAAGATTATGGACCTACTACATGCTTGAAAAAATAGCAAGTCTGTTGATGCATAAGAAGCTATACAGGGCTTTTCACTTAAAGCGCCGCACGCCAATATCTTGGAAACAATTACAAATATTTGATTTTTGTAGAAAGTAGTCAGTATGGGGTCAAGTAGTTATTTTTCACAGTCAAAAAAATTCGACGCCTTCAAAGAGTTCAGCGTCGCGACGCGTCGAAAATATCAATCGATTGCAGGGACTTTGAAATCACGCGCATGCAAAAGTACGTGTTATTTATAAACTTTTTTGTTATTAGGACAGTTCTGAGTTATAACGGTTTATAGTAAACATTCCATGATTGACAAAAAATGCAATAACTGATGTTTTTTATAAGAAAGCTAGTCTCAATTTGTATTAAAAAAAGTCAATGTACAGGGTCAAGTAGATATTTTCCAATGTTGGAAAAATTCGACGCCTACTGAGAGCTAAGCGTCGCGACCGACGCGTCAAAAATTAAAATCGATTACAGGAACTTTGAAATTACGCTCATACGGCAGAACATCTTATTCATGAACTTTTTTGTCATCTACTCGAACCCATTCATCCCACACATTCCTGAGCTATACAAGTATATAGTAAACATTTCTTGATTGACAAAAAATACGATTACGGATGATTTTCACAAGTCTGCTAGTCTCAATTTCTGTAAGAAGGGTTCAGTGTATGGAGTCAAGTAGATATATTTCAAAGTTTAAAAAATCTGACGCCTACTAAGAGGTGAGCGTAGCGACGCATTAAAAATATCAATCGCTTGGAGATTGCATAGACTTTGAAATTACGCGCATGCTGCAGTACAAGTTAGTTTTAAACTTTTTTTTTATTTACTCGAATCCATTTATCTTGATCATTCCTGAGTTGATTTTAAGTAAATATTTCTTGGTTGACAAAAAAGTCTTGTGAAAATAATCCACAATCGCATTTTTTGTAAATCAAGAAATGTTTACTCTAGAAGGAGGAGTATAATAGATAAGTTCGAGCAAATACCAATAGAATTTATTGATAACATGGACTTCCGCATGCGCGTGATTTCAAAGTCCCTGAAACCGATTTATATCTCCGACGCGTCGCGACGCTTTGCTCTTGTAGGCGTCGAATTTCTCAAACTTTGAAAAATATTCACTTGATCCCATACACTGACTGCTTTTTACCGAAATTGAGACTGGTATTCTTGTGAAAATCACCCGTCATCGCATTTTTTGTCAATCAAGACTTGTTAACTATAAACCGGTATAACTCAGAAACGAGTGAGATAAATGAATGCGAGTGAATAAAATGTTTTTTTATAAATAACATGTTCTTTCGCATGTGCGTAATTTCAAAGTCCCTGCAATCGAATTATATTTTCGACGCGTCGCGGCGCCTAGCTCTCGATGTGCGTCGAATTTTTTAAGCTGCGAAAAATATCTACTTGACCCGATACATTGAACACTTTTTACAGAAATTAATTATTTACATTCGTTTTCGAGAAAATTGGCGTGCGGAGTTTGAAGTGAAAAACCCTGTATATGTTCCAAGGCATACTAAACAATGAGAATCTTGATCTAAATATAAATTGATGAAGATAGTTCTTGATTTTGCTCCATTTTTACAGAACCTTTTGAAAATACAGTTCTCAAAATAATGAATATTTATGAATTCTTACCTCTTTTTTCTTTATCAGTTTGTATAAAATAATTGCTAGGTTTTAAAAAGTAGATTCTGTTTGATGGAGACCGCTCTATGCAAAAAAGGTATTATTTATTTCATTTTATATTAGAACCAATTAAACAGTGAAAGTAAATTTGGTTTATTTGATAAAATTGAATAATTTGGTTAAAAAAAAGTGTTTCAGACTTTCAAGTTTTTTTTTACATTTAGATATAAGATTGAAAGTTTTTTTTGAGAATACCTACTTATAAAACGTATAAAACAAAATATTGAAATTATGTATTTTATTTATTATATTAAGTAGATATATTTTTTGTGGATGGCAATAATAATGGCAGTTTCCAACAATAAAATATAATACGGGAGTCTCTTCGGTAAAACCATAAATCCATTATTCTTTGAAAAATATGAAATCCCAAGCAAATATTAGTTCTACATCTTTTTCTTATGTTGTCAAAATTGTTTACCAACTAACCACCCTTTATAACTAACTTGACTCAACGTTCCTACATATACGGCAAATAAGACACCAAAGAGATCTTTTTAAGTTACTTAAGCCATTCATACTACATTATTTTGTTCCCAACTATTTTTTTTCCGAGACAACATATAAGCACTGTGCGCTGGGGCATAACATTAGTCTCTCTCTCAAAATACCTGCCCAAACATTAATGGAGAACCTATCTTGAAATCGCTTTCAAAAATTCCAAGGGGATTTTCGTCGGCCCATTTATGATTACTATGGAAATTAATAACACCTTTCCGGCTAAAATCTGCTTTGTTTATAAACAACACTATCCAAAAAGAAAAGGTCCTGATGATATTTTGTCTGCATCCATTAACAAAATTCTACTCTAGGATGTGAGTCTTGATCTTTCAATGGTTGAACTCTTTGTTGATGAGATGGATTAAGAAGTTGTTCATGCAAAATCTCCAAAACACTGCTTTCAGGAATATTTTTTTGTAAAGATATTCTTCTGGTACCTACTGATATGAGGATTCACTTCAACGGCTTGAAGAACCCTTTCTTCCATTTCCACTGTCTATGTGGTACGATCTCTTCGACAATCAATCTTATTTGGTGGGAAAGTACCATTTTCTCTTAACCTTCGATGTATTGCAATGAAAAATGTATCACCAAGAAGTCGACGATTTGGAAAGGCTTCGTGATATAATCTACGCGCTTCTAGAGCACAACCATTATTTGGTCTACCATAAGTAAAGTGTATGTCGGTCATTTTTTCAAATGAGGCATCTTTGAAATCTAATGCACTAAAGCGCTCACTGAGTAAAATAATATAATTTGACACGACTTCTGGTTGCAATGTAGCTATGTAAATACCATAGAAAAGTGAATATAATATATTGATAGTATATTTTAATCTCTTTGCTATGGTAAATACGATAAACCTCGATGTGTTAGAATTTGTTGCCAAGGATATTTAAGATATAATTATCAAAAACTCATTTTTTTTAGAAAGTTTGAAGTATTGCATCTTGAAAACTACATAATATGCATTTCCGGATCATTATTTTGTCATGTAGAATCACCCCTCAAATTATTCGATTGTTATTTCTGGACACCCTGTATAAGGTTTCCTTAATTTGATCGATGCATAATAAAATTTTCAGTCAGTTATTCTACGATGGTCATCAACAACTTGGCCAACAACTAGCTCAGTTGGTACAAGCTGAACCAGCTTGCGCCCCTAGTGACAGATTATTCAAAATAGTGTTGACTGGTCTCGAAAATGAGCCAGAGAGAAAAGAACGACCTCCAAATGGTATTGGTATTGGAAATAACCACATTGGTCCCGGACTAGGTGAGCTTTCAATAATTTCGATTGTGGTTTGAAATTCATTTCTTCTCAGACCTTGAGTATGAGACTGAATCCAACTCAATTGCTCCTGAGCCGGCATTGTATGAAACCGCTTATGTTACTTCCCATAAAGGAAACTGTAGATCAGGATGTTTTTCTGCGGACGGTCAATTGATTGCAACAGGTGAAGTTCTCCCATTTTCAAGTTCTTTTAAAGTGAATTTCCGTTATAATAGGCAGTGTCGATGCAAGTATTAAAATTCTGGATGTCGACAGAATGTTGGCAAAATCGGCGCCAGATGAGATGGATCCCTCGAGAGCTATTGAACAACAGGGGCATCCAGTTATAAGGTTTCAAGTTATTTTGTATTGCAGAAATGCACATATCGTTTTTGTTGCAGGACTTTATATGATCACATGGAAGAAGTGACATGTCTGGAATTTCACCCGAAAGAGCCTATTCTCTGTTCAGGCTCAAAAGATCACAGCATCAAGCTATTTGACATTTCCAAAGCCAGTGTTAAGAAAGCTTTCAAGACAATATCAGTGAGTATCAGTATCAGTATCACACATGTAACATGTGGATTAAGTTTGAAACATGAAACTTAGCTATGATTGTCTTTAGGAATCCGAACCAGTAAGGTGGTTTTCATTTCATCCAAGTGGTGACCATTTGATCGTCGCCACCAATCATCCGGTGATCAGAATGTACGATGTCAACACTTTGCAATGTTATGTGTGTCCAATCGCAAATCAACAACATACTCAGACGGTGACTTGTTTGAAGTGGTCTACAGATGCCAAATATTTTGCCAGTTGCAGCAAAGATGGAGCTATCAAGTTGTGGGACGGTGTTTCAAATAGGTAAGTGATAATTATTTTTTTTGTCAAGGCATAAGTACTAGGGTTAATTTGAACAGAGTGTTGAAAAAAGTTAAACTTTTATTTTTTCTTTAATTTTGAATAAAGAGGAATAATGGCACGAGATTAGAGATTCCAGCATTTTTTGGGGCAAGAACGTCAAATTCGTTCATACATTTGACTTCACTAATAGATCTTGTTTCAAAGGACACAACAATTTTGCATTATTCGCTCTGACCATTAGAGACATTTATTCTTCTTAATTTTTAATGTATAAATGGTACACTTTTTGTCCAGGGCATAAAGATATTGTAGAGCATTAAAAATACCTGATAACGGGCTACGCGGGGTTTAAAGTGAGTTCAGTAGATGAAAATGTACATAATTATAACAATCAATAATTATTGTTGTTTTTGCCAAAAAGGTGACGCAAAAACAAACAAAAAAAAGTTTTCCGGTTCATATCCGACACCACAAATAAAATCGATTCGACTACATTGTACCGGGTGACGCCGTATAAACTGACACCCCCCTAACTTTCATTCTTTATCGTACAGCAGAATGAAAAATACTGACTTCAAGAGAAAATTTTTTGTAGTTTAAATATTACTTGCTATTTTTTGTAGACTCAAAGCAATACGGGGGAGCGACAAAAAGTTTTTTTTGAAGTGGAAAGTTCTAATTATAATAATAATAAACTTCATTTAGCTTTAAGCTATACAGGAAATCACATAATTATTTGTAGCCACAATGAAAGATCGTAATTTCAAATATACCCTATTTATTGGCATCTTGATCAGCTGTTCTCGGTATATTTAGTTTTTAAATTCCACCAAATTTTCGCTGCCACCTATGGAAACTAACGACTTTTCGAAAAGTGGACATGGTTACCATGGAAACAATGTTGCTGATGATTATCATCCACTCAAATAATAATTCTAGCTCATTTTATCCTCTCAAAAAATTCCTAAAAATGATTTTGTCTGTGGCAGAAAATAGAAAACGCAGTAGAACTTTCGAAATCACTGTTTATACTTAGAGCGCATAAGACAAAATGTAGAAAATTTTCATTCTGATTGGTTTTATGGTTTCTTACAGTTTTCTCTAGTTCCTGTTCTTTGGTCATTTTGCGGCGCTTGTACGTCAAAACTATTCATTTTACGAAAAAATAGTTATACACCTAACAAGTGCGAAAAGTGGTAGTTTTCCGCACACGACGGCAGATGCAAGCCGCTAAGGGCGGAAATAGCTATTTACCTAACAAGTGCGGAAAATTAGTTTTTCCGCACGAGTCTGCCGTTCACCGACCGACGCGTAGCGGAGTTCGGTGAAGCAGCCGAGGGCGGAAAAACATTTTCCGCAAGTGTTAGGTACAATAGTTTTTCTACAGACGTGCGGAAATAAGGATATAATTCGTAATTTAAAAGTTTCTGATGCAACTAATGACAAATAAATAATAATGAATGTCGAAATGTGTAACTCAGCGACCATAGTTACCTGGAAACCTGGTTGCTGTTTGCTTATGATATTGTTAATTTTTCCGCACTGTTGCGAGAAATCTGATTTTACACACGGATATCGGTGCGAAAAATTGAATTTTCCACACGGCTGTAGGAAAAGACATTTTCCGCCAGAGTTAGGTATGTGTAGGTATTGCTCATAGAAATGTTTACAAAATTGAGCAGTGTAATATTTGTTTTGACAAAACTATACGACAGTGACACGTCATTCAAGTGAAAAGTTTGGGTATGTTATGATGTATGTATGTAAATAATTGATTTGAATCAGGTAGATTTGCAAATTTTGATACACACAATCGATCAATTCAATATTTTCGCTTTAGTTCTTGTACTCATGTGAGGAGTCATTTGAAAAAAAAATATTCAAAAGTATGAACCTGGTAAAAATATGACGTCATACTTTTTTGTACATTTACAGTACATGCGTTGATACCCACATTTTGTCTACAGGTTGATAACATGGACATGGACATGGACACATAGTTCGTCTGTGATTAACGTATGCTTGATTCCGATCCTGCTTTATTTCAGTAGCCTCTTTTGCCAATACCAAGGTTCTGGCCAAGTTTCTCAGTTTGGGAGTAATTTCAGGTACAAAGTTTTCCGATTGTACGATGCTACTCAAATCATCAAGTACATAGCTTGGTGCTCGGAGTTCTCGCCCGAATGTTAAATATGCGGCTGTTTGACCGGTGCTTTCACAGATGGCGCTATTCATAGCGAATCGAATCGATGGCAAATGTCTTGCCCAATCTGTATGGTCTAGTCCCACAAGAATTCCAAGTTCAGTTTTTAAGTCCCGATTCTTCCGTTCTACGGGATTAGTTTCAGGATGATAGACTGGGATAAATGCTTGTTTGATTTCTAGGCAAAAAGTTAGTTTCTGCATGATGGCGGAAACGAACAGGGTTCCATTGTCACTAACCAATCTTCGTGGTAGTCCAAATCTCAAAAATATTTCATCCAATTATATGGTGGCACAAGTTTCTGCAGAAGCTTCTTCTAAAGCGAATAACTCGACCCAGCGGCTGGCAAGGTCTTCAACAAAAAAGGTCCATTTTTTCCTCGTTTTCAGTTAGAGGCAGTGGTCCAAATAAAACGATGGCCAACACCTCAAATCGTTGATTCATGGCTGTTGTCTGTTAAAGACTGGCGTGTTTCCGATTGTTCACTTTATATCGCTGACAACCTACACAGGAGGCTACGTGTTTTGCGATATCGCGTCTTAGAACACTCCAAAAATATCGTCTGCTGAGCCTTTCATACGTTCGGTCTATTCCACCATGTCCTGCCGTGTGATCATTGTGAAATGCTTGAAGGATTTCAGTTTTCCCGGATTCTGGAACGACTAACCTGATTTGATCTTGGCCATCAGTATTTTGATAAAGTACTCACTTATGCAGGTGGTATCCTCGGTTTATCCATTTGCCGGTGATTTCATCACTGCTAGGTTTCTCGAGAGCGGTGATAATTTCCTTCAAGTTTAGATCTTCTATTTGCTTTCTTCGCAATTCCCCTTTCTTCTGTTGGTGCATATCGATTTCAACTTGACATACACATAAGTCTTTGTTTTCCAGTGGTGTTTCATTTCCGTGCTCCGGGCAAGGCGGCCGTGATAGGAAGTCGGCTATCACGTTAGTTTTCCCAGGTGTGTATAGCACTTTTAGGTGATATGGTTGAAGCTGAAGAGCCCAGCATGCTAGTCGACCAGCAGGCGTTTTCAGTCCAACCAACCACTTTAGCGGCTGGTGATCAGTAATGACAACTGTTTCGGCGCTTTCCATGCAGCCACGAAATTTACTTAGAGCCCAAATAATGGCTAATGCCTCCCGCTCCATCGTGCAACAATTCTTTTCTGCTTCGGTAAGAAGACGGCTTGCATATTCGATAGGGTGTTCCTCCGAACCCTTCCCCTGGACCAAAACTGCTCCAACTGCATAGGCACTTGCGTCGGTCTTCACTATGAACGGCTTGTCCTCTTCTGCTTGTCTCAGCACGGGAGCTTCGATCAACAGCTTCTTAACAGTTTGAAAAGCTTCTTCTTCCTCCGTTCTCCATTTCCAGTCAGCCTTTTTCTAAGTAAGATTGGTGAGAGGTCTAGCGGTGGCAGAGAAGTTGGGGATGAACCGCCGATACCAAGAGCATGTTTGTATGAAGCTCAAAAGCTGTCGTAGGGTGCTAGGTGAGGGTATGTTTTGTATGGCAGAGACCTTGTCCAGATTAACAGTGGTATCCTTGGTGATAACATGTCCAAAGTATTTAATGGTGCGTCTCGCAAAACTACATTTCTTCCTATTTACCCTCAATTTATATTTACGCAGGAGTTGGAAAACCCTTGTTAATTCATTGCATGTTCCTCAAAAGGAGCTGAGCGAACAATAAGGTCATCTAAATAGACCAGCAATGAGACATCGCTTAATTTGACTCGGAAACGGTCCATAAGCCTGCCCAAATGGCATACGGGTGAAGCGAAAAATACCAAAGGAAGTGATAAACCCAGTTTTGTCTTTATGCGCCTCATGGACCTTAATCTGCCAATATCCACTATGAAGATCCAGACTGGTCATGAACGGTTTGCTCTTTGCGGCATGTAGGAGGTCGTCTACCCGAGGTAAGGGGTATCGGTCGGGTATCGTCTCGGCATTTAGCTACCGATAATCCACGCAAACCCGGATGTCATTTTCTCCTTTTGGAACGAGAACTACGGGTTACGCCCTGGAGTTTCGCTTTTCTCTACGATTCCTCCCTCCATCATTTTGTCCAGTTTACTCCGTAATAGCTCTTGCTTTGTCCTACTGATCCGATACGGGGCGCTTGCAAGAGGAGCGTTTGTCGTAGTGTTGATCCTATGAACGGCGAAAGTAGGTGGCCCATGTTCATCAAACAAATCCCTGAATTTTCCAGGACTGCGTTGAGACGTTCCCGTTCTTCTTTATGTAGTGCAACCCCTTCATTTTTCCTCAAGGAGATATCAATCGCAAAAAGATCGATTTTTGGTCGTTTATTAGGTGAGTAGTTTGGTGACAAACTATCCCTGAAGATGCCATCAATGGCTCCAGGTGAATACCGATTTGTATCAAATTGATCTAGAGAAGATGTGTTGTCCTCTTCTTCACCAGGTAGAGGTGAGGAAAAAAATTCAAGAAATGGGAAAGTAGGAGTCACCTTGGTAGCGCATAGATTAGTGGCTTCCTTAAAAGATTGTACCATACATGGTTTCTCTGATTCAGTCGAACGTTCGCATTCCTTGAGTACTGCAATATTATTTTGCGGCACGAAATCATATTGACTGGTTGGGTTGTTAATAAAATACCAACTCCGCTGAGGTAGGTAGAACAACAAAATATATTGACATCGTTCTTCCACCTATCTCAATATTGGTGTAAGTTGTTAGTACGTGCTTTCGTTGCCGGCAACCATCCGCTAATGTAACATCGGCTTCAGTATCAAGAAATTTGCCTCCCTTCTCTTGTAGTAGCTGATAAAGTTTAGCACCTGCAACACTGGTTTTTGCAGCAGTATCGATGTGTGCTTGACCTTTTATCCCATTAATTCTTGCCGGAATTGTGGGTACTTCAGGTGTAGACCTTACTCACGTGTTGATTGAATAAAAATTGATGGCTTGAGTTTCTACCGACTTCTTAGCGTTGCAGTCTGGGCAGTTACTTCGAGAATAACCTCCTTTCCCGCAGCCATAGCAAGCGACAGAGCTTCCAACTTTATTAGTTGGCGTTACCGGTTGAATCTTATGGGAGTTTTCCTTTGACGTGGATTGGTCGTTCTCCTTATCTTTAGATAATCGTTTGCGGCAGACTTCTTCGGTGTGTCCACGATAATGACAGAAACTACATCGGTTTTTCTTTTTCCCCGACCTTGTAGCTTGAAGCAGTACCTGTCCCATTTGCATCCTTTCCATTACCAGCAGTGACCAAGGTTAATTGATATGTAGAGGTTGCGCCGTAACTAGGAAATCGGAAATCCACGAACGATTAACCGAATCGATCCCGTCACCGAGCTCCATTATTGACATTCCTGTCATCGGTGTGTTATCCTAATGTCATAACATGTCCGTATTTCAGGGTCTTAAAACTTTTTCTACCGAGTGTCGGCCGGTTTTAAACGTGTTTGAGGGTAAGTTATTACACAGCTTTTGGTATACAGCGAAATATCTTCTTATTATCAAGTGTGAAACATATTCTATCGTTTTTTTTAGATGTGTATTTGAATTTCAGAACCGAATCGGAGCCGACTGACGTCATTTTTGTCTGAATTCTTATTCGTCCGAAACCCGAACGTATAACGACGCAACCTTATTACTATCAATTAACCTTGAGCAGTGACTGTGAGTGGTTTGTTTTCAATTTCGATAGCTTCCACTTGTCTAGCTTTGGTTAGGAGTTCGTTAAAAGTCCCGACTGAGAATTTCCTTTTCCAGCCTAATATGAAGTAAGCCGTAAATCAGATCAACTTGGGTGGCCTTATCATGTCTTTCGGCTGGTATCGGTGACAATAGAGCTCGTTTTTGGCCAACAAATTCGTCAATAGGCGTATCGATGCTTTGAGGTTCCTTAAAAATGTCCATATACATTTGGTAGGTTGATTCTTTCAGTAGCCTCTCTCCAAGTACCTACTTCATTCTTCACCCCTTGCCACCAAGTTCCCGCGGTTCCAGTTAATAATAACGGGAGGCCCTTCAAAGCGTCAACGTCCCGTATTCTCTGGATATCCTTATAAATGCTGATTGTAGTGACAAAGTTTACCACTACTTCGGGGCATCTTTCACCATTAAAACGAGCGGTGCATCGACTGAAGCTGCCGGTGAGATTTTCTCCCGAAGCGCGAATGTCATGCAGCAACAGCTTGCAGAAGCTGCTGAAATTGTTCATTGCCCATAGCCATTTTCTGACGAATAAAAATTCTTGCGCTTCGTCGACTGATTTTGAAAAACTTAGACCAGGCAAAGTCAAAATAATGACGTTTGCCTTATCGAAAGGTTTATTGAATAATTGAAAGAACTGTACAAAGACTCTTTAGAGTTTTAATGACTGAAGATCGAAAATTCAACGAGTCCGACTGCACAATGACAAAATAATGTCGCATGTGTACTATCTAGACAGTCAAAAATCGATGTGAAGTCAAATTAATCCCAAAAATCCAAGACAATACCAAAATGATGGTGATTATCGAAAGAAATTTTTGAAAAACTACTGATTTATATTCGGGTTTTACGTTGGGCGACAATCTGTAGACAGTCAATAAATTTATTTAGCAAAAGGGGAAAATTACATTTCAC
This sequence comes from Orchestes rusci, assembly GCA_958502075.1. NCBI lineage: Eukaryota > Metazoa > Arthropoda > Insecta > Coleoptera > Curculionidae > Orchestes > Orchestes rusci. The sequence continues at coordinate 14,355,146 of OY293310.1, read as the reverse complement.
TTGAGCCTATCGACGGTCTAAAACACGATGTCTCTCGAGCCAACGGGTCATTTTTTTCTAGCATAATCACTTATCCCAGCAATTTTTTCGAGAGAGGAGAAAGCTTTCCCAGATATTGCATTATCAGATAAAAACGTCTGAATTATCAGAAAGTCAATTTCATAAAAAATCAAAAGATATAGCTGCATGAGGTTACTGATTTTTAATGGAAGTGACTTTCTGATAATTCAGATGTTTTTATCTTATAACGCATTGTGTAAGAGTTTTTCCTCTCTTGAAAAAATTTGCTGGGATTAATTATACTAGAAAAAAATAAATCAATAATAAACTAATGATGCAGCTAATCGAAAAGATTTTTTTTGGCACAAGCACTTATCTTGGTAAAATTTTTCAAGAGAGAGAAAATCTCCCCAATCCCACTAAAAACATCTGAATTATCAAAAAGTCAATGCCAAAAAAATCAAAAGGAATAACTACATATGACGTCACTTTTATAACACTTCTGGTTAATTACAACCTGTCACTGGAGAAACAAAAAACGTAATTTCATGGTCCAAGACTAAGCACGAAAAATTATCAAAATCTATTTGCACGTTTTTGAAAAATGTAGGTAGAACCAATTTTTTTTTGGATCTTTGACGCCTTCTGTAGACTTAACGAAGCAATTTTGGATATGGGTAAGTTTGCCTAGATCGCCTTATTTTTGGTCAAGGAATTTGTGGTTAACCGTTTTTACAGACATTTCAGGGACACCCTGTATAACTGAAATTTGATGTCCTTACCCCGCCTTCAACGTCTTCTCAAAAAGGGCTAATTCTCGATATTCTCGAAGATATAAAAATAAGTTACAGGAAAAAGTTGTTCTTAATTGTATTCTTACCCCGGAGTTTCAAGAGATGATTCCAATTTTTATTTTTGTATTTTTCTTGGATGAAATCAATTTCTCAATAAAAATAAATTATCTCTTGCCATGTTCCCAAACTCAGTCGTTTTCGAGTTATCGCGATTTATAAATGACATCTTTCCATATTTGACATGCTTCAAAACTCAAAAGATTCAAGGTAGAGAAAAACGGTCTGCAGAATGAGCGTTAAATGTAAAGTGAAGCGGAAAGCGTTATCTAGGGTAATACGTGAAACGTGCAATATTTAGTGGCGAAAAATTATCCTAAATTGCACCGTTTCCGAGATTCAGCATGTAGGAGCAAATATTAGGAATTTTTCGGTTTGGCATGGAACTCTTTAAATGGAAATATCTCGAAAACGTCTCACTTGAGCGAACTTTGACAAGAGTACCTTTTTTACTCTAAATTATCTTGAAAATCTTTTTCTTTAATGAAAGTTAGAAAAAACACTGGGAAAATAGTTATGATCATTTTAATCCACAAAATATGCAGTGTAGGGCGCCTTCTAGCGGCCACAGTAGAACAGACTTCATAATCGAATTTCTCATACCACAAGACCCCCGTATCCCAATTTTCAGAGCAATATGTGAAAAAGTGTCCAAAATAATGTGAAAAATCGTTTTTTCTACGAGCGTGCGCAAAGTAGCCACTTCGCACACTCATTTGCGTGTGCAAAGTAACCTTTTCCCGCACTAGTGCGGGAAAAATTTTTCCCGCACTCAAATGTCAAATGTCAAATAACTACCTACCAATTTGTTGTTTTAAACTTCGTTTCCATACCAACCAAACTGTAGATAATGCACTTTGTAATGCACAAAATAATGTTCTTGTTACTTTTCCCTTTTCAGTCAAAATCAAAATGAAACACAAAATTCTTTTTTTGCGTTAAAAACGCATTCGCCAGTAACGTAAACAAACATTGATAATGACGACTTTCAATCGGCATTTGTGAGTTGTTCTTGCTTGATTTTGGTGCAAACTACTGTGTTTACTGTGGAAATCTTCGAAAGATTTGAGCTGAATACTGGCATCAAAAAAACCTGATCATGTATACAAACAAACGGACAAACAAATTTATAAAAGTATAAACGATTAAACGAAGACTGAAGACTGACTGATCTTAATGACACAGCTGTCTAGAGTGTGTTGTCAAATCAAAACAGTGTTGCCAATAGCAGGGAATAAGGCGACAAAAGAGGAAATTTTATGAACAGTGATCGGACATGCCCTTGCATTTCAAATATAAAATAAATCAATTATGATTTTGATTATACCCATATTATCCAATTTCCAGCTGCCGCCACAAACAGTTCTTTCAATATAAATATTGTTAAACATAAATAATCATTATTCTCAAGTTCTATGTTTTTAAGTGCGTTCAAATAATATATTATCTAAAGTTTTTCGTGTCTAATCTGTGGACGCTCGTAGAAAAAATATTGTTCCTAACAAGTTCGCAAAGTGTCTTTCCCGCCCTTAAAGCATATCCGAACTCCGCTTCGCGTCGTTCGTCTAACTGCTTTTGCGTGCGGGAAAGCATCACTTTGCGAACTTGTTAGGAAAATAACTATTTTCTAAGAGCGTGCGCAAAATAACCACTTCGCACACTCATTTGCGTGTGCAAAGTAACCTTTTCCCGCACTCAAATGTCAACTCAAATATTTACCTACCAATTTGTTGTTTTAAACTTCGTTTCCATACCAACCAAACTGTAGATAATGCACTTTGTAATGCACAAAAGAATGTTCTTGTTACTTTTCCCTTTTCAGTCAAAATCAAAATGAAACACACAATTCTTTTTTTGCGTTAAAAACGCATTCGCCAGTAACGTAAACAAACATTGATAATGACGACTTTCAATCGGCATTTGTGAGTTGTTCTTGCTTGATTTTGGTGCAAACTACTGTGTTTATCGGAAATCTTCGAAAGATTTGAGCTGAATACTGGCATCAAAAAAACCTGATCATATATACAAACAAACAGACAATCAAATCTATAAAAGTATAAACGATTAAACGAAGACTGACTGATCTTAAGCGATTGACGAAGCTGTCTAGAGTGTCATGTCAAATCAAAACAGTGTTGCCAATAGCAGGGAATAAGGCGACAAAAGAGGAAATTTCATGAACAGTGATCGGACATGCCCTTGCATTTCAAATATAAAATAAATCAATTATGATTTTGATTATACCCATATTATCCAATTTCCAGCTGCCGCCACAAACTGTTCTTTCAATATAAATATATTGTTAAGCATAAATAATCATTATTTTCAAGTTCTATGTTTTTAAGTGCGTTCAAATAATATATTATCTAAAGTTTTTCGTGTCTAATCTGTGAACGCTCGTAGAAAAAATATTGTTCCCAAAACGTTCGCAAAGTGTCTTTCCCACCCTTAAAGCATATCCGTCTAACTGCTTTTGCGTGCGGGAAAGCATCACTTTGCGAACTTGTTAGGAAAATAACTATTTTAATTTTAAACTTGACCACCCTGTATCTCGGAAACGGTGCAATTTTGACTGAGGTAAATTGCGGTGAGTCGACTTATTTTGACCGCAGGGGTATATGGTAGAGTTTTGTCCGCACCTTTCAGGGACACCCTGTATAAGTGTTGGGGGTGTTATCTATAGCGGTTATAAAGATATTAACGTTTTTATATACACGGAATAGTCAGCTGGTCTTTACTAATCGACAGCTTCTGTCCAATTTATTATCATTATTCCTTGTATAGAAAAACGTTAATATCTTTATAAACGTTAAAAATAACACCCAACCCTTATATATTTAAAATCAGGAAAAAATTCTATATTGAACTAGAGGTATAGACTACAGTAAAAAATACAGGGTGTCCCATTTGAAAAAAGATAATAACATGATTTCTTTTGGCTTCTGAATTTTGATTGTTTTTTCTGATAACCAAATCTGATAATTCAGAAAAAATACATCAAGTTTGTTAGTTTGGACCACTCTCTAAGGTTAATATTAGCGAAAATAGTCATTGGCCAAAATATACGTGAACTCAAATCCCCATACTTTCAGTTCTATTCGGTTTGAATATACGTTGTAGTGTAGTGTAGTGTAGTTTTGTAGTGATTATTGTATGTTGCAGATGTTTCAATACATTTCCAAAGGCCCACGATGGTTACGAGGTTTGCTCGGTAGCTTTCTCCAAAAACGGAAAATATTTGCTGTCTGCTGGGAAGAATTCCATTTGCAAACTGTGGGAGCTTTCGACTAGTCGTTGTCTTATTGCTTATACCGGCGCAGGTAAACAAACACATTTATATGCAACCCAAGATCATCTTGTATCTCCATAAAGGATCCTTAAAATAACTTAATTGGCACATTTTCTATTATACAGGAACTACCGGGAAACAAGAATACGAGGCCCAAGCCTGTTTCAATCATACCGAAGACTACGTTATTTTTCCTGACGAAGCCACTACTTCGCTGTGTGCATGGAATTCCAGAAATGCTTCCAGAAAACAACTCATGTCTCTTGGACACAATGGTGCAGTTCGATTGATTGCTCACTCCCCCACTCAAGCTGCGTTTTTGACGTGCTCTGATGATTTTAGAGCGAGGTTTTGGTATAGAAGAACTCCTACGTTGTAAACATTGATTATTATATTGCATTTTCAATTATTTGGTAATCCGAGTATATGTTCATGATTACAAGTGGTTTATTTTTCATTTTAGAAATATAGATATATGACACCTCAAATGGATTTTCCTTGTTTATTCCACATATTGCATATTATTGGTAAAAGCTCCTTCCATTAAAACCATGTCACTAGAAAAGTGATCCTCTTTCGACCAAGGAGATATTGATTCTCAGAGAATATTATGAAGGACGCTTTGTATTGACGCGGGTGATACTTTTTTGTATTTGTAGTGATCAGAAATGGTTATAACGTGTGCAGTCTGAAGGGTGTCGCAGAAAATCGGCCGCTCTATTAAAAAAAAAGTATTCGCATGACTCCCGCGTGACATTGATTGTATAGGTTCGACGTAGGTCACGTGATGACTTCTGAGGGGGATGTGTGAGAGTTAATCTTGTTTGTTTTAGTATCATGGTAACCCAGTAACCTAGGTGTCGTATGAATTTTGAGGTTCGGACACGCAATGACGTCAGCGAAACCTGCGCGTGAGCCTATCTTGTTTGTTTTTCGTATCATGAGTGTGATCCAAGTGTCCAACACTAACCGTTTAGGGGCGAGTTCAGAAACGTCACACCCGGCGTGAGTGTGATCCAAGTGTCAAACACTAACCCTTCAGATACGGCAAGTCGTTTTACTTTTTATTCATCTGTGCTTATAAAGTGTCATACAAACAGTTTTTATGATACTTTATGAGCAGGGTTGAATAAAAAGCAAAACGGCTTGCCATATCTGAACGGTTAGGGTTTGACATTTGGATCACACTCGCACCGGGTGTGACGTTTCTGAACTCGCCCCAGATATGGCAAGCCGTTTTCCTTTTTGTCAACCCTGCTCATAGAGTATGATAAATAGCTATTTACCTAACAAGTGCGGAAAATTAGTTTTTCCGCACGAGTCTGCCGTTTACCGACCGACGCGTAGCGGAGTTCGGTGAAGCAGCCGAGGGCGGAAAGACATTTTCCGCAAGTGTTAGGTACAATAGTTTTTCTACAGACGTGCGGAAATAAGGATATAATTCGTAATTTAAAAGTTTCTGATGCAACTAATGACAAATAAATAATAATGAATGTCGAAATGTGTAACTAAGCGAACATAGTTACCTGGAAACCTGGTTGCTGTTCGCTTATGATATTGTTAATTTTTCCGCACTGGTGCGGGAAATCTGATTTTCCACACGGATATCGGTGCGGAAAATTGAATTTTCCGCACGGCTGTAGGAAAAACTATTTTAATGACACTCACAGATGAATAAAAAGTGAATCGACTTGCCATATCTGACCGGTTAGTGTGTGACACTTGGATCACACTCATACCGGGTGTGACGTTTCTGAACTCGCCCCTAATGGGATTCTGCTGGCCCAAACTCAACATAGCCAAAATCATGAACTATGCAAGAATATTTTCCAAAATAAGATAACTTGCTTTTTTTGTATTTAATTCTATAAAGTTCCCAATAATATACAAAGAGTATGAAAACCACGTACAAATTATTGGTTTCTTGGGGAATATTGGTTGTAACGCTACAAACCTGTTCTATAAAAACACAAAAACAATCAATTCTAAAAACTGCTCCAAGCCCGAACCACAAATGTCACTAGTGTTCTGATCTATATGTATGTAGAAAATTAAATATTGATAGCAATTTGAAAACATTTCAAAACGTGTTCTCTCACCAGATATTGATTAACATAAGGATCCTCTTCCAATCTTGAATTCACATCAATATAATATCATGATTCGATACAATAAACAGAATTGTACCATAACCATGGTAAAATATGTATTCCTGGACTCTATCTGAAAAAAAATAAACTCCACTCTTGAACAATCAATATGTCGTCTCTTACTAATGGAAGCTATCATACGACTGGGCCGGATAGTGAAAATGGTCTTGAGCGTGGCTTCAAGTACATGTTTTAGAAACATTTGAAAAAACGTTTCGAAAACGCGTGTGGCAAATCACTCTACTCAAGCGATGAAACGTTTATTGAACATATAATTCAACGGAAGGAGCCCCAAGTTTATCATTGATGAAAGTTGTACGTTAAAATAACGTTTCAGAAAGTTGTTAGATGTCTGAGTCTTTTTAACGTTACCGCATCGTGGAAAACCACATCTTTATGGTTTATCATCTTGAAATAACGTTATCAAAACGTTGTCTATGACCGCTGTTTCTTCAACCGAAATGTAATGGTTTATTTTTTGACGTATAACCAATCATCAACCAATGATAAAAGTAAAGTGAACGTTATAAAAACGTACGTGTGTTTATTGGGGTTGAACTCGGCTGAAATCCGCACGCTCCGTACGACGAATATCAAATAATTTGATCGGTTCCGCCGCACGACAGCCAGGAATACCGCCTTTGCCGTGAGATATCGTCTACGCAGGACACGCGCATTAGTTTGATCGGTTTGATTTTGCCGGCCTCGGGCCTACCGTTCGTGCCAGACGGTCCGTCCACGCAAGACATTGGGTAATTGTCATATGCAGTGAAACAGTGATGTTACCTACTAGGTTTTTTTCATATCGCCGTTTGATAATATTCAAAAGACCTCCATTAATCTGTGGTATCTTTATATAGGGTCTTATTATAAATAAACACCGCCAGATTCATATTGGTAAAATACGAGATGCAGCAACACAAACAGTGAAGGGCTAAAGGGCTATATAAAAAAAGCATAAACCACGAATTCTGCTTGAGTCAGTGCTACAGCCCAACTTTGAAGAGTTTTTTGAATGTGAAGAGCTGAAACTAGATTTATTCAAAATTGAGTCCTGCTCTGAATTTTACTTCAGTTTCGTCAGGGTGGCCTAAAGAAACACCAGATCCAGGTCCAGCCAGCGTTATCAAGAAAAAATAAAAACGAGTTTTTGAAAGGTTAATCCTTATAGCAATTTTATTTCGAATAATGTTGCATATTCACTTTTTTCATATAGCCCAGAGTCCCACAAAAGTAAAAAAACATCGTTATCTATCAACACAAACCTTCTTCGCCTCTAGCATTTTCTTCTCCGTTGCATGGTCACTGTTCTCTCAGTCTCAGTCAAATGCATTCTCGCCATGGAAATTTGTCGGAAGTATTTGGGAAATCGCTCGATGTAAGGGCGCCACCGTGCGCTATTTGAAATCACTAGTGACGGAAAGCGTTTTTACTTTTACAACTGTATTTCAAACCTACCACAATAATTGTGCTTATTGCACTGATATCTTCAAAACTGGTTAAAAAAACACATCTAGAACAATTATTGTCATTTTCCAGTACAATCGTCTCCTTTCTAGTCAGTTGCATAGACAAATTAAATAATGTGTCTATGGTCAGTTGTCACTTTTATCATTGTCAGTCTGCGGTCTGCGTGCTAATAATTGAATCACTGATTTCAGAAACAACGTAAGTCACAAATAGCTTGTTCAGAGATAATTGAAAAAAACTAACCAACTTTCCCAATGATTTTCATATACCTAAACTTCAAAATAGCACATTTGCTACATTAACAACATAGCTTCAAAAAAATCCTTAAATTTCTGAATGTAAAGCATGTCAAGAATAGTTGAAAGGCTAAATGTCTTGAACTGTTCTAGTTCAGTCTCACTCTAGAATAGTACAAATTTGTTAGCTCAAAAAGTTCGTCGCAAACAAAGTCAACAAACAACAATTAACCCAAACCAACAAGATGAACAGCAGATGTTAGTCAAGAACCCAAAGAAATGCGAGATTTCGCGATGTAAGTGCAGAAACAACCCAATAAGTCAAGGACTAAGGGTATTTTTCCACTCAGCCTATAGTTTCGGGTTATGTTAAATATATTTGACTTATTGGAATTGGGTCGTTTATGTGGTAAATCAATAGGTCTACGTATCTTGAACGTCATTCTGTATATAACTCAAATATAACCTGATAAGGTGGACTCAGGGTGTTTCTGCAATCAGTGATTCAATTGTATTTATTATTTATTACTACAGAACTACAGACTAAAACCATAAACCATAATTGTATAATTATAATGATAATCTTTATTCAGCGCAAAGCTACAAAAGGTTCAATGAAAAGTAGGTAGGTAGTGGATGTATCCGAATGAACCATCATTGGTGGACAATTTTCTTCATCATTTTATAAAAGATATACTTGAAGATTTTGATTAATTTATATGTCTAATTTCGTCTTACGGAAAAAGGCATGGTGAGTATATTTTGAAATTTATAGTCGGATTAGAATATCTGAAAATGCCGAAATACGAGTTCATAAACTTTTCCTACAAATTAATAATCCGGATTTTTCTCCAGTCATAAGTATAAAATACTGGATTATAAATCAGTCTGATAAATGACTACATCTTCGAGAACACCTTTGGAAAAAATAACCGCACTTAATCCTTCTCCTGTTCCTGTTTCTATTCGATTCCGAGATCCCGGAGCAGAAATAAACACAAACAGTGAACCGTCAGTCAAGCGACGCATAAAGTGAGAGGCGTCGCGACGGAGTGTTCGTGGTAGAATGCTTTGGTATGTGATATTTTTATATGGGATATTGTGAATCATATTGTGAAAAATTGACTATCTTCTTTGGTCAAGGCAACAGGTAGGTGTAAATTCAAAAATACTTTGTCTTGTTGTTTTGTACTTGGAAAGTCTTTTTGATGTGATATACAAGTAGGTTTTGTCGTTTATGCATTTTTCGATGATCTTTTTGTGCCTACTATGTTTATTCAGAATTTAATATTTCAGATACTTTTAATAAAGGTTAAATATGAGGGAATAACTGGTCTTAATTCACTTCGACGGAACTAATGCTGAATACTTTTTCATTATCATTGACTGATTCTGAATTGTTTTTCCATATAAGTTCCGAGCCAAAACAGATTATACTAATTAATTATTGCTTTAGACAGTTACGTTTTGAAAAACAAATTTGTAGTCTTGTTGATTGAGTATCCAGAATACGGTAGAATGGTCAAGGATGCGGTAGTAAAAATAGATAAAATAAACATCGGAAACTATAAAAATAAACTTTTCGGATCTGCTCATATATTTGACAAATTTTACACTACCATATCTGGATATCTTCAGTATGTTCGCGGATGCGGGAAGATGAGGAAAAATGGGCCAAAAATTGAAAGATATGCGAATAAGTATTTATTTATAAGAAAGTCTGCTTTTCGAAAAAATTGATGTGTATTTTTTTTTTTTGATTATGCTTTGCGTCTCACAGCCACGACAAAAAACGTAATTGTATTAATGCGTAAAAATGTAAAAACATAAAATGAAACAAGAGCATGTAGTCATTCTCTGGTCTTTTAACGTGAAATTATAAATACAAACCTTGCCCCAAATAAAGTCATAACCCTTATTCCTAACTTGATGAAGAAAAAAAACTTTTACAAACATTTTCGCAAGTCCACATTTAACTTCTTCCTTAATGTGCGGACTTGCAATAGGTAATGCTTATTTCTTTTTTGAAATTTCATCAATTGAAATTTTCTTCAGTTAGTCGGGAATCAAGTAGGGACTAAATTTCGAACAAGTTTTTTGTTTATTATTTCACGTCAAAAGGACAACAATGACTGTTCGCTTCTGTTTCATTAATGTTTTTTGAACCGCCCTGTATAATAAAAATCAATTTTGTCATCGTAACTCCCATTTTTTCGACAAGCAGACTTTTCTTAATCAAGATGATGTCGTATCTTTCAGTTTTTGGTGGATTTGTCCTCTTGTTAACCGCAACCGCGGACATACTGTAAGTATACAGGGTGTTTCCTAAAGATTGGTAAAAAATTCGTTGTGTGATTCCTGGGGTATTTTCATGAAAAAAAGTTCCTATAAACATTTGCCGAAAAATGCTTCCTAAGGGAGCTACGCCCCTTTAAATAGGGCACCCCGAAGACAGTTTTTCCTCAATATTTCCGAAACCTTACATACAAAAATCATGAAATTTGGTACATCATACAAACTTTTAATGCTGAATGAGAATTTGAGCTCAGAATTTCAAAATTTTAATCAGGGGCGTACCATACTGGCGGGGTTAAAGGTTAAAAGAATCCAATTTTTTAAATGGTATGGTACGCCAGTATGGTACGCCCCTGATTAAAATTTTGAAATTCTGAGCTCAAATTCTCATTCAGCATTAAAAGTTTGTATGATGTACCAAATTTCATGATTTTTGTATGTAAGGTTTCGGAAATATTGAGGAAAAACCGTCTTCGGGGTGCCCTATTTAAAGGGGCGTAGCTCCCTTAGGAAGCATTTTTCGGCAAATGTTTATAGGAACTTTTTTTCATGAAAATACCCCAGGAATCACACAACGAATTTTTTACCAATCTTTAGGAAACACCCTGTATGTATCTATTGATTGCTTATTTTTCTATTATGAACTATTTCTTGTGATTTTGATTTCTCTTTATTTTTCTTGAATTGTAGGACCTACTAACCTACACGTATTAATAAGGATATAGTTTATAGAGTTTCTAGCTCTGCAAGATTTTTGAGGTATTCTACTATTATTTGTTAACGTTCTCTTGACTTCTTTCTAATGTATCTTCTACTTCCAAGTTAATTTAACATTTTTTTTTCCTTTTTTGAGTTTTTCTACAATCATAATAATATTGTTGACTTCCCTCCAAAAAGTAATTAGGTATTGTGGATATGATAACATCACTTTTCCACATAGGATTTTTTGAGAAACCAATCAAGAATAACGGAACTAAGCTTATCCTAACTTTTCTTGCAGAAAAATATCAAAATCACAGGAGTTGTTGATTCAAGCGGAGGTTTATTGAGATAAAGTATTTTGAGGATCTGTCTTGACGAACTCCTCTGTACTGTAATAAATTTCTACTTTGGGAAAAGGTTTTTGAGGGTATTGGTGTTTTTTCTATTAAATGGCTGTCTCGGAAAATAAGGTGGACATTTTTCTGACTTGGTACGACTACGGAAAGAAAACGATTGGGAAAGGATTGCTGTATTGTTATGTTTGTTATAAAGGTTTCGTAGTCGACTCCCGATATAACTAATCAGAAAAAAAAAACTAGATTTATGGATGTTAGATGTAGGGACCTATGAAATATCTACAACCATCTGTTTGTTCACGATTATCAAGTTTTAACTCTATCATGTTCTTGATGTCTATGCAGGGCCGATCCAGGGGTGTCGGCCGCCCGCGTGCAAAGAATCAATGTGAGAACGTCCCATATTTTTACTAATGCTTGAAGATGTGAAACACTTATCTACCAGTCTGAGGATTAAAAGTAAAACATAATTACAAATACAAAACAACAACTGTATATTCACTCAGAAAATAGAATCTAATAACAAAAAGTACTTAAGCATGAATCTCGTGAAACGCAAAGTATACAGGGTGTATTTGAAGTTTGGGTTCTCCTCTTAACATGAGACAGGACCTCTTAACATGAGACCGGACATGAAAAAAACAAGTTTTTCAAATAACATTTTCTCGGAAACTCAAAAATGAAATAAAAAAAAAATCAATCACATCATATCAAATTTTGCCATGCATCAAAATGGTTTTTATTACTTTAAACGAAAACCGGTCGTCGTACGAAAAATTATCAAGAAACCAAATCAACTCCAAAGTAGGTAAATGAATATTTTCAAAATTATATTTTTTTAACAAAAAGCAGTGACGTACTATTTTTTTCTTAAAACAAATTCAATACAAATCCTGTCTGAACACCTCTGGTGGACATTTTTAAAAAACTTTTTACGTCAAAAAATTTTATTTAATGGCCAAAAGAAGTGAATAAAATTTTGACGAAATATCTGGAGTGGTAGGCAAGTTATGACAAAAAAGGCATTTTTTTTATGAAACTTCCATCTAGGAAACGAAGCATTTTCGGACATAATTTTATTTAAAAATTTTTCTCTTTTTTTTGCACTCTACAAGGTGTCCCGGAAAATGTGGGAAATCTCTCGAATACAGGCATGCATGCAGAACATAAGAAAAGATTATAAGTTCTTCCCCCTAGATGCCCTCCCTACATAGATATGGCCCCCAGAGGGTGCTGGTGGAAATTTTCTTTCACAAATGATTTTCAAAGTACTCAAGTTAATTAAATGAAAATTTATTATGATGAACACTACTAAGGTCCTGTTAGAATAGTGGAATTTAAACACATTTACCGCATTTAGTTTACCAGGGGCGGACTAGGTTCTACATTATATCGCTTACATATTCAACCCCCTGTATGACAAAGATGAAAAAAGTAAATTGGGATAGCTTGAACTATGGACTACACAAAAAAGTACTTTTGTTCATTATCGAAATGAATCGTTTTGGAGAAAACAACATCAATGACGGTCTGACGGGTCGTTGACGAACGGCTTCGAACATGAACACCGTGTTGCCAGGAGCTCATCAAAATCATGAATTCAATCAACGCCCCACAAAGTAATATTCTGATACGATTCATGCATATTAAGATCTATGTAATAATGTATGTATGAATTTATGAAATAAAATGAGTAACAAATTTTGCTTGATTGATAAAATCATAGACACGTCCTGTGGCCGCCCATTGTTTTGGCCGCACGCGTGCGGTGCACACCCGCTAGGATCGGCCCTGTGTCTATCGAAAAATCATCCATATCTAAAAAAACTCAAGAACTTACGGTTTGGTCCTCTGGCCCTGGGGTGATGGTTTGATAAGATAATCTGGCTGGAGCTGGTGTTCGGCAAGGTTTTGTGCCTAAAGGGGTTTTCTATAGTTTCCCTATTTTCTGACAGCAGGCTTCTGTCAAAGTGGTTTGCAGACAGTTTGGCTATGAACTCGATTATTCAGTGTCGTCCCTCACTGTCAGGAATCAGGATCTGGTTTTCGAGCTGCAGGAGTGGTGACCAACCTCCACCTCCAGCACCTCCGCTGGGGATTGCCCATCTAGCAGTCTCTTCCCTGGTGGAATGAATGTGTTTCCTTTATGTGAGGTGTCTTTCGAAAGTGATGCCTAATATTGACTGTTAATTGGTTGGTTAGCCGCTTGTATCTCATCTCATCAGCCGCTTGTATCTCATCTTTTCTTCCCATGATAATAGCTTGAGTTTTTCTTGAGTTCACCTGAAAGTGCCAGCAGTTCATCCACTGGCTGATGTTGTCTAGGTGGTTCTGATGGTGCACCCTTAATCAATGATCTTGACCTGGCTGTTGCAGTAAAGCCCGTCTGATTGCCCTGGTGGAGGACGTGAAGTCAGTCTGCAGTGCCCGGAATTGATCTATCAGCAAGAAAGAATTTGAACAGTTTGATGAAGTGGTTTGACTGTTTAAAGATTGTCATCTTGAGTGGGAGCTCGAAGTGCCACATGGAAAGCTCTTGATATATCTAGGAGTACCGCTCCGGTCTCCATTCTCTGTTGACACCTTTGTTGATGATGGAGGCGAGTCTCACTGCCTGGTGTGTCGTGGAGTGGCTTTCTCTGGACCCTATCTGTTCATCCGGAGTCCGAAAGAATATTTTGTGCATCCACAGTTTCCTTCATGGTCTGGAGGAACAGATTTTTGTGATTTTTCCTAGGACGGGAAGATGGCTAATGTGTGCCTGTTCGTGTGCCTTTTTGATGAGGATGATCTTTGCGCTCTTCCTTACCCGGGAAGTGCTGGAGGCTATCGACGTGAAAGCATATCCAGTCATGCGGAGAATTTCTGAAGTGCTAGATTAGGGATCATATATTGTCCTGGATCTTTCCTGTAATTGGTTAGTGCCATGACATACAAGGAGACATCTTGACATTCTTGAATATCTGTGATCGGATCGAGAACTCCTGGGAATGTTCCCAGGACAGGCGCATCCTGTACAAGCGGTCGTTCCGGGTGCTCGTGAATTCTAAAACACGTTCCGGATACCGACGATCGTTACCTTAAAACGTATGCCCGAGCGCTCAACAGCCGAAATTTGAACGCGTTGCGCAAAATTACCTTGCAACTAAATGTCAGAAAAACACTCTCAATGACAAGCTCAACGACTACTTTCCGATCCGTGATCGCACGATCGCCTGTAGGGTTTTATACGGAAAACGGATTGACGTTCATCAGGCGCTCACACGAGTGCCATGAACGAACGCTAAGGAACGACTGTACAGAATGCGCTAGAAGGAATGTTCCCGGGAGCAAAAGTGAACTTTTACTCCCGTGAACAAAAAAGTGCCGTATTCTTGAAAGCCTTGAAATGAAGGCAGTGTTGCCGCGTATTTTCTATATACCCAAACACTTTTTAGACCATACAAAGAGTACAAAACTACCCTTTTTCAATTTAGAAGCTTACGGGACCGCTAGTCGCTCCAATTCCCGTTGTTTTCACACAATTTTCCAAATAACGAACTCTGCGCAGGTAACTTAATACGAATTTTTTAAAGCAATGTATAGAGAGAACCGTTTTTGTCTGCAAAATTTCCCATAAAAATGTGGAAAAAGTAGAGAACCATTTTGTAATTATTGATTATTCCAAAATAATTGATTTTCATATGGAAACATTGGAATTCCAGACAAAAAAACACATTGTCTAACAAGCTTATAGTCAGAAACTACAGAGAGGGCTATTTCTTTGAGTCAAAAGACCCCTTTTTATTTTCATCCACTCTGCAGTCTTCTACAGTTCTACATCTTCTTTAATGATATGTCATGAAAATTATGATTTGATTGAAATCATCTACATCCATTTTATAAACAGCAGACAAAATCGACTTTAACATCAAAATTGAATGATCAGATTGTGAAGTTGGAAACCTTCTCAAACTTCCCGGCAATATGACATTCGCCGCATTATGGTGAATGACGCCCACTTCCCGCAAAAGTTCTCCTCCGTATTCAAGAATACGGGTACAGGCGATAAAACGCAGACTTTTACGATTTTTCGCCAAGTGAATCAATCATAAAGGGCGGAAAATCGCAAAATTCTGCATTTATCGCCTAGTATGTCCTGGCACTTAGAGTGGATGATCGCTTAAACTTTTCATAGCTAATTCTTCCAGACTGGGTGACAGGGAAAACTGATGCTTCAAGCCGTTGAATATGTGAGTTTCGGGAAGGGGGACGTCACCCTTCAGTCGCGATTTGGCAGCGGTGAATAGGTTCGTCTTTGATGCGGCTTTGTCCTGCAGTTTCTCCTCCCACTTGTCCATTCTCTGTACCTGGGTGAGCCTTCAAACCAGTCTGTTTTGCATATTGAACATACGGTGGAGGGTGAGCTTTTTTGTTGTGTTTGCTATCTTCCTCAGTTTGTTCGTGGTTTATTTCATATCACAGGAGCTTACTGTTTTTGGGAAATATTGTTTTCTCCACAACGAAAATACCGACCGCCATCTAAAATGTCCTGGATGGCGTTCGTTATCAATGAAAGCCAGAAAAAAAAGATTGTGAAAAGCAAGTATGACTCTTGCACTTACACTTTTATAACAATTTTAATGCGATAAATGAATTTTTCTACGACTGTCAGGGAATATCACATTGTGCAATCGATACCGATTAGGAAACGTAGCACATTGTGCAACCGTAGGAAATAAAACCATTCCCTACTCGTTGCCTAGTAACCCGTGGAAAATGGTTTCATCTCCTATGGTGTGCTACATTTACACCCAATAACGATTTATCGATTACACGATAGTGATATTAATTGACAATCGTAGAAAAAGTATAGTGTAAAACTCGCATGAATTGCTGCACACGCCTTCGGCTCGTGCTGCAAACCTTCATACTCGTAGAAAATGAGTATCATTCTATGCTTGTTGTACAATATACTATTTCCACACTTCCTGATATTGAATAAAATACCTTTCTCCCTTTTTACTCATTGCATTGTGCATTTGCCGCGAGGAAACCGCATAGTCGAACAAAGCTGGATTTGTTTACATTGAAATGAAAACTCATAATTTTCGAATTATACACAGATAAATAAGCAAAATGAATTAAAAAACCGTAGAAGATTTACGATGTAGACATGTTTGCTTGTATTATACTGTAGACTGGCTAATATGCCAACATTTCTAGAATTTATATCCAGAAATTTATTTTTCATGTTCTTTCAAAAATGTATCCATTCATCAGGCTCGTGTGGTGCATTCTACTGATCTTGGCCTATATTATAGTCGTATGTGCGCTCTGAAAATAATGTAATTACTGTCGGGAATTCATAATTTGTTCGGTGACGGGTGCATGACGAAATAATTGCTCTAAATGTGTCTAGGTATTTTGAATGCAAGTTTCCTACGTTCCTGAAATTGGCCTATTATGAAAATGCTCAAGAAGCAAATGTATGAGGAAAATATTTTTGATTATTAGAAGTGAAGATATTTTCATTATATTCACTGTACTTCTAAATTTGAGTATGCTCCCTGTAAGAAAAAGTAAAATGGATGATAATAATTAACGCATGGTGAGAAAACTGGCTTATTTTGTTTCTGCCTTTATTTTGCTTTGATCTGTGTAATTTGGTTGTCGTATTTCTGTGGCAAAAAAAAAATGAATATTTCTCTTATTTTTTAGCATCTGGAAATGGATATTGATCGCATATCGTACATTTTTGGAAGCTTTGCTAGAAGACGCCAAAGCCAAGACGAACGGTCTTCTAGTAAAAGACGTTCTGTGGAACCAATCCGAATATCGCATGAAAGATCTAGGTAAGTGTATAACAACTTATCAATCACAAAACAACGGAAAACTTTTCACCCTAATCCAGGTCCAGCCCTCTGAATAGTAGAAAACCATCAGTCGTATCTACTCGTGCTAAGAGCGTCATAGGCCCGCCATTTGAAGACAGCAGATTCAAATGTCCACTGTGTAAAAACCAGTTTGTAGAACCACGGGTACTGCCATGTCTTCATACATTTTGTTTGAAATGTCTTGATGATTTGGAGAGAAACCATTATTCTCCATGGTATGATGACGATTCTGATGGTAAGATTTATAATCCTAAGTTTTACATGCCTGCATGATTCATTATGTATTGGCGCGTTTCACTTGCTGTTCAGTCCATCAACTCCACCATTATTACATTTACACAAAAAAAAAAAAATTTCTAGTTTTCTTTTGTATTGCATTATGGATGTTTCAAGACCTTTTAATCAATTACCTAATTCCATTTAAAATGTAATACTAACCTCCACCTATCTATAATAAAAGCATTTCATCTGTTCGATGAAAAGTATTTCACACATGTTAAGCGTTTCGACAGACAAAGCAGATATGTTTCGACATCAATTCCAGCCATACTATTCATCTTGTTTAAGTCAGTGTGGAAAGTTTTTATTATGTCGTAAACTCCTAGAAGCATTTTTGAAACATTTTCCTTGATGTTATCTTGTGAATAATGTGGATACAATGTTCTCTTTTCAAGAATATTATCAGTCAATAAATCAGAGATGTTTTAGATTTTACAGTGTTTAGAGAATAATCTACCCGTAGCCAACATCTCCAATAACAGTCATATGGGATCGATCATTGTTTTTAAACGTAAAATAAGGCGGGACGATGAAAGACAATATGAATATGTAGAATGTTTAAAATTTAACAGATAAGTTTTTATAAATTAACACATTCCGTTGTGCTGCTCTATTTTTCTAGCAGAAAGCTTTAGATCTTAGGAAACATACCTAGGTTAAATTTTTGAAATTACATTTTTCACAACTAACTCAAACTTGCTCTCTATGTGCTTCGAGATTGGGTTTTTCATCTAGTGTAATTCCTAGAAATATGACCTCATACATCAGTCTTGAAGGTCCCTCCTAATTATAGGTACACCAGTTTTCGATAATATTCAGCGGCCTTGGCATTTTGGTGAATACATGGGCAGCCTATGTACCTAAGTAAGTGTGAAGTTCACACAGTTCGTTCTTTTGAGATTTTAATACTCCCGTTGGAAAACAGTTTCTGATTAAATATGAAACCTGATCTACCTGCGGTCCAATAGGCATACGTCATTCGATACATGCCACTGTGTTACGACGTCACTAATACATCTTTTCGATAGTGTTAGATCGATCAGTTATATCTTCTTTGTATGGTGACGAAAGTAGACCCATTTCTGGTGTTTAGTTCATTGATAGCCGTAGCAATTTATTAGCAAATCACCGCGTTTGTTGATGTCGGTACTCCAACAAATTGTGTGGTGTGCATTGGCAGCGCACTCAATTATCAGCGCTCTGAGCGGGGAGGGGGTGGTGGCTTCCCTTGTTGGTCATTTGGAAGGTATGCTGATGCTCTGGATATAAATGAGACTAATTATTTATCATTACTTCTTGTTGATGAAGCTGAAAAGATATGAAAATGCAGTTCTACAAAGAGCTCTGAACAACGCTAAAGTTGGTAATCTTAGCTTAAGGGCAGCTTTAAAGCGATTAAAAATCGACAAATCTATGTCAATTTACCAGATTTTTTGGGTATGTCGCCACACTCTGAAAAAAAAAATATTAGTAAACAATAAAATCCAACATAATCAAACGTTTCGGAAGCGAATCGGCTTCCGTCGTCAGTGGAACCTGAAAAAGAAACAATTAATTCAAATTTTAAAAAAATTCTCCGTCTTATTGTGATTTCGCAGTAAAAATTGTTTTTTTTTTACACAAATTCTCAAAAACACAACAAACAAGCATTTTTAAAAAACTACCGTTAATTAAGAAGGATACTACTTTTACTTTTTGTTTCTCAGTGATTTATTAGTTACCCTAAGAAATTTTGGAAGGTACCTAAAAAATGCTGTTCATTCAAATGATCATAATTATTTCTTACTCTAATCTACAGGGTCTTCACAAGTTTAAAAAAAAAAACAATTTATTCAGAAAACTCAAAAAAATCTTCGAATAGAATGCCTCTTTTATTATTTCAAGATATTTATTTATTTATTTCAAATTATTATTTTTCAATGAAGTACCTTCCGTGAAACGGGGCTATTCGAGACAAAATTTCAACATTTCCACGAATACCTTTTTTTCTAGGTAACATAAAATAATGAACCAGGTATACACTTTTGGACAAATAGAACTAAGCACCACATTTGCCTAGAATACTAGTCCCCCTTTCCAAGTAGGAGGGGATATATATTTTTTTAAAGCCTTGGGGGTGGAGCTATTTGGGATTATTAGCAAATTGTGTTCAAGCTTGAATAGAGTAATATCAATTTTCAAGGCTTCTTAGAGCACCCAAAATGATGTTTAAAAAAAATAAAACATTTATTTCATCGGTTGTAGCAAATGAAAAAAAAAATAAGAACAATCATTTGACAAACTAACAGAAAATTAGGTTTGTTGTTAAAAGACGAGATCAATCCCCTAATAGCAAAATTATGGCTTGAATTGTTGTCCTTTCCGACAACTAGACATTCTGCTTCGATAGTTTCACCAAACAATAAGTGTTTACTGTTTGGTTTCGCACCATTTTCATAGCTTAGAGACAAAAGAATCATTTGTACGACCAGTCATATATCTGATTCACACCTCGAGGTATAAAACCTCAAATTACTCCAACCAGAAAAATAGCTTCTAAAAAATCCAACATTGTGTAACAAAATATCTACGATATTTGAGATGAGTCATCTACAGTCATCTGACAATTAGTTTCAAACTTATCATATCAGTATCAGTCCAATTCCGAGAACGGAAAGTTGGACACTATATTTACTACTTCCATTTTCACATGTTCTTGAAATCCACCCCACTCTTCCAAAATTTAATACATTGATTTAATACTGCATTTTGAACCGCATCACAACGCTCGCTCTAAACATGCTACCCCATGGTGCCGTATGCCGTACGCACATTTTGGCTAGGGGTGCATCTGTTGCGTCAGCTTTATTAAATGATTTTTTCTTTTCGTGATGTCCCAAATAGCACTGTGAGTACCAAATAGCCTCATTCTACGGTACCTAATTTTAAAATGTCTATAAGTAACTTGAAAACTACGAATTTTAGCTATAGTGTGAATCTTAAGAGAGGTTTGTCTAGAATCATTATCTCGAATAAAAAAGGGCATTCTATCTGGAAAAAAAACGAGTTTTTTTTTGAAAAAATACATTTTCGTTGTTTTTTATGATTTGTGAAGACCCTATAGATTGTCATGAAAAATGATTATGATTTTTTGAATAACCAGAATTTTTTAAAGGTTTCCAGTAGTTTCCACATAATTTCATTGTTTCAACGTTAATATTCCTGAGATTCAAAGCGTCAAAGTAAAAACCTAACCCTTTTAACTTCTATTTTTTTTCTCAAAAAGCAAATTTCTTCAAAACGGTCAAAGATGGCTATAGATATCATGTAATAAACTGATTCATATTTTGAAAAAAAAATCTGGATGTGGAATGAGCATGAAAAATGATGAGGCTTGCCATTAAGGAGGTTGGTAGCTTCTTCCGGCATTACCGAAAGTTGTAAAAAACTGCAACTATTTAAAAAAATAGTATATTATTCAAAGAGCGGAAAATGGTGAATATCACTCAGGAGGATGCAGTTTGTGATCATCTGAGTGAGTAATATCCATTTCCCGCGAGTAGAATACTATACTTTTTTCATGATTATTCAATAATTGTTCACTTTAATTTTTATAAGCGTATCATTTTTACTTTCCCATTAACGGCTAATTATTGCTTCTTTAAAAGAAAGACCCTGCTAGAAATAATTCAACAGCTTGATTATCATCACTAATTCGTCTATTGTTTCCATACATCTAGTTATTGAATCCAAAAATAAACAAAAAATGATGAGGGGTCCAGTTCATTTATCTATAAATATCCAACTTCCCCCTTTGTTGGGATTCAACTGTAATAATATGTACACATAAATAGCATTACTCATGATTTCCATCAAGTTTATGCTAATCAAGGAAATATTATTTTAATATATTGATTATTCGACCAATCAAACATTTTTACTAATTTAGAAGTGCGACAACTCTCTTTCTCGATAATTCTTTTTTGCATTTAGCAGAAATCAGATACCTACCTTTTTTTCTTGATTTTTGAATATATCTTATAGTTGACCTACATGCTATAGGGCGTGCTTCTGTATGAACTGTATTCCGAATCTTAACAGATAGGTAATTTTATACAGGTTGTTTCGCATAAGAACCGTATGGGGGGAATATTATAACTTAACGGAACTTTCCTATAGTATAAGTTGCACACCTAAGAAAAGAATTCGATTTTGGTGAGAAGAAACAGCCTTTACATAAAAAAGCATAGGTACCCTAGGTTCCTGATCAACTAACTATGTTTATGATTTGGATTTGGAACGGTACTGGCATTTTTTCATTAAATGTAGGATAATAACTTTGCGACATAGTTCAAACTCATTGTTCCAAATTATACAGTGTGGAACAGCCAAATAGAATAAATACGATAACTAATGAATGGAGAAGTTTTCGAAAATACGCGCGGACACGTCGATTGTACATTATTTCCAGCAAAACATTTTATCCAGAGGGTGTGTCATCTAACAGTGGCTTATACCAACTTTGTTATTTTAAATACAACACCCAGTATATTATTCAATTTTTGGATTGTATTCGAGGTATTAATTGTACTATATCCTATAGCTATCTTTAACAGTTTTGGAAATATAAAATGTTTATAGATTTATTGCAAAAATGAAAATTACAAAAATGAAATTATTTGATGACAGAAACTCGCTATAACACACTAAAAAATGGGTACATGTCAGTAAGTAGAACTGTCCGATTCTCAATAATGTGAAAAAATAAAAAATCAAAAAGTGAGGTCTGACAACTACTACTGTCACACACATTTTTTAATATTTCCATATCAGTAGTGAATAGAAACAAACGCTGAAATGGTTTTCACTCACTTTCTCATAATCAAGATAAATGGGAGAGAGGTATTGACTGTGTTCTAGCTTTTTTTTTCACTTTTTCAATTAATCTGAAACACTGAATATTTCCGAATAAGACATTGTTAACAACATACGTCTAGAATTGAATAATATACACGCTATTGTAATCAAAATAACAAAGTTGGTATCAGCCACTGCTACATGACACACCCTGTATAAAAGATTTTGCTGGAAAAAATGTACAACAAAAAATATCAATCGACGTGTCGAAGTGTTTTTTCGAAAAGATCCCCAAAAGTTATCGAATTTATTCCATTTGGTTGTTCCACATTGTAGATCTTTGAGAATAGAACTTATAATTGGATTTTTTTATCCTGTGAATTTATTTCATTATTGTTTTCCAAAGAATTCCTCAAAAAACGCAAAGACGATGAAAAGAGAAATATTACAAAAAACTAGGCAATCACTTTCCAATATTTATCAATATCCTTCATTTTTAAGGATGTAACGTACACTGGACTTGATTGTAACAAATTAGATGAAAATTATGGACAAAGGACAACAAATGAAACGAAAAGACGCAAAATAATAAATACCATCAACAAATCGAGCCTTCAAAACAAATGCCCACGTTCAATCCATTTTGTTCAAGCTTTTATTTTGAATTTGATTTCAACATCTCACAAAATATTACATTGTTCGTAGCGATTTCTCCCATTCCCTTAGGTTCAGAGTAGATATTTTGTAACATTCGATTGATCCCTACTGATGCATACATGGAACAGTTCAAGAACATTGATTTTAAACAAACTATGGACATAAGTGGATCAAACATCTCTGGATATCTCGTAACATCTATTCTTTCATTGTTGGTTATAAAAAATTCCATCGATCGTATATAGTCTAAATTAAATGAAATTAATCTGCTCTCTTTTCGCTTTCTATTCTGAATTTACGCTTTTTTGTAATCCTTATAGATATTCTAACATCTTCGCTTAATTTTCATCAATAACGCTTTTTTACAAAACTATTTTCACAACATTTTAGAACTGTTAGTTGTCATTATAATTTTCTTGACGAATTTGAAATGAATGTAATAAATTTATTTTCAAATGAACAAGTGCATGCTTTTCATCAAATTCAATCCTTCATGAAACAACCTTCAAGTCTTTTTTCATCTGGTTGTTCTTGACAAATGATAATTAATAATAGCAAAAGATAAATTCATTGCACATGCTCATGTTCGCCAATGCATCCAGCTGAATAAATGTTTTCTCATTTCATACATTTAATACTTCAAACGAATTCATGCAGACTAGTCTTTCGGCAGCCAACACAAAATAGTAAGTTTCATAGATCAGTAAACACACATACATCAAGGGACTTTTCATGAGTGAAATACGTGCTCAACTTCAGTCAAAAGAGCAGCAATAAATCTGTTTACCCCGAATACATTTTATAACCCTTTTCAATCCAACTGGAACTAAACAGCGCCATGCATCCCGACTCTAAAAATACCCTGGAAAATCCGCAGGAATTTATTATTGTGGTAGGGCTTCTTTGATGGATCTGTAGCCGGTTAATTAAAAGACTAATAGGATTTATTTCATATGTGGCTTCCGGGACTTTTCCAGACGGATAAAAATCTCGTAAAAATACTATTAGGGTTGAATAAGCATCCCGGAGTGCAAGCGATATCCAGGAAATATTTTCGGCTGATTGATATAGGATTAAGGTGCGGATGCTCCGCGGCTTTTACGACGTTGATAGAACTATTCGTCATGTGGAACAAGATGATTTACTGAGAAGTGTTATTTATTATTTCTTGCCTAATTTGAAATGCTAAATGATCTCCTTGGTTCATGAATTATTTATGCTACTAATTATTTCTACAGGTTATTGACCTTTGATGATGGTGTACTCTAGTTTATGCCAATATGTTTTTATAGATAGATAGAGCTTTATTTATCAAAAGATAATATTAACAATCTCACTTTTGAAAGCTGGAACCGTGGCTGCCCGCTCCCGCTTATGGGAACGTTCACTGTAATCCATTAATGGAGTACAGTGAACGTCTCCATAAGTGGGCAGCCACGGTTCCAGCTTTTTCGTTCGCTTATGGGAGGTGTCCGCTTAAGCGAAAATTTTATCAAATGTCTCAAAACCACCGAATATTAACTAAAGAGGTTCACTCGTCGTGAAAAGTGGCTCCGAATTACCGCATTCCCAGTCCCGCTCTGGTCCCAACATCATACCAGGTTTCGCCGATCGGAAATCCCGGCTGAGATACGTCGTTGGAGTTTCGTACACCGCTTGGAAATCGATAGCCTTTTTCCAACTTGTCCCCTCGTAAAACCTGTTCTGGGTAGGTTTTCGGCCGGATTTTCTTTATGATTTTAGGAATTTCGGCAAATCGCTTTGGAGACATGATTTTCAAAAAAGCCTACAGGGAGTGAACCAACTGTATATTCTATAAACTGTGTTAAAACATAATTTTTTGGAACTGAGAAATTTGGCCGTTTAAGGGGTATAATCACTTATTAGAGCTGCCCGTCAAGGGAGCTTTCACTGTATTTACAGAGTTTATCAAATTCATACTATACAGGGTGTTCCGGTGATCATGTTACAAACTTCTAGGGTAGATAAAACACGAAAATGAGAAAAAAAGTTCATATGAAGATGGGTCCGGAAACGCTTCCTTCTTTACCCAAATACCCCCTGGTTTGTACGCCCTTGGTTAAAGGTGACAAAATCCGGAACTCTCAAATTGATGAACCTACCAACTAGATTTCATGTCTCAAAATTGGTGGCGATAGCTACAGTAGTATCGAAGCTATAAAACGAAGAGTAATTTTTGAAGGTCATTTTCGAAGTGCCCTAGCTCTCTGAGGAAGCGTTTCCGGACCCATGTTCATATGAACTTTTTTTCTTATTTTCGTGTGTTTTATCTACCCTAGAAGTTTGTAACATCACTGGAACACCCTGTATACAATACATATAAGCAACGATATTAGCAAAATCAATAATATCTAACCGATAAATTGCAAAGAAATGGATAATTAATAGAGCTTGCTGATCTTGGGATGGGATGGGAATCAATTGACAAATCAAATATTGTGGCAAGAGGTTATTCATGATTTTATGAATGAATATTATCATGGTATGCAAATAAATAAACTCATCAATTTTTAACCATGTCAAACACTCAGTCTTCAGAGCCACACTAAAATACCTATAACAACACATTATCACTCTCAGCCTTATTTTGAATGATTTGTGATCGCTCAAAACTAGCTTTGGACCAACCTGTATAAATTAGAGATGAACAGTAATGAAAAATGTGGTAGAACCAGGTATTGAAAACTGTAAATGGCGAAACTTTTCTCGGAAACCCAATTTTTTACATATACAGGGTGGTCCAAAAGTAATGGGACATACGGTAACAGCAGATTCCTCACACAAAAATATTGTGATCGACCTCAACTTGAATTCCGAAAGTTGATATTAGGAGAGAACAAAGTTGAATTTCAATTTTTGATTTTTTCAAATAACTTTTGAAATAATCAAGTTATTTTGATGAAATTTCGTATATGAGGGTTGTTTGACATGCTAAATTCATTTCTGGCCTTGGTATTGGTCTTACATGTAGGGGGCACCACTTACACATCTCTCAACTCATTCAAATAGTTTTAACTTTTTTATACGCCCTCGAACATTTTTTTTTAATTGAAAGATTGATTTCTCCGTTATTTTTACGTGAAAAGGTATATCATGTAAAAGTGGATAGGGGTAACCTTTTTCAAGATATTTGCCCTTAAAGTAATCCATGCAAAGTGGTTTCGAATGGACATTTTTCACAATGAACGTCGAAAACGCCGTTGTCACGGTAATTTTGACAAGTGTCCCTATGCTCAATGTTTCCTAAAAAAAAAACAAAAAAAAAATTGAATAATTTTTCAAAAAGAAATCATTTTCTTCCGTAAAAAATGTAGAATTGGATTTTTTTTTATCAAAGAACATTGACCATTCAAGCTAATGTGAAAATTACCATGATAACGCCGTTTTCAAAGGCTCCTATGTTTGATTCCAAAACTTTCCATTTGGAACCACATTGCATTGATTACTTCAAGTCCAAATATCTTGAAAAAGGTTACTCCTAGGAACTTCTACAAGGAATACCTTCTTTATGTAAACAAGATGGAGAAGTCATTTTTCCAATTTGAAAAAAATGTACGAGTGCGTACAAAAAAGTTCTGACTATTTGAATGAGTGAAAAGGTGTGTTAGTGGCGCCCCCTACAAGCAAGAGCAATTCCGTGCTCAGGTTTGAATTTTGCATGTCAAATAATCCCCATATACCGAATCTCATCAATATGCTTTGATTATTTCGAAAGTTATTCAGATAAATAAGAACATTGACACCCTGTATCTCTGTTGATATCAACTTTCGTAATAGACAAGTTGAGGTCTATCGCAATATTTGTGTGTGAGGAATATGCTTTTACCGTATGTCCCATTACTTCTGGTCCACCCTGTATAGTTAATATGGCTGTTGAATTTCAGCTCCTGCTCCAATACAAAACCAAGATATTTATGAAGAAAAATGATTGTATTATTCAAGTACAGGGTGTTTCCGTATATTTCGTCTGCAGACTAAGTCGCTTATTATGCAAGATAGATAGGGACTTTAAATACAAAGTTGGTAGGTATTAACATGAACCGCCAGAAAAAAATATTTTTTTGTATACCGGGTGCACGAGAAAAGTGTGGCAGACACAACTTGCATGTTTTTAAATGGAACACCCTATATATTATTTTATAAGCAAATAGACATGATTTTTCTGATCTCAAAAATATACAACATGTAGGCACTCCTTCCAGCTGTTTTGAAAATATTTGAGTTTTAAAGTTGGTTTTTTGGTATTGCCAAATTGTAGTATCTATGACTACAATAATTTTATGGATGTTATTAATAGTGCGTTTAGCAGTTCAAGATGCTCGTGATTCTCTCAATGACCACACTGAATTTATTTTGAGTGCTTTGGCGAAGTTGGCCCTTACAAAAAATGTGTTGTGAATAATGGCGGGCATATTCAATAGTTATTGCATTATATGGTATCAATTTATTAATAATATAATATAATTCACTTGTTTCAGATTATTGGAAAGATAGAAATTAATTAATAATGTTCAAACAATTATTGTAGTCATAGATACTACCACTTGGCAATACCAAAAAACCAACTTCAAAACTCAAATATTATGAAAACGGCCGGAAGAAATGCCTACATGTTGCATATTTTTGAGATAAAAAAAATAATGTCTATTTCATTATAGAATAATCTGCCACACTTTTCTCGTGCACCCGGTATACAAAAAAATATTTTTTTTTGGCGCTTCATGTTAATACCTACCAAATTTGTATTCAATCTATCTTGCATGATAAGCGAGTTAGTTTGCAGACGAAATATACGGAAACACCCTGTACACAAGCAGCAGGATTACATTGATCTTTTCTGATGATGCTATTTTTTCCGGACTTTCATCTTTCATTTGGCGCATTGTAAAATCAACTCGGTACTCAGTATTGTGAAAATGGAAGTTCAACTGCTGTTATTCTAATATTTGTTGTTTTCATACTTTACGAAATAGACAATATAGTTGCTCCGTATAAACATGGAGAAGTTCATTAGTTGCGAATAAAACCTGACATGATTTATTTTGAGTTTTTAAAAGCAATAATCTTTGAATGGAATGAATGGATGGAATGGATTTTCTGGAACGTCAATGATTTATCCTATCATTATTGTCTTCTATGATTTATGTTTACTATCAGCTGGCTCTACTTCTTCTACTTCTTACAATAATTTATCTTTGCTTTTGAATTTTTGATATTTTGTCTCGAAGTACCTATAGGTATAAAGGTATAGGGCTATTATCGAAACGCTCATTTATCTTTCATGAGATTCAATGTCAAAATTAATACTCCTATACAAAGTTCAATGAAACTGTTTTAATTTGACATCAGAGAAAATCCATTTCCACTTACATATACCGCATATCATTGTTGGCTGGAATGTCCTGGGCGGAATTTGATGGGGTCGTCGAGGAACTTTCTTGGTTTCTCGATAATTGAGTGTTCTGTTCTTTTTCATTCCTCTGGAAAGACAGTGTTTTCCAGAAGAAAAAATGAATCATAGTTTACAAAAAGCTCACATCACTTCTTAACACAGATGGTATATTGTCTGGCCGTACTCAGTGCCCTACGGAAGCTAACGTCACATTGCGAAAAGGGCTTCTTTGCAAACTTTGGGTAAATGTCCTTATTTTCTGCAAATAAAGCAGCAAGTTTAACTTAACCCAAACCAAACTTACTTTGAAATGCCCAATTGATTGCGGAATTACAGGATACAATTGATCTCAGTTGATCTTGAAAATAGTTCGATACAGCATCTTTAACAGGCACCAGCGAGCAGCTTGACAGAATAATAGGGTCAAGCCAATACCTCAACAATATTCTGAATTCATAAATGGATAGAAGGATAATTATTCAATTATTCTGGAGAGAGACCTGTAGAAAGAAGTTTCTGGAGGCGTTTCGCAGGGCGCCGTCTTCGGAACTACCATGTGACAGTGTATTACGAGGGAATGAGCCTGCCTACGCCAAATGGAATCGTGGTATTTTGTTATGCTGTCGATTTGGTGGTGTTCGTAGCTTCTCGGACCTCCGGCAACATGATTGCTAAAGCAGACCGCACTTTTGATCTTGTATTTTCAGCACCATCCTTGATTGCTCCTGAAAAAGAACAAAGACATTCTACTCAGATTCAAAAGAAAGACCGATGCGATAAAGTTCAAAAGGCAAAACCAGGGATCTGTTGAATAACTTAAGACTCTAAACTGCCTCTCCAAAATATTCGACTGCACCGAAACAGCGGACTCAGACGATGGTGTGTTAGAGTGAAATCCTATATGGTGCAACACATTGGACTTTTAAAACATGCTTAGAAGTGAACAAGTGGAGCCTTGATAAATAAGGATAAAGCGCAGCATTACTCTTAGAGCGTGTTCTGGTTTTTGCACTGTTTCAGGTGCACCTGCTATGGTTATAGCTGGTCTCATTCCGCTGCACCTATTGGCAAAAGAGATGAGAAGAATATTCCAGACCGGTGCAGTCCCCGCAGCCCAAAACGGATGGGGCGGGAGAGCTGAAGAAATGACAGGAGGAGTGGCAAAACAAGTGACCTGGAACAGGCGCTTTAATCGGTATATCCGGTCCGGTCGTAGCAAAATGGGAAATGGGAAACTAAATCCTACGAACTTACTCAGTTCCTCTCAGGCCACGGCACATTCACGTATAGGTATAAAAAGAAGATATGAAATCTGCATGAGTTGCGGTGCAGCTGTAGATGACGCAATGTGTTTGAGTGTTTCCAATGGGCGGTTAAGCATCAAAACTTCCACTCCGACTTAGGAGAAATAAATGCAAACAACGTAATCTACCTGATGCTCGATAGTGATCATGAAGGGCATAAAATAATCGGTTTCAATAAAGAAAGATTGGAGTTAAGCGCTTAGGCTGATGCGGAGAAATCGTAAAATCTTGAACAACACTCAAGATCATACCGGCTCCTGTCTGAGGAGATGTTCTTTAGGGATGAGTCCAGATCAGAGCGGCAGGGAAACAAAACGGAGGGGTCTAGTGGATAGGGGCTGACACCGAGTCCCACACCTTTGGGTGCCTACATGCGCCTCAGGTGAAAGGCGCGTAAAAAGCATTCTCTGTCGAAAAAAAAGGTTGGAGCGCCCTGGAAATTTGAAGCAGTCAGTCAAGTATCTACTCTTATACATACAAATATACTCTTCATCATGCCAAATTATTGTATTCATTCTGAACATTTGATTTATCAAGTCAACAATTGATAGCTTCTTTTTCAAAGAAGATAATACGAAACGTTGTAGGTTTTATCAGAGCATTTTTACATTGAATCTTATGGAACAAAAAGGAGTGTTGCACTTTCTATGTAACTGAGTATGTGGGTACTTACTGTCGGTATCCGGGGTTAGAATACAATAATTCAGAACATATGTATCCTTCGATATCTCTAACGCGAAGCAAATCATAATCATGGCTCTCCTCTGTATGACTATACAACATTTCGACACCGACTTCACCAAATAGCGAAAATATAGGGGGTGTACTATTCGTCTTGAATGCGATATACTGTATAAAAGGACGAAGATAGACTAGATCAAATAATTTGACTAAACATTATTTGTAAAATAACGAAAGCAATGTTATAGATTGACAAAGTATGTAAT
Organism: Orchestes rusci; assembly: GCA_958502075.1. Taxonomy (NCBI): domain Eukaryota; kingdom Metazoa; phylum Arthropoda; class Insecta; order Coleoptera; family Curculionidae; genus Orchestes; species Orchestes rusci. The sequence goes on along the minus strand of OY293310.1, from coordinate 14,324,485 downwards.
TGATGAAGGATGACAAATTATTACATCTGGCCATAAGCAGCAACGTCGTAAAATTTATATTGCGGAAACGTCTCTACATAAATTTGAGAAGAACAAGATTGTTCACAGACATTACATCAAAGATTTGAATCTGTTGTGATGTGAACAAAAAAAAATGACGTTCTGATGATAATCAATGGTCTAACTAATTTGTCGTTTTGAAAATGATATTAATTGAAACTGGATTTTTGTTACCTATCTGTAATGGTGGTTGGACTGAATTAGGCCTTTGTCTCACTCACTACTTAACCATTCAAAACACGTTCACTGCAGACTTATATCGAATACATCACCCCTACGGCTGAAATTTGTTTTTGGGAAATGATGAAACTCTAGATCAATACTACCATGAAAGTTGAATTTAAAATCAAAATATTCTACCAGCGATGTCAAAAAGGCCAAGACGTCTTTCGACGTTAGCAGTCTCCCATAACATAAAATTGAATCATTCCAGTATTTGCTTTAGAGAGATACGAATTGATGAGAACGTCTTAAATCATTTATTAAAAAGTGAAATCTTATGTCCAAGAACAAAAACGAACTTCTAAATTATCGTGATACATACTAAAAACCAATAAAAAAACGAACTTGGACTATGAAATTTTTCTGTTTATTTCACTCCTTTGACGAACGTACAACGCTTCTGCTCGGAGGCTAACAAAAGAATATATAGCTATAATATCTAAATTTAACAATGGTGTCGAAAAACGTCATGCACCTTTCACTGGCGCATGGCGTAGCGATTATTATGTTTACAACAGTGAAAAGGACATTTAAAGATTAAATGGGATGGTTATTGTGACGACATGTTGGGAGTGATCCGCAACCCTGCAGGCCAATCGATCGGCCAATGATTATGGGTTACCAAAGAACAACTGGTAAAAAATTCAGAATTAAACAGAATCGGAAGGAACTGACCAATCGATCCGCAAATTTTTTTGGATGATTGTGGACTACCAAAGAAATACTGGTGAAAAATTCAGCCTTAAATGAATAATAATGAAAAAAACAATCTTTAATGCATACCTATTGGGGGAGTTCCGTCACCCCCTTGGAATCGTGATCAGGGCAAACCCTTTCGGATGACATTCAATTTGGGTCCGTGGAACATTCTCTTAAAAAATACGCCTTAACTAAATCATCACTGAAAAATGTCACTGGCTCTCCTATCATCAGAATGAAGGTATCTCCAATTTTGTTTTTTCGTCAGATTCAGTAGTGGCCCAGTAAAGTTGTCGTCGGCTTATAGGGGTCGACAAAAAAAAATCCAAACAGAAAGATACTTTCAGGGATGCTTGAGGGCTGCCTCCTGAGCTTCCCACCAAAAAATCTGACTCGAAGTCATGGTAGGTTTTGCGCAGAAGAGGTGGTTCCCTAAACAGTAAAGTGACCTGAATAAAAGTTATAGAGGATAAAGAACTGAACAACTTTGCCTCATAAATATTTTTGACAGCTCCAAAACTTGATGAGTCACAAAACATCAAATGTCAAAATTCCGCTGGCAAAAGAGCATTATTTGTTTACCAAAAAATAACCTTATTCAAAGTTTTAGAGAATCAAAGGATGTACAACTTTTTCTTTTAGAATTTTTCATGATCTTCACCGCGTAATGACTTACACCGCTTTTTTTCACCGCGACGTTTTGGTCACATTAAACGTAACTCGTTACCTAACAGAGATAATAAAGACTTATATAGAGCAAACTTGTAGAGAATTTAATCTACTTAAATGTTTATCAAGATCATTTATTTGAGAAAAAACGTTTACGGGACCTTCTTGTGATATCCAAAATGTTTGTCAAAAAAAAAAACGGTGTACATCGTTTAGCGGTAGAGATCATGAAAAATGTTATGAGAAAAAGCTGTTCACCCTTTGATTCTCTGTAACTTTTATCAAAGTGATTGAAAAAAAGTTTCTCCTGTTCAGTAGACAGCTTAACTTTGTCATTTGATGCGCTGTAACTCGTTAAGTATAAGAGCTATAAAAAAATGTTATGAGGAAAAGTTGTTCAGTTCTTCATCGTCTACAACTTTTTTGAACGTATTTTTTTTTCTAAAAAAATGTTTAGGAAACCACTTCTTTAGCAAAAAACCTACCAGCAGTTCGAGTCAGATCTTTTGGTTAGATACTCAGGACACAGTCCTTAAGCAACCCTTAAAATATCTTTCTGTTTGGATTTTTTTTTTGGAAAACCGACACCTTTACTGGGCTATAGCCAAGACAATAATTCGACAACAGTTTTGGACTTACCCGTTGAAAGAAAATTTGATTTTCTTTCTAAAATGTTTCTTTGTTTTATTCTGTCGAAAAAAAAGATTGTCTTCAAGAGCAATCTCGTAAGGTAAGTTAAATCGAGATGTTCCTCTCAATTTCAAGATTTCTTTCATCTGTATTTATTCAACAATGTTTCTTTATTCAAGGAGTCAAGTCCAATAGCTCCAATTCAAGAAAAACCAGCTCTGGTGGTTCGGGAGGATCCGGTTATGGAAGTGAAAAACCTGATGACAGATCATCAAGAGGCATTTGTTGTCCCACCTGTGCTTCCCGCGTTGAAGTGCCTCAAGAAGGAGTACGATATTTCCCTCCTAACTATTCTGTTCAACATCAAATGGTCCTGGCTACATTAAATTCAAGAAATACTCATCTATTGTGTGATATTTGTCAAGAAGATGTGACGGTAATTTTTCAACTATAGTGATCTTTTGAATCGTTTCATTTCAATTTGTTTAATTAGGCTGTATCCAGATGCATGGAATGTGCATTGAGCTTCTGCCAACAGTGTGAAGAACTTCATTTAAGACAAAAGTCATCAGGTTTGCATGAAGTTTTGTCTCTGGATGATGCTCGTAAAAAAGGTATCACAAAGATACATAGACAAGTGATGTGTATGTCACATCCAGAAGCAGAATTGGTTATCTTTTGTTCTACTTGTTATCAGGTACTATACCTACATTTGTTTAATTATTTCGTTGTGTTTTGATCCGTAAACCTTTTCAGGTTGTTTGTAAAGAATGTAATATATTATATCATAAGAATCATATTTGTGAACCAGTCAGCAGAGTCGCCAAGACGCATATAGTTAGTTTACGAATGGCAGCTGAAAAAGCAAAAGCTCTTGTTGAAAAATCAGCTTTAGATACAAGTATTCTTAATTCAACTTCTAAACGTATTGAGGCTGATTGTTGTAAAGTAACGTGGTCAACATCATTTAATATTTGTATATTATAAAAATCAATTTCAGATCCAATCAGAAGTTGAGAAATTTATCGAGGAATATATAAAATCCATTGAAGAACATAAAAGTGGCCTTTTAGAGCAAATACGCCAAATAAGGGAAGATAAAATGCAACAAATTATACAAGAGAAGTTACGACTGCAAAAGAAAATACGCGATGCACGTGATATAGCATATTTTCTGGATGACCTCCTCAGTGAAGGTACCGATGTGGAAGTATTGAGTTTTATTAAACCAATAATTAACAAAATAGAAGCCTGTGATAATCTAGAGCCTAGTCCTGAACTTAAATATTCCGATAGTATCCAATTTCTTCCAGAAGAAGATGTAAAAGATTCAAATAATGTGTTCAAAGTGTATGGTGTGTTAACTACGCAGAGTATCTTGGCAGAGCATTGCAGAATTGATCCCAAAGGTGAGTCTGCTTGATTGAAGTTTTATACTTTGATGATTATTATTCGTGGAGATCCGGTCTGAACGTTGAATAAATAATTACTTTTTTTTCATTTAATCAACAAGACCAAGTCAGGCAACGACAAGTAATTTTATTGTGATACAATCCATACAAAAATATTCAAATTCATTGATAATATGTTCATATATTATTCCTGAACATCTCTATTGTTGTTGTTCAAGAACCGGACTATTCTCTACCGATTTTCATTGCAGCCAGTGGCTTATTGTGCTGCCCCAACCTCACCGGTCTAGACCAGTCCTGTCCCTTCAATCAGGTCCAATAACTTACCAGTAAGTTTTTCATGGGAGAGTGGTCCCTCGCCGTGCTCGAGTTTCACAGTCAAAGATGATGTATGAGGCTATTTTGTCCTCTTCACTACATGGCCTGCAGCTTGTGGGACCATAGTAGGTACTCAGTCTCTGAATAATATGTACTTTTAAGTGGCAGTGCCTTGTCAGAAGCTCCACCACAACGCTTATCTGAGTACGCGTTAGCCGCAGTATTTCGTCAGATGGTTTTTTAGACGGATTGCCGATTGAATCCTCAGAGTTCTTGGCCCCGGTTTTGTATGTCAGTTCCTGAGATGTTGTTTACATGACCCTTCGCTTCAGCCATCTTTGTAGACGCTCCTATTGATGGTTCAGCTCTTCCGTATAACTGTACCGGCTTCCGCCAGCTCATCAGCTTTGATGTTCCCTTCTATCCCTGAGTCGAGAACACAAACCACTGTTTTTTCCTAGTGTCAACACTGCCAACTCTTCTAGGTCGTGAATGCAATCCATCGCGATCTTTGATGTGAAGCGATGAGGGTTCAGGGCATATATCTATTAACTCTTTATGGGAACCGTCCCATTTGAACAACGAGCGACGCTTGATGCCAGGATGAGATAGAAGATCTCGCTGTACTGTATATTTTACGCATAAGTCAAGCGTGTAGAATTGCTTCCCATATAGCTATTAATAGATATATGGTTCAGGGCTTTCAATATGCAGCCTCACTATGAGAGAGATCGTAGATATACTGGTTATTGCAGACCAGTCTAACAAACAACCAACCTTGTTGAGGGTCTTTGTCAGATGTGTGTCCCAAGTTAGTTTGGAATCCAGTGTCAGTCCTGGTTATTTGATCTCTGAGACCGTGTTGGCCCTTTCCCTAAAAATAACTTGGTTGTAAAGTCACATGTTTCTTCGGAGTTTGAAGGGAACTGTTGCGGTTCGAGCAGCGTTGACTTTGAGGTTTGCACTCTCACACCATCGCTGAACTTTATCCAGAACTGTTTACATCAGATCTGATATCACGGTGGGTTTTGATCCTCTCTAATGAGGATAGCCACCTTGCGCGGCGTCTGCAAAACCTCAGTCATAGAAGCCCGGTTGATTCAGATTCGTGAGCAGTTCATCTACCACCAGGACCAGGTTCCATAGAAGCGGCAACAGGACACCCCTTCTGGGCATCCTTGTGTCACTGTTGCCTCCTGCGTATCATCGTGAAGGCCTACCTTTTCTTTCCGGTACTGTAGCATGTTGTTTATCCACCTACACGTGGTGTCGTTTATGCCATGCTTCGTAGCACCCTTGTGGATCGCATTTAAAGACGTATTGTCAAAGGCACCTTCTATATCAATAAAGGCGCCCAGGTTAGTATCTTCAATCCTCTCGACAAGGTTGTGTGGAGCTGACTTATAGGATATTTACTTGGCTGATAGGATGATGCTGGTTGATGTTCACAGTAAGGGATGTTCTGCTCTTTCTTTCTCTTTATCCATTATTCACATTTTAAAAATATAAATTATGCGGAATGTGTTTATCATGTATCCGTGAAATATATGAATCAATGATTAACGTTGGAGGAGCACTGCAGGGAAAAATAACTAGATCCTTTGCTTAATTTTTACTGAATCTGACGATCTTGAATAAATGTATATTCCTTCAATCTACCATAAACTGAACCCACTTAACTCTATACGTGACCATTCAGGTATATAAGAAGCAGAGGTGATAGAATAAGAACAAGTGTGAGGTAAAGTTCTAGTTCAATTGAAATATTTGTATTGATACATGGTGAGTGCCTGGAAAACTTAAGAGTACCTATCTAATCGCTGTTCTGATGATTAATTTTTCAAAATAAATTGATTGGTGATTCAATTCTTATATCGCAGCTCGGTAAAGTTTTTTAATTTACAACGAATTATTATACCTACGTAATATCATAAAATATAGAATCAACCAGTGGCGACGCGTGCCTTTTTTAAAAGTGTGACCAAAAAGTAATGATTTTAAAAAAATAAAGTTGATGCGGCGCAGCCGCAAATTTTCGACCGACGCGTTCGCCATTTTATCGAAACTTTTTTAGTTCTATGGTCTTTTTCAAATTATTCAAATTAAAAATTTATGGACTGGTGCACTTAATAGGTTCACCTCATCGTCTTTCCTATGACATATCCAAGCCTGTGGAATAAAATAAAACAAATCACTATCCCCAAACAATAATATAATAATATATAAAACCAACATTGAAAAATTAAATACGCATACTCTTACAAAAAATAACATGAACGAACAAAGCAGAAGAAACATAACTTTGGGAATTATTGTTTATATTTCAAGTCAATTCGGCGATTTCCTTTATTTGCAAAGATTTTCAATGATCTTCTTTTTTTCTTCAAAAGTATACAGGGTGTCCCAGCAAGGGTGGCCACCGGCCATATCTCAGAAACTACTGGACCTAAAAGTTCAGGAAAAAAAAATTATCGCTAAAGTGGCCACGAGAAAATGCTGGGAAATATTTATAACTTCGAAATTTTTCCGCTAGGGGGCGCAATCAAAGCTTAAATATTAAAATTCGAAATTTCTCCGGAAATTCTCAGATTGAGGTATATCTTTATCAACATGGTTAGAAAACCTAGACAATTTCACGTCTTTTTGGTACAGGGCTCATTGGCGTACCGATCTTCGTGTGAGTAGGGGAAGGTAGTGAAAGTGTAATTGTTCAAGTGGCTGTAACTTATAAACGACTTGTCCGATTTTGTTGCGTATAGGCTTGTTTGGAAGATAAATGTGAGTACTTTCGTATATCGTATCCAGTGATGCGTGATTGTCTCCAGAAAAGTTGCTAGAAGGCGTAATTTGAATTAAAAACTGTTATTTTCGTTTCACCGCAAAAATTTAAATGGTACGGTATAATTCTGATAACAGAATCGAAATGAAGATCAAATTTACTAGAAAAAACCTTTAAAAAAAAACCTTAAAAAAAAAAAAAAAAAAAAAACCCTAAAAACCTTAAAACAATAAATTTTACATAATTTGGACTAGTTATTATTATCAGAATTATACCATACCATTTAAATTTTTGCGGTAAAATGAAAAACACTGAATTTCCGGAGAAATTTTGAATTTTAATATTTAAGCTTTGATTGCGCCCCCTACCGGCAAAATTTCGAAGTTAAAAATATTTTCCAGCATTTCCTGGCCACTTTAGTGATCATATTTTTTTTCCTGAACTTTTAGGTCCAGTAGTTTCCGAGATATGGCCGGTGGCCACCCTTGCTGGGACACCCTGTATAAGGAGAATGACTTTTCAAGTAGTTGATCGATTACGCAGCGGCACTCATCCATGTTTGATAGCACGCACACTGCAGCAATGCAGCCGACGAACTAATTTGAATTATGAATATACTTTACCACCCTACACCCTAGTAACCAAAACAAAAAATGCCAACAAGCGTGCGTAAAGTCGCCGCTCGCCCACGTTCTCGCGCCTGGAGACGAAACACGATCTAGGAGTTGACGGCCTATCGCGCGTATCCACAAAAGAAAGTGGTGACATGCAATATCAATATGCAATCGGGTCGGGGCGAGATAGCTGATTATTGGCAGTATAGGTAGAGGGTATATCATTTTCGCGCGGCTAAATTCATATTGCTGTATTGCCAAAAAGAAATAAAATTATTTTGTAGTTGTCATAAAATATTTTATAATATTTAATTTCATTTTTACCTGTTACCAATGGTAACAGTGGTTACATGGACGCTTCGCCATTGGTGAATTTCCTTTGGACTGGTAGCCATAATCAATCAGCATTACACAAGCTTACACCGAAATAACAAACACACTTATTGTAATTGGGCTTGGGGCCTTAAATTTGCAGTCTTTCTAGAAAAAATACAATTATTCTCCTTTTACAGAAGTTTAAGTTTCAACTATTTTGCTCATGGAAAACAGTAGACTACCCAGAATCTACAAGGCCACTGATGTTGCCAAGTATCTCTCTCCTTTTGATTCTTCATTCTATGTTTAAAATTATTATTTCTTACTCAAGTTCGTAAATTTTACGTCCGGGCATTAGATCTGATAAAGCAAAGTTTCATCTTTTCTTCATGACATTTTGTGATATTTCCAAAAAATAAAGGTAGGTACTTTACTCTTGAGTAAAATGCATCTTATTTGCCAAACCCCGTATATGACTGAAAAATATTGAAATCTGATTATTGTATTTGAGGTTTTGGAGCATGCAGAACTTTTTATGAAGAAACACTTTTTTTTTTCATGAAATCAACTACAAAAAAGTTTTCCATATAGTTCCATGCTACTGAGACATACTGTATAGGATGTTTCCTAAACGGTAAAAAATAACTCAAACTGAACCCTGCTTCAAATAGCGCACCCTGCAAACGAATTTTCCTCAATATTTCTGGAACCGTCCATACAAAAATCATGAAATTCGATAAATCGTAAAAACTTTTAATGCTGAATCAGAATTTGAGCTTAGAATTTCAAAATTTTAATCAAGACCGTACCATACTGGGGGTGAAAAAAATCCCATATTTCAAGAATGTTTGTGGGATTTTTTTTCACATGAAAGTAACTCAGGAATCACCCAAGAATTTTTTAGCATTGTTTAGAAGACATCCTGTATACAAATTAACTGAATTTTTCACTTCAAAATCGATCAAACTGAAAATAGAACCAAACAGAAAACTATGAATTACGCATACGTTTGCGTAATTCAAATTTCCCGCTCCCTACAGTTCTTGACAGAGAACACTCCAATAGGAATTCTCTTCGCCAATCGCCATTTACAGTTGCGAGATTCGCCTCTATGAACACTATTCATTAAATCTTTTGTCGCGCTACGAGTTTAAGGTTAATTCATTAATTTCCAAATGGAGGAAAGTGTTAAAAGTACATTAGCGCAATTTTGCAATAAAAATAGCGCTAGATTATTACATTTTTCGTTTAATAGCGATTTTGATTATACATGTGAGATTCGTGCCCATTATGATGAAAAAGAAAAACTCGCGTCCGAGTTTTGTGACGACTTGATCAAAGATTTTGGTGATTTAACTGCGACCAATTGGATAGTTCGATATACATATCCGAATGTTCAACGCCTGAAATTCAGAAAAGTGTTCGTTTGCCAGCATAGCACGTACGGCAAAATTAAAAATCGTACGAGGCATGACACAAGGATTCGCGACAAGAACTGTAATGCTAAAATTGATTTCAAAATAAAACTAACAAATCGAAATACTACAAGAAGAGATAGTCTGTTGAAGGAAGGATTGGATACGGTTATAACGGTGAGTATATAATATAATTTTTCATCTAACGAATAATATCTTTTGCCCAAATTCATAAATTATAATGTGTACATACCTACATACATTTCCTACTTAACTTATTACTCAATAACCTGAAACTTGCTAAACATTTTTCGAAAGTCATTTGAAAATTGTACCTAGTAGAAAGTGGCCAAGGTAAATAAAACTATAGGATCAGGTTATTATTTCTGCCGACGTTTCAACTAGATATATTTGTTCATCTTCAGAGCAATTATGATTAGATCCTAATTATTATCCTACTTTATAAACGTTTTACATTCAAATGGAGAAATATAAAGTTTAAAACACACTAATTTGTACATTTTTGTTATTGAATGGAGATATGGAAGACTACAGTGTCCTTTTGTATAGGTATAGATAAATGAGGATCTAATCTTGATTGCCCTGAACATTGATCTTATCCTAGTTTCATTTAGTCAAGGTAAATGAAACTTACTCAAAAATTCAAGTATGGGTACTTTGAAACTTGGGTCACCATCAAATTTGGCAGTTTTAATTTATTTCCTGTTTGAAATTTTGAATGGACATCACTTGACGTTGTGCGTGTATATTTGCAGATTTCGTTCAAGCACAGTCATAGAGTGAATGTAGCCGAAGCATACGCGGTTATCTCCGCCTTACAGATAATGTCCAGAAAAAATCTGTACAATATTTTGATGAAGGAATGGGTTCAACTGCCGCAAAAGCATTTCATGAAATGTCCTTAATGGAAGCTGAAAAATTTGAAGAGGCTTTGGCTAATGCGAAAGTTAATCCGACTGATCGGCAAATAAAGCATTTGTATAATGAGTGGAGGTGAGATTAAGTTCTGTTCCTGTAAATGAAAATTCAAGACTTATTCATTCTAGGACAGTTAATTTTGGGACACGCATTGAAGGTAGTATTTTCAAAGTAATTGAAAAAAAGAAACATTTGTATGAAGCTAAAGGAATTGAACTTATTATCAAAGAGAATCCACTGATTATTGTGATTTTAACTCCTATCATGAGGCGAGCACACGAACAGTCATTTTCCAAGGATATCGTTTTCGTAGATTCAAGCGGATCGTGTGATCAAATGAACACCTGTGTAACATTTATGTATGCTGCTTCCAAAATTGGTGCAATTCCGCTAGCTTGTATATTGCATACTGCGCAGACAGAGAGCAACTATACCCTATAGCCTTCAGTGCTTTGAAGGAGTTCTTAGGTACAAATGGTTTTGGGGGCCTAGGATATCCATTATTGTTTATGAGTGACGACAGTGCCAGTGAACGTAATGCATCAAGTTCCGTCTTTCCATCTTCTCGTTTACTTCTGTGTTTATTCCATCTTGCACAAGCTCTTTGGAGATGGCTTTGGGCATCCGAAAATCATATTTCAAATGAAGATCGGAAACCAATTATGAAAATGTTTCAAAGCATAATATATGCTTCATGCATTGAAGAAGCCGAATCACAATATGTCATAATGATAACGGAGGATCGATGCAATAAATATCCCCACCTTTTGAGTCACCTTGCATCAATTTGGGAAAGGAGAACCGAGTGGTGTTTGTGTCTCAGAAAAGACGTGCTTACCAGAGGTAATAACACAAACAATTACGTTGAGGCGTCTATAAGGATCTTTAAAGACATAGTACTTCAACGTTGCAAGGCCTTTAATGCATGTGCTCTTGTTGATTTCATTGTTAATGTTTTCGAAATGTATCACAAGAAACATTTATTGGAGTTTGCTAATTCAAGGCGAAGTCAACCAAAACTATCATATTTGGCATTCTCTAAGAAGGCGAAATTTTTAAATGTACATAGAATTGACGCAAACACTTACCGAATTTCTTCTTCAGAAGATGAGCATCTTTTTTACACCGCATATGTGGATATATCATTATGCGATTGTCCATTTGGTCAAGGTGGCCGTTTTTGCAAACACTTATGTGCGATTCAAGACCGTTTTTCACTGGTTCTCAATACTTCTCCATTATTACGATGCGAAGATAGAGCTATGTTAGCTAGATTGGCATTGGGAACTGAAGCTTCTGAGGATTTCTATATGGATATGGACGTACCAATACCTAGGAGCTCAAGTAACAGCTATAATAACAATCGAAATAACGAAACAAGAATGAATAAGCCAATGAATATCGGAGAAGAAGAATCAGTGGAAGAAATAAGGTTCACTGAAGGGCCGTCTGACTCTCTGCACGAAATTGAAGTGACTAGGCTGAAATCCAATTTTGGTCGAATATCAGAAATTGCACTTAATAATCCAAATTGTGAATTAACAAAAGTGATACATAATATTAACTTGACACTCAACCAGTTAACCACTGCTACACAAGTGCAATCATACCTTTGCCAAATGCAAATTAGAAAAAAAGGTCGGAACAACCGTGGACGACAAATTGGAGTACAGCCGACATCCAAATCCAGACGTAAAATGCGACCTGGATTGACATCTGGAGCAAAGAGGATTCAGTCAGGTAGACCCTCAAAAATTGAATCAAAACAGGGTACCAAAAAAAAGAGAAACTTATCGGCCAACGTGAATAAAAATACACCAAATGCAAAATCTCACTAAGAACACCTGTTCTTTCCTGTATATTGATTCTAATTAATATATTTTGGGAAGCAAAATATGTAATTTGATTTGGTTTTTATCTATGAAAACTCCTAACACCTTTACTGCTTTAAAGCGCTTCAATATTTAGCGCGTAGCGTCCTAATGCAGTAGAGAATGTCGAGCCTATTATAATCAAATCGAGGTACATTGTCTCCCGCGATTCGACGCACGTTTTTCTAGCGCTGCGTCGTACCATAGGAGACAATGCCAATACGCAATCGGGTCGGGGCGAGATAGCTGATTATTGGCAGTATAGGTAGAGGGTATATCATTTTCGCGCGGCTAAATTCATATTGCTGTATTGCCAAAAAGAAATAAAATTATTTTGTAGTTGTCATAAAATATTTTATAATATTTAATTTCATTTTTACCTGTTACCATACCTGTTACCAATGGTAACATGGACGCTTCGCCATTGGAATCAACATCTATTATCACTTCTCCTGGGTTGAAATTATTTTATTGATTCAAATTCAAATTTAAAGTTTCATTACCTGACAGGATACAAGTCGCAATTAATAAGACAATTGTTTTACAAAGCTAGTTGAAACCAAGGAAAAGTATGGACGATACAAAAGATAGAGATGGATAAAAAAGGTAACAGTAATAATTCAACAATGAAAAGCTGAAAAGAAATAGCTTGAACAACAAAGGCAAATCTAACAATTTTCAACCACCACGAGTTCAATCAGGTGGGAACCCAACATTGGCAATCAACAAATTCCTAGATCTACGAAGTGATGCGCAAAACAGATCTATATCAATATCTGAGCTCACAACATACCAAGAACAGGCCCTATATAAAGGTTCTTCCTGGACTACGTTTGTATTGCGTGTTCGCAGGTTTAATACGATATGCCTACTTCTGCTGATGCGTGGAACATACAAGTTGACTGCAGATTGATATTCTTTCACCTCTCATGAACATTTTTTTTTCCAAATATTGTAAGCTTCCTGCAAGAAGTTGACAGGTATATTTCGATTGTTCTGATGACATTTTTTTTGCAAAATCGACTTCTTTAGTCTAGAAGGGTCAGTCCAGAGGGGCGGAGCTCTGATGGTCGTGAGTTCGATTCCCACGGGGGCAGAAATTATTTTTTGTTCGGATGTTTAGCGGCACCCTCAATAGCTGATAAAACTGAGTAGGTTGTGGTATTATTGATTACTGACATTCAAAAAGTCATTAAGCCCAAAATATTAGATTCTGCAAGTTCAATACTAAGACGTACTACTCAATCAGGAAGTTGGCTAGAACTGCGGTATACGGGAGGGGTCAGAGGGACCACCCTTGGGCTACGTTGTCGTCTAAGCTGAACTGCTATATTGACGACGATGGTCCAAGAGATCTCTCTCCTATGGGGGCTCCTCTTGAAGGCGGTGCACAATGGGCCTGCTGTGTGGCCTCAGTGCTGTGGTATTTACCACCTCCACCCACCCACATCTACACCTTATTCTAGATGTCACAAAATGTTTAGTTTATTGTCACACCAATGGTAATTTAAGTGGAAGAAATTGCGCTTTCCACAGTAAAGCCCCGATGCTCTTTCATGTATAATAATGTGTAGACTCCCATAGTTTTCTCTTCCTGAGCTGGGGAGAAGCTGTTTTTCGTGGTTCTCTTTATTGGGTGCAGCTGCACGCGAAACTGACGGACTTACTCTAGGGTATTTAAACGAAAAGTATAGCTTTTTGTCAAAATATGAACTTTAATAAGACTGTTGCGTATTTGGGACCCTCATCTCTTGGCCAACCCTAACTCCTCTAATCAGTACTAGGCATTGATCATTTCGGATTTGAAAATAATTATTATTCCTGAGCATTCATGAACAGATGAACACTGTATCCCAAAGGAACATCATCAACACTACTTTCAGTACCTTGCGGCATTGTGAGAATAGGTATAAGAAAGTTATTTTATGGAAGAGGATTATCCACATTTTCGGTACCTCTATCTTTATCATACCTAGATAATTTGTGTTACACAGATTACCGATTTATGATTCAATTGATCAAGTCTCAGATATAAAGATTTAGGCGATAAAACAAGTAAGTATGTACCTATGTAACCACAGTGCGTTATTTAAGACGAAACATAGGGATTCCCATGTTAAATTTTCAATCCCATGTTAGAAGTACAGTGGAAAGCATATTATGAATTCGCATATTATACAGTTATTTTTTGACAACCCTCGTAATACGCAAAGATTGTTTTAATGTCTCTGATCACGTGTCGTTTGTTTACTTCGATGATTTTTAGTTTTAAACCATGAATAACAAAAACTATCAAGCCACTGCGGTGAGTAGTGTGTAGTATCGGCGCTGGGATTTGTTTAAGGTGATATATATTCAGTAATCTGATATAGTACAATCAATGTATTTTTTATTACCTTCTTATATTTTGTTTTCTACATGAATATCTTACATATACTAGCCAATAATTCAATTGCTCTTCGCCCTTCGCATCACTTGATAATATATTTGAGAAACCATGCATCTTGTTGTATTAAGATTATATTTGAACTTAAGCTGAAATAATCATTCCCAAAACCAAAAACCAGCTCTTTTGTTTACTTATGACATGTCATTTTGACAAAAGTGATGTGTTACTATGACAAAGTTTGGCATTTTACGAGGGTTGTTCAAAATATTGAGTGCGAATTCATATTATGCTTTCCACTGTATACATAGCTCTACTCAAAGTACACAGCTAGCTGTGATTAACTTGCCGAAGATAAACTTTAGTGCTTCAAAATTATGTTAGTTCATCATTACGCCAAAGTACCTTGGAAAAATACTCAAAAAACGCTTTGATTTATCAAAAAGTTATACTTTTCACAAGATTTTTAAAATTTCATTTTAATTTATGTAACCGCTTGAGACTGCTTGGTGGTGAATTAGGGAAACTTTGATCTGTTCATCTAAAAAGAATGTTTGATTTTTATTATTTTATTATAATATCAGATATATATAAAGTTACAATTTGACAATGACGTTATCGGTTGACAGTGGCTTATACAAGGTATAAAAAAGAATATTACAATTCCAATCAAGTATTTTTAATTTTTTTTTGCAAGTAAATCTGTGCATATTGATAAAATAACATAGTCCATAGGCACCAAAGTTTATCCACGACAAGTTTCAGCTGTCTACTTTGAATAGAAAATAGAACTCATGCTTATACATCATCGAGAGCTCATGCTTAATATTTTCAAGAAAGCACAAGTTATCTAGAGGCGACCATGGATACAATACACGCCGGAATCACTCTCTCCATGTTCCAATCCCCCATTCGACGCTCTTCAAAAACTCGATCATTTTTCAACCCTTGAAGATGAAGAACTGCCGATAGAAATCAGAAATCCAACAAACACCTTTGGTCGGCAAGGTACATATTTTATAATGTCATCGTTGGCATCAAGATGGCAAATTATTGTTGTGCATTATTTGTAAAATTTTAACAACTGCAAATATGCATTGTTTGTCAAATAAAGAAAAGGTACTGGCACATTACCCATAACAAGGCAAATGTCCAATTTTCAAGATGCCTGTAAATCCAAGTTACATTTTCTTTATACAATAGCCAATGCCTTTTGATAGCCTTGCATACAGCAATGTTCCATCACATATTAGCTGGTGATCTACATGTAAAGCTTTTTTATCAATCAATGAGTAAATATGAAACGATACGTTATATTTAATCCATGAAATGGGGGTATTCGTTCGTTTCAAACTTAGGTGACATGTTATTGTTATTATTCGTGCAGTGAGTGTTGGACCAAAAATAAGTACATATTGAATTGAAACAAATTCAATAAATTCATTCACAGTACAGGTGTTTATTCGTGCATTTGATTACGTTCTAAAACTTGTTGGGGAAGGAACACAAGAAGCTACATACCTTAACATGCTACAAAAGAAGGGTTATGTCCGAAACTCATTAGACACGACCTGGCTCAGTAATCAAGATTTAAAGGTGCAATCAAAACTGGACACTAGGCAAGACGGAATAAAAAGCCTTCCTTTCATGCTTTCAGTGGTATAATTCGACTTATTTGTGGTAAGAATTTTACGTTTTATATTTAACTATTTTTTTAGATGCATCAACTGATTGTGTATCATCTTCCGATACTTGATCAAAGTACTGATGTACTTATATCAACAATAGTATAGGTAGAAGCATAGGTAAGCGTGTATTAGCTCAATATACATTGCTAAAATTAGCCATTCAAGCCCTTGAAAATGAATTCTCCATTTTTTTATTGCAGACTCAGTCAAGGCTAATCCACTTCCAGTCAACAATTTTACGTTATCTTTGAAAGCCTCGCATTAGGTGGACACACAAACAGAAAAACACAATGAATGGCATTTAGTTTTAGTTATTGTTATCATAACCACATTTTTTCTATACTAGAACTGAAATATGGCAATAAATATAATTAATGCACTGAATTGGTGGTGTTTTTTTATCACTCCTTGACATTTGATGACAAAAAAGTGATTTGACATCAATTATCCATCATGGCAAAATGCCTTGCGGCCGAGTGACGGCCGGCGTACCAAATTGATACTCCTCAGGTGATAACTGCCTGTACAATGCCAATAAGAATTGCAGGCAATGCCGTTACAATAAAGTTACATTGCCGTCATGGCATGTTTGCTGGGAAACTTCAGTCTCTTTCTATATTTAAAAAACTTTGAAAAACCAACTGGCAAATAATGCATACTATTATAGGCTTGAGGATTTTTTTTCGGGTACACTTAACACTATATAGTTTGCACTGCTCTATTGTATTGACTATCACTTCTTAACGTTATAAGTGTTGTTAGTTCTTACATACCAGAATGTCCATGTTTGTTTTTTTATTCTGTGATTTTTTTTTAACCTGTGCTTTGTCTACGAAACCCATGGTTTTAGACAATAAAGCTGAATTGATTTGATTCGCTAACATGGTAAGTATGTATTAAAAGATTAGCACTTGATACAAAATTCTGCATGCTTCCTTCCGAAATAGTTATCGATCGATATTGTAGACTCTTTACTAGTGTCTGGTGGTAGTGGTGGTGTTGTGTTTGTAGAGAGTGACAGTTAACGTGTTCAGATCAAAATAAAGATATTATGCGCCTGCGGCATTCAATTGAATAAGCCATCGTAAACATCATGAACTTTTTAGAACAAGAAATATTGTCAGTCAATGTTATGACCACAAAACAATACGAGCAACTCAAGAGTGCGAAACTGCGTTATTTCTTGGGAGAAACTCCATTTGGAAATTACATAGCAATTTTATTCTCGGATGATTCATTATGCTATTTGTATTTCTACGAAAACCAGTTGGAAAAGGCGATTGAGTCTCTGAGACAAAAAAATAAATTTGCTGAATTAGAAGATGAAGAATCTGCACCACCTGAGAAATTGAGGTTGTTGATGAGGGGTAGTAAGTTCGAGCTTGATGTATGGAGACAATTGTTGCAGATACAAAAAGGGTAAGTACGTAGATACCTACTCGGAGAAATACTTTGCTAACTCATAATACATAATACAAACCTACCTCTAGGTATATGATGATAATTTTCTTTTCATCGCAATAATTATTTCAATCGTGGCTATATCGAAATAATTTTCAAATCTGAAGATTCTAAAGGCAATTTCATTGCCCCTCAAATACTATTTGGTGCAAAGGCAATACCAGACTTCCGCAGTTTATAGTGACAAAATGTTTAACAATATTGTACGTGTTATACCTACCTCCTCCTCTAGTGTCCTCTGATATAATGTTCTCTTCGTTCGTTATTTTATTTGTATTTGGAATTTTTTGAACCTTTGAACTGCATTTGATTGACTACCAGAATGCGCAACTTAATCAAGGCTGTGCTATATCTTTTACAGTTTCTTAGATAGTAGATACTAACATCGAATGCCAATGTGTATCAAAAGCTTTGCAATCATCAGTTTGATCAAATTAAATTAGAACAAAATTTTTGTTATTTACGAATTTTATGTTTCAGAAGAACCCTCTGCTACAACGATATAGCGGTAGCAATCGGGAGACCAAAATCGGTGAGAGCTGTCGCGAATGCAGTTGGAAAAAATCCAATTCCATTTATAGTCCCCTGTCACAAAGTTATTCGGAAAAATGGAGAGTTGGGAGGATTTAGTTGTGGGCCAGAGAGGAAACTGAGAATGTTGCATTATCAGAGCATCAGACTATGAAACAGATTAGCAGATACAACTAACTAACTGTAGTGTGATATTGTTTGTGTAATATTTAATGTGTAACATATTTCTTGAAATATACACTCTTCTTATTGTTCAAAGTGTTTTCCTCCATTCTATTTAGATGAAATGCTGAATCAATTTTATTTCCATAACAATGTATTTTTTTTCAGAACTACAAAATCTCAGGATAGCTAAAAAAGTCAATATAATTCTTGAAACACGTGATAGTAAAGATAATCCATTAGAAAGAGGCGGCGAATTTGTCACAGCTGAAATAAGACATAGAGATGCAGGAGTCTCTCGATCACTTATTGTCAATGTGAATGACAGAAAAGATGGAACATATGGAATATCCTTTAAGCCTGACGTTGCCGGAAAATTGGCGCTGATTATTAAAGTGAAGGGTGAACATATACAGGTAGGTACGAATGGTACTTTCGTAGGAACTTGATAAATACTACCGTATGTGATTTATTATTATATTAATAATTATTATTGTGTATGAATGCCACACATGCCCTGGCATTCAATAAAGGAGTTATAGGAAAAAAGATAATAATATGAAAAAAAAACAATATTTATTTTTCCAATATCAGCTCTTTGCATGATGACCACATCCAAGAAAAATACGTGAATAACTTGATTCGATATCAATTATTACTTGTGTTTCGATAATTTGATATCTCATTAACATGTGAAACAAGCCTCAAGGCTTCCGCAAAGAAGAAGAAGGAGAAGTGATTAACATGGATGAGAAGAACCTAAATGTATACAGGGTGCCTCCGATTAGGTTGGCACTACTGCTAACTTTATCATTATTGCAGCTGCGATGATGTTTAAATCAGAAAAAGTAGTAGGATTTTTTTCTGCTGATTAGTAGTCAATAGCAACCATTCAATTGTTTCTTTATTTGGAATTTTATAGAGAAATTTTCTGTAAATGAATTGTGGTCATAACTTCTTTATTTTTAGGCCGGTAGTGCAAATGAACATTTTTACCAAGAAAATTATTTATTATCGATCTTTGCAAAAAGATACTCAACATCTTATTTGAAAAAAATACATTGTATAAGATAAATTGAAAACACTATGTTCAATTGTTTTTCTATTTTCACCATTTCTATCAGCAGAAAAAATCCTACTAGTTTGCTGATCATTATAGTAGCTGCAATAATAACAGAGTTGGCAATAATGCCGACTTAATCGGAGACACCCTGTATATTTAATCAGAATCACGCCGCTTTTCCATCTCTATGAAGATTCGTTGTCAGTTAAAAAAAAATCCACACGACCGTTAAAGGAAAAGTGGAGCTTCCTTGGGGGTAAACATATTGTTTTGGTAATTCTGAGTAGTTTATTTTTTTGAGTTATGTGTGAAGAGGAATAACAGACCAGTCATATAAGGAGTTCACTGCGGAATGAGAGATCATAAGCTGTAAACTTGTATAAACCATTATTTTGACATTCTCAAGGTTGCCTCAAATGTCTCATATAATCTCGTGTCGGCGTCTTGAGATATTCAAGGTCAAAGGTCACAAAAATCAGTTTTTTGTCAATATCTCGCCTGCTATAGTTTTAATCCTGTTTGTAACTATTATAAAAATTGTAAAACACAAAATTCTCTAGAAATTGTGTACGAAACTTTTCTCTATACGGCGAGCCCTTTTTGAGATAGACCACGGAGTTAAAAAAAAAAATGGGTGGAATGAATCCTCGTCGAAAGGATTCAGTAATAAATTGGTGAGGGTGAAAGGAAAATTCCCTTTTGTCTAATTATTCCCAAAATTATATTTCACAATACGACCGCGGTTTCGTTCCTAAGGGAACATCTTCAGGTATTATACTGAATGAGAAAAAGAAGAAATTAACAAATTACAAATCACCCGATGGTAAAAATGTACTTACATTTTTTGTATAAACGAG
Source organism: Orchestes rusci (assembly GCA_958502075.1). Taxonomy (NCBI): domain Eukaryota; kingdom Metazoa; phylum Arthropoda; class Insecta; order Coleoptera; family Curculionidae; genus Orchestes; species Orchestes rusci. The sequence continues at coordinate 14,304,394 of OY293310.1, read as the reverse complement.
AATTGTCAAACAAGTAAACAAATTAAACATCCATGACCACTAACATTTACACACAGCATTCAACAAAACGAAGTGTAGACAAAAGGGAATTTTCCTTTCACCCTCACCAATTCATCACCTGCCCAATCATGGACAATTTACAATCATTGATTCAGTAATAGCTTATTTTGAAGATCTTCTGTCCCCTACCATATCCCTTTAGTTTTGAGAAGTTATCTTTTGTGGGTAATCATTTATTGATTCAAAAATAATTCTTTTTTTTTTTGATAAGCTGTCATATCAACAGGAATGAGAGCAGAGGCTTGAAACTCGGTAGTTGTAATCAGGTTCGAAGGGCCTTCATAATAATGTATCACTCGACGCCTCTTTCCATTTGAAAATCTGGGGGTAGCCATCACCCTCACTTAGGGGTTGACAGGTGGGGTGTGAAAATACCAAAAAAAGTGTCCTCCGAAAAACAAAAATTGACGTGTCCAAGCTATTTTTGATAAATCTCCTAACACCTGAGAAAACCTGATTGTGGAGTTTTTCGTGCCCCACCCTGTATGTATAGATGACTGCTGCGCTCTCTACGCGGTCTATCTCAAAAACAGTTAGCCAAATAGAAAAAAGTGTCGAATAAAATTTCTAGAGAATTTTACGCTTTACAATTTTTATAATAGATGCAAAAAGGATCAAAATCATACCAAGCGAGATATTGACAAAAAACTTATTTTTGTGACCTTTGACCATGAATATCTATAGACGCCGACACGAGATTTTATGAGACTTTTCAGACAATCTTTAGAATGTCAAAATGATGGTTTGTATAAGTTTTCAGCTTATTATCTCCCATACCGCAGTTGACCCTCTTATTTGGCTAAGATGACTGGAGTATAAATCAATGACGAAATGAACAACTTCTTTTAAAATTATATAATTTTGGTAAAAATCCGAAATTAATTATTGAAGGACAATTGCTTTTAAGAATAATAAATAATTTTTAGGTAGATAGGTGTTGATGGTGTGATGCTTTTCCCCATTACTCCAAGCAATTAATAATATTATTAACCAACAGTCTGCTAGTTGACATATTCAAGTAATTTATACAGCTTCAAAATAAAACCTTCATCAACCGGTCATTATTTATGAACCTACCTAAATTCCACACCATTTACAATGAAGAAAAACGCACTCAAAATGCTAAAGAAGTACGTTTTTAATGTCAGTGATGCTAGAGGAAAACAAGTAAAAAGAGACAAGTATTGCTTACAGCTTTTTAAGATCGTACCGCCATCCCACTCATTACAGGTAAGATAATAGTAAGCTTTAGGAAAATGTGGTTGTCTTGTTTGTGACAACAAAACCGTATGTCTTTCGCATTTTTAGGACGTTTTTCTACATTTTGTATGGTTTGCATATTTTATTGCCTATTAGGACAAACTACGGGCTCTATGATACTGCGGAATAACAGTTCGGCAAAAATATTTGAAATCCCTGACAACAAGCAGTACCTACTTGGAAAATGAGAGAAGATTGATCGCGTCACTTATTTCAAAATTTTTGAGTGTTTCATGGGTTTAGATGATAAGATCTTGCCCTTATGAAATAAAGTTTTTATTCAAACACCAATATAACTCCTGTAATACCACAACATACCAAATAAACATACCTAGGTAATAGATAAAATTATAAGAATCATTATTAATAGAATCAAGCATTCATGTTTTCAGGGAAGCCCATTCCCAATTACTGTTCGCAGTCTGAAACCTCATCATGGAACATTTCACTGTTGTAGCTTCTGTTCAAGCGGAGGGAGTAAGGGGGCTTCTTGTGGTTGTGAAGGTAGAATGCCTGGAGGATACAAAGGTACGTTTTCCATATGATAAATATGTATGTACATTATAAGTTTTTCATAGGATGTGGACATGGTCATGAAGGTCATCCAGGACGTCGACACTGGTCATGCTGTGGTAATGTCCTAGAACATTCAGAATGTGGGAGATCGCGATCTGATTCTCACTATCAATTTACTCTGTGAAAATATTTATCTCTAATTTAATAAAACAATTAATCCTCTATAAGCGTTTCGCAGCTTCTTTTAATTTGAAGCAGACTTATTTTTCAGCAAATCATTAACAACCTGTGTAGTCAGATGTTCTAGGGCAGCTCATTCTATAACATCGTTGTCATCATTCTCTTGGCCGATCGTTTATCATGACATCATGACATTTTTCCACTTTTAACATTTTGGTGCTATGAAGGACCACAGCCTTGAAGAGCTTTTTCATTGAAACATCAGGAAAGTTCAAAAGTCAGTTTAATATTACCCCGTAATTTTTGTTTCATATGACAAATAATGCATTTATTCATGACTGTTCAGATAACCCAAAAATAGTGTTTATTATGCGTATCATACTGACAAGAAGTATAATCCTTGTTCCATATTCTAAACTATCATGTTAAATGATGACTGTAGTATGGTTAATGTTGATATTAATATTTTACAATGTTCAACAATAATAGAGTTTTGGCAGCAAATATGCTCATCCCGGAAACGTGGACGATCAATCGTCAGATATGTTTTTGTTATTATCAATGTCAATCGCTGCAATTGTTGTTAATTCCTATTTAATCAAAAGCCATACTGAACATAATACTCACCAATATTATTTCAAGTTAACGGGATATATTTGTAAGAAAATGTTTTTTTTTTAAATAGTAGTATTATTGACGAAGATTCCGAAAAATTATCAGGATCTTGACGTGCGATTGTTCTTGATGCACTCAACTGACAGCCAATAACTACCTTCTTATACAAAATTTTCATTTATAAAAAGTTTGTAACCCTTTTAATTCAAATAAGAAGGTATCCCAAAAACAAAGCCATGTATACATCCATACATTGCAGGGGTATTTTTTTTTCTAAATTGATCAGGAAATTCAAACATTCAGTTTTGGCGCTTGAGATTGGGAAACGGAGAAGGGCCGTGTTGACCCTCCAAGTCCCACTATCTATCTAGACAACTGAAAAATATTTTGGATGATATGTTTCCTCACCTAGATCTTATTACCGACAACATTAATAATTAGCCTGTGTGCGAATGAACTGATCGAGATGTTTAGAAGTTATTAATCATCATGTGGTTTTGATGAAAAGAACAGTTTTCACTCCTAAGGCCAGTTGCTTAAACACTGGCAAAGTATCAACTCGATATCTCAAAAACCAAGAGTTCTGTGGTAGGTATCTTCAATCAATACTTGCAAACGCATCATATTTTAGAAAAAGTCGAATATATCTTTTGAACGGTAAGAGCGATTTGAAAAAACTGAACCAATTCGAGATGCACGAAAAGGTGCATATTCAAATATTTAAAGATAAACAGGGGTTGCCATTAAAAAAAAATATTATGTTGAAGCCAGCTCTGCAAAAATACACTCTGTATATTAAAAAACATTTTCACAAACTGCACTGGGGGCTCCTCCGATTTAAATGCATTCTGTTCATTCCGATATCGTTAACGGCGAAGGCGCAATCTAGCTTTCCCATATCGATGACAGGGTGTAAATACAGGGTGTATTTCAAGTGGGGATTCTTCTTGTGAAAAGAGAGAGGACTTGGGCTTTACATTTGAATGACAAATTTGTATTTCCATTATCTTTGAGATTCACTACACTTTTTCTTAGAATGTCAGCTTTTTTTTCGTATCAAATACAGTTTTCGCACAGCTTCTTTTACCAAGTCCTGTCTCATGTAAAAAACATCCAATTGATGGATGAATAATTATTACATCTGATTAACCCAGATCCTACGTCAACCATGATACTGTATGAGTAACACCCTTCAGACTCTTGAGTATCCGCGAAGGGGGTAGGAGTAGCAAGTTTATGAAAAACTAAGAAATATTTCCCAACAACGGATAAAATACCGCGGTATAGCTATACATTGGGTCACAGTCTCACACGTACAGGTGTCCCATTTTGGGAACTTTTGCGGGGTACGTAGCTCTGTTATTCTTATAGATAGAAAGTTGCGGTTTTCGCGACAGTGTGCTACTTTTTCGTGAAACTGAAAATGCCGTTATCAAAATTTCCATAGCCCTTTTAGTTTTTAAGATACAGGGCTAAACTGAAAATGTTGCATTTTAAGAAACCCCTCGTATCGAAACTATCAGATAAGTTATCGAAAATGTGAAAACTGTTTCTCAAATTATAACGTTTCCCGTAGAAGTCGATTCTGCCTTCGGAATCAGTATACTTATGGACCTTGAATATACAAGATGTTCCATATAAAAAAATAAAGTTGGGTCCGATAACTTTTTGACCTGACCCTGTATACTAATTCAAGGCAGAATCGAGTTCTACGGAAAAAGTTATATAAGAAACAGTTTTCACATTTTTGATAACTTATCTGTTAGTCTAGATACGAGGGGTTCCTTAAATGCAACATTTTCAGTTTAGCCCTGTATCTTAAAAACTAAAAGGGCTATGAAAATTTTGATAACAGCATCTTCAGTTTTACGAAAAATTAGCAAACTGTCGCGAAAACCGCAACTTTTTATCTATAAGAATAACGGAGATCGATATCCCGCAAAAGTACCCAAAATGGGACACCCTGTACAAGATGATACATAAATAATAGTTATGTACTTATAGTACAGTCATTTGGTGCGAAAAGAAGGGGTTACCTGGAAAGTTTTCCGGGAGTTTTGAAAATCTGTGATTTTATATATTTCGATGTGCTCTTACCGAATTTCAACTTTGCCCCCTCGAATCTTTGCCGCTCGGTACCTAGAAGCAGTTTTTTGACAGTATCTCCTTTCCGACTAATTTCACGATACAATTATGTTTATATACAAAATGAAACTATAGAAAATTTTCTACAATTTATGTTATAAGTTTTTTTTTGACGTACCAGCGCCGCAAAGTTTAGTTCAACATGCGTCTTGGCAGAAAAACAAATCCCCACACTACCTTGAGGTAGAGTGTGCGACGCATTTTTTTTTATCGACGTATCCCCCGTGGACATCACAACAATTCGAAAATGTATCGTATTCTCCTTTGTTTCGCTGTTCTTCATTGACCAAGTGATACGAGTTTTTTGTCTTTAGTAACGATCGAAGCTTAACTGACCGAAATATTCTCCTCATCATCCGCTATGGGACTACAAGCTTCGTCGCAATACTCTTCGTTCTGATTTCATCATACGTTTGTCTCCGTTTCTTCCTTTTTCATTGCAAGATAGCGATGAGGAGGAAGAGATGTTAACTATTTTCGAGCAAACGTATGATGAAATCAAAAACGAAGAGGATTGCGATTCAACTTACCATCCCATAGCGGATGATTTGGAAAATATTTTGGTCAGTGAAGTTTCGATCGTTACTAAAGACAAAAAACTTGTAGACTTGGTCAATGAAGAAAAGCGAAACGAAAAAGAATACGATACATTTTGGATTGTGAGGTCCACTGGAGATACCACGATTGAAAAAAAAACGTTGCACACTCTACCTCAAGGTAGTGTGGAAATTTGTTTTCCGGCCAAAACGCATGTTGCACTAGACTTTGTGGCGCTCGTACGTCAAAACTATCCATTCTACGAAAAAAAAGTTATTACATGAATTGTAGGAGATTTTCTATAGTTTCATTTTGTATATTATACATGTTTTCATCGTGTAATGAGTCGGGAAAGAGATATTGTCAAATAACTGCTCCTGTGGGTACCATTCTTCCAATATCGCGGCTCGAGCGGCAGAGAAACGGATGGGCAAAGTTGAAATTCGGAAAGAGCACATCGAGATCTATAACATCACACATTTTCAAAACTCCCGGAAAACTTCCCAGGTAAAAGTACCAAATGATTGAACTATTAATAAATTGAGTTACTCCAAGCCTTGTCCGGCGTGTGGGTTGATAGTGGATATGTATAAATCAGTGAACAAAGACTATGCATACATCATTGTCCAGTGAAAAGATGGATTTCTACATCCCAGACTGGAATCAAGAAATGGGTAAGTTCCTCATGGTTTATTGACACATCGGGACAAGGGGGAGGGGAGCTGTGCTTGCAGCTTTTCGGGATGGTTTTTTCCTCCAGTTCAATGGATGACCTCGACGATGTACTGCTGACTTATTGCTACGACTGCACGTCAGGGGTGCGCTTGTAACCCCTCGATGGGGTTTTCAACTGGATTACACCGATGATGTTATGTATATGTGTGTATAGCTGTTATAGAGGAGTGGTTGACACCCCCTCATCCAGACATATAGGTGGTGGAAGAAGGTCGATAGTAAAGCCGCAAAACGCCTTAAAAAGTCCTAAGTAACTCTGGGTAAGTTGGAGGGCTACGACCGTGGTTATCGAAGGCGGTTCGATAGGGTTACGGGAAGAGTTTTGCCTTTAACGGCCTCAGAAGGGCACAACTCTGAGAACCTGAAGAATCAGGGGGTTTGCCGGGTAACTTCCAACCTCACTCACAACCCAATACTGATTCCTGCACTTGTGTGGTGATTAATCCTTTTTACAATATGAAAATCTAGCTATTTCCATGCACCACGTGTATTTCACTTCGTCGCCTTTCCGCTCGAAAACCGATCAACTCTTTGGTTTTTACACGATCAGTACTCATAGCGCACTGACTGCAATTAGCCGGTACCCAAATCTGGTAAAGTTCGTTGTGGCGTCACGGCCCATGATAAGACTAGTATGCAGGAATCCCCCCCGTGCCAATAGATCAAATTATAATGTTGATAAAATGTGTTTGAATGGCTAAAAATATTTACACATATGTAACAACATATAAGCGAGAGACATCATTTCTTTCTCTCTTGGATATTCTTCGATTTCTTCCATCATGTTCACTATATTATTATGTCTTCATCCTTCTCTGTACGTAGCGACTTTGCTCCACATATTCACTTTTATTTTTCTCAGGTCGGATTTGATCGCCTTCAACCATCCTTTACTGGGTCTTCCCCTCATTCTCATTGTCCCGACTCCTTCCATGACATGAATTCGTATATTCCGGACCACATTATACGAGAATAGAATATAGAATTGATTAATATCCCAATTATTATCATCATTCACACCTCGATTCACACTTGAATTTTTCATGGACATAATGGGGATCAAGGATAGGATTATTTTATCAAGAATTTTTTATTGAGGACCTGAATTTAGATAAGTAGGCATAAAAGTGACGAATGATCCCTATAGGTGACGCTGACTTATAAGGATTAAGGAATCACAGGAATCCCCCATACCAACGCGAAATATTCGCGGTCGATTTTTTCGCAGCGATTATTCGCGTCAAAATGTTATCTATGGAATTCAGTTATTGTTATGGCTAAACTCAACTAAACCGCAATGGAAATATCGTGACAACATGCGCGATATTAATAAAATTAAAAGGAGGAAATAAATTATATGAAATTTAAAACATTAGAAATACAAACCTGGCATTTTCCTTATCATCTATAGCCAGACTATAGCTTCTTTGTCAGATGCGTAATCTAATTTTGAAGAGCATCAACTTGTTCCAATCGCGTTGGTTTGGGACATCGCAGGTGGAGCGATACTTTATTGTCGCGATTTCGAATATTATTTCGCTTTATTTTGACATTGATCGTTTTATTGGCATGGATCTTTTTAGGTTTATATTATATTATTTTCTGAAAATGCCAAGAAAGTGGTGCAGTGTTAAATGCTCAGTAATTTTTTTGCTTAAGACATAATAAATGTCAAAATCACGTCACAATCGGAGGGTTGATGTCACATGTCCGCGGAACGCGCCATAGCCTGATGTTCTCGTTAGCCACGCCCTAATACGGTGAAACTGTCATACTTTTCGAATAACTTAACGCCGGTACGTAGTCTCATAATAAAATGGTTTAATTTGGACAGCATGAGAACTCTTTGATTTGTTACCTCTTGGACTAACGTTATTTTTATCATTTTTTAATTCACTTACTATATTTATCATATTATTAGTTTGTATACTTCTATTTTATTAGCGTTTTTTTGAAAATCATTGAATTTTTTTATAAACATATGCTGAATAAAGATAATTCATTTGCTAAAATGTTAACGCTATTCAAATACCAATAAGATGTTTCGAATATACAGGGTGGCCATTTGAAAAGGAAACAGAGCTAATTTTAGGTGCCCCGCAATATCAAGGAAAAAATCTCTCGGACCCGTAGATTTTTTATGCGAGGGAGAACCATTTTTTTGGCATTTTCACCCCATGAACGGCAAAGCCCTAGCGAGGGTGCCAATTAAGGGCCCCCAAAATTTCAAATGGCATGAGGGGTCGAGAGAAGAATATTGGCAGGGTCGCATAAAGTTAAGTTTCCCAATGACCCCCTAAGAAAAATCTAACGGGCTCAAATCTTGAGAACGTGGAGGCCAGTCAATAGCTCTTTTTCTTCCAATATCCATTGTCCTGGAAAAGTGTGGTCTAAATATTGACGAAAAAAGCACAGGATAGTCGAGTTGCGCACATCTTGCGATGGTTTCTAAAAAAAAAATTGTAACTTTAATTAACCCCTGTAATGTCTGTGTAGATAGTAGCGGTGTGAAACTCGGGGGTTATAATAAACATACAAATACCTTCAAAATAAAATATCAGTCGATCCCTCATGCCATTTAAAATTTTTGGGGTCCTTATTGTCACCCCCGCTAAGGAGCTCTTCATGGGGTGAAATTGCCAAAAGAATGATTCCCCCTTAAATCAAAAATCGACGGGTCCGAGGGTTCTTTCTTAAATGTCTCGAGGCGACCAAAATTGACTCGGTTTCTTTTTCAAATGTCCACCCTGTATTTATGTGATACTCTTGTAGTTTGTAGGTGGATAAGAAACATGCTGGAAGGTAGGAGAATTCAAGCAACTATGCTTGACAAAACTGTAACTATAGAGACAGCTGAAGGCTGCCCCCAGGGTGGAGTCTTATTCCCTCTCCTCTGGAACCTAGTCGCAGATGAAGTACTGGTGGAGCAAGGGATTTTATGCCCAAGGCTATGCCGATGACGTAGCAATACTTATCACTGGCAAATACACCAAGACAATATCAGAACTGATGCAGACAGCTCTGACCACCGTAGAAGATTGGTGCAGGAAGGTGAACCTGAAGGTCAATCCTGAAAAAACCTCCCTGGTCAGCTTTACGAGAAAGAGGAATATAGCGGAATTATTTAAACCCATATTCTTTGGACAAGAACTGCAGGTGGTAAGAGAAGTCAAATACCTAGGCATCATCCTGGATGACAAACTCACATGGAATTCACACCTACAGAAAATAGTGAATAGAGGTAAAGCCACAATAATGGCAACAAAAAGAGCGATAGGAAAGAACTGGGGCATAAATCCGCGCATGGTACACTGGCTCTACTGTACCGTGGTAAGACCGACTCTTGCTTACAGCTCTGTTGTCTGGTGGCCGTAAATCGAGCAGCGACAAGCAGCCACGGAACTTGCAAAAGTTCAGAGGCCATGCTCAACATACCTCCTCTAGATATCAACATCAAAATGAAAGCAGGAATGGGAGCATATAGACTTAGCAACACCGGCAACTGGAGCTACTCAAACTCCCAAGGACACACTAAGATAACCAGCACAATCACGAACCACTTAGTAACAATGAGGAGTGATATCATGTTGAAAAATATTAACCTTAGCATGTCTCCGAAGACCAAGCTAATATTGGAAGAGGAAACGGTGAAACCACTACGGATGGCAAATGGGGCAATATGGTACACATAGACGGCTCCAAAACATGCCGGGGAACTGGTGCCGGAATCGTAGGAGAAAATCCAAAGTGGGAAACATATGAACCACTTTTGGGATGTACGCTACAGTTTTCCAGGCAGAAGTACATGCAATAAATGTATGCGTGCAAGACAATCTCAGGAGAGGCTACAGAGGAAAGAAAACCCTTATCCTTAGTGACAGCCAAGCTGCAATCAAAACCATCTTCTGTCGGGAAACCAAACCCACACAGGGATAGCTGGGAACGAGTGGGCGGATCTACTAGCACGCAAAGCTGCGAACACACCACTTCTGGGTCCAGGAGGTTGGCTGAACAGTTGGTCCAAAAAACAACAGAAAGCTAGATGGTGCCAATCACCAGGACTGAAACACAGTAAATTAATGATGGCAGACCAGATCGAACCATCATTTTCTGGAACTCAGCAAGAATCAGCTTAGGAAAGCAACAGGTATATTAACTGGACATTGCATTCTAAGGAAACACATGCATATCATGGGTCTTTACAACGAGGAACCCATATGTAGGCTGTACAACGAGGAGGAGAAAACAGAACGAGTTATAAACCTTATTCGGGCAATGGAGCTCTTCGACTGAGAGACCTGCACAGAGAAGATACAATAAGCCCAACTAGAGGCTGCGGTGTCGGGGCCAACAGCCCGAAACTCGTAGCGCCTGTACTTCAGTCATCAGTAATCAGTATGTGATACTCTGTCTATCTCAAACTTTATGCTATTCGGTTTTTCCTTCATTGTGGAGTTCAGTACAATTTTAAAAATGCAATGGGGCGCTTGGTGCTACACAGTAGAAAAACAGGTTTTCATTATTAAAACATATGATTATGCCTGAAAAAATTATTTTCCACAGATGTCCGCGTGCATCTCCGCGCATTCGTCAACGAACATTCAACGCCAGTGTGTCGGCAAAAATCAAAAGTGCCTCATTCATCTCACTCGAAATTGTTTGAATTCAACAACGCGCAAGCATGAAGCGCGCTGATCAATGTCAGTGTGTGAGGCAATTTTATACCAAAACACCGGTTTCTCAATAGTGAGTGTCGTCAAAATTAATTTGTTAAGAAAATTTAGAATAGTGAAATGAAACGATTGGAGAGCTTTATACCTCGGGAATTTCTCGTAGAATTCATTCAAGTATATCACTCTTTTCTATGTTAGTGGAAAACAAAAAACAAAAAATATATGAACCGAAATAAGAAAAATTAAGCTTACAAAAGTTAAATCATTAAATACAAGAAGTGGATCCTAATGTAACTGCAACTAAAGAAACCGTGAAAAGCAAAGTTAGACGAGAGTTCAAAATCGTTTTCGAGTTCAAAACGATCAGGTGCTGGAACTGATGATGTTTATTCCAATCGCAATTCAATTCACATGTGAAAACAAGCACCACTATGAGCTTATTCAAAAAGCTATATAACGAAGCCCAATATCAAAACATTCTATATCAAGTAGTATTAACAATATTTTCGCTTCCTCTATTAGCCTATTATTTTCGACATGACTTTTCCAAACATCCTTTATATTCTTTGATCTTATTTCGAATTGAGAAATGAGCAATTGACTTGACCACTTCTCATATTTTGTTCCTGGAAAATGTTATTCAAAAAATCGTAACTTCAATGCAGAGGAATTTCTCTGATTATAAGCAACTGTTATTTTTGAACTATATAACATTTTGCAAGCAAATATTTGACCTCTTCATATACAGAGTGTTTCATTGATAATGCGAAACCATTTAGAATGACTTTCCTTGCTCACAAATAAGAAGAAAAGTTCTTATCAATATAGTATTGTGTCCGGAAATGTTTCATTTTAAAGCAACAGGGTGTCAAAGATTAATTTTTGTTTTAAGAGTTGCTTAAGTTATTCATTAGTGCAATATAAGCGTTTCACTGAAAAATATGAAGCAATGATACTGAAATAATACTAAACATTTCATGACCATTAGCATTGTACGTATATCTTTTTGTCATAATTTTATAATCATTATATTTATCCGCTTCCGATTGGTTTGGTCGTAACGACTTTTATCAGGTATTTACCTACTCTCTATACAATGCATAAAAATGAGGAAGAAATCTGTTTTTTACTTAAAACTGTAATACAAATAGGTATAAAAGAGTTATGACTGGACATAACAATAGGCATAAATAAGTTAAAATAAGTTAAGGTCTACAAGTGGCGTTATACAGGGTGTCTCTGAAAGGTCTTTGAAAAATCCTACCACATGTTGCTGAGGTCAAAATAAGCCGATTAAATGCAACTCACCTTAGACCGAAATGTCACCATTTCCGAGATATCTTGTGTGATCAAGTTTAAAATTGACAATCGAATTTTGTCATTATTTTGGACACTTTTTCACATATTGCTTTGAAAATTGGCATACGGAGGTTTTGTGGTATGAGAAATTCGATCATGAAGGCCGTTTAACTGTGGCCGCTAGAGGGCGCCGTTCACTTTACATTTTGTGGTTTAAAATGTCCATAACTATTTTCTCAGTTACTTTTTTCAATCTTTCATTGAATAAAAAGATTCTCCAGACGATTTCAAGTAAATAAGGTACTTTTGTCAAAGTTCACTCAAGTTAGCCGTTTTCGAGATATTTCCATTTAGAGAGTTTCATGCCACACCGGAAAATTCCTTCCACGAACTTAAAAAAAATATATATTTTCACAAAATCAACTCATATTCCTGAGGTCAAAATAAGCCGATTTAAAGCAACTTGCCTTTGTCCAAAATTGCTCCGTTTTCGAGATACAGGGTGGTAAAGTTGTAAGTCGAAAACGGAGCAATTTTAAAGAAAGGTAAGTTGCTTTGAATAGGCTTATTTTGACTTCAGGAATATGTGATGATTTTGTAAATCACTTTTTGAGACGCTCGTGTAAAGAAGGAAAATATTAGGATTTTTCCGGTGTGCATGGCTTGGAACTCTTTAAATGGAAATATCTCGAAAACGGCTAACTTGAGCGAACTTTGACAAGAGTACCCTATCTACTTGAAATCGTCTGGAGAATCTTTTTATTCAATGAAAGATTTAAAAAAATAACTGAAAAATAGTTATGGACATTTTAAACCACAAAATGTGAAGTGTAGTGCCACAGTAAAACGGACTTCATCATAATCGAATTTCTCATACCACAAAACCCCCGTATGCCAATTTTCAAAGCAATATGTGAAAAAGTGTCCAAAATAATGACAAAATTCAATTGTTAATTTTAAACTTGATCACCTCGTACCTCGAAAATGGTGACATTTCGGTCTGAGGTGAGTTGCGTTAAATCGGCTTATTTTGACCTCAGCAACATGTGTTAGGATTTTGTGAAGACCTCTTAGACACATCCTGTATACAGGGTGTTTCAGAATAACATGCTAATAATAAAGGGGGTGATTCTTGGGCTCATTTTAAGAAAAAAAAATCATATGAACGTATGTCCTAAACGCCTTAACTTTTGAGATACAGGGTGTCAAAGTTTTAAAAAATAGATACTTTTTTTACAATAACTTTGTCATTACTGTAGATATCTTTATGAAATTTGAGTCATGTATTTTAGGCATTAATACTCATTCTTTGATGCACCAACAATTTAATTATTCTGACCAGTGCCGTCCATGCGGGTTTTGGTTTGCATATTTTTTGGGAAAAAAGTTAAGGCGTTTAGGACATACGTTCATATGAATTTTTTTTCTTAAAATGAGCCCAAGAATCACCCCCTTTATTATTAGCATGTTATTCTGAAACACCCTGTATACTGGGATCAAATTCGAATTTGACAGCTACCAAAAAACTCCCAAAGAGTAATTTGCATCAAAATATCGATTATTTCAAATAATATTGGATTTGGAAAAGACAAAAATTAAACGTCAACACCCCAGCTTTATTAATTTCTCCGGACACATGTTAACATGTGTCTGTATAAATTTATACAAAAAATGTTTTTCTTATTTTTTTCAAGCAGGGATACTCATTCTGAATTTTTTCACATTATTAATGAAAAATCGAGTGAAAAACCCTGTAAATTGCCTTGAAAATTTAAATGCCAAAAATAATGCTCCAGAAATCGAAAAATAACTGTTCACATTCCAGAAAGATGAACTACATATTAGATATACAAAGACATCTGTTATTCGCAGAACAGTTATTTTTTCTTGAGAAATCAATAATAATCTATTTTAGCCCGGTTGAATTTTTGAATAAGGAAAGTGGAGATTATGGTTTTGTTAGTCAAATAAATATCATAACAAACTAAAAGCGATTTCATAACCCATAATACTTTTTGTTATTATTAAATATTTTAGTGTGGATGGTGATTTATAGCATAGAAATTAAAGTTGTATGAGATTTCCCGTTACTCTAACTATAAACATATAAAAATGCTGAATTTTTGATATTATTCAATTCAACCATGTCATGTTCGATTCTGTTGTTAGGTACTTAATTATTGTTTTGGCATTTGGAAGAATATGTGATATGATTCCTTGAATCATTGATATTTTCATAATGTATCAGGCCATGAATAATTTAATACCATATATCGCATTTCATTACAAAATTTCGACTCAAATGTACATAATGACAACGGGTGAGGTCTGGAACTATTATAGATAACTTTATAATTGCAACGAAGTAGATAATAATGTCATAAAACAACTAGATACTCGATGAATACCTAATAGAAATATATGTACCTACCTTGAAAAAACATTAATTTATGTAACTATTCTAAATTGTCGAGCACAAGAAAAATTGAAACATCTTATTTTGGCTTCTCATACGAGAATCTTTCAAAACATCGAGATACATCAATGTCAGCAAAAAAAAATGTGTCTGGGTGTTGTGCGTAGTCTGCGTTTCTCAAATAGTTCGAGAACTATTCGATCGCTCAAAACATCTGGAGATTGAAGATAATATTTTGAGTGGGCTCTTACTATTAGTCCTTGTCAAATTGATGGAACGGAATCATGTTGCATCATCTGTTCTGTGTTTGTTTCATTATGATACCTAACGTGATATAACATGATTTATTTTGTGGCATTTCCATGATCCACGACGATGGTACTAGAGCTTTTGAGCCTTTGAACTTCATCCAACCTCGCGTTGCCAACCCCGTCGCCAACCTTAACCCAACCCTACATATTCCTCGAATCGTTCCGTCTGCAATCCTCCATTTCACTAGTTTCTGTCAGGACCAATCGTTTGAGGCGTCGGAGATCAGTTGTTCACCTAGACCCAGTTATGGTTCTGGACCAGGCTGGGATGATGAAAAGCCTAGTCTTGCCAGCTCGTCGTTTCGCTCGTTTCCGGAAATGCCCATAATATGTCCAGGTAGGTACCCATTGTAGTTTCACTTTCTCACTTTCGCCCAGGGCATCCAAAGCCTCTTTGCACTCTTGTACCAGCCAGCAGTTGGTGAGAATAGATAACTATGTTGCTCTTCTATCCATCTCCTACCTGGTTGCTACCTCCAGGATAGCGAACACCTCTGTTTGGAAGACTGTTGTAAGTTTTCCGAAAGTAAAAGCTGCCCATGAATTCCTGTTCAATCTGTATTCTCCGGCTAAAGAAGACTTCGTGTTAGCATTGCATGGAGCCCTCGGTGCCCCTTCAGGGCTTCAAAATGGCGTGTTATTTGATGGTTTTGTCGGGGTGGTCCACCACTCGTCCCTGGATGGGGGATGTACATTCTGTCAAGAAGGTACCGGGAATTCATTATTTGAAATGACCGTCTGAAGGAAAAGTCAACTTTCGTTGTTTCACCAAGTTGCCGTCTTGCGATTTTTGCAATGGATGAAACCATTGAACGAAGAATTGTTACATCCGATTCTGGATTGAATTTGGAGTCAAGGCAGATCGGAACGCTGCAAGAGGAACAAAAGGTGGAGGGAGGTGAAAAAGCGTTTCTTTCAGGCATAGTGTCAGATGAATGGTCAAGTTAATTCAAAATCAAGTGCTCACTTACTGTAATTTGGCCAATTTGAAAGTTTTACATCGTTTCAGCTTGTATTTGTATCGTATTTGATAGATAGATTACAGTTCAGGTGTAGGGTGAAACTTCATGAACTCCAGAGAAGTAGAGAACGAAGAGATTCCGAGATTTATCCAGAAGATCTGATAGTACGAATAGTGGTGATAGCTCAAGTTCTTCGGATAGTTTACGAAGCAGAGTTCGTCACCGAAAGACGGACAATCAGAGGAGTGCGACAGAAGTAAAAAGGGATATGTTCATTGATAGTTCTAAGAGCGGATATTCACGACAGATAGGTACGTCTACAAAGAACCGACAATTAGTCACGTCTTTGTGCATGGCCTAAGCATGTTACCATCTCTTATTTATACCCGGGCTGAATGGAAAAAGCTGATTTTTCCTGACCATCTAGCCTACGCAAAAGCTTTACGAAAAATACTTAGCCATCAGAAACTACCATGTGAACCAATGAGTGCCCACTTTTTCGAAAAGATGGAGCTCATGGGAACGTGCCAAATCAACGGTAAAAAATAGAGATTCTCCTCTCTTCGCATAAATATCGGTCGTTTCTTGAATCCAAAATAGCCGTCAAGCATCAGTTGGGACCGAATTATTTACTTCACCTGAATCAAGTACTGTTTATGCGAAGCGAAGGGAATCTCTATCGCTATTTTCTTACAAAGTCCGTGCCCAGGATACTTACATCCGATAGAGAATGGAAAATGTTCCAATGGACATTTTCTGGTTGTGGCGTATTCACAAAATGAGTATTTTTAAAAGCAGTTCCTGATAAAAAAATCTTTTCCGGTGATCAAGTTCCACGATAATCTAGATCTTTGGAGTTCCCCGAAGATTCATGTCAGGTCGTGGTACTGCGTTCACAAGCAATACTTTTAAGGAGTATTGTGAGAGTTTGGGAGTGCAGAGAGTTCTGTGTGCTACTTCTACTCCAAGGGGAAACGGCCAACTAGAAAAAATGAATAGGTCTATTCCTCGGTCTATTCTTTCTGATAGTCTTCCACCGACGACGAAAGTCGTTGGAATGAAGCTGTTGGTCGAGCTAGGTGTAGAGTTAATTCAAAAATCAAATCCACCACGGAGAAGAGTCCCCAAGAATTAGTTTTTGGCTATCGGCTATTCATAATCAAGTACCCACTATTTGTAATTTGGTCCATTTCAAAGTTCTATATATCGTTTCAGTTCGTGAGGTGCCTGAAGATCCTCTTTTGAGATTGATATCCACTGGAGCTTCTGTTTCTCACAAGGCGTTATTCGGCGGTTGAGAGAGCAAATTCGTAGAAGAGTGCCAGATTCAAGGCAAAAAACTCTTGGATTTTGCACCACGGCACCTCATGCCTCACAATAGATGATGATCTAGTTTGGCCAACTTCTGTCCCTCCACGCTGCTTGAGCAGTCATCCTTACGTATGCTGCCGTCGTTGTCTCTTTAACCACTCATAGATTCTCACTAGAATCACCAGCGAAAGACTTTACCTGGTCGAAGTTACAACATTTTGATAGTACCTGAGTGATTTTGAATTTCTCTATTTCTAACGATCCATAGTGGGTAGCATCTATGAAACGTGTCTACCTTCATCAAATAGGATTCTGCTACACGTCCTCATGCTGCTTAGTCGTATGTCATGACGGTTTTTAACAGTGCAGTGTTTCAAAGTTCCAGGACATTTCACCCAATGCTATCGAATCATCAGTTTAGCTGCAAAATGTTGAAACACTCTGTGGACCACACGAACAAAAGCTGACTTCTTTTATGCCAAATTATTGTAGCTTCATTCATTCTGGAAATTTTAACTTTTGAGTTGACAGGATAGCTTTTTGTTCAAGGATCTTTGGATCGGAGCATGTTAACATTGATTTTTATGAAAATAAATGGGTTTTGCGTTTTCTGTCACTAAGTACTATATGAAGCTATCATCATGATGCAAACGAAGTTTGCCAAGATGATCATGTCAAGAAATGCAACATGCAACTGACCACTGGCCTCCTAAAGCTTTTTAAAACATTGAGCCGGAACCAGGCATGCGCTAGTTGACTAGCTGCAAATGGTCGGCATCTACCCAATCTAGTTTTGCCTTTCCCCCCATCACACGTGCGGCATTCGCCAAACTCCGAGCGAAATGTAAATAAACATTGCTCGTGTGGACCAAATAAAAGATCAACAATTTTCGGCATTTTCCACCGTCCAAACAACTAACCTAAACTAACCCCACTGAGCCTGAGCGCTGTTCGGGTAATTCTACTACCGCATGTCTGGCCACAAGCCAACATATCACAAACACATGAAGCCTCAAAATTGCATATGGAAATCTACATTTTCCATTCGAGTACCTACGATTTATTGCACAATTATCTCAAATTGTATTCGACGAATATTTCCGTGTAACGGAAGTCGAGGTGGACTTTTCAACGATATGTTATTCAAAACAGATGATATGGACTGAACTTTGAAATTATAATATTAAAATATTATGTATAATATTTGGTTGCGTTTGATATTGATTATTATCAAAAAACCCTTTATAAGCGAGTTTTGAGAAGGTGAATGAACCACATTGATAGAAAATTGTTTAAAACAAATAATGTATTGAAGAAAAAAGTCGTGATTATGTTTTGCTTATGTAGAAAAATACGCCTCGGGTATTGAGACGTCAAAAAACAAATAAGCAAACAATATTCTTCTGGGGCAATCATTTCCAATGATGGGTTTGGTCAGATGTCAGAGGACATATGATATATCATCCGGAACACTTAAGCAGATAGGCTAAAAAACGTTGGTCGTGATGTTTGCTGGAAAACTAATTATTCTAGTGGCTATAAATTCGAGACCAATAACACGTACAAATAATTATCGCAAATGAGAAATGTTTTTACCTTTTTCTAATTCATATAATTATCACATTGGCGTAGATCTACTTTAGTTTATTTGGATATTCAAAGGAAAATATTTAAAAGAAATACAGGGTGTCCCAAATTCGAGCCTCATCATCGGGATCTCGGAAACTAGAAGAGAGACGAGGTCGGTGAAATAGAAGCATAGTATCGCGATTTGGTGCCCAATAAAACAACCTTTTGAAAATTAAAAAAAATCCGAATACTACCAGAGATTTTGGGAAAAAACCGAATATTCGCGACTAAATTGGTCAGAAGTTTATGGAAAATAAACGAAAGCGGAAGTTGCTCAACAGGTTATGTTGATTGCAACTGGATATAGTGAATGGTTAAGTCTTCAATCGGGAAGATAAAACTGGTTTATTTTTTGGAATGTTAAGAAAAATCAGGAAATGCGATTAAAAAAGGTAATTTCATTAGAAAAAAATGTTTAATTACAAGAGTTCCAGTTTGATAAATTTCGTCAAGACCTACAACTTAAATATTCGAAGTTTTATTCGTATTGTGCACAATTTCCGAAATAATTGACTCGACAGTGTTATAGGTAACGTCATATGAAGTTATATCTTTCGATTTTTTCGGCATTGACACAGGGTCAAGACTTCATCAATGGTATTTGTGTACTACATCATTGGAAAGGCTATGATGAGAGCTTTTGAAAATGTCGATAAGGAATCCAGGTCCGTATTTTGTTCCAGTTGATCTGGTTACTCGAATACGAAACGTATACACAATTTGAAGACATCCTATTGGAGAATGGAAGAAGTGATAACATTTTTGAATTCAAACGGAAATGAAAACTTTTGCGGTTCATGGTCAATGTGGTATTCGAATGGGGGATGGTCGAGTGGAGTATGCATGGGGTATTTGCGTAAATTGACTTCAAATTTCACTATTCCTGTGTGGTTGAGACCGCGCTCGCGACACCTTCGTGGTTTCATATCAACAATATTTAAACTGGCTGTGGTTCTCTCATATCAGCTGTAAGACAAACACTTAGCGAACCACATGATAAACTTTCGTTCGGTTAATAAGATAATTGGTCTGGAGCCCGGCTAGATATTAGTGTGTGTGATTTGTCTGGGAGGATTTCCATATAAAGTGAAATACTGATTGTGCATCAAGTTTTTATTCAGCTTTAAATACACCTTTATATTTTTTATCAGGAACAATCTTTTTAACATCTTTTGAAAAATCCCCTAGATTCAGATGCTTCATGGTCTGCAGGAAACTATGCAGGTCTGATATGTCCAAAAACCGGTCGCAAGCGTCTGCAGCGTCATCATATTTTCCAGCTATCTTTTTGCATTCCTGTTCACGAAAGAATCCCTCCTTACCATGAACAGCTTCATGTTCATCATCATACTGCAAATTTCTGTATCGTTGTGATAAGCACTGCACATCATGCAGAACTTATGAATAAGTCTTTTAGCGGTACCAGTGTAAGCTAGCCACATCCTAGACTGATGAGTTCTGAATGGTAAACGCTACTTTTTATATGTAAACAGAAAAAAAAACGCATCTTGTCTGATAGTTGATAGGAAACCGCAAAGATCAGCTCACGCTCACATATAAGACACACATCAGGTCCAAATTCAAACATGCAATTCATTTTCCATATACCTTAACAGGCTTAGTTTGGGTTAGTGGGTCTAATCAAATCAGTCAAGATTAGACAGTCCGTTAATATGTCTCTGTAATCAAAACAACCTCTATCCGCTATCATGACGTCGAAGAAATTGCCTCTTTGAGTAGTTGCATTGTGGCAAGGTATAAAGGAGCGTATCCCAAGCTATGTGCTGCCGAGAAAGAGGAGCGAAAGCGCGGCCTGCTGAACATCAATAGAAGCATTCGGCAATTCCAGAAGGCGATGGCTGCACCACTATTTATTGACTCAAGAAAAAGGTAAGTGACCAATTTGAGCCATTCGAAGAGGTTTCGGATGCACGTCACGCATCTCTGAGGCCCAACATGTAGTCGAAAGGCATAAAGAAAATCACAGCAGACGAGTCGAGTGGGAGGACTAGGACTGAGAACATCTTATGATTTCCACAGCACTGACGTCCATCAAACAAACACACGAGAATCTAGGGTTTTTTTTAGAAGATTTTTTCTCCCAGTTTAAATTTAGAATCAACAAAAAAACTTTTTGCGGAGAGTTCGTTTTAAATAAATACATGTTGAAACTGCCAATTTCCAAGAGCAGCATTGGATTTGTATTCAGCTGTTCCTATGAGAACTAGCTAACCTTTTACAAAAGCTACCGCAGCAAAAATGGTTTAGATCGGTTGCAAAATTATAAATCTACAGGGTGTCCAGATACGGGTACTGAGTGGACCTGGAGGTAACGACCACTTTTGCGTAACGTTCAATGCCCGTCTGCCGAGGTGGGGTATATGTTATATTTCAATATTCAAAGTTGATCAATGCAATTGAATTTTTCCTTACCCGTCCACAAACTCCAAGACCAATTATCCAAATTGTATCAAAAAATTGAGAAAAAATAAACGATCGAATTTTTGATAATTATTGTAATATTTTCAAGACAATATATTTAAGTCCTTGGCGAAAACACGGATACAATTCAAAAATCACAAGGCACGTCATGCTGTGTTGCCAAGTCACTGAGTAGAGGTTCAATTATTAAGATATATTGCAGATTTATAGGTAACGCTCCTGCCCATGATATGGCTGCTCCTGCCCGAGTAAAAAGGTAAGCTCCTGCCCAACCTATCTTGTGCTAAGATCTTGTATAACCTCGACTCGTTTTGTCGTTTTCCTGAAAGACTGTCGATACAAAAATGGCAACGTTGCAAATAAATTGTATCCGTGTTTTCGCCAAGGATAAGTGACAATGTATTACATGTCATTGTATGAAATTATCAGACGGACACTTTCAATTTTTTTTTTATTAAAATATTGTAACAAATTACAAATTTGCAATAATTATGATGTACATATCCTATATTATGTCTGTCGATGTTTTAAGGCTTACTTTGAGATTTTATTTTTATTATCTTCGACTTTGCTTGAAAGAGCATTTTCAAGGTCTTTCAGAAAAAATCTTCTCTTGAACTTATCAGTTCAAAATAAATATACTAGAGGGCGTAATCAGGTGCGTAACTAGCTCGGACATTTCGGAGGGGCTACTGCACCAGGCCATCAGGCTTTTTGGTGAGACTGAAATATCACAAGGAACTACAACAGAATGATTATTTCAATAAACAAAAGACAGCTCAATATCTATAATCAATGAACAAAAAAAAAATGATCAATTATCAAAACCAACTTGACTAACGTCACAAATGTATTCTTTTTTCTTTTGTTGCATATCTTTCCACTACAGTATAAAAATCAATAGAGATGTCTTTTTCTTTCAAATAATATATTCCAAGGGATGATAATTTTTCTTGGCCCATCGAAATTCGTAACCAATTCAAAATCAACCTCATTATGGAGAATGACATTTCACACGTAGCAGAAGATATACGCAATGTAATTGCTACGTGAAAAACTACATATTATGTATAATGATGGAAAAACTTCTAACTCAAGTTCCTTTATTTGTTAAACTATTCTTGAGAATTCTCATTTCAGCTCTTATGGCATTTATTTCAAGATTAAAACACTCTGCATGCTGATTATAAAAGTCTGTGGATCTTTCGTAGTCAAGCGCGAAGAATTTGTCTATAGCTGCGGCGACTCGAATATTTTTCTCACAGAATCTT
This sequence comes from Orchestes rusci, assembly GCA_958502075.1. Classification (NCBI taxonomy): domain Eukaryota; kingdom Metazoa; phylum Arthropoda; class Insecta; order Coleoptera; family Curculionidae; genus Orchestes; species Orchestes rusci. Next base: position 14,282,032 of record OY293310.1, on the reverse strand, counting down.
GACTTTTAAAGCTATACCACAGAATCTATAGTCCTATAGAAAACATTGACTCTCTGATATTAGACAATATTTGGAGAATCAGCGCCTTCTGCAGTTCCAACTCTGGAGTCATACACAGAATCTTTTAGTTTCACTGTCAACTTTTTTTTCCTGGATGATGGAGGTTCCAAGGTCACGTCAACCTGAGCCGCAAGGCACTGATTTTGCCATGAATGTGCTCATGACTGTCATCAAAACGCAGTGCATCTTAGGTATTTAATACGCCTCTTATCACTCCAACCACTCCTCTCAATGTTGCTGTTGTTGATTGGAGTGATTAGTATGGTGCGAATCTCTTCCAAGACCAACAGATGGAGGAGGAAAGATGTATGTTTCATATAGGACAGTATAGGTACCGATGGTTGTTAGGGCCTGCTGGTCTTGTCTATTCTCAATTTCTTGTCCCAGTAGCTGGATAATTGCGGGGCAGACTCTTTTGAATGTCGCACAGCTACTGAATCGTGATAACCGATGAGTGATCAATAAACAAAAAAACCTGAAAAATTGTCACCTAATTTGACAGAGACGGCCATTTTTTTGGTGACAAAAGGTCGCATAACAACTCACATTGTGGGGTATCCTCCCTTTTCCCTTATCTAAGGTTGAAATTGTCGGATTCCATGGTAATAAGTCCGCCTATATTTGAAAGATTTTGTATTAGATTGGCGACTGCAATAGTGGTGTCCATTATAAAGTATGCGAACTATGTTTATTAGCGATAGGTTATCATTGTTATCATAGAAGTGAACAGGAAACAACAAAAGAATAATATCACCAGATACAACCTTTCTGTCTTTGCCCTATAATAATGATTTCCAACATATCAAGTCTTGTAAAATAAAACTATTCGTAGATGATACAATGCTTAATGTATATGGATGAATTATGCAAATTACCTATATACACAAATCTTTGCATACACTGGAGAATGCAGCAGTAACAATATTGAGTTTATTTAAAAGGTATTCAGTTAATGTTTCATAAAATTCGTATTTGGGCGGAGAAAATCATAAACCTCGATTTTATACTTAGAAACACATATACACCGCCAGACATAATCCATTGTACGTTATATTGTAGTCACCAGCAAATTATACATATTATAGTCCACGAGTCAGAGTGCTTTCAGTACTTTTGGTTTTGCCGTCAAGCTATAGTTCTTGTTATTGACATCAGTGCTGGGAAACTACTTGAGAAAATGTAGTTGAGTATAACTAACTATACTTCACCAAGGTAGAAGTTTGATAACTACTATAAAAAAAACGATTGCACCCCGTATAATAAATATCAATATCATGTAGTTCCTTCTAGAAAGAATACCTAACTACAAAATTGAGTTTTCAGTTATATTGAAGATAATGTGCCATATACTGTATCGTTTATGCTAAGATAACGTATACGTTATATAACTGTTTATTAATGGAATTGTTTCATTTGATAACAGCGTAACCATGGCGAACGTACACGTTGAGTTAACGTGTGGGATACAGCATAAGGGGGCGAATGTGCCCTATGCTGTAGCATTTACGTTAAGATAAAGTGAACGTTATAACTGTTTACTAATGGCAATATTTTATTTTTCTACAATCGAGCGCAAAGTACTATGTTTGCGCATCAAAAAGGAAGCGCAAAGTGTCACTTTTCCGCGGAGTATACTTTGTCGCTCGCCGAGCGGCAAAGTAACTTTGTCGCTCGCTGAATATGGAAACCATATTAGAAAAATGTCAAAAGTTTCTGCGACATTTGACAGCACAGTGGGCATTGAACGACATAATGGATTAAAGATGTATCACTAAGAACACTTTTTTTATGAAATGATAATGAAATTAAAACTGAGAAATACAAGTAGGGTTAATTATAACCAAATATTTGTTGTTGTTCACCGCTATGCAAGTTCAAAATGCGTTACTAGATGTCACCCCTTTTGTCAACTTCTCCCAATCTAAATTACTGAACAGCATTTAACAGATTACGTCAACAGTTTCATGAACAACGCGTATTCGAAGATCGTCATCGAAAATAAAAATATCTATTTCGTGAAAATTCAATGGATATCGAAGAAATTATTGAAGTTTCGTGCACTCCGCCGGAAATTGCTCATGCGGCAAAATCAGTTGCTCTTAATTTACTCCCAGAAAAGTCGAGAAGCAAGTATGAAAAGCAATATGAACTTTTTAATAAATGGTGCGATTCAAAAGGAACCAAGAAGATATAAGGGAACATTCCACTTGCGTATTTTGCAGAGAAAGCCAAGGTAATGCTATCCTCTACACTTTGGTCTATATACTCAATGCTGAGATCTACGATATCAGTAAAACATGATGTGAACATTAGTGAATACAAAAAACTATTGGCTTATTTAAAACGTCAAGCTGTTGGCTACAAAAAAATAAAATCAAAAACCTTAAATTTTGATGAAGTCAAAACCTTTTTGAAAGAAGCTCCTGATGAAATATATTTATTGCAAAAGGTGATCTTAGTTTTCGGTATCGCTGGAGCGTGCAGGAGGGGCGAACTTGTCAAGATGGTAACGAACGACATTGAAGATAAAGGGTCAATACTTATTGTAAAAATACCTGATTCCAAGACATACAATAGCAGAACATTCATCGTCGCAAATAATGAAACACTGGACTCTGTATCAATTTACCGAAAGTATATGAACATCAGGCCCAAAAATTGTAAAATACAGAGACTATTTTTGAAATATTCGAATGGTAAATGCCACAATCAAGTTGTTGGAATGAATTTTATTGCAAAAGTTCCAAAAAGCATAGCGCAGTATCTTGGACTTCCAGAACCATGCAAGTATACAGATCATTGCTTCAGGCGAACTTCTGCCACTCTTCTAGTTAATGGTGGTGGCGATATCACGCAATTGAAAAAACATGGAGGATGGAAGAGTACTAACGTAGCAGAAAATTATATAGATGAAAATATTGCTAACAAAATTTCTACATGTGAAAAAATTATGGGACCGACACCGACGGTAAACAAACCACCAATAATTGTGGAAGCAAAAAGCTCCGAAAATATCCCGATTCAGTCACCACCAGAACCTTCGAGTCAAATTATCGTCAAAAATTGTGAAAATTGCACATTTACCTTTAATATTGTAAATAATAAGTAAAATTAGGATTTTTAGTTATAGGTAATAATTGTATTTAAAAAACATTAATATAATTTTCAATACAACTCATGTTTTTCTAAAATCTGCGGTTGTAGAAAAAATCTTGTGTGTAATTCGAGTGCAAAGTGAGATTGCCGCTCTCGCAGGGTAGCCGCGCTCCGCTACGCGACGCGCGTCCATCTCCTTGCTCAGAGCGGCAATGTATCACTTTGCGCTCTTAATACACAAATAGCTATTAATAACAGCGTAACCATGGCGAAATGCACAGGTTAAGTTAACGTGTGGGATACACCACATAGGGAAATATTGATAATAATGACATTCAATTGCCTACTCTCTTTGAAGTTTTGATTAAATATAGGCACCTATATCAAATGATTCTCATCTAATTAATTTGAAGGACAAAATTCAATCCCCCACTCATCACATTCAATCGAAAATATATTTTATTTCTAGATACTTGCTCATATCCTATATACCTACATAATTTCAAAAGAACATAATATATAAACTTTCTTCCGCGTTAACTAGCTACAATGACGACCCATAGGTAGGTAGTTATCTATTTGTCATAACGACCTAATCCTGATTGATAGTAGTAATAACGCTAATGGCGCCTAACATAAACCATGTCCTCACGATGCTTAGTTTTTAGAGTTCCGCCTCTGAATTAACACCCCTACTTTATACATACAGAATTCCCCGAATGACATAACAAATCATAGAACGGGAGCGTCTGACTGAAGTCTGAACGACCAAAACATTTTCAGTCAACTCAGTCTCTTCGCAGCTTCAGTGTAGTTCGAAAAAACCTGCCAATAGTACCGCGGTTCAAAGATGCGGCTGTTATACAATAATTAATTCGGCACAGACCTTGAAAATTAACAATGTTGATTCTCTCTCTGATTGGTGTTTTGATTCCACTTTCAATTGCTTCACCGGTTCCGAAATGTTGTGATAAAAATTCAGAAGTCCATGAAGTAGATTCAGTTTTGACTTGTGACAATAATAGGACCAATGTGAGACTGGATTATTTTGTGCAAGACTTGAGTTTTTTGAGCAAATCTATTGACGGTGAATGTGTAGACTCAAATGCTAGAGGTGTTTTTAAATATCAATTTCAAGTGAGGGACAATGACTCTACTATATTTTCTAAAGAACAGGTGACAACTATTCCAAAATGCTGTCCATTGAATCACGTATACAACACCAAGTACCATTCTTGTTCTCCAAACAAAAACTATACTATAATAGACCAAGGAGTCGCAGTCAGAATTGGATTACCTGACTGTCAAATAATAATTGATGATCTCTTCGAAACTTATACGGAAGCAAATAAATTTTCCAAAGATTTACAAGAAGGGCAATTTTGTTTGGACAAAACAACAAATGACCAGGTTTTGCTGAGAAAATGCCAAAATGTGTTGAATATTTGCGAGGAGAAAAAGTGTTTGAAAAAATGCTGCCCTGATGGACAAAGCTATGTTGGAGGTGGTGTTTGTAGAGATACCTTGGTTTATGGTCTTAGAGTTGATGGACAATGGTATTCTTCCAATATTGAGGATGTTGGTAGTAAGTACAAAAGCTTAGATAATTTCAGAATGTTTTAAGCTAATCTTCCTACGATATGATACCCTTTACTGTAAAGTATCTTAAGAACAAGGTATGTCATCAATATTATGGATGAACAAGAGTACAGGGTGTTAAAAATTTGAGCGTTAAAATGTACAATCTAGTCCGTCCCTGGTAAACTAAACAAGCTAATTATGTTTTAAGGGAAGTATTTTGAGAGGTCCCTACTACTGATAATCATTTTAAATTTTCATTGAATTATATTGAGTCGTTTAAAAGTTATTCAAGAAAAACTGATTTCCAGTGGGGTCCTTTAGGGGGCCGTATCTCCGCAGGGAGGGCCGCTAGGAAAAAAATTTATGGGAACTTGTGATCTTATTTTTTAATGTTCTATCTGAATCCGAGAGATCTCCCACATTTTCCCGGACACCCTGTATATACTTGAATATAAATCTGGTAACGAGCTGATCTTCAGTATGAAGAATTCACATAATCATTTGTTTATTTTGAAAACCATGACAATAAAAGCTTTGTTCGCCGATTAGACATGGTTTTCCCCGAAATACATTCTCTTCTCACGGAATTGACATAAACTTGACGATAATATTGTCTGAGAAGATCCGCCAAGTTCGCAATTATAGCATGATGCTTGGATACTCATCTGTACGTGATATAAACCTTAACATATTGAAAATCATTATATGTTTACTATGATTTGCTTGGCTACAGAAACAAAAACGGAAACTAAAATCAAATATTTACTTTATCTTATGCGGTATAATGAGAAAATATTATTCAATTTGTGAATAACTGGGCGTTGAATCATGTGTGCTTGTATTCGCTAAAATATGTTCGTCACTTATTTGTCTTGTTTCACACACTAATACTAGCCATTGTTACTGAGAAGAACAAGAATGTATTGAAAGTTTACAAGAATAATTTGATTCGGCTTCATTGTTACGACAACGTAAATGAGATTTACATTGAACTTGAGGACATTATGTCGTAATAAAAAGACCAATGTTCTATTTTAGTATTTGAATTAGGAGAAATTGTTTATACTAGCAAATAATGATTTTTTTCCTATTCAGTTGTGTAAAGTAGAGCTTGCATCTTTCAAAATGACGCTGTTATTGATATTGCATGATAATACCACAGAACATGGAGAAACGTTTTCGCCGATCTTATTAGTGAACTAACTCAAATCAAAATTAGGTACAACTGAAAAACTGGACGTCGAATGAGTACTCGCTAAATGTTTTTAATGATAACAAATGGGTGTTATTGGAACTATAATTATTGGTTAAATGGTAAAACCTAAAATATTATATATACAGGGTGTCCCGAAATTACGCGTCAGGATTTTGGTGGGCGATTCTACATGAAAAATTAATGCAACAAACTTCTATACAATTTTTTCAAAAACTCAAAATTAAGGAAGATACAGGGTGTTAAAAAATATTTTTTTTTTCTTATTTTTTTTATAACTTTTTTTCTAGTGTAATGATTTTCGCCAAATTTTGCATGCATGTCACTAGTGTTTCTTTGTATTCACCCTATTAATTTGACGCTAGTCGTCAATGACAAAAGGCTGAAGCTGTCCTTCACCTTAGGAAAATTACTTAGAACTTTTTTGTTTTAATCTTTTTATAAATTTGGATGTCAAATTAGTGAAGAGCATCAAAATATTTTTTAAAAAGGTGCTCGTGTTGCATCATCGTAGAATTAACGGTTTCCGAGAAAAACGACTTTAATCATTTACGTACGTTTGATTAGAAATTTTGATTTTCAAAATTAACAAAGCAAGCCTTGAAAAATACATTGTTAAAGGGTAATTTGTTAAATAAAATAACTATTTACGACAACACACCTTATTTAATTTGGAAGTAATACTTTCATAAAAAGTTTTCGAAATGTTGCCCTTCCATTTCAATACATAAATTAATTCTTCTTTGGAAGTTCCAACGAATCCAAATTAAATAAGGTGTGTTGTCGTAAATAAATATTTTATTTAACAAATTACCCTTTAACAATGTATTTTTCAAGGCTTGCTTTGTTAATTTTGAAAATCAAAATTTCTAATCAAACGTACGTAAATGTTTAAAGTCGTTTTTCTCGGAAACCGTTAATTCTACGATGATGCAACACGAGCACCTTTTAAAAAAATATTTTGATGCTCTTCACTAATCTGACATCCAAATTTATAAAAAGATTAAAACAAAAAAGTTCTAAGTAATTTTCCTAAGGTGAAGGACAGCTTCAGCCTTTTGTCATTGACGACTAGCGTCAAATTAATAGGGTGAATACAAAGAAACACTAGTGACATGCATGCAAAATTTGGCGAAAATCCTTACACTAGAAAAAAAGTTATTAAAAAAAATAAGAAAAAAAAAATATTTTTTAACACCCTGTATCTTCCTTAATTTTGAGTTTTTGAAAAAAATGTATAGAAGTTTGTTGCATTAATTTTTCATGTAGAATCGCCCACCAAAATCCTGACGCGTAATTTCGGGACACCCTGTATACAAGGTGTGATGATGAGCAAAAAATTCAGGTGAGAATTCTAGACAAAAAATAAATGCTTCCTCTTCCTATAATATTTTTTCGAAAATTGATTAATAACGGAGTTACAGAGGGTGTTGAAGTTGCATTTTATTTGCAGTTTTTTTGCAATATCTTTTGCCGTGCTCTTGATATTTTGACGAAATCTCGTATTTGGGACATTATCGGGATAAGAAATTCAAATTTGCCCACCGTTTTTTCTCATTTTGTAGAGGGCGCCACATGCGAACCTATACTTTAATTTGAATGGTCTTGTTTGTGCTACACTGTATGTGACTTTTGACCAAATATTTTTATTCTATCAACCTTTTGACATGAAAAAGGGATACTTCTTTTGTTGCGATAAATCGAACCGTTTTGAGAAAAACGCTAAAATAACTTTGCTTGCATGTGATAATTACGAAATCATTTTGATTTATTTTCAACCTTAAACATATCATGCTTTGGAAACATGCGCTATAGTTGCCGTAGAAACAAGTTTCGGAAAAATTAGTCTTGAAAGTTGGTAATTTCGTGAAAATTTGTTACGCTGTCCATGACAAAAATTCTGAAATTAAAACAAATTAAAAATGTGAAAAATTAACAACTTACAAAACTAATTCCAATCAAATTTGTTTCTACGGCAATTCATAGCGCATAATTCCAAAGCATGCGATGTTAAAGGTTGAAAATAAGTGGAAATAATTGCGTATTCATCACATGCAAGCAAAGTTATTTTCGCGTTTTTCTCGAAAACGGTAAGATTTATCGAAACAAAAGTAGTATACGTTTTTTTTGTCAAAATGTTGGGAGAATCAAAATATTTACTCAAAAGTCGTATACATTGTAGCACAACAAAGTAAGGACCATTCAAATCAAAGTATTGGTTCCTATATGAATCCCTCTACAAAATGCGAAAAAACAGGTCACGAATAATTCAATATGGGAATTAAAATATTCAAAAAAACATTATTTTTTTTTCAAGTCATACTGTTATATATTTTTAAAAAGGTAAAAAAAAGACTAATCTTATGGACTATAAATATACAGGGTGTTCCATTCAAAAAAATAAAGTTGGGTCCGATATTATTTTGTCCTGACCCTGTAATTCCGAAGGCAGTATCGAGTTCTACGGAAAAAGTTATATAGGAAACAGTTTTCACATTTTCAATAACTTATCTGATAGTTTAGATACGAGAGGTACCTTAAAATGCAACATTTTCAGTTTAGCCCTGTATCTTAAAAACTAGAAGGGTTATGAAAATTTTGTTAATGGCATATTCAGTCTCACGAAAAAGTAGCAAACTGTCGCGAAAACCGCAACTTTCTATCTATAAGAATAACGGAGATACCCCGCAAAAGTACCCAAAATGGGACACCCTGTACATGATTACCTGCTGTTGTTATAGATATAAAAGTCATAATATGGAATTAGTAAAATGCTGACTTGCAAAACTGTTTAATTTTTAACATTTCCATAGATTCCAATCTTCTTCAGGAAGTTCGGATTCAGGGCTAGGACTAAATTAGGAGAAAGTTTTTTATTAATCATTTAACGTTGAAAGGCAAAAAAATGATCGTTTGCTCTGGTTTAATTTCAAGTTCTTACATTATTGAGATCAAAATCAATTTTCTCATCGTGGCTCTTATTTTTTCAGCAAGCAGACATTTTTTTATCAAAAATGACTTTTTGACGTATCTTTTAATTTTTGGTTCATTTCACCTCTTGTTAACCGCATACGCGGACATTATGTATGTAGGTAGCTAGTCTATTGGTTACATATTTATCGTATGTCACTTCCGCCAAATAATTTTGAAAATGATACATCAATTTTGATATTGCGCAAATACTCTAAACTCGAATTTAATAAAATATGAGCGGAAGATATTCCCAAAATCTACAATTGACCAAGAACCTTTCATAGTGGCTATTTCAATCCGAATGTCAAATTATCGAATTCCGTATTCAAAAGCTCTTCCTCACTTTATCCCAAGCAAAAACACGATACACATCTTTCTGAAAAGTTATAATGTCACTAAAATAACTGGGTCGTTGATCCAGTTATTTCAATTCCAACAATTGGGCCAATACATAAATGTCCAATAAATAATTTTCTTTTTAAATTTAGAATTTTGTCACCACTGAGAACCAGCTTGAGGCTGGAAAAAAATGAATTAGATGAAAGCCAGTATTTTGATGATAAAAATATTGAGCTCAAGTGAACAACGTAACATCGACATATTATTCGAAAATCACATTTATATTCGTTCTGATTTTCTTGATCTGAATATGGTAATTATTGGAAAATACGCTGTTTATAGACATATATTGAACATGGAAATGACTGGGGATTCTCATGTACTTAATTATCATTCAACTAACAATATTTCAACAATTATTATTAAATACGTATTGCTATAATTGCGGCGATAAATATCGAATAACAGGTAATTCAAGGCATCCTAATTTGAAAACAGAATGTCATGTTCATCAACACTTTTGTGCTCTTGTAATTCTGTATTATGATGATAAGCGACTATATCAGGTAAAAAAATCCCATATCTGAACAAAAAAAAAACATTGTAATTGATTAGCGGAAGTGTCAAAAAACAAATACTTATTATTATTTTATGTACCACCGAATCGACCATCATTTCTTACCTTATTTATTTACTGGTTTTTCAGGTTCTGATAGATCAGGAGTATGATAAGCTTCAGTAGTTCTCTGAGATTTTTTGTCATTATGTGATTATATTGGGAAAGCAAGATTCATTTCATGATTCTAGGCTACTTCTCAATTTCAAATAGAAAATTCGAAACTATTTCTAATAAAACAATTCATTTTACTGAATGTGGTAAAACCGAATAGAAGTTACTGATTTCTTTCTAACTCCTGAAAGTCGTATTTCTATAATATGTAAAAGTAAAATGATTTCATAGACGCCGTGATATTGACCCCCAGAGAGTCGTCTTGTTCGCTTTTCATGACAAAGTGGATTTTCAGGTATATTTTGCCGACGGGTTTGTAATTAGTTTTGTAGATTTCTCAAATGAGGTGATACAAGTAAAAGTACCTGAAAAGTATCCTTCTTCTACTCATGCCTTGTTTTAATCTCAAAGAAAAAAAAACAGAGAACCAACATTATAAGGATGGAACCTAAAAAAGTCCCCGTCGATTGTGGTGAAACCGTGGTGAAACTTATACATATTAGAGATGAACTTAAGCGGTCAGCGGTCATCAACTGTTCAGAGGGTCTGCTCAGAGAGTCTAGAAACAGCCTCATTACGTGTTTCTCTTTATGTTACACTTTACACACTTTTTGGTGTAAAATTTGAAAAAGAAACCATATTGGCCATCTGATCGCCTGTCAAAGTTTACACCAAAAGGTTTTGAAAGTGTAAAATGTGTAACATAAAAAAACATACCCTATACGGGGTGGACCAGAAGTAATGGGACATACGGTAACAGTAGATTCCTCACACAAAAATATTGCGATCGACCTCAACTTGTAAAGTTGATATTAACAGCGATACAGGGTGTCAAAATTAAATTTTAATATTTGATTTTTTCAAATAACTTTCAAAATAATCAAGTTATATCGATGAAATTTGATATATGTATGGGGATTGCTTGACATGCAAAATTCAAATCTGAGTACGGAATTGCTCTTACATGACAGCAGAGGGTTGAAATTCGATAATTATAATGAGGGTCGAAGGGCGAAGAGCCTTCAAAATAAGGTATCAATCGACACCCGTTTCGTTCAAAGGATGCTGATGAGGGTTTGCTCATACGCCTAATAAGTGTCCCCCTTGAAAACAAAGTTGACGTATTTCAGTGTTTCATTTCTATATAACATTATATGTCCAAAATCAATGCCATCTCGTTTTCTGTGAGCCACCCTGTATAATTTTATCACCCACATCATCAAATAACTTTTTTTCGAAAATGATTAAAAACTTAGCGTCCTTTGCAGATCAAGTGCTGGTTATTGGGAATGAGGACAGTAGCAATGCGAATCACTTATTCGAAAATTATTCCCGACGTTTCGTCCTTTGATTCAGGCCTTTTCCAAGGGTCAATTTCAGTAAGTGACGGTACAGCTGGTTCGTAAAAAAACTGGTATTGCTCAAAGAAATGTTTACAAAATTGAGCAGTGTAATATTTGTTTTGACAAAACTATACGACAGTGACATGTCATTCAAGTGAAAAGTTTGGGTGTGTTATGATGTATGTATGTAAATAATAATTGATTTGAATCAGGTAGATTTGCAAATTTTGATACACACAATCGACCAATTCAATATTTTCGCTTTAGTTCCTGTACTCATGTGAGGAGTCATTTGAAAAAAAAAATCCAAAAGTATCAACCTGGTAAAAATATGACGTCCTACTTTTTTGTTTTGTCAAAAGAAATATTACACTGCTCAATTTTTTGAACATTTCTATGAGCAATACTAGTTTTTTTACGAACCAGCTGTACATCCAAAACTGTTGGATTTGAACAATCAAATCGAGCGAAATCGCTAACGGGGTCTAACACTAGAGGGTCGGTGAATACGCTGCCCGGAATGCTATGTTTCAGTTTTGGATGTACCGTCACTTACTGAAATTGACCCTTGAAAAAGGCCCGAATCAAAGGCCGAAACGTCGGGAATAATTTTCGAATAAGTGATTCTCATTAGTATTGTCCTCATTCCCAATAACCACCACTTCTTTTATTCGAAGTTTTTTTTCATAAACTCATCATTTGTCAGATATCGAACTGCCTTGAGATAAAGGAACCACCCTGTATAATGACATTTGAACCTATCTTATAAAAAAGCAAAGTTTTCAAAGTAAATTCCGTTACTGTCAAGAATTTGATGCGTATATCATTTTTCTTACAATCGAAATATATTTTTCTTCTCCTCTTGTCTTTTTTTTCGATGGGTCTGTTTCTGCTAGCTGATAAACATAAAACTTTCGGAACCCGTAACGTACGAGTATGGGAAATAGTCTGACTCGAAGGCCATCGCTCTTCAAATCAACACGGGTTTGGATGTGAATATTGTGAATAACTCGGCCTTCTCTGATCCACAGATCCACGCGTGGTTTCAAAGTTTGGCGCCTTGAAATCAACACGGGTTTGGAAATGAATATTGAATCCGTGTTGATTTCAAAGCTGCACAGAATAGTATATTGCACAGAATAGTATATTCTACAACAAGCATGGAATGACACGCATTTCCTACGACTATGAAGGTTTGTAGCACGAGCCAAAGGCGCGTGAAGCAATTCATACGGGTAGGAAATGGTCATTCTATGCGAGTTTTACAGTATACTTTTTCCACGATTGTATTTGATTTCACTATCGTGTAATCGATAAATCGATATTGGGTGTAAACGTAGCACACCGTAGGAAATAAATCCATTTCCCACGGGTTGCTAGGCAACTAGTAGGTAATGATTTCATTTCCTACGGTTGCACAATGCTCTGTACCAGCCTTATGTGTAACATCAGATAGCCGTGAAATAATGCGTCTTGTCGTAGTTCTAGTTTACGCCTACCACTCATTTCTGTAGAAAAAAACACTGACACCGTTGTTTCAATCTTTCATTATTTTTCAGGCGATGACTATCAACTCATTTTTGGATTTGGTTGTCCTAAGGTATCACTCGTTAGACCTGGCAAAATGAGCTTCAACATCACGAAACGAGGAAGCTACTACTTTTACCACAATTTCAATAAAACCTATGCAGAACATGATTATTCTCACTCCTCGTCGTACTGTTTCGAGCATGCACAAAAAGGAAGTATTTCTGGATACAACATGTTCATGTGTATATCAAAAGAGAAAATAGAAGAAAAATTTACCAATACATTGTGGGCGAAGATTATGTCGTGCATTTTCTTGGTGGCTACGATTCTCATATATTTTTATGTGGGAGAAGTTAAAAGCATTTTTGGGAAGGTACTGGTGAACTATTGTGTGGTCATGATCCTTTTAATGGGACTTTTGTCAGAGATTCATACAAAATTTTATGCTGGACTACAATGTAAATTGCTAGGTAATAGGAAGTGTTTCACCAATACCAATGTACTAATTTTTTATTTCCAGGGTACGCACTTTTGTTTGTTGATATGTCAGCTTTTGCATGGGTTAATATTATGTCTATAGACATCTGGATGACTTTTGGGTAGGTAAATTGATGAATATCATTATTAATTGAGGCAAAAGCTTAGTCAAGAGTGTTAAATTCTGAAATTCAGGTTTTCCATAGGTCATTCTACGGCGAATATTTATATGTTCAATTACGACAGAAGAGGTAAAGTAGTACGTTCTGGGTTATGGTTGGATGATGGGAAAGTTATTGTTCAAACATTTGATATTAAAATAAAACAGAATTCATGTTTTTTAAAAATAAAAAATACAGATACTTTATCCATTTGAGTTTTTGGATAAGGTACAAATCCAAAAACACAAATTGTCACTGCTTTTCATAAATGGCACTTCACTCACTAAAATCTTATAGGTTATAATCACAATAGAGATATTCATAGAAATATTCTTGATATCTATCCGGATATATAAGTTGAGAGAGGGATTCTGCTTTTAAGTTAAACTGAATTAACAATAAGATTTGTAAATCGCAAAAAAGGGAGAAACGACCCCATCTATTCGAAATTCTCAAATTAAATACCACTACTTAATTTTCTAAGAACTTCGATTTATGCCACAATACGTTGGAGTTCTCAATCGATGAAATACCCAGATATAGTATACGAAAACAATTTCCATAGTCAGGGTCATGACTTTTAGGTACAACATGAAATCATTCATATTGTTTGTTGTTTGATTGTTCATTTCTGGATGCTGTTCATGATTCATATTGATTTCTTATTCTAGGACCCCTAAGAAGACTATAGGCAGAGATCAAAGACGAAAAGAGATGAAAAAATTCTTCATATACATGACATATGGTTACGGAATGCCTGTTTGCCATGGTCTCATAATTCTCATGTTTGAAAATACGTCACTTCTTCCAGATTCTTTTAAACCACGAGTTGGTCTATATCAGTGTTTTTTAGAAAATGGTTAGTGTAGTATTGTTGAAATTCGTTATATCACGGTTTGTCGTTAGAATATTCAAGAAATGATTTGAAACAATATTACTCCAATTTACTGATGATGATCGTCATCTAATGGGAAAGCAGAATTGCACTGACTCAATGATATTCTTTAACAATATAGTAACGATAAAGCTGTCTACTTTCTCTCATCAGACATTACGTACAGATTATAGGGTACCTTGAGCCTAGTGGATGGCATAGATGATCCTTGCATATAGTAGCTCCTGGTCTTTTGCTTGTCAGAATGTTATAGACAACCCTCCTGCTTTTTGGTGTCTGTCTTACTTGTCCATTTCGGTGTTGATTTTCCTCTCAACTGGCTTGCCTTATTAACAATTATTCAAGTCTGCATATAGGTTTTTGGTTTTAGTGTAATATTATAGAAGTTGCATTATTGATACTCAGGTGTTATTTGGTATGAGCAAATTTTGGATCGTGAGATCCATGAGAACGGTCAAGTAATCACGGGATACCACAACATTCTCATTTATTGAGTCATCATTTGATACCTATAATAACATAGTATGTTATATTATTAGGTAGGCAAATAATTCTTATTGTTCTTGAAAATGATCAATTTTCACAGGAAATAGAGCCCGAACCGTATTCTTTTTGGTGCCTCAACTCATTCTGCAAATAATCAACACAATACTGTTTATCCGAACCATAACTTACTGTATCAAAGTGAAAAACGAAATAGCCAGAATGAACGACGTTTCCAGAAACAGAGAGAAGCAATGGATTAATATTGATACCGAAAGGTAAACTTGGACATTACAACTATCGTTTTCTTTGTATTATATTTGATCATTTTCAGGTTAGGACTGATAGTAAAGCTAGCAGTTATTATGGGCATAATTTGGATATTTGAAGTAGTCACCGCATTCTTAGATATGAAGTCTTACAGCGAGTTTTCCAAATATTTCGAAATATTTCTTGATACACTAATCAGTTTACAAGGTATTCACTTGAACAAAATGTTTGACAGAATTGACATCAACAATATTTTCAGGTGTCTTCATATTTCTGATTTTTGTCTGTAAAAAGAAGACATTTGACAGCATGAGAACAAAGTTGGGAATAGGAGAAAGACGAACATCGAATTCACTCTCGCAATCTAGTGTTCTAAATGGACATTATCCCATGGCCAAAAGGCAGACTACTATGAGCTTGAATGATGGTACAATATGAATGATATGAGCAATGTAAAATTAAATTATTCAAAATTCAAGGTCGTATTTTGATTTGCGAATACTTAATACAAAATTTTACACCTACCCGCTTCAACTAGAACATTGCATCTAACGAATTACGTATTTTATCAGCGCGTCTCAACGCATATGTTTGTCGATATTTTTCAAATTTCAGTCTTTTCTCAGGTCTTTTGCGACATCATTTTTCAAGATTGCCTTTGTATTTGATTGGATTTACGCATTTAGCGTGTCAGGCTAGTCACAATAATTCGGGTCAGTCAAATATACTTTCAAATAAACTTGAATTTTTGCTTGAATTGAACTCCCAACCCTTAGATTCTGGACTATGAGGCATTGAATGTATGTAATTTTTGCAAAAAAAAAGGTATTCCGGGGATTATTTCAGGTGAGAAATTATGATTCCGTACCAGTCTTTATGTAGCACTTGGACGGCACTGCGTATGCTATCATCATTTATTTTTATTCCAAGAGTTTCGGATTAAGGAGGTTAAAATTACTTGAACATAGATGTTGGTTCAAACACATGAATTTTGCAGCGCAAAACTGTGTCGCACGCCGCGTGCCGTCACACATACTTGTACCTACACTTCCCTGCTCAAGATCCCGCCACCCAAAAGGTTTGACCAAGCTTGATGTTTCATAACTTTTTTATGTTTTATCCTTTTTGTGTGAATTGTGTACCAGTTGGTGGATAAATCTTTGTGATTCTTCTAAATTATTGTAATAAGTGAAATTTGTTGTAAGCAATATTATACAAATCTGAATGTTGTTTTTTTTCTCATCTTCAAAACACCCTGTGGCAAAATTGAGGCGGATAATTCTTGTCACATAATGGTTTGCTGTAATCTTGGATGTATTCCAAACATTTCATTTTTTTATTCATCCCATTATCTCATCTCTTATAGGAGCTGCAACATTATAAATGAAATGGTGATTTGGAGCTTTCTTTTCACTTATAAAATTAAACAACGGTATATCATATAACTAATCAAGAAACATTTCAATAGAGTGTATTTTCCCATTCTTCTGGTGCAGCAATGACAGATTGCATTATTTATGGCATCGATTGAATAAGGTCCAATTTTTCCTGAGGGATAGCTTCGTATTCTTCTGCCAGCGCCAGTTGTAACTCCTGGAACGTTTGTGATTGCACAGGACGATGACGAACGGCTTTTTTGAGTTGATCCCAAAGATGCTCGATTGGGTTGAGATCCGGGCTACATGCGGGCCATTCCAATCGTAGGAGTACAACCAGTTTAAATATTTGTACAGCGTGAGAAGTAGCATTATCATGCATCATAGAATTGGTTCCCAATGAAAGAAACAAAAAATAAATGAACAATTTTTTGAAGGACTATTCTTCAATGTAATGAGTGGTTCGGACTTCATTTCCAACAAATACTAGATTGGTACGTGCGTCGGAAGAAATACCCGACCAAAGCATGACTGAACCGCCATGATTTGAGATTCACTCTGATATGGTGCAGTCGTCATATCTTTCATTTTTTCCAAACAAACCCGGGACTCATCTGTGAATAGTACTCCAGTCATTTAATCCAAATAAGAGGAGTCAACTGCGGAATGAGAGATAATAAGCTGTAAACTCGTATATACCTTTATTTTGGCATTCTAAACGTTTTCTCAAAAGTCTCATAAAATCTCATGTCGGCGTCTTGAGATATCCAAGGTCTAATGTCACAAAAATCAGTTTTTCGTAAATATCTCGCTTCCAAGTTTTCAATCTTATTTGCATCTAGTACAAAAATTGTAAAGCATAAAATTCTCTGACAGCGAGGAACTTCTGAATTTTGATCAACTGGCTCAAGAATTTCAAGAAGAAAACTGCCCTCTACAAATACTGTATTGATATGGAATTCGCATTTTATTGGCAAGTCATCACATAACAACGCACTTGGTGGCATTGATGACAAAGATGGATAGTTGTTTGAGGTTTACTGTAAACCCTATTCCTCTGATCAAAAAGATAAAAAATTAACCTTTAAAGAGGGCTTATCTTTCACCAACAAATGCAGCGGCTCATCCACATAAAAGGAGTGTACGTGTATAACAATTACCTGATCCAAACTCCATCAGGGAATGATTAGGAACCCCAGGAATAGGGTTGGGTAATTCGAAATGAACTCCTGTAACCGATAACCACAATATTACCCTCAGCATCAGGATGAATTGCTTTACACGCTCTTTTGCAACTACAGTGCAACCTCGGTGATCCGAACCCACGCTAATCCGAATTACGCTAATCCGAACACAAATTCGTGATGCTATAGTCCGAATGACATCTCGATAATCCGAACGATACCGGAAAAATCCTGAAAAAACCGGCAGCGCGAGCGCGAAACCGTGTCGTCTGCGTCGCTTAATAACATTGGGTACATGTTTTTTTAGTTAATTAGGTACATTTACATATGTATTGTGTAAAATTTAATATACATACATGTTAAAAAAACTTATACAGATGTGGTGATGTGTTTTATTGTATATTCGCTAATCCGAACAATTCGATAAAACGAATTGGGTCTGACAATTAGGTGTTCGGATTACCGAGGTTGCACTGTACAAGAATAAAGAATGGTTGTTGCTTGCGCTGCGGATGCAAAAAATCGAGGATTCAAAGTTCTGCAGGTTGTGATCAACGGAATAGACAAGCTTGCCCCAATGTTTCATCGCATAAGAGCGATCCTGATGAAGAAATTATCTACATTAGAACCCGAATTCCTGGAAGATTGAAAGACAAATCTCTTTAACGACGATGATGAAGAAAAATTTGGGCTATTGGTAAAAACCAAATAATTAAAATATATGTAGGTACTCTTTTCTTTTTCTACTTGGAATATTATCAGGATATATTATATTCAAATGTAATATAATAATAATTATTGGGACATCACTTGACAAGTGGTATTATTGAACAAATATAGTAGTTTACCTAACAAGTGCGCGATTGCAGATCGCCAGCAACCAAGTGCGGATAAGTCACTTTACGCGCGTGTTAGGTACAATATTTTTTCTACAAGCGTGCGGAAAATAATATTTTCTCAATTGAAAAAATATCATTCAACATAATGTATCTATACAAACTATTCAATATCAAAAATCTTTTTCTAAAGTATCATTCACCGGGGCTCACGGCTGACCTTGCATTGCTATGTATGGTTCTCTCTCCGCGGACTAACTCAGAAACAGTTGACCGCATGAAAAAGTGTTTTGTACAAAATTTATGGAAAATTTTATTTTCCACAATTTTTGTCATAGATGCAAATAGGATGGAAACCATGGTTAGCGAGATATTGACAAAAAACTGATTTTTGTGACCTTTGACCTTGGATATCTCAAGACGCCGACACAAAATTTTATGAGACTTTCGAGAATGCTAAAATTAAGGTGTATACGAGTTTACAGCTTACTATCTCTGATTCCGCAGTAGACCCCTAATATGACTGGGCTATAGTAAGTTGCCCCACTGTTCTAACAATAGCTTGACATCAATTTTTCACAAACTGATTGAAATTAACAGCACTTTATCTAAAATGTTGCAGCTCGTATTAGCAATGAGATAATGGATGAATGAATAAAAAAATAAGATGTTTGATATGCATCTGAGACTACAGCTAACACCATGTGAACAAAATTATCCGTTTCAATTTTGCCACAGGGCTTTTTGAAGATGAGACAAAAAACAACATTTTGATTCACCGCTGTACAGCATTGCTTATACAAAAAATTACACTTATCACAATAATTTGAAAAAATCACAATAGATTTATCTACAAACTGGTACAAAATTCATACAAGGGTGAAACATGACAAAGCTACAAAACATCAAACTTGGTCAAAATTTCAGGGTGATGGGATTTTGTGCCGGAGAGTGTAGATCCGACACATAAAACGCGTGAAAAGTGACGTCTAGTGTCATTTCGTGTTTTTGGATTGCGACGTGTAAAAATGGAATCGACAGAAGAAAGACTGATTGAATGAGTGCGTAGACATACGGTGTTATACGATACCAGCAGTCATCATCAATCAATATCATGAATATAAAAAATAAATATACTCAGTGACATTAGAAGTGTGTTACACCGACTAATCCCCCATATGACTCAATGTGAACATGACCTAGTACAAAGCTTCATATCTCCTTACAAAAAATATTTCAAATTAACCAAAAAAAACAAAATGTTCAGAATGGATAATAATTCAATATTTCAGCAGAAGAAATTCCATTTCTACTAGGAAACTCTATAAAGTGTTTCAACATTTTGTAGTCAAACTAGCAATGCAATTAGCATTGGGTGGAATGTGCTGGAAATTCAAAACACTCTATAGAGTTTCCTGGGTAGCGATTCTAGGACCGATAGAACGGTCATACGAGAGAGATAAACGATCACCTCCATATAATTCTCCGTTAACTGTCTCTCTCTTTCTCTCGATATGACCGTTCTATCGGTCCCAGAATAGGCACCCTGGTAGAAATGGAATTTCTCCTATGCTAAAATATTGAAGTCTCATTCATTCTGAACATTTCGTGTTTTTGGTTAATTTGATATCCTTTTTTTCAAAGGAGATATTGTCAAGGATGGAATTTTCCGAAAAAATTATTCGCAAGAATAATATAAAAGTCGAATTCTTAATCAATATTGTCAAGTCAGCAATACCGGAATTGCAGTAATGTTTTACATTTCGCAATTCGAACACAGAATGTTGAATATTTCACAACAAAAGTAAAACAAATTAATGGTTGTGAAATTATGGATTTCCGTGATGAACTCAATTATTGATTTGTGCAAACTTGACAAGATGGAAGGGAACCAACCTCGAACAGAAATTGTTTCGAGGGAGGTAGTCGATCGTGGGTCATTAAAGAAATTAGTCGCGTCGAGAATTCGGGATCCTTGGTCCTTCCCCGGCTGGTGTTTGTGTGACATGATGTTTATTCTAATGTAAGTACATTTTGATTACATTGAAATAAAACTGTAATGAACGGCTAACTATATTTTATTTATAAACTTTTCTTCGTTAATAAATAAGTTCTTTGTGTTGTTAACAATGAGATTATTTCCCAGTAACCTCTACGTCCCTAGTCGCACCCTTAATAAGTAGGGTCGTGACATATGGTGGAGGCGCCGTATTCTAAAATAAAATAAAATAAATATTATATATTTGGTGAGATTCGTTACAGTTTTCAGTTATCATTTTATTTTCTATTTTTTATTCCTGTTTTTTTTGTTGTTTGTTTTACGGTATTATTATTATTATTTTTTTTTTTTCTTTTCTTGCATTGATTTTTGATTTTGGGTGTATATCTATATTTATCACTGTGCGGTTACTTACAATTTGTATCCTTTGAATTTGATTTCTTATGTTAACACATGAACGGCGACAATCGGATAACTCGTAGTAAAGCTAAGGAAATTGACTCTGCGGGTAAATCTACGGTGCCAAAAAATTCACCAAAAACGACCGTAGATCAAACTTATTCAAAATTCACTCCCAATCATCGGAGCACGAATATTGGTTCGGGCCCAGAAAATCCATTTCTTCCCAATACTACTTTGGGTCGCAGCCCTACAAAAACTCCAAATCTCGAGGATTCGAATATATATTTAGATTTTCAAATTGAAGATTTATATGATAAAAATAACACAGTTAAACAGACTACACTCCATATTGAAACACCGGACAAACGAAACATCACCAGTACAGTAGAAATTAACACAAGCTCGGAAGCCGAAACAAATCCACCAGTTAATCAGGAAAAACTAAGACAAACATCATCGACAGAGAAGTTGATTAAAAATCAAGATAATCAGGAACAACCAGAACAAACACCATCGACAGCTCAACGTCAAAATCAAGATAATATGGCGAACGTAACACTGGAAAATGCTCTAGCCGAAGCAAAACACCCAGCCACTCCCAAATTCATGGAACCACCTCACTTCGACCCAAGCCTTGACTCCCCTGTAACATTTTTATCAAAATATGAAAAAACCGCTTTGTGTAACGGATGGAACGACTCTTACAAAATATCATATTTGGGAAACTTTTTGGAAGCGCCATCAAATTACTGGTATAGGGATTATTCTGACAACGCGGCTAATAAAAATAAGACATGGCAGGAAATTAAAGCAGATTTCATAAAAGAATATAGTGGCGACCAACCATTAAGAAAAATAAAATTCCGGCTGAACCGAATGGAAAATCTAAAAAGGACGTAATACATGTCAGCAGAATTCTACCCTACAATGACCCATGGCAACCCGAAGCAACCCCGTACACTTCATCTTAACATTTAAATAAATTGAACAAATAATCAAATAATAATAAGATAAAATAATAATCATATAATAATATCAATAATTTCAAGGGTAAAAGATTAGGATAAATTAGAATTAGGTAATTTAAAATTGATGGGCTTCAATATTGGACATAATCGTGAGAATCGGAACACATGCGTACGAGTAGGATAATTTATTAATATACATTCACATGGTCATAAAGACAAATATAGGTACAAAAACATACGAGATAATATTTCAAGGTCAAGCATCACTAAAGTACATTCCCTTAGGTTGTTCATATCGCTAAATAGCATTAAGTGCTATGAGGAGGACATCAACGTTGAAGTGAGCGCAGGAGCTTACTGGAAACCGTTACCACAAACCGTGGTCTATGAGGCCACGATTCCATTAAACTATAAAACAATGTGGACAGAAGACAGGGTACATGAAACGGAGGAAATTCAGCAGAAATGCGATAACATGAGCAGTGAGGAGTGTATACGAATTGGTCACATGAATGAATTGTCTAAAGCATTCTCGAAGGAATTCCAAATACTTAGTGACGGTTGGAGTACATCATCAATGAGAATAGGCAAAAGTCAACCATTAAGGCATAAAAGGGCCCTGGACTTCATAGGGTCTGGATTAACTTGGTGTTGTGGAGTGGCTACGATGGAAAAACTTAAATTAGTAGATGATAATGAGAAATATGTAGAACAAAGGCTGGATAAGATAACAGAGGGATTGTCAATGGATTTGAAACAGGTGACCGAAAATTCAGAGCATTTCAAGGAATACGAACATTCGGTGAAAATAGCATTTAAAGAAACGGAGGAAAAAATCAAATACATGGAAAGGTACACGATGGAGATGCAGAGCAGAATATCGAAGTCCACAGACGAACAGGAACGAGCCATCTTGAACTTATTCAATGTTGGATATTCTAATTTGAAGAGGTCTATAATGTTGACAAGAGCTTTGAAAAGACAGACAATAGTGAATTCATGTAAACATCACAAAGTTCCATCTGAAATAATAAATCCACGTATTCTAACAAAGGACTTGGAGGAACTTCAACAACGGATACAAGTTTCGGGCAAAGGACTGGCCATCCCAACGTCTGAAATTTCCAAGTACTTTGAACTTCCAATATGTGATTGTTCGTTCACGGAGACAACAATGTTTGTACAGATTAAAATTCCAGTCATAAGGGAAAATGAAAGTTGGCAGCTATTCGAATTAATTACCACCCCGTTTGCTTGGTTCAACCAGACGTGTTCAATACCACACCAACCCCTGTATATGGCAGTTTCTTCCTCCAACAACAAAGAAGATCGCAGCAGGCAGATTTCTGGAACAGGTTTACATCTCTGCAAACCATATCATGACAAGCTATGCTTTGTGCCTAGATTCTCTGGAGATAATATCCAGGGGCCAGAATGTGCGAAGAAACTCTATGAAGGCACAACCGTTCAGAAGCTAAGTGAATACTGCCCAATGACTTGTCACTCTGCAACATCAATGATAATATCAGAGATATATGAAGAGACTTACGTCATCACTCACCCAGAAAAGAATCTGAAGATAACATGCCAGAAGAACTCGACGACGGACGTAACATCCATTCATTCGAGACAGGGTGCCATCAAAATAAAACTTCCATGCAGCTGCTACTTACATACCAAAGAGGACACTTTGATTCCAAAAAGATTTCCATGTTCAGACCAATTGGGCCCACAGGACACAGTTCTAGTCCATACAATCCCAGCAATCTGGTCAAACTTGAAATCTTTTGTTCTTAATCCAGAGGGGAAGCACGCACTACCCATGTACAAAAACATGTCGGAGTGCCTGAACAGCAATTGGACGCTCCAAATTCCTCATTTAAATTTAACGTCTAGCAGCAGCATGGTTCAGAACATCTTGGATTCTATGGAAGAAGCACAATCAGTGTACCATATAAGATCGTATAGCGACACTTACGGACTTCACACTGACTCACTGTTTTTGATTTGGAACATTACTTTGTCTATTCTAGTGGCATATCTTATATTCAGTCACAATAGAATGGTCATGGCAGCTACAATTATTCCATCCGCTCGGTGTCACACGTCACCGCCGTCAAGCACCACTCATGACCTGATATTCAGCTTGGTGTGCATAACCTTTGGAATTTTCATGCTTTACTCCATTCTCCATTTCATTTCTCGGTACTTTTGTAAACCTAAAAATATCAGAGAAAAAAATGAGCAGCTTGACCTAGATAATCTACATAGAAGCAAAGAAGAGAAAAGTGAAATATTTGAAGCTAAATTTGAAAGTGATGAAGGGTCACACAATTTTGGAAAAAGGAATAATTCTAGGTTCAAGATAGAATTACCAGGCAAACAGGACCTCCTATCACTATCCCCTGGTGAAAAATTAAGTGCAAGCGTAGAATGTATTGAAATTCTTACGTGATGCACTTACTACGAGTAAACTACTAATGTATGCCCTAGTTACTCATTTATAGTAGACAGAAACTTAAGAAAGCAAGTAGTAATACCCCTTGGAGCTCCTCTAGTGTGCTTTTTGCCTTGTTATTTAAGCCTAAATTGTGTAGCTACTAAAAACAATTTTAGGATAAATATCATCGTAAATTGGTTACACTCTAGATTCCTTATTGACATATTTTAAATAAAGAGTAAAGATGCAGGGGTCATCTCAAGAAAGTGAATTGTTGTAGAAAGCGAACAATGAGTAAAATAAATGTCGAATTTTGAAGAAATTGCTATATCGATGAGATTAAAATGTTATGATAAAGTTGGGAAATTAAATTCACCTGGAGGTAGGGGGTAGAGGGCATACACTTTTGATAGGGGAGTCGACAAATCCTACATTGATAATAACAAGGACAAAATATTTTTTTTTTTCTCTCTAATTATTTATTTTTTTTTTTTTTTTTTTTTTTTGTCCTAACCTTGTTTTAATATACACCTACTCTAGGAATGCATGCTGCTGATTGTGCAGATCATGGATAGCATTCCTAATTTCATTTAATTAAGATATTGGGCATTATAGGAGCATATACTTACCCTTTGTATCTTTTGTTTCATGTAAAACCTGCCATCGCAACATCGCCCAAAAGATGCCATCATCCAATGCACACATTCCCCATGGAAGAAGAACTCCAACAAAATCATGTTATGTTATGGTTAGTCAACAATCAGTCAGCGCCAACAATTTTTGGCCACGCCACGGGGAGCCCAGTCATTGATAAGTCCTAGCCAGTCTAATTGGACAACAAGATTGCCGAGGGATCCCGCCTATGAATAGCAAGCAAGACGTTCCTACAAGGTGGTTAAGAATCCTAAGTACCTACTCAATATATGAAGGGAAAAGGGTCGTGTCGAGCATGAGTCAGCCCGAATTAACACCTGGCTAATAAAAACAACTCGACACCAAAAAACCTCAACCTGCAATTGAGGAGGGCTTGCTGCAGCGATAGTTATCTTAAAATCCTGCAACCCGAAGTCGATTTAGGCACTAAATCAGACAGAAGGATGAAACAGAAAATTGAAGAAGTAACCCCATTGTTTCATCATTATAGCATCAACACACTACATGCCATAAGTCACAAACAGCTGAAAGGACATTTACGCTGAAAGTGCGCTTTCCGAACACAAGCTCCAATTAAATGGCAGATGTGGTTCCTGCAGTGGCTCCTGCGACGCGCGACAGCCTTTAGCGACGATGACCATTCCATTCTATTCAGCGAGTTCACAAACACAGCTCGCTTCGACGAAGAAGACCCATGGCGCCAGCGGTAGCAGTACCACTTGGTTCATGTGCATTACGGACGATATTACAAACTATGATGGATATTCAGTGTAAAGTGCGTTCTCAAGTGTTGCGTTTACGGTGGCAAGGTTATATATTTTGTAATTTATATTGTATAAATATATTTATATATTTTTCTTTTATATGGGTAAATGGACATTGTATTTTGATATTGTACACGTTTTTAGTTAGTTAGAGCTTTAAAGCTGGGGTCCAGCTTTCCCAGGCCCGGGGGATATGTCAAGGATGGAATTTTCCGAAAAAATTATTCGCAAGAATAATATAAAAGTCGAATTCTTAATCAATATTGTCAAGTCAGCAATACCGGAATTGCAGTAATGTTTTACATTTCGCAATTCGAACACAGAATGTTGAATATTTCACAACAAAAGTAAAACAAATTAATGGTTGTGAAATTATGGATTTCCGTGATGAACTCAATTATTGATTTGTGCAAACTTGACAAGATGGAAGGGAACCAACCTCGAACAGAAATTGTTTCGAGGGAGGTAGTCGATCGTGGGTCATTAAAGAAATTAGTCGCGTCGAGAATTCGGGATCCTTGGTCCTTCCCCGGCTGGTGTTTGTGTGACATGATGTTTATTCTAATGTAAGTACATTTTGATTACATTGAAATAAAACTGTAATGAACGGCTAACTATATTTTATTTATAAACTTTTCTTCGTTAATAAATAAGTTCTTTGTGTTGTTAACAATGAGATTATTTCCCAGTAACCTCTACGTCCCTAGTCGCACCCTTAATAAGTAGGGTCGTGACAATATGAAGCTTTGTATAAGGTCATGTTTACATAAAGCGTTTTCATGGACTATGGTATCATGAGACCATTGCAGGTTGGTCTGTCATTAACGTCACTTTCAGCCAATCGACGAGCTGCAAGTGACGTTAATGACAGACCAATCTGGAATGGTCTCATGATACCATACTCCATGAAAACGCTAATTGAGTCTTATGGGAAATAAGTCAGGTCTGCTCAATATGTGACACAAATCATTATTGTTACCATGACTACGATTCGCATGACGCGTTCTAAAAGGATCAACAGCTTCGGATTTTGATAACTCTCGTACATATATCTATAAATAACTATTTGGGAAACAATTTCACCTGCTTGATACCAGAATGAGATAGAAGATCTCACTCTATTGTATATTTTTCGCATAAGTCTTTCTTTTCTATCGCCTGGGGACCAGCTTTTAATGCGCTTGCGTTGGAAATACAATTTTTCATCGGCCTCCCACATGTTTGTTGTAGCTTTGTGACCATAGTTACGAAGACAATAAGAATAAGACGGTTTTTGCCGATTTGCTAGGCAGTTTTCCAAGATAGAGATATTAGCCCAGGTATATTCACATAATCAGGGAAAATAGAATAAAATTATAATACCTGTGAAGTGATATTCCCTTTTCTCTTTCTTCAGCATACAAGTAACAATTATCGGGGCACCTATAATTATCACACTATCACGCAAAAAGTGATAATCTGTAGAGTCACTAATCAATAGAAATTAAAGTAATCAAAATATCACCGCCAAATAACCAAAAGTCAAAAGTCATAATAATTGAAGCACTAACACAAATCAAAATTATCAAAAACTACGTCAAAATTAAAAATTCAAACGGCAAACAATCAATTAAAACTCCAAAACGCTATTGTAAACAAATACAATGACTTATGGGAATGCAGGGGATGTTACATGCAAAATTTATCACATTTATCAGTGCTATCACATGTTTACTTCTAGCTACACTTGGTTGGTCTGATCATTGTAGGTGTTGTGACAATATCGGCCCTGATGATGGTCCTCGTCGCACCTGTATCCAACAGCATGTTGCGATGTTTTCCATTGAACAAGCCATCCATAAACACGCTGTTCTGTTTGATTCCTAAAGAGGCGACTATGGCGGTTTTCCTTGGGGCATACTGGCTACAGGTCGACGATTGCCCCTTCGCATCGACCCTCTCTAGTTTTCCGACGTCGAAGAAGGTGTCCGTCTCTCCTTCTTGCATCGGCTACGAATGTGCCCAAGCACTCCACAATTCCAGCACCTCAACTCCCTTCGCTTGGAGGCCTCTAACTCCCTGACGACTCTCCTTACAGTTACTTCGACGGTGTTCTCCTCAGGAAGATCCTGTTCCTCCATCTTTCGCACGCGTGCAGGAGCCTTAACAGACTCTTTCGCCGCTTCAAATTCCAGCGCTTTTGCTAGAGCATCCACCAATCTATCAGGACGATGGAGTATCAGGGACTGCCTTATTTCCTGGTCTCGAAGTCCATCGAGGAAGGCCTGAACTGCAAGCCTCTCCATAACACTTTCTGGCGTGGTTGGGTAAGCCAGTCGTGTAAGGCGAGCTTCATCAGCTTGAAACTCCTGCAGGCTCTCGTTGGTCTTCTGAGAGCGGTTCTTCAGCTGAGAGTGGTAGACGTGCTCCAAGTGAGTCTGTCCATATTGCAGCTCCAAATGCTTGACCAGAACATCGTAGTCTTCCTGCTCTTGGGTGTTGAGCGTCTGCAGAATTTCTGTTGCCTCCTCACGAAGTGCCAAAGTCAATGCCAGGGCTTTTTCAGTTCCGGTCCATCCATTTGCCCTTGCTGCTGCCTTGAACTGACGATGGTAGTTATTCCATGATAGCTTGCCATCAAACTAAGGGGCTTTCATGTGAACTCGGGAGGTATCAGACTCCATTTTAGCACCAGCACCTTTGCTTGGCTCGATTGTGACGTCTGATTGTTTCATGATTATTGCCACTTGACTTCTCATTTCGTCCATTTCTTCTTCAAGGGTCTTGACTGTGTCTTCAAATCTTGCTTCAAATTGCTTCTCAAGGTTCTCGATCTCTTCCGCTACATGATCCTTCAGACAGTTTTAGCTGTCCGCCAACTGTTCCCTGATTTCCTCCACAGTTCTAGAAGATTCTTCAAGCTTCTCTTCCAGCTTCCTCGAGTTTTCTTCCATCGCTCTAGAAGATTCTTCAAGCTTCTCTTCTAGCTTCCTCGAGTTTTCTACCATCTTTCTAGAGTTTTCTTGAAGTTGATCCTTCAGCTCATCTTTCAATTTTTTCGACAACTTCTCAACCACTACGTTGGGATCGGGAATTTTAAATTGGAACGTATCAGGATCCATGCCTTCTTCCATTAAAGCCTCACGAAGCCTTTGTTGTAGATCATTTTTCTTACCGCTCGTATCCAGGTCACGCTCCTCCAACTCCCTCTTCAACTCGGCGACCTTCAATCCCGTTAGCGGAACAAGTTTCGTAGTCATTATGATGACTATTTATGTCTGATTCTATAGAACAATAAATAAATCCCAGTTCCGACACCACTGTAATAATTTTTTGCTATAGAAACACTTGTCCAGTTTTAATGTATTTATTTAAAGTCAGTAAAGCACAATCACAACACCACAAATATTTATGTTCACAATCAGAGCTTATTTCTGTTTCACGATCAAAATCTGAACTGAACTAACTAACTAGCTAGACTTCGGATCTCATTATATACTCTCGCCAGGATTGAAAAAACATTCCAGTGATTCGTAGAACAGCGTAGAATGTTCGACGCCATCTAGTTTCGCTAGAATGTACGAAGCCAATCGATTCCAAACGATTCTACACTTAGTGTCGAATGCGCCACTTAGTGTCGAATGCGCCGTATTCCCTATGTGCTAATAGTTATTTACGTTACTAAGGCGGTAAATGACTTTTTAAATTACGAGTCAAGATGTACGAATCCAGAATATGTAGACGAGTAGTTAAATGACATTTAACGGCTGTGTATCGTACATTGTTTTGTTTCATACTGTAATAACTATTTTTAATCGGTTTGAAGAGCTTTCTTCTCAAACCACACACTTAGGGTAGCAGTCCACCTCACATTTGTACCATGAGATAGCGCCAGCCAGACCATGTAACAACCTATGTTTGTCCTATCTGATATACCTTACCAACCGTTTATGTTAAGTGAACAAGTTGCAAAATGGACCAAATTTTGCATAAAAGCTGCGAAGCGCAAATCGGCGGAAAGGTATCAAAAGGAGTTTGAGGCTTTCTGCGAATGGCGCAAGATCTTCCGTCTAGATAAGACAGTGAACGAAAATATCGTGTTTGGCGCCAGCCAAACCGTGTTACCAATGCAATTTCACAGTCTTTGATGATGCAAAATGTCATTTTTGGAGTAGTCAAGTAATTTTTTTTACAGTCTCTGATGATGTAAAGTATCATTTACCGGACTGGTTTTGGGTCCGGTAAATGATACTTTACGGTACAGTATGAAATGAACACATGTTTCGTCACAATATGTACTCCATCCCTACTAACAGACTTCTTTCAAGAAACTGTGTTGCCAAACAGACAATATGCTTATATCTACGACATAATAATATACCTATAATAGCGATAGGAACGTTTTGAATAATAAGAACAATATTGATAGCTAAATATAGAGCCAGCATCGGTTAATCTATATTGCAGTAATATTACAATTTGTTATTGTAACAATATTGCACATTTTTCACTGGGCCAATATCAGTTGATATTTTTGGGCCAATATATTTCCAATATTGTTTAAATATTGGCGCAATAAATGTGTGCTACTTGGGAATTCGAGAAAATTGGAAGAGAAGTTTGAGGAATCTTCCACAGCTATAGAATCGAAGTTTGTGGAATCTTCCAGAGCTATTTAAGAAATCAAGGAGCAACTGGCGGATAACTACAACTGTTTGAAGGCTCATGCAGCAGATAAAATCGGAAATCTGGAGAAACAATTCGGAGAGACTGCAAAGGCTCTGGAAGACAGAATCGACGAAGTGAGAAGGCAAGTCGTCACAATTATGAAACAACCGGAAGTTACTATCGAAAACCACGGTGCGTGTGCCAAGATAGAAGCTGATACCATCAGAATCCACATGAGAGCACCACAGTTTGATGGCAAGCTGTTATGGAACAATTACCATCGTCAGTACGAGGCAGCAGCAAGGGCCAATTGATGGAGTGGAACTGAAAAAGCCCTAGCATTAACTCTGGCACTCCGTGGAGGGGCAACAGAAATCCTGCAGACGTTGGACACCCAGAAGCAGCAGGACTACGATGTCCTGGTCAAACATCTGGAGCTGCGATATGGTCAAATTCACTTGGAGCACGTTTACCACTCCCAGCTGAAGAACCACTCTCAGAAGACCAACAAGAGCCTGCGGGAGTTTCAAGCTGATGTTGCTCGCCTTGCACGACTGGCTTATCCAATCACGCCAGAGAACGTTATGGAGAGGCTTGCAGTTCAGGCCTTTTTGGATGGACTTCGAGACCAGGAGATAAGGATGTCCTTGATTCTTCATCGTACCGATAATCTGGTGGATGCGCTGGTCAAAGAGTTGGAACTCGAACCGGAGACACAGTGCTGCAAGCTTCCTGCGTGCGTGCGAAAGATGAGGGAACAGGATGTTCCGGAGGAGGACAGCTTTGACGCAATTGTGAGAATACTCGTCAAGGAAATGGAGGCATCCAAGCGAAAGGAGCTGCGGTTTTGGAGCTGTGGAGAACCTGGGCATAATCGTAGCCGCTGTAAGAAGAAGATACGTGCACCTGCGTTGGCATCAGAAAACTAGGATCATAGAGCAAAATCAAACCTCATGAACTTTAATGGCTTGTCCATGAGACCACAGCTCTGTCACAAAGCCGAGGAAAAGGAAGTGAGCGTTCGCAGGACAACTGTGGTGGATGATTCCTGGCAGTCTTAGCTGCTGGGCGAGGACCAGGAGAAAGATCTAGATCTCAAGCTCATCATTGTTGGAAGCTAGCAGGCCAACGACCATCTTGGCAAGAAGTTGCACAATTTTCAACTACAGTGAAATCCCACTGAGCTCAATGGGACTCACTGGCTATTAGCGACGGCATCCTGATGAGACTGGCGAAAAATCTTGACGGAACGAATCGGAGAACGAACCAAGACGCAAGGAAAGCTGCGGAAAAGGTTTTTCTGGATTAACTGCCAGGCCAATATCCGGGAGTGGTGCAGGAAATGCGCCGTTTGTGCTTCAAGCAATGGACCACAAAAACGCCCAAAAGCTCCTATGCATCAGAACAATGTTGGATGCCCGTTCGAGAGGATCGCTATAGATGTGGCTGGACCGTTTAGCAAGTCAGGCAAAGAAAACAAATACGCATCCAGGTCGTGATGGACAACTTCAGCAAGTGGGCCTTGCCAAACCAAGAAGCGGCTACCCTTGCTGATGTCCTGATTAATGAATGGAGCTGCCGTTATGGTGTTCCACTGCAACTGCATTCAGACCAGGGCAGGAAGTTTGAATCTGTGTTATTCCAGAACGTCTGCGATGTCTTGAAAATCAAGAAGACGAGAACGCCGGCGTTACACCCTCAATCAGATGGCATGGTGGAATGAATAAGCAGCAACCGTTACTTGGCCAAGGTTGTCTCTGACCATCAAAGAGACTGGGACGAACACCTACACCTGTTCCTTTTGGCATACCGATCTGCAGTTCACGAATCGACAGGTGAAACCCCAGCAAGGATAATCATGAGTCGTGAACTCCGCCTGCATTGTGACCTGAAGTTTGGATGTCTACCGGGTGAAGATGTCGCTGGGGAGGACTATGCAAGCGATCTTCGCAGATAGATGTACGACATACATCAACGGGTCCGTTTGAACATCCAGAGTGCCAGCGACCGTATGGAGGAGGCCTATGACGTGAACGCCGAGGAAGGCGGTTTCCGGGTTGGGGATTTGGTTTGACTGCACAGCCCACAGAGGTGACGTGGATTCTCCTCAAAACTGAAAAGTTCTTGGGAAGGCCCGTATGAGATTTAGGAGCGAATCGATTACGTCGTCTACAGGATCCGAAAGCCACCACGAGGAAAATCGAGGGTTGTTCACTTCAACCGTTTAGTTCGGTATGCTGGGAGCCACGACGATCGGGACGCCGAAGTGAGGCAGATCAGGTCACCCGAGGAAGACATGTCACTGGAGACTTTCGCGTCTCTATACTCCAATGGCCAGAAAGTCCAGAATGGCGTTGTCCAAAAAAGATAGCTGGATTTGTTCAAAGCACCGGCCGAATACTCGTTGGCTCACTGGGTCGCTGAAGACTTCAGTATGAGGAGTGGACTTGCTGCAGCTTTTAAACAAAAATTTGGACGATTGGACCATCTGCGACGACAAAAGCCAGAGGTGGTGAGGTCGCTCCAAATCACGGATGGGACACGACACCTGTTCTACCTTGTGACGAAGAAGCTTCCACAACATCTGACCACCTACAGTGATGTCTGGAAAGCCCTGAATCATCCTCGAGACGATGCAGTCACAGGACCTGACTCATTTGGTAATTCCTAAGATGACCAATGACCAAGTGGACTGGCGAGTGGTAAGAAGCATGCTGGAGATGATCTTTAAGAAAGGTGGCGTTAACATCCTGGTGTGCCGCTATCCTTTCCGGAGGACGACCCAGAGGACAGTGAACTGCTATTTCCACCGAACATCACACTGCAGGTTTGGGGATAGTTGCCGATATTGACATGAGGACATTTTGGGACGGAATGCTCTAAGAAGGGAGCAATGTGACGAAACATGCCTAGTGGTTCAAAATTTCAAGGCAGCTGGCAGCGGAAACAACGTTCCGACCATTATGTTTCGTCATAACACATCGAATCTTGTCCCTATTGTCACAAAGTCGGTCGAGAATTTTCGAGAGGTTTCTCAGCCATGCCAGAAGCTCCGCCATCTATCGATTTCTTCCCGACAATTCTAGAGTATTCATGAATTATCGGCGAAGGCGGTCTAAGGTATATAAAAAGGGTCGCCATGGGATGAGGAGAGCATTTCAGTTATTGATTAACCGTGAAATATAACAACAATGAAATGAAAATACGTCATAAGGAAAATGATTGCTTCCATCTCAAAAATCATCCATACTGTATGGCTCCAGATCAATTAGTAGATTTTTAAACTCCTTTTTGAATAGACGTTTGCTTCCTAGTTTTTGGATGGCATCTGGCAGCTTGTTGTGCAGCTTTACACACATATAGTGAGGAGCTTTCTCTGTTAAAGCTAGGCGATGTCTTGGATATATTCTGCTGTTTGTTAATCTTGTATTATGTTCATGTGTCGTGTCTTGGAATAAGTATTGATGTTGAAAGAAAAACATAAGACATTCATAGATGTACAGACCATACACAGTCAAAATTTTCATTTTCTTAAAAATAGTTCTGCAAGAATCTCTCAGCTTCATATTTCTCATGACTCTCAGAACTCTTTTTTGGGCTACAAACACTTTTTGGATATAACTATCACTCCCCCAGAATATGATGCCATACCTCATTGTACCCTCGAAATTAGCTAAATAGATAATTCTTGATGTATTTACGTCTACATATTTTCTATTTATTCTTATTGCATAGCAGACCTTGTTTAGTTTGGGTTAGTTTGGGTTATATATTCATTAATGTATAGTCCTAGAAATTTAGTGTCTTCAGAGAGAATGAAATCACCCAACATATCCGGTTTCTGGACTCTCGAAAGCTTCGTTCTGAATAGTATTGAATTGGTTTTGCTAGAATTCAATATTAGTTTGTTCTGTGTGAACCATTCGGTGACATCCTCCATAAATTTGGTGCTATCCGTAAGCAGTTGCTTGAGATTGCTTCCTCCAATCACATATAAATCGTCAAAACATGAATACGCTACGATTGCGATATAAATTGTTTGTAAATAGTGAGTGCTGTGCATAGTGACTTAAAATAAATACATAAAAACTGAACATTGTTTTCTGTAGCGAAAAAATTTACAATATAAATAAACCTTGTAGTGTGCCATATCATTATTTTCAGGAAGCAACGAGTTATTCAAAAATGAATTGAAATAGTTGGGTTCGTATTTGAAAAAAAAAACTTGATGATGGTTGCTAGACTTCGAAACGTCGGAATTCAGTTTCGACCATCCTATCTTGAAGAGCAGAAAAAGTGGACATGAAAATGTGTCAATTGTTTCCAATTATCTCTACAAATAAATTCAGGACAAAAATTTCGGAAAAATCGGCTATTGTCAGATATCTCCGGAAATCTTTGGAATTTGCCAAGTTTCTAATCGGCATTTTATTGTGATCAAAATTGCTCAACTTTGCCCAAATTTAACCGACCTTGCATCTCTTACGGTTTACGAGATTCTCATGCATACACTCGAATTTGTGACAACCTGTATAATATAATCCACTATAGTATATTGTACAACAAGCATGGAATGATACTCATTTGATGATCATTCCATGCGGGTTTTACACTATACTTTTTCAACGATTGACAATTTATATCACTATCGTGTAATCGATAAATCGATATTGGGTGTAAACGTAGCACACCGTAGGAAATGAGACCATTTCCCACGTTTTGCTAGGCAACGAGTAGGGAATGGTTTCATTTCCTACGGTTGCACAATGTGCTACGTTTCCTAATCGATATCGATCGCACACACTATTCCTTGACAGTCGTAGAAAAAAATATATCGTCCCATATAAAGTGAAATAAAAAAATGACGGACAAGCTCATTTTTTCAGGGTTTGATAGTGAGACAGTGAGTGTGAAATCGGAAAATTTTATGTGGGGAAATTTGAGCATAAGGGGTATTTTTTTTTTATTCAACCATGAACTTACTTTGTCACTTGATTATTCTTGGAGATAGCGCCCAGTTCATGGACAAACTAGGCTAGTTTCGTTATCTCTGTTTAGCTCTTCAAATTCGCAAGATTAAAAGTTGACATAATAAAATTGAATGCAAGATTCCTTCAAAAAAGTGTGCACAAGTGGAGCATAACAAACACACCTAATGATCAATGATTATGTTTCTCAAATGGAGAATGCGCCATGATAAAGTCGTCTAACAAAGAAGTTGTCTGTTAGACGAGATAAAGTCGTCTAACAATGAAGTTGACTGTTAGTCGAGATAAAGTCGTCTAACAATGAAGTTGACTGTTAGTCGAGATAAAGTCGTCTAACAATGAAGTTGACTGTTAGTCCAGATAAAGTCGTCTAACAATGAAGTTGACTGTTAGTCGAGATAAAGTCGTCTAACAATGAAGTTCACTGTTAGACGAGATAAAGTCGTCTAACAAACAAGTTGACTGTTCGTCGAGATAAAGTCGTCTAAGAAAGAAGTTCACTGTTAGACGAGATAAAGTCGTCTAACAATGAAGTTGACTGTTAGTCGAGATAAAGTCGTCTAACAAAGAAGTTCACTGTTAGACGAGATAAAGTCGTCTAACAAACAAGTTGACTGTTAGTCGAGATAAAGTCGTCTAAGAAAGAAGTTGTCTGTTAGACCAGGTAAAAAGTCGGCTAACAAACGACTTAAAAAAATATTCCATGTGAGCTTCCAGTGCTCCCGTACTCATCTATGTTTTTAAAACGCTCGTTCACAATAATTATTGTTCAATGACCAAAACCAAAACACTACTGAAACTGAAGTTATGGCGGAGAGCCTTCTTTTTATATACCACGCCGAAACTGCTTGAATAGTGTAGAATTATCGAGAAACCTTGATAGATGACGAAGCTTTGTACTAGAAGCTTCGTCATCTATCAAGGTTTCTTCAGAGAAGACGCTAGAAAATTCGATGAATGCCCACAGTCTTTGTGCCAAGAGAGACAAGATCTGATATGTTTGAGCAAAGCTTAGTGTGTTGAGCCGCTGGACCTCTTTCGTCACAATGCTATGTATTTATTTTCCCAAATCTAAACATGGATTTCACGATCACGTGTTTTTATAAAAATTACAATAATGATCTTCATCATCAAAAAAGCTATACAATCGACCAATCAACAAATTAATAAAGATTTTTTTGGTGTGGTTTATTTTTCGTCGGTCTATTTCTGCGACCAAGGCTAATCATCGACGGCAGGGAATTTGTCTCACCCTATCTGGTAATTTTGCCGAATCCCTCTCTTAGCCCAGTGAAGATGTTGGTTTGTGAAAAAAAATCCAAACAGAATGATGTTTTCAGGGATGCTTCAGTTCTTGGTCCTCTATAACTTTTATTCAGATCGTTTTGCGCTGAAAAGGTGGTTTCCTGAACATTTTGTCAGACAGGAGCTCGAGATCTTTTGGTTGGATGCTCAGGAGACAGTGCTCAAGCATCCCTGAAAATATCATTCTGTTTGGATTTTTTTTGCCGACCCCTATAAAGCCGACGACAACTTTACTGGAATATCTGTAGAGGGAAGGGTTCTTTAACGTGCCAACAACCATGACACGGGACCTTCTGTTTAACGTCTGTTCCGAAAGACGATGCATATCTTAAATCGAAATTCCAAATTTTAACATCGACGTTGGACCGCCCGGGGAGCATGATCATAAGTTACCGACGAACAAATGCAGCACGAGTGAATGTGTATAAGTTACCGAAAGAATCGCAAGTTTACGTCTGTTACTTATATAAAATCGTTCGGCAAACCGGAAAGCTTGTTTCTGTCGGTAACTTATGAATATCGAGCCCAGGCCATCTGTGTGAGAAGCCGATGCATTAGCCTCTGCACCACAACGCCGATATAATTATTGATTAATATATACAGGGTGTTATTGAATGAGTAAGACAGACTTCAGGAGATAATGTTGCATGAAAAAATAATGACGGTTTGCTATATAAACATATGTCCGATAACGCTTTCTTTCCGATATACAGGGTGGTGAAAGTGAAAAAATCTTCATTTTCGCTAGTGTTTTTTTCAAGATAAAAATCATTTTCGTGATCTCTCACTACCTTCTAACAAAAATGGGTTCCTGACTTTTTTTTATCAAACGAACGGTTTTTTACTAAAAAAATAAAATAAATAGATTTGTCTGTATTGATTATGCATGTTTTGGAATAAGGCTGATTCTGTCAATTTTATTTTATTTTTTTAATCAAAAATGTTCGTCTGAGCTGAGAGGCCATTTTTATTAGAAACTAGAGAGGGATTAGGAGAATAATTTTTATTTTAAAAGAAAACAGTGGCGTATAAAAATAATAATAATAATCACGTTTTTCTATGACTATCCAATAATATATGTATTATACATCCACTTTCTATTGTTTAATGTAACTCGTTACTCATACCAGTGACTTTTTTTTCCTTACTTAATTGTTTTAAACCAATAAAATGATTTTATCTCATTACTCTACTGTTTTGTAGCCAATCAGAACATTCGACAAAATATACATCATTTTGAAACAGCCCATTTGACCGTCCATACTTGTTTTATAGTCATTGTCACATTGTGTTAACAACCTGACCTCACTTTAAGTAAACTAGTTCCCAAAAAGTTCCGTCCAAATATAATATGTCAAAGTTCGCTTCAATTATTGAATAATCATAGAAAAAGTATACTGTTCTTTACTCGCGGGAAATGGATATTACTCACTCAGATGATTGCGCAAACTTCATCCTCGTGAGTGATATCCAACATTTTCCGCTCGTTGAATAATATACTATTATTAGCGGCGCCTATGGAGATATGAAAATGTTGTAAATATGAAAGTTTTAGATATTCATGTGAACTTTTCCAAAATTCTATTAAAAAAAACAAAAGACTACCGGAATGTCAATATTTTTGCAAAAGTAGCATTTTTTTTCAATGTTTAAAAATCAAAATTCACATGCCTGTTGCTAAGGAAAAAATGAGAATCGTGATTATATAGATTGAATCAATAGAAATGGAGGTCAAATACATTTATTTTCTAGATATTACTCCAAATATTCACGAGTAAATAAATTTGTGCAACTTCATAAATGGCAACCGGGATTTAAATACTAATTTTTACACATATTCAAACCTGAATATCTACTGAACGACTTATCAGAAAGGTATCAAACCATATATTTTTGAAATCAGGAAAATAAGCTCTTTCATAATATATGATAATATACAGATTGTTCCATTGAAAAAAATGCTACTTTTGGAAAAATATTGACATTCCGATAGTCTTTTGTTTTTTTTTAATAGAATTTTTGAAAAGTTTAGATGAATATCGAGAACTACAAAATTTCCATATATTTATTGACAACGCCGCTAGCATATGGGTCAATATATACGGAATGACCCTGTATCTAATTCCTACTTATACTATTATTTTCATAGATTTATTGGAATTAAAGGCTACATATTGCCACTTCCCTCACAATCGGTTAGGTTGGGTTAGGTTGCGAAGGGTATGTCCTGCCCCACAGTTTCCCCATAGTTTCCTGCTTTGCATTGCTTCCACTCGGATGCCAAATGGCCCATTGTGATCCCTTGTTTGAAGAGGTGTCCCCTTGGTCTTAACCTGCAGCCTTTGTACTAAAAAATTGGAAAAAAAACGATCAATGCATGCTCATCTGCCGTTGTGATTTTATGATTCTGTTCTAAAAAAAATCCATCGGTAGCTCATCGGCAGACAGTTTTTAGTGATAGGTTCTGCAGCACCTGACTAGAGGCGGATTTTGGCGGGTTACGCTTTGTGGTTAAAGGTTTGGTAAGTGCTTGGTTACGATCTCGATACCAGCTCAGTACACCATAGAAAATTTAATCATATCAGTATATTTCCACCACTTTTCTATGCCTTCGACCATATTATTAGGGTACAACATAACTACCTATTTCAAAAGAGTAGCTTTTATTGTCATTAAAATCAAATTCATTCACATACATGAGTACATACCTATAAAATACAGAAGACTCAAGACCAAAGAGAATGCGGAAAATATCACATCAGACTTGAAGGCCGACCAACTAGTCGACTCACAAAAAAGAAGAAAAAATCAACAAAACGTGAAGATAATAATAGCACATCAATATTTCACGTAGGTATATCAGTCAAGACTCAAGAGCTACCCCTTCTTTAGTATTTATTTACTTACAAAGATATTTTTCTCAACTGCTTGAGAATTTGAATTTCTGGAAATGACTGATAGTGATAGCATCGATGATTTATTTTGGGATTGTTGTATTGACAAACTCCAAAATAATGGAATATACGAAATTTTGAGTTTATGAAGTCATAACCGCCTCCGTGACCAAACCATTGACTAAGCTCTGGAGCTGGTTACGAAATTCGTAACCAGGTAAGCAAATGCAGTGTTGCCAAATCTCATTACCGGATTGAAAAATATACGCGAAAACGCGGTTGGTTACAAATCTCGTGACTACATCGTAACATGGTTAACGCCAAATCCGCCTTATGAAACTGTTGTGAAAAATGATAAAAAAAACGATTGATGCCGGTTTGCCGGATCAAAGGTAGGTTTAAAAGCTCAAAGGAAAATCCATCGGCAGACATATGGGACCTAAACTCAATAATTAATGAGAATTTTTAATTGTAATATTTTCGTGACAATGTATCACATTGGCAGAAGAACATTTGTCCTATATGTCTGCCGATGGGTTTTTGAGGTTTCCTTTGAGCTTTTAAACCTACCAAATTTGGCAGACGGGCATCAATCGTTTTTTTTCATCATTTTTCACAACAATTTCATAGTAAGGTCCTGCAGAACCTATCGCTTGAAACTCACTTGAACGTCACTCAAAAATGGTCGTTATCTCCCGGTTGAGGTGAATTTGCAGACCTAAACAAAAATTACGAAACTACCAAATTGACCATGAACTGGGCGCTATCTCCAAAAATAATCAATTGGAAAAAGTTGCTTATCTATTTATTATAAACAACTTGTATACAGGTCAATTTGCTGTAAAAAAAACTTTTTGAAAATCACTCGAAGCTGCCTATTGAAGAGCCGCTAAGTCGTTTCCGATTTTATTGATTTTACACTCAGAAGACCGAGCAAAAGACAGTCTGGCTGACAAACCCTGAAAAATCAGCTTGTCCGTAATTTTTTTATTTTCAAATGACAATATTATTGGACTAATACTTAGGTATAGGACATGATACATCAAATCTTCTTCCTAGAATTTTACGTAGAATCCAAAAAAGTAATAAGAAATCTGGTATCCCATTTCAAAATGGAAACTTGTCACTGAATTCTTGAAAACGAAACATCTTTCACCGTCGCCGGTACTTCCATCGAACGCAGTATGTTATTTACCCCCGTAGTTCCAAATTTCATACAGTATATCCCAAAAGTAAGTGAGATAATTGGACATTCCAGAACTTTTGGGACAAACTGTATAGTTGCCAATGACGCCATCAATTAGGTATTGAAGTCCATTCGTAGTGATCAAGCTATTCATAACATAGCCTTTAGAAAATGGAAAATACATGAGCTAGATACCGTCTCTACAGACGGATATAACAAAAGAAATGTGTGGATTATCAAAACATTAACAACTATTATTCATCGTGCACGATATGCAACTATCTCTTTTTAAGCTGATCGTGTTGATAAATAACATCAGAGATAACGCAATTATTATTCGACAATCTGAGCCTTAATTTAGGAAATGATGATTACTCCGAAGCTCACTACAACTATACAGAATTTTACACAAACTTTGTGGGCCTGGATAAGAAGAGACCACTTCTGAATTAGGCCGATTGAAAAATATACATACCTATATTTGTTATCGATTTCCTGTCAAGACAAATGCATACTGCATGAAATTGTCAGAAAATTTATTCATTATGATGGAGACACTTGAAGACTTTGATCGTATTGGGGTGTTATACCATCCATATACCTATATAAGTATATGGGTGTTCCAGTCAAGGACCAGAATTGCTCCAAAGTCAAACCAAAAAATTGAGCAGCGTGGAGAAATTCGTCCTGTTTCCAAGGACTTTGAATAAGAACTTTTAATTTTTCTTTTTTTTTGTTGATGATTCTTGTCCTTGGTATATGTAAAGGGTTGACGGTTCTTGGATATCAGAACATTAATAGAATTTATAGATTTCTATAAGACGTTTAGTCTATATTTGAAGACTTCTTGAGGTCATAACAAAAAGAAGCAGGTGTTACAACATTGCCCTATACAAGTTAAAGTGAAAATCTTGAATGACGTTGAAAACAACATTAAAAACAGTTTACTAGTAGTCAATGCTTAGTATAAAAACAACCAAACATCAGATATAATCTTTTTCAAAGTGCAGATTTATTGTTAAAAACCACTCAAAACTGGAACCCAAGAAACCTTGTCGAACTTGTGGGGGAAAATTTTACATTCTTATCCGTTCAAATGCAGATTTTTTCTTATCAATCACTCAAGGCAGGAAACCAAGAAACCAAAAGCTTTGTTAATCTTGTGGGAAACAAATTTGCATTTTTATCCATTCCAAATGCTGATCTGTTATTAAAAACCACTCGAAACTTTTTGGTGGCCAAATATATTTCCGTCAATGTTACGAGAAAATCAGAAGATAACTATGAAAAGAGGACAATATACCGGCTGATTCCTGTAAGTGAGTCACACATGATTTGGGATATCGAAATATTAATTTTGATATAGCACACTATGGGTCGGAAATGCCTCTTGAGCAAAATAACAGGGGGTAAAAGTTTTG
Organism: Orchestes rusci; assembly: GCA_958502075.1. NCBI lineage: Eukaryota > Metazoa > Arthropoda > Insecta > Coleoptera > Curculionidae > Orchestes > Orchestes rusci. Next base: position 14,239,817 of record OY293310.1, on the reverse strand, counting down.
AGATTAAAGATATTCTTTGATAGTTTTTGTAACAGTTGAAGGTATCGTTACAAAAACTTATTTTAGGCGTCCCCTACCAGAGACACTTCAAAAAATGTAAAAAGAAGAGGTTTTAGTTTCAACCAGTGGCGTAGATGTGATACACCCTGTATCTTGCGTGAGAGTCATTTCCGACACATAGTGTGTTAAATCAAAATTAAGACAAGGAAGCAATTCACAACCATCATGTTGGAAACCCCACGCTGCGCTGTACCTACCGTGGACCAAGAGCTATCAAGTAATTTTCATAATAAAAATAGATGGTTTTTCCAAAATAGGTATCAATTGCTCCAAGTAACTTTCTACGGAATGCAAATGTTTCAAATCATTTTCATATATTGATTTGTCCAACTAATTTGAAATTTTCATCAATAATTATACAGTGTCTCCAGAATAAGATGATGTACGTACAGTGTACTACTAGTGAGTTATGGATTATAACTTTCGTTCCCGTAGCACAAGATCAGTATACAATAGGTTGCCTCACTTCGCCTGAGGTAAGAGACGGAGGGAGGAAAATATGACGTCATCTGTTTCTAGCGTCTAGAGTAGACTGAATACTGTCATTTGATTGCATTGGTCTGCATCGTATCGTGTCCTGTGTCATTCGCAAGGTATCCAGAAAAAAAAATTGTATGGCACTCGTGCGTTATGTTTCACACGTCACTTGAGAATATATACTTATACAAATCTTTCTCGCGTGACTTATTTTCAACACAACGCACTAGTACCATAATTAACTAATTTCTTTACAGTTTTTTGCGTAAAATCTAGTGGTGTGATCAGATTTTTTCTAGTAGTAACTGATTCGGCGATATGTATAAATCAAACACATTTTTTTAAGGGTTACCCTGTATATTTTTGGTTATTTCAAATGATTTTTTTTCCAATAACAGTAAGGTGGAAATCTAAAATATTGGAAAAAGTCAAATAGGTTCTGGATATTAGTGGGCCATGGAAGCTATTGCAAACAAATCAAACAAAATAATAATGCTCATTCCAGAAGATAATAATTATCACTTTTTTCCAAAAGTGAGGTAGAAATCAACAATTTTGGAAAATTTGAGCAAGATATGACCATGCGCATCTTCCGGTGACTTCATAGGGTACTCTTCATTCAAAATCCATATTGACGTTTAGTGACCTTTTATGGTGATTCCGATTCAAAATGCATAAGTCACTAAATTGTTGGGTGTTTAACAGCTTTATTTTCTTTAATTTGGGTCACTATGCGCGAATCGGTTCTAATTTCGTCGGGAAGTGGCCTTATCTTATGTGTTTATCATGGAACGAAAGCGTGTGAAGCGTTGACGACCAAAACATTTCCAGTCAACTCAGTCTCTTCGCAGCTTCAGTTTATTTCGAAAAAACCTGCCAATAGTAGATACCGTGGTTCTTTAGATGCGGCTGCTATACAATAATAATTAGTTCGGTATAGACCTTAACAATGTTGATTTTCTCTCTGATTGGTATTTTGATTTCCTTTTCAATTGCTTCACCGGTTCCGAAATGTTGTGATAGAAATTCAGAAGTCCATGAAGTAGATTCTGTTTTGACTTGTTTCAATAATAGAACAAATTTGAGACTGGATTATTTTGTTCAAGAATTGAGTTTTTTGAGCAAATCTATTGACGGTGAATGTGTAGACTCAAATGCTAAAGGCGTTTTCAAATATCAAGTTCAAGTGAGGGACAGTGACTCTACTATATTTTCTAAAGAACAAGTGACAACTATTCCAAAATGCTGTCCATTAAATTACGTATACAACACCAAGTACCATTCTTGTACTCCAAACGAAAACATTACTATAATAGACCAAGGAGTCGCAGTCAGAATTGGATTACCTGAATGTCAAATAATAATTGATAATCTTTTCGAAACTCATACGGAAGCAAATAAATTTTCCACACATTTGAAAGAACGACAATTTTGTTTGGACAAAACAACAAATGACCAGGTTTTGGTAAGAAACTGCCAAAATGCGTTGAATATTTGCGAGGCGAAACAGTGTTTGAAAAAATGCTGCCCCGATGGACAAAGCTATGTTGGAGGTCCTGCTTGTAGAGATACCTTGATTTACGGGCTAAGACTTGATGGGCAGTGGTATTCTTCCAATATTGAGGATGTCGATAGTAAGTACAAAAATTCATTAAATTTCAAAATGTTTAAGCTGAGCTTCCTTCGATTATACCCTTTTACCCTAAAGTATCTTCAGAACGAAGGGTGTCATGAATATTATGTATGACACCCTCAAGAACAAAAAACTTAGCAATAAACTTGAGGCAATATTCAGGACACTAATTTGTACTAAATCATACAGGGTGCCGTGAAAAGTCTTCACAAAATCATACATATATCTGACGTCAAAATAAGCCGATTAAAGGCAACTCACCTCATTCCGAAATCTCTACATTTCTTGGATTCAGTGTGGTTAATTTAAACAAAAAAAAAATAGAATTTTTTTAAATGTGTAAACATTTTTCAACGTAATACGTTGAAAAATGTTTTCAAGCATAGAAAACTTGCCGATTTTTTTTTATTTATCAAAGTGTGTGTTCATGTCTAAGAACCACCGTGTACCAAATATCAGAGTTTTTAGATTTTGAGATATTTTTTTATCAGGCACATTTCAGATTGAAAAAAAAACAATATTGCTTTCATTTTTTCAGTAAACTTAGTGTGTTGGGCGATGAAGTATACAAAAAAAATGGCTTACCCTGTGAAAAAAAAAATTAAAATATTTATTTTTTCAAGAGTACAGGGTGTCCAAACTGGACCTGTTCTTATGAGAACACCCCTTATTTGAAAATATGAAAAAATAATCAAGGAGGAAAGGATCTTGAATTTAATGAGAAACCCACTGGCGCAAACAAAACTCTCCTATCTCTTATCGTTTGGCATCAGCAAGAGGGCGTTTCTCGAATTTCGTCGATTTTTTATATCCTACTAGCAGTACCCGTCACGGCTTCGCCTGCAATTGTTTGAATGTTATCATGATGACTACTAAATGTTTGTTGTATTATCATGGAATGTTATCGAATAATGTTGAAAGCTACACTCAAAAATGCTTAGGAAAGGCAATTTTTTTGATCATGAAGATAAAAGCATTAAGGTTTTTTATTATTCAACCAACATTGTTCAAGTAGTGGTTTAAACTCTTTCAACACTTAGGTACTTACACTACAGTGAGTCTTTTATGTCTAGTTCAGGGATCAGGGATAGAGACTACAGCAGATACGAAAAAGTTTAAATGGGCAAATTGAATTTGGAAAATAATATTAAATCCAAACGTTTTTGGACATTTTATTCTGAATAAGTTGATGTGAACTTTTGTTCTATGGGACCAGTCATTCTTGACATAGTATCATCCACCAATGAATAAATATCCAAAAAACTGATTTCTGGCGATTTTTTGAAACACTACCAACTCCGCGAACCGCAAATTTTATCACCAGCGCCATCTAGACGCTGTCTTGACACTGTCAACCATCAATCAGGGTTGCCGTCTCAATTTGAATCTTGTTAGCGGCCGGTACCGGTGTTGCCAACTTGATTAGAAGCTCACAATATTCGTGTGGTCATAAAAATGAAATGAAATATTATGATATAAGGTGGTATTACAGAATGTTGTTGCACAATTTTGCTCTAGTTTGACATTGTGGTGATGAATGGCTATTCTTTTTATTTATCCATTGGTCATTCAACCTGTGTGACAAAGAGTACCTACACAATTTTTCATTTATTTAGTGATATTTTTCCACTCCATTTATTGAATGTTTATTTTCTTGATGATTCTGGATGGAAATTTTATGCTTAAACGATAAGCCTTTTTTTAGTTTTCAAGATATAAATTATCTTATAAGTGCATCCCACTTTATCGGTTTCTAAACTTTGAAGCGATTTTTCTAAATAACTTTCTGATACACCCTGTATAATTTCTCAATGATTCTGAATGGAAATTTTATGCTGGATCATGTTTTTAAAGTTGCGATAAACTATCTCTTTCAGTTTTTAAGATGCATTATTTTATGAATGCATTGCATCCCATTTTATCGTTTTCAAAACTTCAAAGCTATTTTTCTAAATAACTTTCTGAAATAGCCTGTGTATTTTTATGATGACACCGGATGGAGATTTTTAACCTAATAGATTTTTGAAAGTTGCGATAAGTTGTCATTTTCAGTTTTTGGGATATAAATCATTTTATGAATGCATCCCATTATTCCCATTTTATCGTTTTCCGAACTTCAAAGCGATTTTTCCAAATAACTTTTTGAGACACACTGTATATTTTCTCGATCATTTTGAAAAAAAAATGCCTGATAGATTTTTGAAAGTTGCAATTTTGATTTAATGTGACATTTTTGTTGTGGTAATAAATCCCTATTTTTGTTTATTTACCCATTGATCCATTGGCGTTCAACCTGTGTGATAAGAGTACCTACACAATTTTTCATTAATTTATTTTTTTTTCCATCCTCACCTCTTCCACCCCTTTAGAGGACGAATATTGCAAAATAACAAAACACGTGCTTCATTGATTTCATTCAAGTTTATTAATATGAAGTTTCAAGTTGATATAACCAAAAATAAATAATTTTTTAGTTTTGCCACCCCTGCCCCACCTCTTTTGCCCCTTTGAGAGGTTGAATTCAAAAACCAAAAAAAAAAGACGTTTGTCTTGTTTTATCAATTTTATTCAAGTTTATCAATATAAAGTTTCATGTAGATTTGGTCAAAGAAACATAATTTTTCATTTATAATTTATGTTTTTTAGTGACCCCACTCTTTTTACCCCCATTGGGATTGAATTTTGGAAACACATGTTTTGATAATTTCATTCAAGATCATCATGATGAAGTTTCAAGTCGATGTGGTAAAAAAATATTTTTTTTATCAATTTATGAATTTATGAAAGGGGTGGCCTTCATCCTCTGAAGGGTTGAATTTTGAAAAGGGACGAAACACATGTTTCATTAATTTCATTCAAGATCATCATAATGAAGTTTCAAGTTGATTTGACCAGCAATATATTTTTTTATCAATTTTTGATTTTTCACACATGTCTATTATTATGCAGTTTCAAGTGGATGTGACCAAAAATACATATTCATTTTTTTAAAAACCTCTCATTTTTCCTACCCCTACTCCTTTCACCTTCTTAGGGATAAAATTTTGCAAAATCCTGTATCAGTTATAGTTTCACTTAGGCACAATAGGCACTTTTTTCCGTAGTATCCATTGCAATAGGCATTTTTTCACAGTCTTCCCAAACAAAACAAAAAATGCGTCCAGTTTGGTCCAGGGCGAGGGGTAAACCACAGAAGAAAAGTGTACACTAATTTCCAAAATTGTTACTGATTCATCTGATTCCCCCAACATATTATAATTTCATAACAACTTTGAAGAATGTCTAGTATAATTCTCTTGATTTTGATAATACCTAACTAATCCACTACTAGTTCACCAAATTTATTACGTAAACCTTGGAGGTCACAAACGTCTTGAAAAATGGTCAAACATGAATCAAGCAAATATGCCCTGTAGTCTTGTGGTGCTTTCATGATTTTCTTGAATTTGAACTAATAATTGTTCTTTTTTATGCTTCACTGACGACGGAAGCAGATTCGCTTCAGAAACGTTTGATGTTGATAGGTTTTATCTTTTATTGTTTACTGATAGACTCTTTTTCAGGTAAAATAGAAAATCAGGTTTGATTGTTTTCTGATAGGGTGTGACGAAATACCAGGAATAATCTGGTAAAAAATTGATCAAGCAATGTAAAGAAATAAAAAAGCTCGTGAAAATATGGTACAAACTACAAACAGTCAAATGGTTGCCAAAGATACGCGTTATGACGTCAAAACGGTTTCAAGCTTTTTGCTTTGGTATCCGTGATTATTTGGGATGCGAAATCTGAATATGGACACTTTTTCATTGTGGTCGTTAGAGGGCGCTGTGCACTTCACTTCTGATGGTTTATATTAGCCATTATTTTTCTCTCAGTATAGTTTTTCACTTTTTTTTCAAGAAAATGAATTTCTAGTCATTTTTGGGCAAAAAAAGTACCCCTGTTATGATCCGCTACAGTAAGTAGTTTTCGAGATATTCTGGTCTTTGGTGTTCGATGCCGCACCTGAATATTCAAATTACTTACCATTAGGATTAGATTTGGTCATTGAATTAGTAGTACCTACCTTTTTGTATTTTTTAGGCATTGCTTTATGAGGCAAGAAAACCTTATCTTTGCCAAATATCAATCGCAGTCTAATGGCTTAAATAACGGAGGAAACAATGATTATCATTTTTTGGGGTCATGAAAATGCCTAATCTCACGGTTAGATTCAAATAATTCAAAAACTATCAAATTTACACCCATATATTATTCATTATCTGCCATAAAGTTGAGTAGGGGGATTTTTTGTTTGTTATTCATTTGAAAAACTCTCTTCGGGGATAGTCTGTGCATGTCTGATAACCAAAAAATCAATTTTGACAAAATGTCATCGGTTTAGCAAGAGTTTAAATAAAAGTTCATTTTGGTGTCAAATTAATTGTTAATTTGATAAGATATCGAAAAATTAAAATATCAAAACTCATATTTTACCCTTACCATTGAAATGAAAATCGAAAATAATGATTTTATTCTGAAATTAACTTCATCTCACTGAACTCAATGGATTAAGTTGAACCATTCGAATTTCTTATGAAATTCTGTCCCTAACTGTATATACCCATGACCGTTTTCTCGTATTTTCTGTCGATCAAAAAAAAATTATCAATTGTCGAATATTCACTAAAGTTCACCCATAGTGGAATCTTGCTAAATGATTTACCTAATAAAATTCGTATCTATACTGTGGACGGTGTTTTATCCCTTGAATATCTTATTCCATAAACAAATCGTCTAATTTAATGTCCAACCGATGTAGTTTGGTGGAATAAAGTTGTTTTCAAAATAAAATCATAATTTTCGATTTTCCTTTTAATGCAAGGGGTAGAATAGGGGGTTCAATTTTTTTGATCTGATTTGCGGAAAAATTGACATTTGGAGTTCTTGATGAATTATGAATTCTAAACAACGATATATTGTCAAATTAACCTATGTTTTGACACCAAAATGAACTTCTTTTGCAATTCTCGCACAATCGATGATCTATTATGTTGTGTTAAAATTGATTTTTTTTGTTAATCGGATATACCTAGGGACATGCACAAATCATCCTGTTTCGTCCCCATTTTGTTTGTTCTATGTTTTTTTTTGTATTTTTTTAACTGCGCTGCTTGCGAATACAAATTTCCGGTGTGTGTTGTTAAATTACAATGTCATACTGCTCGGCTTCTTACCATTGTTCCTGTTTCCTAATAACCCACTTGATACAACAACCATCATGTACTACCATTGGATCACCCCGGGTATCCATGAGATGACCAGGAACAAGTGACGTTATTGGAGAGAAGTATGACCATTATGACTTCCTATCGTGCCACCGAGCTATAGAGAAAAATCGCGTGATTTTACGCTCCAAAGTCTCTGGACCACGTTTATTTTTTAACGAAATTGATCTGCACCATTTGCAATCAATCAATACACGTACTCGATCTCAATATACTAATGGAAGATCCTGATCAACCTTATCCTTGGGTAAGTCGAGCCTTAACTCGGGCCAACCTCCCCGAACACAACCCCCCTCCCCCCATCCCTCTTATAAATTGTCTGGCTACGCCACTGATTTGAACCAGTAGACATGAAATATCTAAATAATATTTTGAAGCAAATGAGAAACGCTGGAGGAGGAGAAAGTCAGATATCCACTATAATATTGAAAGATTTTTGTATTGTGATAGGAAACAGACATTTAGATACTGCCAATAGCTCTCTTGGTCACGGCATTTTTCCTACAGAATGGTAATGTTCATTGATTACTCCAATTCAAAAAGTGACCAACTCCGTGAAGATCGAGGACTTTCGACCTATCAACACTTTGTCACCACATAAAAAAGTTTTGGAAATTCCTGCCAAGGATCAGATTTTGAGATTTTGTGATAAACAATAAAAATATGAACAAAATATAATAAGCAGTCTACAATCTTGTTTTGGGAATAATCAATCGTGTGAAACGACCTTGTTGCAAATCACTAGTGATTGGATAAGAAACCTCGACAGTGGCATGTATTTGTTGTTTATTTTTCTCGACTTTGAACGTGCGTTCGGGATCATCGATAGAGAATGGACAATTTGCACATTTTTTAGTAATATGGAAGATATAAGGATTAGTAAGTACTGATGCCATTGATGTTCAAAAAATCAACTAACGACCTCTATTAATGCAGTAATACCCGATCTAGGCAAACTTACATATATCCAAAATTGCTTCGTTATGTCTACAGAGGGCGTCAAAGATTCAAACAAATTTTGGATTTTTTTTAAAGAAAATAATTCATTTTACTGAATGTGGAAAGCCAAACAGAAGTTATTAGCTGTTATTTTGAATCTCCGCCGGTAGAGTTTTTGATTATTTTCTTGTGTTATTCCTTACGGTATAAGTTACTATTTTATTTGTGGAACAGTGAAAATAACGAACGCTTCGACTTTCTCCAATGTTTCAAAGCTCTTCAATAGGCATTGTGGGCCCTCTACCACGTGAAATACAGAGGGTGGCGCCCAAGTTTTTATTAACATCTACGATTCTCCTCATCCCCGTCGAAAATCGAACCCGGAAAATCTCGGGGAGCGTCATTACGCGCGTTTATACAAGAATTTACGTTGTTTCTTTCACTCTGACAAAACACCTCTCGTGGTGGTCCATTAAAAAAAAAACCTATATCCACACAAACTGTCCAATAACAATGTTCAGGTAAATGACGTTATACAACAAATCACCCACACTTCACTCCTCATTTATGTTTACTCAATAACAAGCAAATGGGAATTCCAAATCGATAAAAAACCTTCGATCATACTTTTTTCTCAAGCGGAAGGTTGGTACAGGGTACAGAGCAGTGATACATGCCGATAGTTACATTTGTGTAAGTGGTGCTCTCTTCCGTCCTATACCGGTCTCATCCCGAATAGTAACTCGTTATTTATTGATGCTCTGTTCCAACCTTCTGCCAAGCATTTCTGTAGGAAAAGATAATGACACGGTTTTGTTGATCTGTTTTTATTTTCCAGATGAGGACTATCAACTCATTTTTGGATTTGGTTGTACGAGGATATCACTCACCAGACCTAGCAATGTGAACTTCAACATCACGAAGCGAGGGAGCTACTACTTTTACCACGATTATAATAGAACCTATGTAGAACATGATTATTCCCACTCTTCGTCTTACTGTTTCGAGTATGTTCAAGCAAGAAAGATTTCTGGATACAACATGTTCATGTGTATACCAGAACCAAGAATAGAAAAAAGATTTACCAATACAATGTGGGCGAAGATCATGTCGTGCATTTTCTTAGTGGCTACGATTTTTATATATTTTTATTTGGGAGAAGTCAAAAGCATTTTTGGCAAGGTACTGGTGAACTATTGTGTGGTCATGATCCTTTTGATGGGACTTTTGTCGGTAATTCATGCAAAAATGTTTGCTGGATTGCAATGCAAATTGCTAGGTGAGAGAAAGTGTTCTACTAGGTAATAAAAATCACACAATGATATACTAATTTCTATTTCCAGGCTACGCACTTTTGTTTGTTGATATGTCAGCTTTCGCATGGGTTAATATTATGTCTATAGACATTTGGATGCATTTTGGGTAGGTGAATCATGAATATTATCAAGACAAATTATTGAAAGTTGAGGAAGTAGCTTACTCAAGACTCTTCAATTCTGAAATTCGGGTTTCTCATTGGTCATTCCACGGTACTTATTTAGGTACTAGCCTTAGCCCGCGGCGTCACCCGCGTCTTGTTCAGGCTAGTTTATACATAAGATAATAATAACACAGTTTTTTTTCAATTCATTAACTTTATGCTTTAATTTTTTTTGCTCCTGCTGGCCGTATACCCTATAGAACCTACATAATAACAACACATCTTGTTTCAATTTATGTATTTTTTTCAATTTTTTTCATTTTTTATTTTATTTTCCTTCCGCTGATCGTATAGTTCACCTTATTACCAACACAGACTATTTTTTTTTCTATTTTTTTTTTCATTTTGTTTTCCTAAACCATCTTTGGGTAGAGGCTAATAACTGTGCTTATTTTCAGATAATTTTGTGCTACGGTTCAAAAGCCTTAGCGTTAGAAACACACCCACTTTCACATTTATACGCGTGTGTCCAAAATAAGGATGTCTATCGTGGGTATCTTGGAAACAAAATCTCCAAAACGAAACGTACGGAAAATCTCTCAACGCTATTTTGTAGAGCTCAAAAAGTGGCTATGAGAAAGTGTCTTGTTTTCCATATCTCTTTAAATAACGTCAGAAAAAAATAAAAACCAAACGGCAAATTTCGCTTTTTTGAGAATATCTCCGGAACTACCCAGAATTTTAAAACTTTCTAAACGGAAAATGTGCAATTTTTCTCTAATTTAATCATCTTCGTATCTCTTATGGTTTCCAAGATCCCCATGATAGACATCTTTATCTTGGACACACTGTATTAAAGATAATAATAGCACAGTTTTTTTTAAATTTATTTTTTTAATTTTTTTTATATCCTTTGCTTCCGCTGGCCGTATACCTCATAGAATCTACATAATAACAACACATTTTTTTTCAATTCATGTATTTTTTTTTTCTACCGCTGATCGTATTATTATACCCCATAGAACCTTCATATTACCAACACAGATTTTTTATTTTTTCATTTTTTTTCCTAAACCATCTTTGGGTAGAGGCTATAATAACTGTGCAAATTTTCAGATAATTCTGTGCTACGTTTCAAAAGCCTTAGGGAAAGAAACATACAGACTGTCACATTTCTATAATATAAGATACGTTCAATCACGACAAAATAGGTGAAGTATACCACGTTCTGGGTTATGGTTGAGTGAGGAAAGTAATTATTGTTTATATCCCCATCTCAGAACGTGCTTCAGCCCATAATATGCTTATGGCTTATGCGCATATCGTGAGCATGTTCTACGAATAAATGCTCATGTGACAAATAAATTCTCAAACGTATATTCGCGTACATACAGGGTGGGACAATCAAAACGTAACAAGGCTTATATGTCAAATACAGGGTGTTCCAGAAAGAATGGGAAATACGGTAACAGCAGATTTCTCACACAAAAATATTGCGACCAACTAAATGGATATCATGAGGAACAGAAGATCTTCAAAATGATCTATTACCCAATCATTTTCACGAGGATTTATTACACCCCTTTTTTTTTGTGAAATACATCCTCATTAAAATGATTGGATAATAGCTTATTTTGCAAATCTTCTGTTCCTCATCATATCCTCTTAGTTTGGAGAAGTAAACTCTTGCGAGTAATTGTAATAAATCTGAAAAGGAAATCAAATAAAAATGTTTGACAACCTGTCATATCGACAGGAATGACAGCAGAGGCTTGAAACTTGCCAGTTGCAATGAGGGTCGAAGGGCCTTCAAAATAAGGTATCACTCGACCTTCCATTTAAATATTTGGGGTTGGTGTTCATTCAAGTTCATTCAAGTTTATTAATATGAAGTTTCAAGTTCATGTGGTACGTGAAATAAGAATACATACATTTTTAATACATAATTTATGATTTTCAATACCCCCATTCCTTTCAAGTTAATATGACCAAAACTATGTATAATTTTTCAGTTTTGCCACTCCTGCCTTCATTTATTTCGGCCTTTGAGGGATTGAATTTAAAAAAATAGAACCAAACACGTGTTTTATCAATTTCAATATTGAGCAGAACATCTCTTCAGAATCTCAAGGCTCTATTTGTGATAGTTTCGGCTGGGCGTTGATTAGTGTTGTCAGTTAGTCAGAACAAGCTCTTTTATAAAAATATAGAAGATTGGCGGTGCTTTGATTGGTGATCACTACATCAATAGAAGCTTTTTTTTTTAAATATAAACGGCATCATCACTTAATAATCCTGATATTTTTCACTCTTTCAAAAAATGTGTAAATTGTCCATTGATGAGTGTTGAGTTGGGTTATAGTCTGATCTAACGGTAATCGATTGCAGGGTGAAAAGGCAGCTAAAATATTACTTATGGAATATAACTGGTCGTTGTTTAATTTTGGTTATTTTAATACGAAAGAAAAAGCAACTTTCTATAAAGAATCGCTATTAACATGTATTTATGCATTTATCTTATTCTAGGACTTTCAAAAAGGCTATAGGAAGAGATAAAAGACGAAAAGAGATGAAAAAGCTCCTCATCTACCTGACATATGGTTTCGGAATGCCTGTTTGCCATGGTCTTTTAGTTTTTATGTTTGAAATTACGTCACTCCTTCCAGATTCTTTCAAACCAAGAGTTGGTCTATATCAGTGTTTTTTAGAAAAGGGTGAGTGTAGTATTGTTGAATTTGGTAATATCACGGTTTTTCACCAGAATACATACATATACAAAGAATTATTTGATATATTATTATAACTCAAATTTATTACTCCTTTGTTAATTGTAATTCAGAAAGTCACAGTTCAATCACAGATAAGCGAATATGTATTTCAGAATAGGAATTTGTCATTCAGTAAATGGAAATTCAATTTGAGAATTGTGAATTTAATTTCAGGAAAAAAAAAATGAAATTCAGATCAGGAACTTGAAATTCAGACACGGGAAATTGTATTCTAGATAATGGAATATGTAATTCAGAATAGTATTATATGCATCTCAGGGACGAAAAGCTTCAACTTATTTTTTGACGATTTGGAGAACGTTCTGCTTCTGCATAGAGTCGGGTAAATCAACAGCGTCCGTCAACTCTTTGTCCGAATTTACATGGTAGTAATATACCTGTTGCTTTCCTATAAGCTTATTTCTGCTGAGTTTCAGTGGGCTTCCAGAAAATGATGGTTCGATTTTGTCTGCCATCATTAATTCACTGTGTTTCTGTCCTCGTGATTGGCATCATCTAGCTTTCTGTTGTTTTTTGGACCAACAGTTCAGCCAACCTCTTACAGAGGATTTTGTGATACCAATGGAAGGTTCTGGACCCAGAAGTGGTGTGTTTGCAGCTTTGCGTGCTAGTTAGTCGTTCCCAACTATCCCTGTGTGCCCTGGTATCCATACAAGAGTAACATCATTAGATGCTCCCAGTGTAACAAGGTTTTGCAGACAGTCTATGATTTATTGAGATTTGGTTTCTCGACAGGAGATGGTTCTGATTGCAGCTTGGCTGTCACTAAGGATAAGGATTTTCCTTCCTCTGTAGCCTCTCCTGAGATTCTCTTGCACGCATACATTTATTGCGTGTACTTCTGCCTGGAAAACTGTAGCGTGCATCCCAAGTGGTTCATATGTTTCCCACTTTGGTTTTTCTCCTACGATTCCGGCACCAATCCCTCGGCATGTTTTGGAGCCGTCTGTATACCATATTGCCCCATTTGCCATCCGGAGTTGTTTCACCGTTTCCTCTTCCCATATTAGCTTGGTCTTGGGAGACGTGCTGAAGTCAATATTTTTCAGCATGATATCACTCCTCATTGTTACTAAGAGGTTCGTGATTGTGCTGGTTATCTTAGTGTGTCCTTGAGAGTTTGAGTAGCTCCAGATCCCGGTGTTGCCAAGTCTATAATATGCTCCCATTCTTGCTTCCATCAAAATAATATCTGATATATTCTGAATTACATGTTGTCCGAGATGTTACCCTCAATTCTGAATAAGAATTTACATTTTCTGAGAATAAATTTTCTCTCCCTGAATAACATATTCTCAAGCATATCCCATTCTGAATTACAAATTCCATTTTTGAATATCATACAATTTCCATGTTCTTAAATCCAATTCCTTTTCTGAATTACAACTGAGAAAGGTGTACTGACAAAAGTCATCCACTGAGAAAGAAGAATAATTGTGCTGATTTAATGATTATATTCTTTTTCAACATAGTAAACATCAAACTGTCCACTTTCAAACATCGGACATTACGTAGGATACGTTGAACCTAGTTATCCTTGTCCCAAGTAGCTTCTTAACTGCTGCTTGTCTGAATGCTATATGTAGATAATGTAAGATTTTCTGTTTCTGCCTTACTTGTTCATGTCGTTTATTCATTGAGTCATGGGTTAATATAATAGCATTATCATCAAGTATGGAAATAGTTCTTATTATTTTTGAAAATGATTAATTTTTACAGGAAATGAAGCCCGCACTGTTTTCTTTTTGGTACCTCAACTCATTCTGCAAATAATCAACACGATACTGTTTATCCGAACCATAACTTACGGTATCAATGTGAAAAACGAAATAGCCAAAATGAAAGACGTTTCCAAAAACAGAAAGAAACAATGGATTGAAATTGATACAGAAAGGTAAACTCGTGTATAATTTTATCGTCCACTTTGTATTATGTCTGATAAATTTCAGGTTGGGACTAATAGTAAAGCTAGCAGTTATTATGGGCATAATTTGGATATTTGAAGTAGTAACCGCATTCTTAGATATGAAGTCTTACAGCGAGTTTTCCAAAAATTTCGAAATATTTCTTGATACACTAGTCAGTTTACAAGGTATTCCGATGGATATTTTTGATAAATTTGACTCAATCAATATTTTTAGGTGTCTTCATATTTCTCATTTTTGTCTGTAAAAAGAAGACATTTGACTGCATGAAAACCAAGTTGAGCATAGGAGAAAGACAAACATCGAATTCACGCACGCAATCCAGTGTTCTGGATGGAAATTATCCCATGGCCAAAAGGCAGGCTACCATGAGCATGGATGATGGTGAAATATGAATGATTTAAGAAATGTGAAATCAAATTATTCAAAAATCAAAGGCCCATTTTCATTTGCAGATAAATACAAAAATGTATACCCAATTACTTCAACTATCAGAATATTGCATCCAACGAATCACGTAGGTATTTTATTTGCGCATCTCAACGCATATTTTTGATAGTTTTTTTTTACTCAAATTTCAGTAGTTCCGTAGTTCTTCTCGGAATGTTTGCTGCTAAGCGACAAAGCTTTTTAGGTTTCAGCTTTTCAGGCTAGTCTCAACAATTCAGGTCAGTCGAAAACTTTGAAATAAACTTGAACTCTGGCTTGAATTGAGCTCCTATTCTTGAGATTCTGGAATATAAGGCATTGAAAAACTGCGAATATTTAAAGGCTGCAGTCGGGACTACTTCAATGTACTATCATAGCCTCTATTCTCTTCAATACGATATCCCAAAAGTGATAGTTTTGCAAAAAAATCACTTTGTTCTTCCACTGTAGTTGCACTCAATTAATTAAAAATCAAATGATGCTGTCCACTTGATAGCTCTTAGTGGAAAAATAATCTATCTATTCCGCTATTTAAATTTTAATTTTTTCAACATGATAATAAGTATTGTTTCTTCGGATATCAGACGAGAAATGTTTTAAAAAAAGCTTTTCCTTTGTCTTCATTAAATAATTTTCCGTTAATTGGATACCGAACCAGTTCTCAACGAAGTCAATTTTGATGCGGAAAACCGCTTTTTCACGCCATTTCCACCCGTTTTCACAGTTCTCCTTGACTTTTATGCCAAATACGAAGTAGATTGAGCAACGCAGTTGTTGAGTTGGAGCTGTATATCCTACAGTCAATGTGATTTTACATCATTACAATATGTACTTCCATTTGAAGGGTAACGGACGTTATCCGGAACATTCATGTTAAGCCGAGTTTTAACCGCAACACGGCAAATTCGTATGATGGAACGATTTTCATAACACATTACTGTTATTTTCCACCTGTTATATTCTAACTCAACAGCCCCGAATAACATGCCGTTACGGTGTCAAATGTTCATGTTGCTAAATTTTCGATCTTTGAAAGATACATGAATTAATTCACATTGAATACAAGAGTTAGAGAATGAGGTCAGTATATTGAGTAGATATAACATTACCTACTATTTTATGCTAATGATCTGAAGTACAAAACGTTACCATAGTTAGAATAGTTATCTTCTATTCAAGGACTAGATTGGATGTTCAAAGAAAGCATAGCTGATGTGAGATTTTTTCACCACCTACGTAAGACGTGAGTATTTGCACATTTTCATTTATACAGGGAGAGTCGATGAAGTAATATGTAGTAGTGGTGAAGTAGTGAAGTGATATTGTAACTTGGATATATTCCTTTAGTTTCGATGACCTGAGGATGGGGTGCAAAGTAGTCTAGACCCCGAAACTGGTAGTCACGTAATAAATATTTGAATAAACAGTAGAAATTTGTGAGATTGGAGACTTTTTTTCCACACCATTTTTTCAAAAATGAACTCACATCAGTTATCATTTCTTTACTTGAATGAAGTAAAAGTTGAACATTTTAGAATCATTTGAGTAGCTCAAAATTATGTATCACGATTTGTTCATATTATTATATTATATTGAAAAGTATGGGTGTCAAAGTAAGTTAAAATTTCTACCCTAGAGAATAATGGGGTCTTATATATTTTGCGTCAAAAATTATTGATGCGAGAGGGTTTTTTGGGTTCAGGAATATGATCCATATTTTCGTCTATCTCATACAGGGCACCACTCGCGTTATCCGCCTTTAATTTGACATAACTTTTATCACAGATCTGACAGCACTGGATATTCCTGATTTTTTTCACAGAAAAAATGTTCACTTATTCAAACTCTCAAAACACAAAACCCAACCGTTTTCGATAGAAACGCAATTTTATAATCTCTAATTGCGTGGTAAATTCCTTTTGAAAACATCTATTTCTCGAATGATGTACGAAAAAATCCTCTCATATTAATCTTTGTCGTAAAACACAAATTCACTAGGAAGAAAATTTAAAATTTTAACAAAAACTTCTAAACAATCATTTTTCAAACGTCTGATTCATAAATAAATCGTTATATTTTTAGTTACTCAAATGATTCTAAAAAACTAATACTTTTCACTCACCCTGTATGAGTTCTAGCTCTAGCTCTAGTTCTTGAATATTGTTAGTTGCGGGTTGCCGCCATGGAAGTTATCAACAATGTGTGCTGCAAAATTTCGGTGGAATTGCAATGGAACAATCAAAAATGGATTTTTGGCTGAAACAAAGAAAACATAATGAACATTTTATGGTAAATGATTCTGAATTACTACTTTTTTGGGTTCAACACATAGGACATCTATTTACTCAGCAAGTGATTTCACTGATTGCCAAAGGTTTGAAATTCTCTCTTGGTCTAATATATTAGTCTTCCCCTTTGGAATCACTTTGTTTTTCGAACGAAATTGGGAACCTCCACAAACTGCTCGTCGTTCAAGTTAATCTTTTCGCCATACATAACTCTGACAAAACATTTGTTTTTGAACATTCAAACGTCGTTTTGTAACTGAATTGAGGTTAGGTACATTTTGTGCGCACGCGCAGAAACGCAAATCAATATTTTCTTCCATTCTTAACAGTATAACGGTCAGCTTATATCTCTGTTATCGACTCGTTCAATCATACCAATATGACATGTCCTGTTATCTTATTGTATGTTATCCCTGTTATCATTACATCCTAGATAGGACACTCTGCCAATATGCTCAATTTTCTCAATCAAAAAGGGAGCACTTTATATCATTCACCTGCTTATGAAATACTTGTTTTTGGAAAGACCACAATAAAAGCGAAAGATAATTGCCTACAATATGCATTCACTTGTGTACGAAAAATACATCCTTGCCAGCGGTTCTTGAACATTTTCTAATTTTGCTAAAATGTGAAGCACATCAGGAGTGCCGAATAAATGCTTCATAGATAGCACGCCGATGGAAGCGTGCTAAATTTCTTGGGTGCGACAAGCAAAACGATAGCCTTATAATATATCAACATTTGATAAGCGCTTATTAAATGCTTTTTTTTCACATTACTTAGAAAGTGAATGATGAGACGCACATTCAAAATGCATGCTTTCATGCTATTCTTAGATGCCCTGCAATCGTTTTTTAAGAAACTGTTATTAAATTTTTCCGAACAATCTCAGACAAGTTCGTATTACCCAGTTGCCTGATTGGTTGACCACCGCGTTGGTCTTTGTTATCTTCATTTTGCATTTGCCCTGGGCAGAGTCAGAGACAAGCCAAACAAGACGGAAGCACATCAGCTTTTCAACTTATTTAGCTATTTGTGAGCAAGTTTGGAGTAAGGTTTTGTATCGAAAAGTAGTTACCTAATTGAGAAGGTATTCGTGATATTTTGGCTTTGGTGGACCACATTAGTTTTTTTTTGTGATTGTGATCCTCTGGAAGAGGGCTTTGTGTTTGTGGTTTGTGGACCTACACGGCTTACGAGGACCACGAATAATCAGGCCTGATAAGTAGTGATGTGAAGTTCCCGATAATTAAATTTTCGAGAATACTAAATTGTTATTTTACTGGACCATTATTATACTGAGAATATTGTTGCAAGTTTCGCTATAGAAAACACTTGTCCAGTTTTAATGTATTTACTCAGCACAATCAGCACTAAAGCACAATCACAACACCACAAATATTTATGTTTACAATCAGAGGTTATTTATGTTTTACGATTTATATTTCGCGGCCAATCAATAACTGAACTAACTTGAAATGGCAGATCTCATTATATACCCTCGCCAGGATTGAAAGAACATTCTAGTGAACCGTCCCAGCAAACATCTTTCGTCTGCCAACTATCGGCCGATTGTTGGCATCGTCTTACATCTGCTGGCATCGGTATAAGTCCTATTTGCCTAATACGGCAAGTAATATCTGCGCCGATCATTTATTTTACGAGAAAGTTGTAAGATCAGCGAATCTTAACAGATACGGCAAGCTGCTGGCATAAAAATGAATTCAAATATTTTGAATTTGCCGCTCTGTCAGCCCTCTGCCTCTGGCTGTCTGCCCTCTTTCAGAGTTTCCAGCAGTTCACTTTGTTATTGTTTTCGTTTTGCATTGAACGCATTTCCAGTGGAAATTAATCATTTACTTGGAAAGATACATTTATTTCGGTTCGTGTTTTTAAATTGTGGATTATACGTAGTTTCTGTTGTGTATACTCCGTAGTCCGTGTAGCATCATTTGAGAAGTTCAGGCTCAGGCGATCATTTCCTCTTTGGTGTTTGGCGGCCATGATTTGCAGAACCTTCTTTATTGAAAAGGTGAGTTCATGAAATAATAACAGATAATTGATAAAGTTGAACCACGATCTAGCTTAGGAATGTTATGATGAATCCTCGGTACCTATACATATTTCTGTTAAATTGTCTGCTTATTTTTGTTTTATTTTATAAATGTATTATTGGAAAATACAATCTCAAATGAAGAATACCTATTATCCTGCCATTTTATGAACACAGATAAAATTAAATGTAAAAGTTAAAGCAATAAAGAGTGAGGTTATGTTCATAGTATAACAAAATCTAATGTTATGGAAATACCAAACAACAGCAACTTTCATTTTGTGATAATTTGTGATGTTTCATTTTATTTTTGTGTATATATATATATAGTGTAAATCATATTCCTATTTAGTATAATGGTCCTTGGGAAAGTTCAAGTGATCAATTCTGAAGAACATTTACAATGTATTTATCTTTTTTTTTTATCAAGTGACTCTTTTCAGGTTGCAATAAAGAGGGGTTTTTAAACAAGACTTTCATTAACTATCCTGCAAAATATAAGTGAGATGTTTATTATTATGATAATTAATGAATCAAAATGTTTATTTTGCTCTATAGTTAATATCATCAGTTTTAATATAGAATCGAGTATAGAATCCATCAATGCTTATTTTACATTTTCTGTGATGTTAGTTATCACTATACTATTCTAACTAAATATTTATTAGGCTCTTGGAAGTGGTACAAAGAGCGTTAATTTTAATTTGGACTTGAAGTGGGCTGTGATTGAGGAAAGGTATTTATTCACAATGACGGTTTGGACTGGCTGGAATGTTTTCGGATCGCTCGCTCCGCGCCAGATCAGCACTAGCTCGAAGTCAGTTCAAAACTAGCAACGAGCAATAACAAGTAGAACTGCTCGCGAGTGGATCGACTTCCCTGTCGAAATCGGCTGGGGCTCTATGAACTGTCAGAACTTAGCCGATTTGTTTTGCTCAACTTCAACCTCGTAACGTGGCGGTTAAATGGAGGCAAAGTTGCGCAATTTTAGAATCAACAAAATGGCGTTCCGACGCTTAAAAAATTCCAAACACTTCCAGTAATCACCTATCTTCTCGATATCCTTTTTTATATTATCCTCAATTTATTTCAAGTTAATTAAAAACTGACACAACATTTTCACGGCCACTTTTCACTCACCTCACCGACGTTTCGAATTTCAGCAACCATCATCAATTATTTTTTTGTTTCAAATACGAAGCCAACTTTTTCCCATTCTCAACTTTTCCTCCATTTATCCACAGCTGTATCTTCTATGGTTGAGGAATTATCAATGCTAATATACATCGAATTTGTTACTCCTTGCATATTCACGGTTTAGGAAAAGTACCTACCCGAAGTGATATTATGTTGAGACTTGTTCATTATTATTATAGAAATTATTGTTTTCGTTCATATTTTGGAGGAAAGTTTTTTTTCTAGTTATGTACTATTTTCACTATTAGACCAAAATATTAATATGTTGATTAATATTATAAGAATGATTATTGTGATATTTTCGAAGAAAGTTGTTTTCAGTTATGTATACTATTTTCACTATTATACCGTGATAATAATATGTTGATTAATATTATTGGAATGATTATTGTTTTTATTGTGATATTTTGGAATAAAAAAAAATTCAGTTATACTATATTGTATATCTTACTTTGAAGGGCCCGTATAAACAACGTAAATAGTGCATTACTATCCTCAATAAATTATTGGCACTTTTGGTTATTTTTTTTAGGGTTCGTTTTATTGTTTTAATAGTTGACAAAAATATTCATAACATTTCAATATTTTGAATAACACAAATTACAAGAAAAACATGGATTCACTATGCAGTATGTCCGCGAATGCGCGTAAAAGGGCAAAAGGACCAAAAATTGAAAGATACGATACAGTCCATTATTATCATCATAATTCCATCATCACGTTATCGTTAGAATGTAAACAAAAATACAATAACACGAACCGTCCCAAAGCACGGTTCGAGAAAAGTTGCACTCGGTGCAGTTTTGCGGAAAAACCATAGTTCAGTCGAACATAAAATTGCTCTCGCACTCTCACCGAACGCACCAGCCGAACACTTATCCGGAGCGCATTTTGCCGGGATTTACTCAACCGAACACGCCGCTCCGTTCGAGTTTGCATTGAGTGCGCCCTGGTGCGGCCAGTCGAAATCGCTATAAAAACATTACGCAAATACAAGAATCACTCAAAGACTTCTGATGACTTTCTTCAAGTGAAGTCATTTTTCCATTATGACAGTCTTTTTAATGTCAAATTTCAATGTATAGGTACATACGCTCATTATAAAACCCACTTTCACTCTTTCAAAAAAATTATGTTGATGGATTTTTCCATAAGAACTCATGTGTTAGAAAGAGACAAAAAATACATTTTTAATAGGATTAAAAACAACCACCTCTTTTTTGATTAGTGCGATACCTCGTTGGTTTAGGAACATAAGATGCTCTTAAAATCCGTAATAAAAAATCCAGGACCGTATTTAAAAAAACAAAGTTGATGATGGCTGCTCATAGACGAAACGATGGTTCTTCAATTCAATAACGCTATCTTGTAAAGGGCAAAAAGTGGCAATAAAGAAGTTCCATTCATTTCAAAATATCTCTTCAAATGTGGTCAGAAAAAAATTAAAACAATTTTGAAAACTTTCGGTTTCTTTCGGATAATTTCGGACTTCTTGGCTTTTAAAACGGCATTTTTGAGCATCAAAAAACGCAACTTTGCCTCCATTTAACCGACCTTGTATCTCTCACGCTTTTTGAGAACCCCATGATAGACATCCTTACCTTGGACACACTGTATATCTCAAAACTAAGTAGAATAAATGAGTTCGACTGAATAACAAAAAAGTTTATAAATAACTCGTACTTTTGCATGCGCGTGATTTCAAAGTCCCTGCAATCGATTAATATTTTCGATGCGTCACAAAGTATGATGGTGTAACAAAAATTTTAAAAGGTAATTTTGCATTTTTTTAATATTTGAGGGTGGATTACACCCCGTCATCCTCTGAGAAAAAGATTGCTTTTGAGATTTATTATTTATTTGGCATTCTTCCATCTACCCACGAAGTATGATGGTGTAACAAAAATTTTAAATGGTTCTTTTGATTTTTATATTTGAGGGTGGACTACACCTCATTTTCCAGGTACCTCAGTAATCACTGTCCTTTTTTCACGAGTTCAACCCTCTTTGGTGCGCAAGATTGAATTGATACCGCTATATTATAATAGGTATTAGATACATTTTATCGCGACCGCGACCAAAACTTGTCTGGGCGACTGTAAAAATATGATTTTTATTTCTGAATCCGTTGCTAACTTCAGCGAAGTGACCAAAAGTGAACAATAATAGAATCTGAATCACAAAAATACGTGCATTGATTAATGACACCAAGGTTCATCAATCAATGAATACGTTTACATGATCCACAAAAACGAGTCTTCATAATTCGTTCATATCGATACGTGAGAACATTTCTACTCTACTAGCCTTTTTGTCCGGAGTCGGAAGGGAAAATTTAGTCCACGGATAACAAACACGATAGACGATAGGACTTCAAGCACTACCATCGATCCATCCATAACTTTTTTATTTTCGTCTATGTCCATAACCCTACTTTAATGTTTATACGAGTAGTTTATTTTTAAGCCTTTTCCTTTTTCTCTCATTATCTCAGTTCTTTCCAGAATCCACTTTTAACCTTTATGTAAGTCTGAAACACCGATTTATCAGCTCAGCTAGATATTATATCAGTTAGACCTCAAAATAATATCATGATTCTATAGGTTGATTATTTATTTATTATCATTTACCAGACTGCTATCACAGAAAATAATCAAAATAACCTCTAAGTGTACCTTAATCTTGAATGGACATTGATAATATACCTAGATAAAGTGGTGTTTAATTATATACAATGCGTTTTTGTTAAGACGAAACATAGGGATTCCCATGTTGAATTTTCAAACTCATGTTAGCAGAACTTCTATTCATAGTACACAGCTGAAACTTGCCGTAGATAAAACTTTGGTATCTAGAGATTATGTTATTTCATCAATTAGCACAGAATAAATTGAAAAAAGAATGCTTTTATTGATTGGAATGTACCAAATACTTCTTTACCAGCCTTGTATATGCCACTGTCAAACAATAACTTCATTGTCAAATCAAATCACAATAACATAAATCAAACTATCTCTTGGATAAACGGTTCAGTGTCCCCAGGGTTGGATGGGCTCTGAAAAACCGGTCCTGGCAATTCCTTTCATCCTGCCCGGTTTTACGTACAAAAATTAAATAGATGTTCTAAAAATTTTACTTTAAAAAATCGGAATCATCAATTAAATTTTTGTTATTTTATTTTAATTATTAATACACAACACGAGTCACCCCAGTATATCATTATGTACAGGGTGCTCACGTATATTTTGTCCAATAGCTATCTTCGTTAATATCAACCCTAGAGACTACTAGAGAGTGGTTCAAGTTCAAATCAGCAAAGTTGTAGTACTTTTTCTGAATTATCAGAACTTGTTATCAGAAAAAAACAAATTCAGGCTTCTTAATTTTTTTTAAAGGGATTCCCTGCATTGTGTCTCATATAGTTGCAGAGAGAATTTTTTCCTGATTTCAAATATACAGGGTGATTTAGGAGGAAATGTCAATACTTACTCAAAAATAAACATAAAAGTTCATATGAATATGGGTCCGCAATACCTTCGTTTTCGAAAAACAGGGTGTTAAAAGTGCACTCTACTACATGTAGAGCTGATGATGGTTTTCTGTGTATATTTCCGAAACCTGTTAAGATAATTGAATAAAATTGGGTACAGGTTTTGGAAATATCTACAAAAAACCATCATCAGGTCTTTACCTTTAACACCCTGTATTTCGAAAACGAAGGCTTTGCGGACCCATATTGAATTAATATGAACTTTTATGTTAATTTTTGAGCCCTGAATACGTACCTGAAGTATTTGATATTTCCTTCTGAATCACCCTGTATAAGGGTTGAGGGTGTTATCGCTTACGGCTAAAAATATAAACGTTTTTTTTTATACAAGGAATAATGATAATAAATTGGACAGGTGTTGATTAGCAAACTATTCCATGTATAGAAAAATGTCAATAATAATATAATAATAATAATAATAACACCCTGAACCCTTATATACTTGAAATCAGGAAAGAATTCTCTATCGAACTAAGGGATAAAATACAGGTCTATAGGTCTATAGCTATATCAAAAGATATAGCTGCATATGACGTCACTGATTTTTTATGGAATTGACTTTCTGATAATTCAGAAGTTTTCATTTAATAACCCAGTGTGTAAGAAGGTTTTTTCCACTTTTGAAAAAATTTGCTGGGATAAGTAGTTATGCTAGAAAAAGATAAATCAATAATAAAATATCTGTGTACCTAATTGAAAATATTTTTTTTCTGGAAAAACCACTTATCCCAGCGAATATTCTAAAGAGAGAGAAAAACTCCCCAATACATTGAACTATTAGATAAAAGCATCCGAATCATCAAAAAGTCAATTACAAAAAAAATAAAAGAAATAACAACATGTGACGTCACCTCTTTAACCCTTCCGGTTAATTTTAACCGGTCGCTTTATGAAAACAAAAGACGTTATTTTATGGTCCAAGACTAGGTACCAAAAATTATCAAAATTGATTTGCACGTTTTTGGAAAATGTAGAAAAAATCATTTTTTTTTATCTTTGACGCCCTGTAGACTTAACGAAGCAATTTTGGATATAGATAAGTTTGCCTAGATCACCCTATTTCTGGTTAAGGAACTTGTGGTTGAGCGTTGTACAGTCATTTCAGGGACACCCTGTATAATATTCTTGAAATTTTTTTCCAATAGTATTTTGAAAAATTAAGCATTGTCTTGGCCCGTGTCTATGGAACTAGAAAAAAACATCATATTGAGATAGAAATCTATTCTTTCAAAGTTTTATAAAAAGCGTCTAGAACTTCACTAAGAAATTTTGAAACACTGCTCTTAGTGCTTTTGGATAGTCAATATACATTGTTTGAGTTCCAAGCCTCTGATGTCATTCCTGTTGTCTGTTCGTAGAACAATCACAAATAGGTCAGCGCTTAATCGATTGGTCGAAATAATCAGAAATAGTTTGCAAACTGCAAATGCTGAATGCTGATTGGCTCTGACTGGTTTGTGATTGTTCTACGAACAGACCTATAATCAACCGCAGGAGTTCACGTTTCCCAAATAAGACGCTATGATGGGGAACAAGAAAGATCTTCAAAATGAGCTATCACTCAATCCTTTTGACGAGGATTTACATCTTCCCAAATTTATTTTTTTTATGGTGAAATACATCCTCGTCAAAAGGATTAAGTAATACCTAACTAATTTTGAAGATCTTTTATCCCTCCATCATATCCTTTGAGGTTTGAGAAGTAAGAGCGGGTGACTATTTATTGCATTTATTGAATACAAAAAAATCAAACGATTGCTTGACAAGCTGTCACATCAACAGAAATAACGAAGCAGAGACTTGAAACTAGTTCTAATCAGGCCAAAGGGCCTTTAAAATGAGGCATCACTCGACTCCCCTTTTCCATTTGAGATTTTAGGGGTGAGTTTCATCAGAGTTTGCAGATGAGGGTTTACTTATCCTAATAAGTGCCCCCCTCAAAAACAAAGTTAACGTCTCTGACTTTTTTATATGATAAAAGATACCCAAAATCAAGACCGTTCCGTTTTTGACGGGCCACCCTGTATTATAATGCAAAGATGCAAATAAATCCCCTGAAGCCAGAAATTTTGATGTCAATTGCAATTTTACACGAGCTGGTATTGCATCTCTGATGCGTATCTGAATGTTGAATTTTATTGGCGTCACGTCCCGGTGTAATATCGAATTAGTTTTGATTCATTCTCAAACAGTTCGCATACGCTCTTTGGTCTTCCAGCGACAGCCATGCTAGTTTCGTCCACATAAAACGCTTAGTGGCGTAGACGCGTAGGATGTAGTTTTTACGGTTTGTTAGAAATATTGACATTATTGAGGGCACTCGGGTTCTTTTTGTTTCATGAATCCGACTTTCTAGTAGCTGCTGGTCGGGCCTTCGGCCCGAACCTCTTTAAAACGTAGCGGCCCACCGGGCATTCGCCCGGTCATCCCATCCAACCCTGAGTGTCCCCTATTCACGACCCAGCAGTATCTTTAAAGCTCATGAAAATGAAAATGAAATTGTTTCATTGTTTGGTTAAAAAAAATTGACAATGAGATACGTTAGAAATTTGGTTGTAACCGTTATATACAAGGCATGTTAAAAGTATCACTTTTTGATAAATTGAGGCATTTGTTGAGTCTTTTTCCAAGATATTTTGTCGTAATTGATGAACTTACATAATCTCGAAGCAACAAAGTTCATCTACGGTAAGTTTCAGCCGTGTACTACGAATACATATACTGTCTGTTAGTCTGTTTATGGCTTTCCTGTGGTCACGTCATAACTTTTCCGTCTCTCTCTTTCACATTGAAAAAAAAATCAAGTACGTCTGGACGAGGGTCTTTTGGATCAATTTGACAAATGTCACATGTTGAGCAATCAATCCACGACATACTGCCAAACGTCAAATACTGTGACGTGACCGCAGGAAAGGCATGAACAGACTGTAAGTACTGCTAACATGGGCTTGAATATTTAACATGGGAATCGAAATGCTCCGTCTTAACAAAAACGCACTTCATAATATGCTGTGTCCGACCATCGCTTTATTTCACTAGTAGTGAGAAGTTCAGTTAATGCTGACAAATCTAGTACATTTGACAATATTGTATAAAAATTCCTGATAATGCATGGCCAACTGTCTCTATCAACTTGGTCATTTTTGATAACTACTACGTTTATTTCGACAGTTTGATCCGGATCGGAACTCAAGTGGCAAAGTTAGTTAGAAAATGGAAAATTTGAGGTTACATTTTTATGCTTGTTAAAAAGTGAGATTACAATTCGGTCTTTTGGTCGGATCAAGATGTCGAAGTTAACGTAGTAAACAACTGGCGGGTTTTAGGATGTAGAGCATAAAAAAAGTGAATATAATATACTTATGATAGTATGTTTTAATCACTTTTCTATGATGTAGAGGTTGAGGCACTGATTCTCCTTGGTTTATGAGAGATTGCTTCGGATCTGCTTGAACTTGAGAAAAGTAGAAAGAAGTCGTCCATTCTTTTCCAGGAGATTTTTTAATTATGAATACTTTTTTAGTTTTAGTGAAAGTCTCGAAAGTTAAAATATATAATGTTTTCAATAGACTATTTCTGCCTATCAAATATTGTGGGATTCAAAAATGAAAGGCTTTTTCATTCTAATCTAATGAGCTATGTCGTCTCTTTTTTCCAGACCATGTCCAATGAACTTCGAAAGGAAGTTCTACGATGCTTCAAAACTCTTCATCAAGCTCGGAAGTTTGTGTTCAGAGAGGACGATAGGGCTTTAACAGAAGGAAGAAAAAAGATAAATGAAGAGTTTAAAAAACAGAAACATGTAGAGAATATCGATTCAATCAAGGAACTTATCAATTACTCACAAGCAGTAGAACATGAACTTAGAACGTGCGTTATACAAGCAAAAGAGACTGGGCCGGGGAAATTTCAGGCTGAAATTACAAAAGATACTGTTAAGTTGGATAATAAGCTTTTTAATGAAGAAAGTTGTAAACACGCCAAAGAGAAAAAACCTCGCCCAAATGGTGGTTGCAGTTGAAACATAAAAAGTATCCGAATATATTGATTGTATTTGGTACCTAGTTGGCAATAGGCTTAGTTTCACTTGTTCTTTTTCTTGTTGAGTTTGATTATGTTATGTAATATAATGATACACTACCAATGAATTTTGTATTTATTATAAAATCTACTCAGTTCATTGGGCTATACAAGGTGTCCAAGATTTTTTTTCACAATATATTATGCCCAGATAACTGTGACATGGGAGTAGTAAACAAAGAAAAGTGGACGGTTTTCTATAAACCCAGAAAAAAATCAGCTTGTCAGCATAACGAACCCCTATTAGGCCCGTCTAAGTTTAATGTATTGCAAACATAATATTTTTGTTTTCATAGGCATATTTTTTCTGTAAACTACTTTTGCGATACATAATAATTGTAACAGCTATGTTGATATATAGTGCACTGCAATATTGAGTATATTTAATTTTCTTATTGAAATGATAGTCAACTGAATCTTTCTTGATATTGAGGTGAACGCGCCACGACTGCTTATGTCTGACGAACATTATCAACGCTAAGTTCGAAAAGTCCACATCTTGACATATGAGATGTTCGGTCAGGTGACAAACGATTTCATTTGCAAATCGTCTATCACATGACCGAACATCTCATATGTCAAGATGTGGACTTTTCGAACTTAGGTTAAGTAGTTGCTCTGTATTTCCATTTATGACAATTGGTGTTATGAAAAAATATTACGTAAAAATAGAGGGCTTTTCATAGAGATAAGCAACACCTATTCTGGGCTTGAAGGACCGAGTTTCTGTTGGAGGTGGGTTTGGTCTAATACAGGGTTCGTCAAAGTGGCCCATTAAAATATTTCGGGAAATAGAACGATTGGGATTCTGGAAATTTTTGGGGAAATATTTTTGGCGATGCTCTTTTCAAATGAAATATTAGTGACGTCACGCGACTTCCGGTTATACCGGAGCTAGGTGTCAACTCGCTTAAAATTACGTTTGTAGGTTCCTATTAAAATTTGATTTTTTCGTATAAGAAAGCGTTTACTGTTTGATATGTATTGGATTTTTTTTTAAAGGGACATACTTTAAAAGAATTTTCACAATATTTTTATAATTATTATCACAGGGTGGCCCAAAAATAAGATCAAAAATACAATTGAGCAAACCGCCAACAATCATTTTCAACAAATGGAAACCCTCCAATTATTATAATTTTACCTTATCGAGCATTGGAAATTAAGGTGGGTTTATATTATATTTTCCATTTCAAAAATTCAAAAAAATAAATTAAAATAAGAATTTTTGGAATGGACAATCTTATACAAACCCACCTCAATTTTTATTGCTCAACATGATAAAATGAGAAACATTGGGAGTTTCCATTTGAAAAAATTGATTTTTGGCATTTTTCTAGATTTTATTTTTGATCTTATTTTTAGGCCATAATCATAATAGTTATCAAAATATTGTGAAAAATCTTTCAAAGTAGGTCCCTTCCAACAAGAGATCCAATGCAAATCAAACAATAGAGGCTTTCTTATACGAATAATTTATATTTATTATTATATTCATCGCTTCAAAATAAGAACAAAACTTCCCATAAACGTGTATCCGGAAATGCTTGGTTACAGAGCTAAGGGGTGTTGAAATTTTATTTTCATTTTTGTTTTTTCCAAATGGTATATGAACAGTCATAGCTTACAAAAGCAGTCATGCATAGCCTTTTTTGGACGTCCCCGTATTATATCTTCAACTAAGGAAAACGATTTCTTTATCACTTTAGCGCAAAAGATTTATATTTGTTAGAAGTCGCTACGTGCAACCATTCTCGGGATATTTGGATTTAAAATAATGAATTCCGCCTATTATGATGAAATTATGGCCAAGGATGGTGTTTCATTGATAGTGCCTAAAATACAGAATGAGTTCGCCTGCTTGAAAATAAGAAGTAAATTTCCTATGAAGACGTGTCCGCAAATACTTTGTTACAGAGAGTTACACAAGATGTTAAACTTTTTATTTAATTTGATTTTTTTCAGTTTTTTAAATTGCTTTGGTTCAAATAATATTTGAATAAGAGTTGTTGATAATATTACACACAGGTCGACTTCTATCTTTTTTACTGAAATATGAAGCAATCATACGAAAAATATTATAACTTCTAGCAAGTTACCTTTGCCATAATTTAAAAAACACATGTATTGATTATTTCAAATCCAAATATCTCGAGAATGGTTGCACCTAGCGACTTCTAACAGGTATTCATTAAAATAATAAAGAAATTGTTTTTTTTACTCAGAAATATGATACAGGTTCGTTCAAAAAAGTTATGGCTATTCATAGCAGGTTAAATACGTGTAGGTAGCGCATTTCACAAGTTAGAGCCATACTAAGGTCAAATTCGAATTTCGCATGATAAGAAACCCCAAATCATTAATTTTTATCATAGGATCGACATTGGTTCAAATATTATTTAGAAAAAACAAAAATAAAAATAAAATTTCAACACCCTGTGGCTCTGTAACGAATCATTTCCGGATATATGTCTATAGGAAGTTTTGTTCTTATTTTGAAGCGGAGAAACTCATCCCGAATTTTTTCGCAATATTGATGAAGCAAAGTCAACATCCAAAACAAGACTGTTAAAAACTACATCTTTTTCAAATGATGCTTTCATAAAAAATCCAAAACAAAACTATTAAAAATTAGGGTAATATAAATAGAGGTGGTTTTTTTCTGTGTTCACGTCATCGAGCTTGTTCTGTATTTTCATTTGTATTATCACCTGCTGCTCTATGGCGGATAAATCATGGGACATCGCGTATGACTGTACAAAATAAAATAAATCACGCTTAATTTCCTCCGAAAGCCCTGCCACGTATGGAAATTGGAAGAACGCGCCCTTCTGTTCAGCTACTTTTTGAGTATGAGTGCTAGACCTGATGAACCTATTGGTAACCCTCTTAACGTAGTGGATAATTATTATTTTTTTAAATTTCCAAAATCGTATCAAAATTGACCACATGAAACTCTTTACTACTCAGATGGATTTATGATCCAAAACACAGGTTGTTGATGGTAGAAATTCTATGGGACAAAGGGTTAGCAGACAAATAATTACACTTTCACCATGAGGCAGAAGGTTTGCGAAACCAATTCGTTGATAAGCAGCCGGAAAAGGAATTACTCCTTCAAAATAATTTTCCAATCTTATCAAAATGTATATGGGCAAACCTCTGGTGCTATTCAGTTAATTTATGGCAGCATTACATTGCGATCTACAGTAGCGGCAAAAATTATGGCAACCGCCTAAAATTTGATGAAACTTCAATTCTGCATCAGTTATCAAAGAAGTGATGGTGCATTTGAAAACTTGAATTAATTTGTCAGTTTACGTGTCCTGGCGATTTTTTTCAAAACATTGTTTATAGTGCCTTTTTTTCATGTTAAAAAAAAACTACTTTCTTACTTTTTTCTGAGTAACTTTTGATAAAAATGACCATCTCCATTCGAAAGAGGGGCAAAAAGTATGTGCTTCCTGAAAATTTCACAATTATTTAACAAAGGATAGTCAAGCTATAGATTTTTGAACTTGGCAAAAATGAGCAATTTTTCATGATTCTCTATACCATAATATCCTGTGGAAAAATTTAGTTGAATATCTCAAACCATCTTTGGAAAATGTATTAAAAACTGAAAATAAAATAAATCTTTAACACCCTGCCTGTATCTTAAAAACCAAGCATTTCAAGACCCAAGTTTATATGACCTCTTCGACTGAAAATGAAAATCCAGGAACTCCCCCTTGAAATTCTGACATACCATTAAGTAACTCCTGTATTATACAGTGATCGGCTAATATGGAACCAACCTATTTTGAATTCAGGATTTTAATTTTTTGAGAAACGCTCGGACACGTCGATTTGTATTCTCAGATACGTGAGATACGGTTCTTTTCATGTGAAATCTATGTATACAGGGGCACCAAAAATAAGTAATGACTATCAACTACTTTTTTTCAAATGGAAACACCTGTTTTTTATTCCATTTTTGAATTCTGCGTGGAATGGGAAGTACATTTCATATAATACACCCCATATTTATATCCAACCATTTTCATGGAAATGGGCTTAGAAATCCATAATATTTTGATTTAATCTCTATAAACTGGTTTTCATCATTACACATTTTTTCAGTCAGTTGCTCCGCTGTCCATCCACCAACTTTGCTTATTAACATGTTTTGTATCCATTATATCTAAAACACTTTTTGATATGTTCCGTTTTTTGAACTAACTTATGTAACTGCATCAAACATTAAATGTCCTGGCTTCTTACATAAGTTACATATGTACTCTTTTCGGACAGTCCTTTTTCATATGGTTTCCATCACACTGAAAACATTTCACATCCTTCTTGTATTTCATGTAGTTGCCTTTTTAGGAACCAGCTGATAAAGCTTGATACTTTTCTTCTACCCTACTTCTGTCCACTTCGAGCATGAATCGTGACAAAAGATTTGTCAGGTCAGAGTTTGTTTCCATTCAGGGGTAGACTCCCATGCCGACACTGTTCGGTTCTCTACAGTTTATAACCGGACATACTCCGCCTGACATTAGCAGGTGAAAAAAGGTCAAGACATCATCAAGACGTTTTCTATACAGAAAGCCATTTTTCTCATTTGAGAAGTAATATATTTCCATTGTTCGACTTAAAAAATATAATACAGTCCATTTGCAAAATCAGGAAGTTTCTTTTACTGAAGAAAGCTGCGGCAGTCAAGGCCAAGGAAACGCAACACACCCAGAATACTTCATTATTTCTGGTAGAAACATGAGTACTTTATTAGTGATTATCATTTTATCACTAATCTTTTCACCAAATGATTTCAAACTGCTCTTATTTATTTCTTCTAGTTGAGAAATAGATTTGTCAAAAAACCTTTGGGTTGAGGGGATTCATCCGGTCTGAAATTTTACTCAATGCAAGCAGTTTTTCTGGAATGTGCTATTTTTTTATAACATCACCTTTTGGAACAATTCAAGTCTTATTAGGTAGGTAAGATATCAAACAAGGCAACCCAATATCTATTTTTGCAAAAAAAACAGTAACAATACCGTTTTTGTTCTCAATGATCAAAAAATACGAAAAATCTACATATTCTGCCCTCTTGTGAGAGACGTATAATGTGATGAAAACTTATTTTGCTATCAATGCTTTTTCTAGCGGGTGAATCCCCTTAACAAATGAACACTTACTTGCGACTGATGTTCATATATATTCTTAAGCTTTGACCACATTTCAGCTGAAGATTTGCATGATTAAATATGGGTTATAAACTTTATCATCCAACCTGGAGACAATGATTTCTTCTTGGGCCTTCGCGTACTTATTATCCCATTCCTGTTTGGTCGTGCCAGTTCAAATATATAGCCAGGTGATGTTCTCCATCATCAACTCAGTTAGAACTACAGTGGTCCTGGGGTTGGCGAAAAGGGCTTTAAGGCCTACTCGCCAGGCAGTGGTTTGCTCCCCCACCCATACCAATAACAATCTCATTCCTGGGTACTAGCTGGATGTACTCTCTCTCTGGGATCCCTTCTACAATTTTAAAGTAGCCCCTTGACCTCAATGCAATCTCCACTTGGAATTTCATCGTCATCCAATTTTCTCCACTCAATTTGGCAATACTCAACAAGCCCACTTGTTGACATGTCTCTAATTTTTGTCAAACCTCAATAGATGAGTATTAACACTTTCCAACAGTCCTGAAAGACTTCTGCACCTCCACCAATGTCCAGATAAACGAGGATCACTCTCCGCGGGTTTCTTCTTCACCTTTTAAGCGCGTCTTGGCGCATAACCTAGTTGCTGGGAAGAAGTTCATCGTAAAGTTTGTCGTTCCCTGGAACACTGGATTTATTGAGTCAGCTTTTTGTATTGCTTTTATTAACTTTACATGTGATAAAAACGATCATTACATTGTACAGATTAAAGGCTTATCTCAATAATCAACTAACAACCATTCTGCTGTTTTCTAGCTGACTTCACCTATATGCAACTTAGAAAATTTAATCCGGATTAAGTCTTTATCGCGGTGTATATTATAGCCCTCCGACCTCCGACCACCATCACTTGTCAAAACACTCATGCCAATAGAACTCGAACATAAGTACTCCAAAAACCTAATTCATGTCAGAAGTCATAATAAATAATTTCATTGTTAGAACACTTAAATGATATTTGAAATTTCATGTTGAATCTTCAATTTAGATAGCAAATGGGAAACTTTTTTGTTATCGATTCTAGCGAAAACATGATTTATCCAAAAAGTATGTTTTTTTTACTCATGAGGTACCTAGTTTAAAAATTTTTGGATTGTTGAAATATTTGGCTTCTCCGTGTTATCAAATCAATTGATTTTTGGATGGATCATGTTTTTTTTTGAAGCAAAACTTTTTATGAAGAATACTTTTTTTCGCTTGAGTTGACAATAAAAAAGTTTCCCATTTGCTAACTGAATTCGAGCACACGTTATCACGTTAAAAAAAATTAAATTTTAACATGAAATTTCGTATATCGTTTGAGTATGTGATTCTAATCAACTTTTTCAAATAAAATTTTTCTTAAAAATTAAAATTAGTTCACTCCTAGGTAAAATTATCGTTTCTGCAATTTCTAGCTATGCGGTGTATATAAATCACTTAATTTATGTACCTATATTGAATTATGTTATTTTGTTATTGTTATTTGTTATTTTGAAAGCAGAACTTATTATGAAGGATACTTTTTTTGGCTAAAATCGATAAAAAAGTTTTTCATTTGTTAACTTAATTTGGGCACACGCTGTAAATCTTTTTTCTATTTCTGTAACGAAATCTGAGAACGTCCCTTTTTTTCTAATTCACTCCACATTGTCGACAAATTACCCGTAAAAGAAGTTTCACTTCAAAAATTGTGACTTAGGTATGTATTCACTTTCTTACCTGTTTACGTGCCTTTGAATTCTTGGCTGTTTTACGCCTAAGCGCTGAAAATGAAGAATTACCTAAGCTATTTTAATCAATACTGTACTGTAAAGTATTATTTACTGGACTCAAAACCTGTCCAGAGATTGTAAGATTGGATTACATAGCAGAAAACATAATTTTACCAACTTTGGAAGTGGTAGTAGCATGGGTTTGGCTGGCGCCATCTCATGGTTATGATAAATAACTTGACAAAAAATATTGCTTACATAAATACTGAAGACCAAACATCACCCGTTGTACCTAGGTACGTCATCAATGACA
This sequence comes from Orchestes rusci, assembly GCA_958502075.1. Lineage (NCBI taxonomy): Eukaryota > Metazoa > Arthropoda > Insecta > Coleoptera > Curculionidae > Orchestes > Orchestes rusci. The sequence goes on along the minus strand of OY293310.1, from coordinate 14,204,490 downwards.
CCAAGGGTGTTGCTATGTAGTTTGCTGGTGACCACAATATAGCGTACAAATAATTTTTTTTTGTGAGGTGGAGAAATCCATTCAATATAGGGATGTGGTGTTTTATAATATGAAAACTATCTTGTCTTGATCTTGCGTAGAATTCAAAAATGTAACAGAAAATAAGGGTGTCATTTAAAAAAATATATGATTAATAACCTGCAGATCTACATGAATTACCTCTCAAAATTATAGACATACCAAAATGTTTGTGTCCAAAACATTTTTCTCATGAACAGTTATATAACATATAATGTAGTTCTGTTGATTATACTGACCAATATCGAAAACGATTGTTTTTGATTCTCTATTCAATAAGTATGGTCAAGGAGTATCTTTGTGATCAAATATAACCATCCCAGCTGTGTTACAAAACTATGTATAATTGGTAGATGATGTTTTATTTTTATCAATCACTACCAATTTCTAAAATAAATTCCACTTTACAATCAACCATATTTCAACCATTGATTCATCATAAGCGAATTCAAAAATATTTGTTTGATTTCTTTCAACAAGTCTGGTCGGCATGACGCCACAGAGAAGCGAATATAAATAAGAGGTCTTGAAACAGGGATATTGCTTATTTGTGTTATTAACTTATTGCGCTATTCTTTCCCACCTACTATTTATTTTACATTCTTTTGATTTTGGATCATCCAAACAATACTTCCTTCATAAACAGTTCTGCACTCGCTTGGCAACTTAGTGCGCTTTATTAAAATTCCCGATTACTTTATAATGAAATTTGTCTACGCGACATGTGTCATAGCTTTGATTGTTTCGCCAACAGGCGCATCCATGGGAAGCTCTTTGGAGTCTGGATACGACTTTCCAAAATGTTGCTCGGGGGTGGATGAAGTGATGGGATGGGAAAATTTCACCTATAATTGCGTCAATGATTTCACAAGATTCAAAATAATTAACAATCAATCAATATCAAATAATTCTAATTCATATTGTGTGGAAGTGTTCGAGGACCAATTCTACGCTTTTAGATCAAGTGCAAGTGGAGAGTTTTCAAAATTATTTATAGTGACTCCAAAAGTGTTTCCTAAATGCTGTCCTATGGGATATGTGTACAACACACATACTCATGGATGTTATGAGGATGTAGACGGAGGTACCCATGCACCCAGGTAAGTTATCTGTTCTATCATTTTTAGGTACATATTTTTTTTTCAATCAAAACTTTTTTCTTAGTATCAAGTATTTATTTATCAATATAATCAATTGAGCCCCAGACTATGCATTCTGGTGTATTCCAGTTCTAAACAAGTCTCCTTGAAAAGAATGGACGACGTCTTTCTAAATTTGGACTGGCTTATACATTATTGGTGACTCGACAATATCAACAATCCCACGAAAATATTCATTTCATTTCTCAAAAGCATCTTTATAATTCTCCAGTCTGCTTTTTCTTGTGATCTTGGAATGTTATTTGTTATTTTTATGATATGATATTGACAGACTTTCTTGATTTCAATCAAGTTGTTTCCTACATAACAATGGATACATACTCATATCCTTGGCATGTACCCAGAACGTACATATGCTTATGTGCATATCATTAGCATGTTCTACGAATTTGAAATACTCATCTACCTTAAATATTCTCAGCATGTGCCAAGGACATTTCACCATATCGCACCCTCGGTGGAACAAGGGCACATTATCATAGTAAATACATAGGAAGATGTGCCCTTGTTGCATGTTTATGAATGCTTTGCAGAATATAATTGCACCAGGTCTCAGATCGTGCGTAGAATCCTATGCTTGTAGAATATAAAATTGAAAAAACCATGCCTTTCAATAAATCTCGTTCAAGTTTTTTTTAAGTAGATATGCCTAGGTACCTATTGTATGAACCAAAATAGTATACAGGGTCCTTCACTAGTGCGTCGGGCAATCCTAGCGTGGTTATTTACAAAAGTAGAAAAAAAAGTTTAATACAAAAGTTGTAGAATGTGACTTTATGCATATTTTAAAAATATTTTCAAACATACAGGGTGCGTCACAAAAGTATGGCACGAAAAAGTATGATTTTTTTAAATGGAACCCCCTGTATATTAATTGATATTTCAATTCTTTCTTCAATTTGGAACAAAAATTGTGCTACAACTAATGTTCCTAAATTCAAGCGTTATCGAGATATCGCGTTTTAAAAATGGCATTTTTGCAACTTTGGCATGCTATAAAACTCAAACTATTCAAGTTAGAGGAAAATGGTTTGCACTTTCCTATCTTAACTTTTCAAGAGCTCTTCTGTCATTTGGATAGAAGGTAACGTCAACTGTCAACTTTTTTCGGCACATTTTGACATTTTTTCACAATAATGGATTTAATCTCCTTGAATAGCTCTTGAAAAGTTAAGAGAGGAATGTGCAATCCATTTTTCTCTAACTTGAATAGTTTGAGTTTTATAGCATGTCAAAGTTGCAAAAATGCCATTTTTAAAACGCGATATCTCGATAACGGTTGAATTTAGGAACATTAGTTGTATCACAATTTTTGTTCCAAATTGAAGAAAGAATTGAAATATCAATCAATATACAGGGGGTTCCATTTAAAAAAAATCATACTTTTTCGTGCCATACTTTTGTGACGCACCCTGTATGTTTGAAAATATTTTTAAAATATGCATAAAGTCACATTCTACAACTATTGTATAAAACTTTTTTTCTACTTTTGTAAATAACCACGCTAGGATTGCCCGACGCACTAATGAAGGACCCTGTACAATCTTATTTGTATACGGTGTATACGTAGTTATCTCAAGTAACTTGGAGTTCGTCTTCTCTTTCTGCTGTATTTTTACCTTAGTCTTTCGTCCGTCTACTCCGTCTGCGTACTCGTCAATAGTCATAAACAGCGTTGCCAAGTGTAGCTTGGCAAAAGAGTTATTACGGTCACGGATCTGGATGTTTGCAATAAAATACTATGGTAAAGGCAAAGAATTATCCCTACACTTAGGTAGAAGTTGATTTCAATTTCTTGAATTGCGGCAGCACGACATTGTTGCGTAGTAATGCGTAGTGGTTTGTTTTGTCAAAAAAGTTTCAAACGATTGATCTTTGACCATACAGGCTTTAGCGGTTGATAATTTCTGGTTTCTAAGATTGTGTGTGATTGATGTTGCTACATTTCTAAGTGTTAAGTGATTCAAATGTGGAATCAGAAGTTTTATGAAGCGTCGTGTGCCGAAGAGCTGCTCTAGTAGTGGGCTTATAACAAGCTTCATAATTTTGTATCTTCTTCGAATTTGCTTGATAAACCTTAGACCCTGTAGTGAGTCATTGATTGTGTCAGGCTTCTTGGAAAATAATGAACGCCCCCTTAATACCCAAGAAACATTTTTAGTTTTATCAATGCCTACAGGAGGCTGTCACGGCCTATTTCATAAAACCTTCTTGAAGCCAATTATTAGTTGTCAAGATATCATTAAAACAACGATACAACCTCCTTACAACCCTGAGGGCCCACTCCTAAGAAGGTTGTTACGGCTTATTTCAAAGCTTGTTATAAAACCTTAGTGCAACATTCAAAGTAAACGATAAAGCACTCATAAAACCTTACATACAAAATGCGGCTTAAAACTATTTGACCAGAATAGTCTTACAACCCTTTGGCCGTGACACTGACTTCTTCAAAGACACTGATAAAACACTTTTTGCTAATTTGGTATGTCATAGAACCAGTTTTTCTTGTACTTGTGGTTGTAAGGAGTAATTTGTTTAATGTGAGTTCTATCGTTGTATCTTGACAGATATTATGAGACCCCATCCCAGAAAATGATAAAAACAGACAAGCGGAGGTATCCATATTATTATGAAGGGATATTTATATTATATTATATTATAAGGATCCCTTCATATTATGACACTCCACCCTGAAGAGAAACTCAATATCCATATTATTATTTGAACATCTCAATCTCAGAACGAGCCATATATCGAATGAACTGTATTATCATGCAAGTATGTACCAACGAATGTCAGTTTTCTGATAAATGTATATTAAATACTCACACAAAACACTAGCACCTCGAAAATATTGAATATTGAATATATATTTATATATTTTCAAGGTATTATGGTGAAATTGAGAAATGATCAAAATCAGACAAATTTGTGCAAGAATGAATAAAAATGGAAGGTAACTTTGTTCTGAAAAATTCTAAAGTATTGGAAAGTCAATTCAATGAGTTCTTGTTCTCTTTCTAAGTATTTGATCAATGGCGAGTGTCTACTACCGTGAAAAATTGGCCGTCATGCTTTTAAAGCCAATTATTGTTCATTCATGAGATCTTGTTTAAAAACACTTAAGCTTCAAGAACAATTTTAATAAACATTCCATATGCCTCTAGTGCAACAGCTCCTTTCATAAGTATTCATAGAACAATATGGTTTCAAGGTTCACCCAGAATTGTCTCAAGATTAACCCTTTTTACTTTATGATTCACATGATGTGGCCGATTGGCTGTAAAAAGGAAAAGAGATGCAATTTCACTAGTTTCAGTGTTTTTTCTTGGATTCTTGTTTGATCTGGAGTCTGGAGTGTTGATAAGTTTATTAAGAAAAAGTTTTGTGGGCTGCTTTGTACATTTACAGTACATCAGTGCTTCCAGAGCCTTCTGATAACCTTTCACTTGTATTTATACAATTTTAACGATTCCTTCGTCTTTGTCTTTTGAACTGCCCAGATTTTAAATCATCCATTTCCATCGAGAGTAGAAAAAGTCCATAAATCCTCCTCTCAGATCTTCTGATGCTATCATACCTTTTAAGCATACGAAACGTATCAGCAACTTGAACTTCTGGATTTTATTTTATTTATCAATTTGAACTCTTTTTCAATGCCTAATAAGTTTCTGTATCCATTATAACATACTTGAGAATCAGTATCATACATTCTATATACCTACATAAACCCCCCAAGCCTCGCCCCAAGCGCTTGTAATCGACATTAAAAACTCTTTCAGGATCTGTTCAAAGTTTTGAACTTCAACTTTCAGCAGGGGTTAAATTGAAAATCTGACATGTATTTAGAGAGTGAGAGTCGGGGTTAGATTTGAGAATGATGGAAAGGCATACTCTATGGGGCTGTCTGGACAAAAGACCTGGAGTCGGAATAATATGTTTTAACACGCACGGTTTCTGATTATTTGGAGGGTGGAGCCATGAGGTAGCTTGAGAGTGAGCCAACTTTCTGGATACCTCAAAACGGTTACTAGTATATTACTAGTTACTAGTGGAATTATTATACAGCATGTTGCTGATTATCATGTACAAATGTAAGGGGATTAATCTTTGCATTATTTAATGACGACAATTTCTAATGAACATAAGTCCGGGATCAATATAGTTACCGAGCTACAAAACTGTTCAAAATTCAATCTTATACTTTATAGATCCTACAAGTTCTTATATGTTACGCTCAAATTTGGCAATTTGGTTGAGCAATCGGAGTTGCATGATTGCACATTTTAAGCGTTTGTCAGAATCTACAGCGTTATATCTTTTTAGAGGTCCTGTCCCATTTTCCCCGCGTGAACTTTTTTGCAGTGCACCGCCGGTAGACTTTGAAACACGAAATCATTGCTTTATGTTTTGCGAAAACTTGATGTAGTTTTATCGTGAAAAGTAAAAATATCATAAGCTAGATGAACTTAAACTTTTTTATGATGGTCTAGCTTACTGGACCTGGCTTTATGTGGTTAGCTACATTTTATTAAAATTTTGGAAAAGATTTCCAAGAATTGATTGTCGAAGGCGACGGGAAGTGTTTTTTTAGTAATAATTTCCACATAATCAGAAAGCACATGTTTGCATGATCTCAGTATGTGCGAGTGATTAATAATACTGTATTAACATAAACAGTCACACAATGCGTAACAAGTTATCTTAATATTTTCAATGTGGTTTCCGATGACGTGAATCAACCTTTTTGCGGATGACTTTTTCTCTCATTTTTGAAATACAAACAAATTAGAAAACGAATGCTGATATTGGTCAACATCCACTCATATAAGTTGAAATTCATTGGAATATGTGAATAATTCAAACCCCCACCTACAAGATTACATAATAACATGCAGATCTCACACCAGCAGCATCCGGTTCGGTGTATACAAGCAACAGAATAGATAATAACTTTTCCTGACGAAAATGAAAATGGTATTTATCAATTACACAGAGAAGTACCTTTCATCAGAAATTTGATAGGTAGGGCAGAGTGGGGCAACATGATTAACGGGCCAAGTTAAGGAATTGCATTTAAAACAAAATTTATGAATGTCGACCAGAAGATTCTTATGTCGTTGCTACTCTGTTAAGTCATAGTTTAATGTGTTGAAGATGGATGACTCTAGTAGCAATACTTCCAGTTAAGTAGTCCATAATCTATATCTGAGCAGTTGCTTTTAAAATGTAACGCCGAAAAAGTAAGCCTTTTATGAAAAACTTAAGGTAGGAGGTCTTTGTTAGTGATTAGGTAATTGTTTATGATCTCCAAAATATGATAAAATAGAAAATATCACGCGAATGCTCCTTTTCTGTTCTTATTTCTGACTTTTCACTACAACATTTTACCCTGAGGCAACTTGACGGGGGCAAGATCCCAGCAAACACAAGAACATATTACTGAGGTAAAAATCATGTGACACAGGTTATCATCAGTTACGTGGATATGATACAATAACAAGGTAACCAGAAAGTGAACTTCAACCTACAACCACTGCATAATGTCATACCTCCAGTGCATGTGAATTTTATATCACATTTATGTAAACATTTTTATAAAAAAGGATTTGTGAATTCTATATCGATTTATTTATGTGAACATCACATGAAGTCACGTAAAAATTATACAGGGTGTCCGGCAATGATGAGCAGAAAATTCAGACAAAAAATGAATGCTACCTCTTCCCATAATATTTTTTCGTAAATTGATCAAAGCTGCATTTTATTTGCAGTCTTTTTGCAATACCTTTTGCCACGCTCATAATATTTTGACGAAATGTCGTATTTGGGGCTTTATCGGGATGAGGAACTCAAATTTGCCACCCGTTTTTTCGCATTAAGTAGAGAGCGCAACATACGAACCTAGACTTTGATTTGAATGGTCTTTCCTTTTTGTGCTACACCGTATGTGACTTTTGATCTGATATTTTTGTTTTTCCACCTTTTGACATAAGAAAGGGAATCCTACTTCTTCTGTCGCGATACATCTAACCGTTGTTGAGAAAAACGCTAAAATAACTGTGCTTGCATATATAATGGATACGAAATCATTTCAATTTATTTTCAACCTTGAACAATCGACAATTTCCATACATTTTCAAATGACTTGAAACTTTATATACGTATTCTAGACATTATTTGAAAGTGACCAGCGCAACCTTTTTTCCGAAATACCCAAAAATATACTAAATAAATGAAAAAGAAGACGCAAATTTCACTGCATGATCGCAAAAGGGGTGGGGCCATATCACCCTCCCGAGAGAGAGAGAGAGTCATCCCAGTCCATACGTCAGACGGAGAAAGATAGTGTATTCTGTGACGTATTGGATGTTGATTGGCGCTCTTCAATCCGTGTTTTCTACATTAATAGAGGTCGTAGGTTGATTTTTCAAACATCAATGGCATCAGTACTTATCCTTATATTTTTCATATTTCCAAAAAATGTGTGAATTGTCCATAACATGCTTTGGAAACATGTGCTATAGTTGCCTTACAAACAAGTTTCTGAAAAGTTAGTTAAAAAAGTAGTTTTTTTTTAATTTTTTGTCACGCTGATGATGGTCAATGACAAAAATACTGAAAATAATTAAAAAAAAAATGTGAAAAATTACCAACTGTCATAACAAATCCCAATCAAATTTGTTTCTCCGACCAGGTATAGCGCATGATTCCAAAGCATGCTATGTTAAAAGTTGTTGAAAAAGTTGAAATAATTCCGTATTCATCACACGCAAGCAAAAGTTATTTCAGCGTATTTCTCGAAAACGGTTAGATTAATCGAAACAAAAGTGATATACCTCTAAGGATCGGAGAACAAAAATATTCAATCAAAAGTCGCATAGAGTGTAGCACAAAAAGGTTGGGACCATTCAAATCCAAGTATAGGTTTGTATGTGGCGACCTTTTGAAAATGCGAAAAAACGGTGAGCTAATTTGTATTCCTCATCCCGAAAAAGCCCCAAATACGGCATTTCATCAAAATATTATGAGCTTGGCAAAAGGCATGGCCAAAAAACTGCAAATAGAATTTAAGTTCAACACCCTATGACTCCGTTAATAATCAATTTTCAAAAAAATGTTATAAAAGCGGTAGCATTATTTTCGGTATACAAGGAATGATCCCCTGGTTTTTGACTCGTCATTTCCGGACACGCTGTTTAATTGTTATATAAATAGTTTACTTCACTCTTATCTTATTATAATTAGTTTCGTACTTTTGTGTATAAATCCAAGAAATCACGCATTGGTAAATATTTGGTACCAAAACTACGGAAGAAATCTAAGGGGTTTCGCTTTTATCTACCGTTCCTTGGTGTAGCATTTCAACCAATTTGGCTTCTTGTTTAGCAGCATTAAGATGATCCACTCGGTCATTCGTCGTGTGGTGAGAAGCATGCTGAAAGTGATCTCCAAGGAGAGTGGCGTTTATATCCTCGTGTGCCGCTATCCGCTACCAGATGACAGTGAACTATTTCTACTGTACATCATACTGCAGGTTCGAGGACAGTTGCCAATACCGCTTAAGAGGCATTTCGAAACGAAATGCTCTGAGGAGGTTGCAATATGACAAAATGCGCCCAGCGGCTCAACAATCCAAGGCAGCGGACAGCGGAGACGACGGTCCAACCACGATGCCTCGATCGAACACATCGGATCTTGTCCCTCTTGGCACCAAGTCAGTCCACTGTCGCCATCTATCGATTTCTTTTCGATAATTCCACATTATTCATGCTGTTTCGGCGAAGGCTGGGATATAAAAGAGGCTCTCCGTCATAGAGAGTAGTAGAAGTGTTTTGGTTATGGTCGTTGAACAATCGTGAACGCACAGTTCAAAAACATAAATAAGTGACTGTTAATAAATAGTTGACTGGAAATAAACGAGTAAAAGTTGGACAAGTGTTTTCTATAGCTCAACTTGCAACAATATAAGTCTGTTTAAAAATGTAATTCACAGGAATGTTTTATTTTGTTTCCAATAAAGTTCTTGGTTCTGGATATTCACTAAGATATAGATATAGAAGATTTTCTGGTTTGTTAATGTTACCGGACAAACCCGATCTTAGGATAGACTAGTTTATCCTAGGCCAAACTAGTATATCCGATGAGTGACGGGATAAACTAGTTTTTCCTGATCTAAACTGGTTTGTCCTGAGATCAATTTGATGTTATCAGGAAAAACTGATTCGTCCTGGGATATATTCTATGACGCGTTTCCAAAATTACTTTAACCAGACTTACAGACATCATCCAGGCATAGATTGATAGTGAGGTATTTTTGTAGCAAAAGGCTGATTTGTAATTGTTCAAACCTTTCTAGATTCTTTAAACTCTGACAAAACTGCTTAATTGCATTCGTTTGTTTCTGATGCTGACTTCAATTTCCATATTGGAACTTGAAAAGATTAAAAAAAACTATGCCACGTTCCTGAAAAAAAAAGCATACCAGTGTATTATTTCTGTGGCTACAAGGCAGAAACTGATGATGTGTCAGATTTTTCACAAAATGATATTTTCTTACACATATGCAAGCACATATGTCTACAACGATGTTGTGCATGCTATGACAAAAGCTGATATCTCTAAAATCTATCTATCTCCCAACTTTCTTTTTAATATAGGTATACACATGGCAAAACTGGATAAATCAGTACAGAGCGACGCTCCACATAATAATAATAATAATAATAATAATAGGCTTTATTTCAGATTATGTTCATATTATGACATAAAAGAAATAGTGTCATACAATAATTACATGATGAAATATAGGCACATAATATCCTGGTTTACAAAAACTCGCTAATACTATAGGGTTCCAGATCAATCAATAGCTTCTTGACTTTATATTTAAAAGTTTCCAGGCTCGTCAGCCTCTTTATTTCCTCAGGTAATGAGTTGAAGAACTTCAGACACATATAGTGTGGACTTTTTTCAGTCAATGTCAGTCTATGTCGTGGGTAATTTACATTTATGTTCCTGGTATTATATTCATGTCTTGTTTCAGTATCAAACATACGGTTTTGCTTCTGGAAAAACATCAGACATTCAAATATGTACAGCCCATATACAGTCATTATCCTATTGGCACTGAACACTCCACGACAACTGTCTCTATAGCTCATCTTGTTGATCAATCTGATGACACGCTTTTGGGCTACAAATACCTTTTCTACCCAACTACTTTCACCCCAGAATATAATACCATATCTGAGTAGGGATTCGAAATTTGCATGATACAGGATAAGTAATGTGTTCGAGTTCATGTATTTGTTCACAATTCTCATTCCATAGCAGAGACCATTGAGTTTTTTTGTCAAACTGGTTATGTGTGGTGACCAATGAAGAAACTCATCCAAAACGATGCCCAGAAATTTTGTGTTATCCTGAATCTGTACATTGGTGTCCGATAACTGAATTTCTTGAGGTCTTTCTGCTCTTGATAATTTGGTTCGGAATAAGACTGCATTCGTCTTCTTTCTGTTAAGGATGAGTTTGTTTCTTGAGAACCAATCTTCAGCATCATTACAAAACCTGGCTCCCTTCTCAAATACGCCTCTAAGGGTGCTGTCGCTTACTGTGAGGTTGGTGTCATCGGCGTAGCATGTTAGGCTGTTGGAATTATTTTCTGTTGCTATCGAATTCAAGTCGTTCATGAAAATGACGAACAGGATCGGGCCTGCAATACTGCCTTGTGCTATTCCTAGTTTATTTATCCTCGGTTCTGAAAAATATGATTTTCCATCTATATCGATCTTTACAATTTGTTGTCTGTTTGACAAGTATGAGCAAATCAATTTCCAAGCATTGCCCCTCACTCCGTAACGTTCAAGTTTGTCCAGTAAAATGTTAGGTTCAATGCAATCATAAGCTTTGGATAGATCCAGAAATATGCCCAAAACTAATTGTCCCTTCTCAATGAACTCCAAGATTGTCTTTGTGAACTGAAAAATAGCAGTCTGCGTTGATAAACCCGATAGGTAGCCGTGCTGATGGTTCTTGAAGAGATCACACTTCACCATAAAGTCAACAAGTCTTTCACATATCGCCAGTTCAAATAATTTCGAGAAAGAACACAGCAAGCTTATTGGTCTGTAATTTTCCATATCCTCAGGATCACCTTTTTTAAAAATTGGTTTCACTATCGCGACTTTCAGCATGTCCGGGAATATGCCACATTTGAATGAATTGTTTATTATATAGCAAAGCACCTCACTGATTATGGGAGTCACTAGTTTCACTAAACTTGCGGGAATCTCGTCTATGCCGCTGCTGTTTTTATTTTTGATTTTATTCGCTAGTTCGCAAATTTCTTCTTCTGTTATTGGTTTGAGAAACATAGATCGATTATTGACAGGAAAGTTCGGAGTTGTTGGCACGTCTTTTAAATTCTTTAGAAGTTCTGGAACGATCGATGAGAGGTAAGTTTGGTATCTGTTGGGAAGGGCTTCGGGGTCACCTTTAATACTAATGTCGCTACTTCCTGTTTTCCCAAGAATTTCATTGCAGATGGACCACATGCATTTTGTTTTGTTATCCGAGATTCGTAGACGCTTCTCGTAGTTTTCTGCTCTCTCCTTTCGTAGCTGGATGTCATATTTAATTTTGGCACGATCGTATTGTTTTTTGAAGGCTATATTGTTTCTAGATAGAGTTAATAGGATATCTAGTTCTTCTTTGCACTTCGTCACCTCAGGAGAGTTTCTAGGTTTATACTTTTTATGTTTGTCCCAAGGTTTGAGCGGAAAGCATTGGTTGAAAATTCCGAGAAATGTGTTGATGAACAAGTTCCACTGGTTGTCCACATCCGCTTTATCTGCATCGTATACTTTCTTCCATGATTGGTTTAACAGGGCCTCTGACATGTTCAATTTGTTGTCGGCTGAAAAGTGTCTCTTGTATTCTAGGGAATTGGTGCTGATCAACTGTAGTGGAATGCATATCTCTTGTGCGGTGTGGTCAGAAATGGCCGTGTTAATAACTGAAGCTGTTAGGTAGTTACTATTTATGAAGATATTATCGATTGAGGAAGAGGACAGGTTGGTGATTCTCGTATTTTGGAATATAGTCTGTGCCATACCATATGATAGTAGCACTGAACTAAGTTCTGTCTGGTTATGGTTTTGCTTCAACATTTCGATATTTAGATCCCCTGCTAGGACTACAATAATAATGCTCTGAAATATTTATTCGTTTATTAATTGCTTTCCAAAGGCCAAAGTAAAACAAATTTTGTTAGGTTGTCCTGATATAACCATCATTAATGTAATTCTCCATCCTCTGTGTCTGAAAGTCAATCAGATTGACTTGGCATCGGCTGTTTATTTGGAAGTGCAAAATCGGCTTAGAAACTAACCCTTTCTTGTTTTTTGTCTTTTTTTGTTGAAACACCACGCACATTGATAAAAAAAAGACGTATCATGTCCTTTGTGACATAAGCAAACTTTTAAGAGGTCTCAGCTAACATCCTATCACGACCACCATGTCCAACTGCTACGTGAGCTGCAGCAATAACATCATAACTCACCGGCAGTGACATAATACTTGATATCACTTGTATTGTCTCTGTTTCGCGCGATAAAGTTTCTTCACAACTCCTATTTCAAAAACATCAAACCTTTTAAGTCTTCTTTGTTGCAAAGTGTTTCTTTTGTCCACTCTTTTGGCCTCTTCCACTTGTTGCATGAGAGACAAACACTTTTATTTTTTCGAAACAATAAAATGAGTAAATACACTTTTCATCTTCAGATCTTAAGACCTCAGCAAAGAATCTCTGCCTCCACTCTATATGCCCACTTGATAAATCTTCAGTCATAATTTCAAGAAACAGAAACCCACTACAAATGCAATCAACACACTCAATTTTTAACGCTTTTTAGCAGTCAAGTTAACGTACGCATTCAAGTCAACGTACGCGTGGAAACTGAGCAATCCAGTCAAAACCAAGCCGCTCTCTAGATTAAACCAGATCGAACTAGTTTTGCATATTCAACTAGTTAAGACTAGGACAAACCAGCTTTTCCTAACAACAAAACATTCATTTTAGAACAAACTAATTTAGACTAGGACAAACTAGTTTATCCTGACGCTTTTCGGATAATATACTAGCTGGCCTAGGAAAAACTAGTTTATCCTGAAATCGGGTTTTTCCGGTAACATAGGTATATACAGCATTTTGATGAATAACCCAAATCAAGAAGTATCACATCTATTTTTAGCTACTTTGAAGGAACAGTACTCACGTATAACATCAATTTGAGAATTCGAGTGAAACATTTGACAGTTTAGAAAATATTTGATTCTATGGCGCAAAACTTTACGGAAAACTTGTCAATTCCTTTTTTTGTTCGACCTTTTAGCTAAAAAAATTCATATTTCACAGTTTTTTGAAAGTGTGACAAATTAAATTTAAAGCTCTGTACTCGTTGCTAGAAAACCCGTACGAGATAAAAGAAAAAGGGAGTTTCACAATGGACTACATTCTTAAATCTTTATCGAACATCCAGGGTGTTCATTTCAAAACCCACCATCCACGTCCTATATTCTCATTTGAAAATTTTGGGATGGTGGTTATGGAGGGTTGAACTATAGCGTCATACAGTTTTTCGTAAAAAACCTTTTCTCTTGATAATTGGTGACGTTTTTTAACGAATTTTTCAAATCTGTATGTTACTGGAAAAACGGGTGGTATAATGAAGATATCAAAAATTGACAGTCGTAGAAAAGCCCGTTTGAAGAACTTGTATTGATTCCCTTTCCCCGTTTACACTGCTACATGGCAGTAGTTCACAAAACCCGAATAAGTAATAGTAACTGCCAACTCCAACACCCCTTTTGTTTCATGTTTTAGCAAATCACCCTGAATATTTTTTTAAATAAGCAAAAAATTGATGGAAGAAAAGTTGTTGGAAATATTATTCTGCACAACTTTCGTCCTGTACGAATTTTTCTCACATGCCATATTGAGGAATCAGCTGTAGACTTTGTTGTATCGATCTTGGGGAAAAAAAATCAAACAGTACCTATTTGTTGGAAATGTAGCTCTGAAAAACTTTGGTTCTATGATATTTTATCGTGAGGCTGAAAGGAGCAGAGTAGACACACAGCGCCCTTATTTTCAAGATAGTGGGGCAGCTCACTCTCGATTTTCCCGAAAACTCAGAGTTAAGCTATAGTTGAAACAAAACTAAGCATATTTCTCAAAATTCTCAGCGAAAACTCGGATTTGCTGTATTAAAACGAGAGGATTGCAAAAGTTATCGAAAGTTTCACATACAAAGTCAGTAGCAGACATCAAAAATTGAAAAGTTTTTTTCAGGTACATGTATTTATTCATTATGATTTAGGAAAACAAATAGATAACAGTTCCCAGATTCGCCATCTCACCCTCCAGGAGAATAAGATGACGAAGCTATGCGGATAAGATGAAGGGTAAGGTAACATAATTTATGTTGTATTCCCACTTAAGAATAGTTGCGAAGAGAGTAGTGACACTTTCAATCCTCGAATGGCGGATCTTGAATCTTTTGATTTTGATTTTTGATTTTGATCTTCTAGCTGTCTCCAGGATCGCCCATCAGTTTTTCTAATATACTCCTGTGGCATTCTGAAAAAAAAAACTATTGCGAAATAGTGGGAGGGCACCATGACGAACTCAGCGTTATCATTTCCGCTACGTCATTCCAAACGACTTTCCCCTATGCGTGAATCGGACATTGTGAGATTCCGTGAAACATTTAAATTTTAGAACACTGTGCAAAATACAGTCCTGATCTTCGAACATTGAAAAACTAGAATAAGCATTGCACCCCGAACGTACGCGATTTGTTTGAGTCGATAATATTTTGTTTATATGTAATGTTATTCTAACTCATTTGTGACAAGATCTATTCATTTACAAGATTTTTTTGGGTATTTCGCCACACCCTATCAAATATCAATCAAACTAGTGTTTATACACCCGATCTTCTATATTACCTGAAAAAAGTCTATTAATAAATGATAAAACCTATCAATATCAAACGATTCGGGAACGAATCTGCTCCCGTCGTCAGTGAAAACCTAAAAATGGAACAATTAATTCAAATTCTAAAAATATAGTTCGTTTTTTGTTGTGAAATTGACTTTTTCGTGTTTTTGGCACAAAATGTAACTTTTTTGTGCCAAAAACACAAAAAAGTCAATTTCACAACAAAAAACGAACTATATTTTTCGAAAATTTGTTGTTACGTTAATGGTGGTCAATGAGAAAAATACTGAAAATAAAAAATGTCAAAGAGAACAAACTGTTAAAATGGATTCCAATCAAATCTGTTTTTACGGCAGCTTATAGCGCATGATTCCAAAGCATGCCATGTTTAAAGTCGACAATAAGTTAAAATAATTCCGTATTCATCACATGCAAGCAAAGTTACTTTAGCGTATTTATCGAAACAAAAATAGTATACATTTTTTATCTCAACGGTTGACAAAATAAAAATATTCACTCAAAAGTTGCATACAGTGTAGCACAAAAAATTTGGGACCATTTCAAAGTATAGATTCGTATGTGGCGCCCACTATAAAATGTTATAAAACGGTGGGCAAATTTGATATTTTTATTCCGAAAAAGCCCCAAATTCGAGATTTGTCACAAGTTTAACACCCTGTAGCTCCGTTAATGCTCAATTTTCAAAGAAAAATTAAAGAGCAAGCTAGCAATTTTGGTATAGAATGCTGCCCTGATTTTTTTGCTCAGCATTTCCGGACACCCTGTATAAAAATGATCCTGAGAGATAGCATGCAAATATTGAATCTCCTTACCACATATTCCTGAGGTCAAAATAAGCCGATTCAAAACTACCTACCTCAGTCCGAAATTGCTGCGTTTCCCAGATACAGGATGGTAAAGTTACACAATAAAAATCGAATTCTTCAAATTGTGTTGACATTTTTCAACACATTACTCGAAAAATTGGTACCCATTACACAACGGTTTTTTGAGATGCAAAACCTAGATATGTACACCTTTTCATTGTGGCCGTTAGAGGGCGCTACACCTCTGATGATTAAATTGAGCATAACTTCTTTCTCAGTATGGTTTTCCACGTTTTTTGTGAAGGAAATGATCTTAAAAACATCTTTAAGCAAATCTGCTAGAGTAAGTAGTTTTCTAGATATTTTGGTTTTCAGTTTTCGATGCCGCACCAGAATAGTCGAATTATTTGACTTAAGGATAAAATTTGGTTGGTGAATTAGAAGCGAGCAAGATCAGGAGTATTTTGATTTTAATGAGTGGCATAGCTACATGGGGTAGGGAACCCATATCAAAATCAAGATCAATATAATATCAATCCAAAGGCGTGGACGTGGACCGATATTGATTTGAATTTTGATATGATTTCTTTGCCCAATAAAGCCATGTCTACCTATAAAATTCCTACTGATTCACTGACCAAACTTTAGCCTTAACACGTTCGCTGCCACTGGCTCCGAAGGGAGCCAGTCGGCTATCGTCTTGTGTGCCATCGACTCCTCACGGAGTCAGTTGCCCTGACAATTTAAATCGTTTAGTAACTCGCCGGCGTTGACGACGTTTGTTTGTTTGGTATAGTGGCATTGTCGAGTGGTGTGTTTCTTATCTATTTTCGGTTTGGTTCGTATTTGCCAAGGTAGGTTCTTTCTCAGCATCATTATTTAAATGTGTTTGGCTCCTGGGACCCGGCACTAACTCAGAGCTGGCAGCGAACGTGTTAAAGATAACAGCAATTTTTTCAATTCAAAGTGATTTGAATATTATTCAGACACTAAAAATCAAAATATCTCGAAAACAGCACACTTAAGTGTATTTAGTATAACAGGAGCACATTTTATGACTTAAGAAACGTGAAGAATAATTTCCTTGATAAGAAGAATTCAAAGCTACGTTGTAAAAAACTTATGGTCATTTTCAACCATCGGAAGTGCTGTGTACAGCGCCTTCTAACGACCACGATTAAAATGTGTGCATACTCAGGTTTCGCAACCCAAAAAACTCTCGGGTGCCAGTTTTTAAAGTAATACGTCAAAAAACGTTCACACCTTTTGAAAAATGCGATCTCTATTTTTCAACTTTGCCACCCTGTATCTTGGAAACAGAGCAATTTCGGACTGGGGTGAGTTGCTTTGGATCGGCCTTCCACAGATACCCTGTATATCAAGAATAATGTCCACGAAAGAAGTAGTACCTATCAAGTTATTCAAATTTGATGTTTGAGGGCACGGAGCTTAATATTAGGAGAAGCAACTGTAGAGTACGATTCAACTGAGAACTTCACACCGACGATGTCTTCGTCTCTCTAAGGCTAAATGGGGCTCCCACGTTGCCTGAGAGAGGGAGGCATCGGCGGTGTATAGTTCTTAGTTGAATAGTACTCTAATTATTATTATACAGAATTCCAGAATGACTGAGAATCAAGATCAAGGCTCTGCCATAATACTATGCATGGTTCTGCTTTGCAACCACTTTGGAACGTTCACACACGTATCACCCATCTATTTTATAACGCCAAATGAACTAGCTTACGCCCAATGCCCCTGCTCTGAAGGCGTTCAGCATGGACACCCCTTTGATGGGTATGTCCAGGAGGGGGGTTAGCCCTAGAACAATCTCCAACGCAGTCGTGAGTGAGCTTCGCAGTGCACAGACAAGTCAGCCTTTCTAGACTCATGACCGTCTTTGCCAGTATTGTCTTCGTCCACCATATTGCGGCCCCATATGTAACTATTTTCAGGTCTGATTATCGCGGTGAATAGCCACAGCATAATTTTTGGTCCAACACCCCAAGTATTGCCCGTCATGCAGCTGCCTCTCATGACACAAATGTTTGTCTTGTTTCGGGTGCTCGTCAGATGTGTGTTCCAAGTTAAAGTGGAATCCAGTGTCAGACCTACGTATTTGACTTCTGGGACCGTGTTTGCCCTTTCCCCAGAAATAGCCTTGTGGTAAAATCCGATGTTTCCCCGTGGTGTAAAGAGAGCTATTGTGGTTCTAGAAGATTGAGTTTGAGGTTTGCACCCTCAAACCATCGGTGGACATTATTCAGAGATGTTTGCATAAGATCTGATTAATATCATTAGAGTGGGATGATTTTCCCTAATGTGGCTAACGTCGTCTGCATTTCTTCAGACTCGTAAGCAGTTGATCTATCAACAGGTTTCACAGAAACGGCGACAGGACACTTTTTGGGGGCATCCTTGTGTCACTGTTGCCTCTAGAGTATCCTCGTCAGGTCTTACTAGGCTGATATGTTAAGATCCGTTTTGATTGCCCTATGTGGTAGTGTAATTTTTTCCAATTGTTTGAATTTTGAGCCCAGAAAAAGGGCCTGCATGAGAGCCTCCAGGGTCTATTTTCCAGATTTTGTGAATTGTTCAGACGGTCTTCTCATCACCTTGATTGAGTTCGAATTATCATCTTTTATCAGGATCCAATGAATACGTTCGATATTGGCTGCTATTTGAACTATCTTGAAGTATTTTTTCCAGAAAACCAGTTTGGCTTTTCTCAGGGTTTAAATGTGAGCAGTCATTAAGTGATGGGGCATAGCTTTATCAAACACTTGTAATTTCGCCCTATTGAAGAGACTCCCGGTGTATTCTCATAGCCAAGTGACTGTTCAAGCAGACTACTTTTTTGATGCTTCTAATGATCTAAAGGTCACAGTTATCTTCATAGGCTTTCGCTATAGCCTCCTCTAGTCTTCCAGCAGACACGACTTATATCTGCTGTGTCTCTAGGTTCGGTTATGATGGAAGTCAAGCTGGCTACTCCAGCCGTCTCTGGGTCCCGATTACTTTTTACTTCCATATCGTACTCGCATAGTTCGAACTCAATGTATCTGTGATCAGATGCAGAGAATTCGTCTGATACTCGCCAACTTTTGATCCTGTTATTTACTGAAGTAGTTGCGAGGGTGATGTTCGACATCTTCCCTTCGTCTTTCATTGACATTGGTGGGTGCATTGCCCCGGTTCGTGAATAAGTTTCCTGCAGAGCGGTGCCTTTACAGTTGGAGGTTGTGTTTCGGAGTCATATGGAAAGGATTAACAGGCTAAAATCACTTTCTTTTGCTCTCCGTTTTCTTTGAAATCCAGTTTTGCGGTCGCGAGATCCTTGGACCAGAAATTGGTTAGATGGAATTGACGAAGATGCATGCCCCATACTATTAGATGTGGTGGGACAAAATAACTTCTCATCTGTGCGTCCGAGTTCTTTGTTGTTACTGCCTGCTGGATGAAAGTTACCGCGATGGGCTTCTGGCGCAGAGAGCCTACGGTACAAAACCGCCGACCCTGCCTGTGATGTAGTCTTATTTGGAAGAGTATCAGTTTGGGTTTGGGAGCCATCCTTTCTTCAACAAGCTTTTGGGGGCACCCAGAAAAAGGCATTACTCAGTCCCACACAGCCCTTCATGTTAATCGTTGTCAGGTTTTTCAGTGACTGCTTGTCGATGTTTGATACCATCGCATCGTGACGTTTTTTTTCGACGACGGCATGATCGACGTCGATTTTCAAATTATCTTGCTTTCGAAACTATTTTCACTTCAAAGTTATATTCTGAAGAAAGTTTCTCCGTGATAGCTCGGGACGGTGAAATCAATGTTGATTAAACTTGGAAAGTATACCCAATACCTATAGGGTCTGAAAATTCAACTTCCTGAAAAATGGGACGAGCCAAAATAAGATGGCCCTTAGCTTTCATACACCTTCATTTTCCTATTTTGCAATTATTGATTTGGAAAATACTCGATACCAGTAAAGCACGTCTCTACAGGGTGTTCCAAATTATCATCTCAATTTGAGTGCTGATATCAACGAAACAACTTCCAACGCCGAACAGTCAATATCAACGCATCCGGTCCAGGAGCAGGAATCGGCATCACCGCACGACTGGGGACGACAATTTTTGCCGGTACCACGAAATATATCTGACTAACGCAAAAAAGTGAAGACAACCTTGTGCGTATTTGTCGGAAAACAGATGCGGCCATCGTTAATGGCGACTGACGACGTCTTAATTAATGCGCGTCGCCTATTTGTGGTAGATCGTGAAACCAAATTGATATTTTTGAATGACACTGGTGCAGATCTTTGTGTTTATCCTCGTTCGCGTGTTAGAGGAGCGGTATCCAAGTCGACATACGAACTTCATGCGGCTAACGATAGCACTATTGCTACATACGGGTACATTACGTTGACGTTAAACTTCGGAATACGTCGTCAATTTGTTTGGAGATTTTTCATTGCAGCTGTTTCGAAACCAATCATTGGGGTTGATTCTATTTAACACTTTAACTTGTTGGTAGAAATCTGCAATCATCGACTGATCGACAACGTCACTTCCTTAACCGCAATGGGAAAACCTGTCAACGTGGCAATACCGCAGATCCAAATCATCCGAGCTCTCGCACATTCACAACAAGACAACGAGGACATCACAAGGTTTCTGCAGGAAAACACTGGCCTGCAACTCAAGACGGTGCAACTGCCAGGTACCGACATCAGCGTGTTTTGCGATGTGTCGACACAAATTGCGCTTCCCTTTTTGACACCAGCGTTCAGTGCACAGGTATTCAAATCGTTGCATAGTTTGTCGCATCCTGGAATAAAAGCAACCGTCAAGTTGGTTACGCAACGTTACGTGTGGCCGTCAGTGAAGGCTGATAGTATCAGATGGGCTCGAGAATGTTTGCAGTGTCAGACCTGGTTTACGGCGAAACGATCCGGCTACCCGGTGAATTCTTGTCAGCACGCACTAGAGAACATGACACCTTAGATCTTGCAAATTTTGGGGAAAGGAAATAAAGCAATGTTTCCAGGAATTGCGCCCTGTTGATAGCACGCGCCATAACAAGGGACGCGCATTCGTTTTTAAGGATCTTCAGACGTCGTCACATGTATTTCTCAGACAAGAGGTCTACAAAGGTTCATTACAACCTTTCTGCGAAGGAAGTTGTAGCGAGAAATGATAGAACTTTCACGCTACAGCTGCGAAATGAAAACACCGTAGTGTCGATGGATCGTCTTGAACCAGCATACGTCGCATCCGATGAAGCAGAGCCTTCATCAACGTCACCACCAGAACAGGACACGAATCCGGCAACAGCGCCTCATTCGACCTTGCCTAAACAGCAAGAGATGGACAACCCAACAACAACCACAACAAGAACGGCGTGTTCGGTTTACCGAACGATTTCAGGGTCAGAAAAAATCGGGGAACAGCTGGCGGACAACTAAAACTTCACTTAAAGATATTGAGCAACAACATGGAGACACGTGTTATGTGACCTTGTCCCGGCACCATCCAAGACCCTGACCATCCGAACTGACGTCAATCCAATAATTTATCTCATGTTATTATTTGTATAAACTATGATTACTAGTATTATTTCTCAGGGCCGTAACTAGACTAGTCTGTTAATGTGCGCCCCTATAAAATTAAAAGTTGCATAGAATAGCGCCGCTGGCAATTTTTTTTTTGATGCGCATTCGCCATTTCATTAAATTCCGCCAAAATCAATCAATACATTATAAGTGGTTTCAAATTTTCAAACAAAAAAACGAGACTTGTTCTGAAATGTCATCTATGACTCTTATGCGTTCTTGCCTATAGTGTTTAGGTATTGTGTATAAAAAAACAACATAGTCTTCCGACAAACACAAGAGAAGGTTTCTCTATGCCTCCGAATTATTCAGTAAAAATAAAGTATTTATTGACTTCAACAAACCAAAAATAACAAAATAATTTTTCGTATAAACTAAACGTAAATAAATATTTCTTTAGCAGGTCTCAAGCTTATTGCAGTAAGAGTAAAAATAAGAGCAAACATTAATAAATAAAAGAAGGAACATTAAAAATGTGATTTGGAATTATTAATAAGTGGGTATAACAATAATAAATTCGACTAGCATATTCATGTTTTTCTCGCAAAACTAGGAAACTCGACTTCTTCTCCGGATATCAATAACAAACATATGACATTTGCAGCATTATTCTACAGCCTGTCGATACGGGGCAAATGAAACATAAAGTGGAGAAAGCAATGAAGCGCCACAAGTTAGCTGAACGCGCCCTCAAGCTTAGAAATTGACAGTATGCAAGCAGAAATTCGATATCGGCTTAAAGCCCGACTTTGAACACAAATTCAATGTAGATGGTAGCATAATATGATTTCCGTTTGTTAAGGTTAAGTGGAACTCCGTCAATTTACATAACGCATACGTAAGTTGAGCTGAGTAGGGAGGGTAAAAATACATCGATAGATTTGAAACATCGATATATTGAAAATGAAAACTTTTGGCGTTAAGCGCCCCCTCAGCTGTTGCGCCCGTGGCAAATGCCACCTTCGCCACGCCCTTGTTACGGCTCTGTTATTGCTTTCCATACATATGGTAATGAATCAATTGATCTTGACTCACTTAACAATTAATTCTTGTTCTAAACGCAGTTATTTTGTTGGTCAAATTGATTGTAATTTTGTGTTTCAATAAAAAATAGTTTGAAAGGTGTGTTTCAACTGCAAAACACATTATTCACGGCAAGGGCTTTGGAGGACGAAATCGAGGAAATGAGAAAGCAAGTTGCCGTTATCATGAAACAACAGAGGGTAAGAATCGTGAACCAAGGTGTAAGTGCTAATACCCCCAGACTCCACATGAAAGCCATTCAGTTTGATGGCATGGGACAATTACCATCGCCAGTTCAAGGCAGCAGCAAGGGCAAATGGATCGAGTGCAACTAAAAAAGCCCTGGGCTTAACTCTAGCATTTGGTGAAGGGGCCCTGATCACCCAGGGGCAGGAAAACTACGATGTTTTGGTCAAACATCTGTAGCTGCGATGCTTGCAGCACGTTTATCACTCTCAGCTGAAGAATCGTTCTCAGAAGACCAACGAGAGCCTGCAGAAGCTTCAAGCTGATATAGATCGCCTTGCACTATTGGCGTATCCAACAACGGCAGAGAGTGTCATGGAGAGACTCGCAGTACAGGCCTTGTTGGATGTTCTTTGAGACCATGAGAAAAGGCAGTCCCTGGTCGAAGCACTAACAAGAGCCCTGGAGTTTGCAGCGACAAAGCAGTCCGTAAAGCTTCCTGCGCGCATGCGATGGATGAAGGAACAAGATCTTGCGGAGAAAGACTCCTTCGACACAAATGTGAGAAGAGACGTCAAGGAAGTGGAGGCGTCCAAGCGGAGGGAGCTGCGGTGCTGAAATTGTGGAGAGCTTGGCCATATGCGCAGCCGATGCAAGGGGGAGAGACGGGCGCCTCCTTCGACGTCGGAAAACTGGAGGGAGCAATCGTCGACCTATAACCATAGCATGCCCCGAAGAAAACCGCCATTGTTTCTCTTTAGAACCCGAACAAAACAGTGTTTGTGAATGGCTTGATCAATGGAGAACTTCGCATCATGCTGCTGGATACAGGTGCGACGAAGACGATCAACAGGCCCGAATTTGTCAAAACACCGACACTGATCAAGCCAACTATGTGGCGACTACGAACGGCAACAGGACACCTGGCAAGGATACTTGGTGAAGTGGAAGCAGCAGTGACTCTGGGCAGCACCAGCTTCGAACATCCAATGCGGGTTGGATTTCAAAAATGGCCCCTCGAGAGTCAACAACAAAAAGGTGATACTGCATGGGAGGGACAAGAAGATAGTTCGTGTGTCAATGCTTCGATTCCAGAATCGGAGCAGAGTGACGTCATTTTTGTCTCAATTCTGATTCGTCCGATACCCGAACGTATAACGACGCATTACTATCAATTAACCTTGGAGGAGAGGAAGCACCGTTATGTTTGAGCCTAGGCTACACGACTCCAAATAGGACGAGAAATTGCTTGTGGAAAGAGCTTGGTACAAGTCAAGAGGACTCTGCCTGTCAGAGTGATTAATGTCAAATATCACTCAATGAGCATGGCGAAAGAAACGCCGCATCGTCAATCTTCTCCGTTGTGCGTAAACTGTGCGAGAATAAATCGACTTCTCCAGTGTTCACGTGGGAAATAAGTTTGCCACCTTTTCGAAGGACCTGGATAAGAGACAAAAACAGCGATTAAGAAGCTTGTCAAGACAATCTAGTGACATGGGAAAGGCCGAACAAGCATGTTGCGCAGCACAAAATCAACACCGAATCGATACGTCAAACAGCTAGAAGACAACCTTCGAAAAGAAAGGGGCGGAAAAGATAATCCATTACATAGAGAAAGGCGGTATCATCTAGTCTTCAATTAGTCCGTGGTCATCGCCAGTGGTGCTCAAGAAGTGCGTCAAGAAGAAGGACGGATCAACTCGGTTCTATGCGGACTATTGTCAGCTGAACAACGTGGCCAAGAGAGACAGTTTGTGCACTTACTACTGGCGATATGTCGAAGGATTAGCAAACATCGCCCGGCCTATCGATAGCTCATCAAGAAACAGAGAGTTTTCCAATGGGACGAAGATCACCCGAAAGCCTTCGGCACGTTGAAAAGGGCACTTTTCAGCGCACCCATCCTGGGCTACCCACTACCTAATGAAAACTTTGTCCTTGACACGGATGCAAGCAACGTGATACTTGGTGCAGTGCTGTACTAGTTCCAGGGACAAGAAAGGGTCATCGGTTACTTCAGCAAAACTCTGTTGAATTCTGAACGGAACTACTGCGTCACAAGAAGAGAGCTGCTAGCAGTAGTCAAAGGGTTGGCACTTCTACAAGTACCTCTACGGGAAAAAGATTCTGCTGAGAACCGACCATGCTACACTTAAGTGGGATCTACAGTTCAAGAACCCAGAAGGTCAAGTAGCTCATTGGATTGAGAGACTCCAGGAGTTTGACTTCAACACGGAACATCTAGCTGGAACAAGCCACGAAAACGCCAAAGCTTTGTCCAGGAGACCTTGCTCAGAGCTCTATAAGAACTGCCATAGTGATGAGGAGAAGGAAGCGAGCATTTTCCCATTTCCCATAATCATAAATGTTGTAAAATTAGCAAATTTCTCCAATAATGTTTTCTTTCTTTTCTTTTCTTTAGGCTTCACATTCGAAAGATGATTTTGCATCTCCTTTATCTTTGAGATTTACTTATTTTTTTTTTAAATTCAGCATTTTTTTCGTATCAAATACAGCTTTCACACATGTCCTTTATTTAAAATGTCTTTAATTCTTAAGTTTTCGAGAAAATTTTATTTGAAAAATTTGCTTCTTTTATCAAGTCATGTCTCATGTTAAAAGCCTAACTTAAAATACATTTTCCATAGGCCATTGATAAGTAGACATTTATCAATGGTATAGGCACTGAAGTAGCTGATAAACTTCAGTAGTAAGTGTCAGTGAGCCTGCTTCAGTGCCGTTTTGAAAAGAGCTTTAGTGAAAATCGTAAAAAATATCAAATAGAATTAGCACAGATGATATTACTGTACAACATAACTCTTAGCACAGCTGTTGTTACCGCTACCTTCGCGGAGCACGGGTGCTGTAACTGTTTATGCGTTCGGAGGTGGTGCAGGAACTGTGCTGTCTGTGCTGCAAGTAATGGACCACAAAAACGTCCAAAAGCCCCTATGCGCCAGTACAACGTTGAAAGGCCCGTTCGAGAGGATCGCTATAGATCGACCGTTCCCTGAATCGGACAAAGCAAATAGAAACATCTTAGTCGTGATGGATTACTTCAGCGGGCGGGCCAAAGCGTATGCCTTGCCGAACCAAGAAGAGACAAATGTGGCTGATGTACTTGTTGAGGAATGAGTCTGCCGTTATGGCGTTCCGTTGGAGCTTCATCCAGATCAGGACAAAGTCTTTGAATCGACGTTGTTCCAGAACGTGTGTGATGTCCTCAGAATCAAGAAGACAAGGACGACCGCACTGCACCCACAATCGGACGGCATGGGAACGAATGGACAGGACCAGCAACCTACACTTGGACAAAGTTGTCTCTGACCAACAAAGAGACGGGGACGCACACTTTCACCTGTTCCTGTTGGCATACCAATCTGCAGCGCACGAATTGACAGTCGAAACCCCGGCTAGAATAATCATGAGTCGTGAACTCCGGCTGCCCCGCGATCTGAGGTTTGGCTGTCCACCTGGTGAAGATGTCGCTGGAAAAGATAACGGAAGCGATCTTCGGAGGAAGATGGACGACAAGCATCAACGATTTGAACATCCAGAGTGCCAACTATAGGAGGCCTATGATGGAGACGTGACTGCCGTGGATGGCGGTTTCCAGGATGCAGATCTGGTGTGGTTGCACAACCCACAGAGCCGACATGGCTTCTCTCCAAAACTGCAAAGTAGGAGATTCAGGAGCAAATCAATGACGTCGTCACAAGGATCAGGAAGCCATCACGAGGAAAACCGAGGATTGTTCATTTCAACCGTTTGCTCAGATGATCAGGAGGCGTGATCAAGTCCAATGAAGTCATTCGAGAGTCACTAAAAAACTTTAACGTCTTTATACTCCAATGGCCAGAAAGTCTAGAATGGCGTTGTTCAAGAAAGACCGCTGGATTAGTTCAAAGCACCAGACGAGTACTCTTTGGCTCACTGGGCCATTGAAGACCTAAGCATAAAGAGTGGACTGGCTGCATCTTCCAAGCGGAGATTTGGACGACTAGAGCATTTGCGACGACAAAGACCAGAGGTGGCACTACAAGTCACGGATGAGACACGATACCTGTTCCATCTAGTCATAAAGAAGCTTTCACAACATCTGACTACCTAGAGTGATGTCTGGAAAGCCCTCAATCATCTTCGAGACTTGAGGCTGTCACAGGACTTGATTGAATTGGCAATTTCAAAGAAGACAAATGACCAAGTGGATTCGCGAGTGGTGAAAAGCATGCTGAAGTTGATCTTCAAGGAGATTGGTATTTACATTCTGGTTTGCTGCTATCCTTTTCGGAAGACGAACCAGAGGACATTGGGCTGCTATTTCCACCGTTCATCACGCTGCAGGTTTGAGAATAATTGCTTATACCGACATGAAGACATTTCGGGATGGATTGCTCAAAGGAGGAAGCAATGTGATGAAACATGACCAGCGGCTCGAACGCGGAGATGACGTTCCAACCATTACATCTCGCTCAAACATGTCGGCTTTAGTCCCGTTAATCACAGTCTCTCTGTCAATGTTCTGGTATGTTAGGTTGCCTTTATCTGGAATATTGGAAAAAAATATGCCTTGTTTGCCACCTATCGAGGGGACTGCGGAGCTCATATAAAGGCTCCGTCATTCGGACAGCAGTTAAGTTCAGTTCAGTGGGGAATATAAATCGTGAATAAACATAAATAGGTTTTTGCAAAAAGTGAGTCTAAATAGACAGGGACTTTGAATAAATCAATAATTAAAGCTAGACAAGTGTTTTCTTTAGCGAAATTCATTACAATACTGTCTTAACTTTGACACCCTGTATTTTGGTTATTATCGATTTTGATAGTGAGCTGAGTTTAGCAAGACCAGAATATTCTGACGTCTAGAATCTACGCTGATAATATGACGCAATTATTGGCAACCGCCCTGTGCAGATAAATCTTTGATATTTTGAGCGCCTGTTTATTGGTCACCTTGTACAAAAAAGAACATTTTTTGTTTGCAGAGCAAGGCGAAAAAAGTTTGCGGAAAAAAATATTTTTAACCTCTTGACTAATACACTTTTTTTCCAGTCACGAATCATCAACTGTATAATATGTTTATGCAATTACAATAAGTTTGTATCAAACAAACTCCTATTCTTTAGTTATCAACCAGATTCAGAGAGATCATTTAAAAGTTTTTGAATTATTGTTGAGCTTCATTCAATCGTTTTGAAATCATCAATTCATATTTTTCCATCCATGTACTATGTTAATTTCGACTTGACATTTTCAGGATTATGAACTCTCTCATCGTGATGACAAAGATACCCATATTATCTTCCGGTATGTAACAAAATTGCGATATTGGATTTTTGCCCTACTTCACTGAAAACGTTCATGCAAGCACTGAGCTCATACCCTATTCGATAAAAATCAGGACTAGACCAGCAAAGTAACTTATTTCCGATTCACCCCTAAGTTTCATCCCTTTGCTGTATCTACTGGGAAATGCTCACACACGGTCGATGCGAGAAAAATGTATCCTATCTGTGGAAAATCTTGGCCCATTCGCATCGGCTTTGAAGTTTCCGGTTTCCAAGTTTGTATCGGCGAATCTCTAAAATGGTTTAGATGTAACGATAAGTCGGCTAGCAATTTTATGTTAAATTTGCTTTTCAGCACTTTACACGAAGTTTTATCATAACAAGCTACTATGAAGTTCTTGGATATTTTTAATTCGATTTTCAATGATGTGGCGACTTTTGATGGTGATAAGCCAGACAACGATCTTCTGCCCTTTTATGAGCATCAATAAATATGCCAAATCTCCAATAGATCCATCAATGGATACTTAGATTACTAAAAAAAAAATTAAAATCACTGCTGCTTCTCAACCGTTTCGCTTTTTCACGCGATTGAAAATAAGTTCGTCTAGATAATGATTATTCTACAAGATATGGGGCAAGACTCCTACTCATCACTCGTCAGAAAGTACTTCTTGCAAGTAGTGTAAAGCAACTTGTAAGGAATGCAAGAAAGAAATTCAAGGATTTGTTCAGAGACTGAAGGAACATCATGAAACTTGTTAAAAGCAGCAAAAAAAGAGCCCGTATTTGTTTCTTACTAACCCAAACATCACTCGACTTTGCTGGAAGATCTAATTTGGCATTGGCATTACCTTGGTCTCAGGCACCGTGATATCCGTGAAGGTTTTTACGGTTTCTTAATCAGAAAAAATAATATTTCAAAATAAATGTCATATCTACCAGCGAATTTATCTCGTCTACAAAACAGCGTTGTCAAATTTATAATCCGACGTTTTGTTTTCGAGCAAAAATCATCAACTTTGTTTTTATAGTCTTTCATAATAGACAAACAATGTCGTCCTACGCGCAATCGATTCTAACTTTAATTCCAATTCCCCTATCACACCAAACATATAATGGACGTTTCGAGCTGATAAAGCCATCATCAATGTGCATTGATACGATGGTTGGGAGAGAACGCAATGTCGGACTGAGAATCTAACGAATTAGTCTTGTAGAGGCAAAAGATACACTGTGAAAACAAAGTCAATTGAGAGCAGGAACAAACACGAAAAATATACAGTGTGTCCCAGATCCGCTTCTCTATAAAAGAAAGAAAGTTTTAGAGAAATCTTAGTGCATTTGATATCCGCCTTCAGATCTACTATTGGTCAATTGGTTTTAAAATTATCGTCAAAAATGTCTGATTTAATTTTTTGCCCGTAAATCCGGGTCGGCTTATTTGACGGCTGTCAAAATGTGACATAATCTGGACACTTTTTGACGACGAATAAGATGGCGTGTATGATATGTCTCAAACGTCTTTTTTTTCTCCGCAACTCTCCTCAACATTCGTTTTTCTCTTGGCCGCCATATTAGATCAATCGATATTTGGAAAGAGTAAACTTTTCATTCTAGTGATGTCTCACAAGTGAATAAAAGATCATCAAAATATCAGGTTTCGTAGTTATGTCATGGCCTCTTCTAAGAAGGCCATGATTCATTTGTCTGAAAGTTAGTTCATAAGCAGAATCTTTTTTTATATCTAAGGCTCTGATCTATCGTTCATTGATTCACGGTTGTGTTTTGATAATGAGTA
This sequence comes from Orchestes rusci, assembly GCA_958502075.1. Classification (NCBI taxonomy): domain Eukaryota; kingdom Metazoa; phylum Arthropoda; class Insecta; order Coleoptera; family Curculionidae; genus Orchestes; species Orchestes rusci. The sequence continues at coordinate 14,174,511 of OY293310.1, read as the reverse complement.
CCTACGATTTTCAAATTGTCGAAACCTGTTAAAAATGCCCGGTATTCTCTATTTCTCTATTCAAATGAAGAAAAGCTAGTCATTTTAGGGCCGTACTCGCGGTCACATAGAAAGGCCGGCTTTACCTCAGGAAGGTCAAGGTATTTGGAGATGTATCACGAACGACGGCAGCCTCATAAAACACAATTTAGAAAATCCGATTAATAATGATTAGTTTGGTCAACTATAAGAAGAAATAAACTTGTAAGGATTGTACGAAAAACAGTCGCTAATTGTCAGAAATGTCACGATGCATGTCCATGTTCTATAGACCGTGGAAGTGTTGACGTCACTGTCAGATGACATTTCGAAATTGGGTAAAAACAAACATCAGCTCTTATCCAATCTGTATTGATTTTCCCATTTGAGAAGAGACTCTTCAATTCAAATTGCTTTCACGAAGTGAAAACGTGCTTTTAAGCTTTCAAAAAGACAATACTTTTCCTCTCAGGATTCCTAAAGTACCATTATGATCCATTTTGAAAACATGCCCACTTTCAAAACTGTTTTTTACCTCTTTTGAAGACAGATAATTCGTCTTTGAATTTTTCAAAAATATCACTTGATCGGACGGTAACCAACGTGACAGAAAATAGTTTTAGATAGAATAAGCTAGTGAATCACGACAAACCAATGATACAGTACAGTACTTTATCCATATTTTGCGACAAATAAATCATGGCCTCCTCAGATAAGAGTCCCAACTACGTAGTGTGATATTTCGATCATACTCAAATCTTTTATGCACTTGTGAGACATCACTAGACTGGAGATTTTACGCCCTTCCGAAAAATCGAAAAATCCAATATGGCGGCCATAAGAAAAATGAAAGTCGATGTGGGTTGCGGGAAAACAAAATACCATTTGGACATATCATGTACGCCATTTTATTCGTCACAAAAAGGTGCCCATAGAAAAGTAATTAACATATACTGATAATATTCACTTTTCTATGAAGGTGCCGATCGAGAATCTAAAACCGGATATCGAATGCACTAAGTTTCCTCTAGAGCTTTCTCCATTCAACCTTTGATGAAAGTATGATAGGAGCCAAGATCCCTGTATAGAAAAACGAATTAAGGACACTGTATAGTGCTCCTTAACAAAAGTATTGATGGTTATAGATTATGGGCATTATGGCTACTCTTCGTATCTATTGAATTGTGCAAGGAACACAAGTGTAAGGTAACTCGATGTAAAAATGTAGGTGAATATTCTCGAATATCAACTTGATAAAAAAAATATAAACCTGATCATGTGTGGTGTGGATTGTCAAGTATTTTCGCAATGATCATCTGTCTAGAGCAAAACTCATCCAAGCAAGCATGACTTTAGTACTACTGACTGATGTTCAATGTGAAAAGAATACTGATTGTTCCAGAATGTATTTCACTCAGAAAGAATATTGGAGATTTGTGAGGAGAACAAGCAGATTGGTGAAGCTATCCACCAAAAGGTCTCAAAAATACCTCAAGCGCCTCAAGGATATTTGAGCATTCTGAAACACATCGCAGTTGCTCTTTTTATTCTGCAGACATGAAAATCGCACTATCACAGATGTTGCAAGCATTCACAGAATAATATCGAGGATGTTTTAGAGTTATGTCTAGACAAGCTGCCAAAACTCTAACGATACCAACAGTCTCACGCCGTATCACTCTATAGCCTTTATGTTGAGCCCACAAAAGCAATAGATCTTACTCCTGAATAAAACCTGACCATGGAAACAATGAACATGCTACATATGTATAGCTCTAGCCATCGACAATGGAGTTCAATGACGCATTCAAAGATATTCTGTTTTCGAGCGAAATAATGAGGAACGTGGTAGTTGTCACTGAAGTGATGAATAAGACAGATATTACAAAACAGCTAGTTATATCTATACAGTTCCTCCAAGATTATACCAACTCTCTTGTTTTGAATGGAACAACCTATATGTGTATTATAACATTTTTGGATTCTACGTAAAATTCTAGACAGATTTGATATATCATGTTCTATACCTGAGTATACGAATTTTTTAATTATTTAAGTCTTTATGTCAAAAATTACGTTAGTAGGGTTCAATTTAAATGTGAATTTCACCTATGAGAAAGCCATTATTATTGAATTTGAGTTGTATTCTTTGTTGAAAAAGACCTACTATAATATATTTTCCTCGACATTTCAATGACTACTGATACAGGGTTGTCAAAAAAAAAGATCAAAAATGAAATAGTAAAAAACAGTCAAAATTCAATTTTTTCAAATAGAAACAACCAAATTTTATAATTTCATCTTATTTGTAAAACATTTTCACCTTCAAAATTTGAAATAACATTTTTTGTAAAGGACAATCTTGTACAGACTCACCTTAATTTTAAATGTTGAATACTTTACAATGATAAAGTTTGGGTGTTTCCATTTGAAAAAACTAACCCAAACTAACCCAAACTAACCCAAACTGTATAATTGATAGTTTTCAAAATCTTGTGAAAAATCTTTCATAGTAGGTCTCTCAAACTAACCCAAACTAACCCAAACTGTATTATTGATAGTTTTAAAAATCTTGTGAAAAATCTTTCATAGTAGGTCTTTTTCAATAGGAAATCCAACACAAATTGAATAATAAAAGCTTTCTTATTGGTGAAATTAACATTTGAATTGGAGCCTACAAACGTAATTTTTGACCTAAACACTTAAATATTTCAAAACCTCGTACGACATAATACATCAAGTATGCCTAGAATTGCACGTAGAATCCAAAAATGTTATGATATAGAGTGTTCTATTTTGAATAAGCAAATTGACACCTACTTCCGGTATAACAGCTATTATTTCATTTGAAGAGAGCATATTTGAAAATCTCACCATACAAATTTTCAAGATTTCAATCGTTTTATTTCCTAAGATATTCTGATGGACGTTCACCGTGAGACACCCTGTATTGCCGTATGGCCCGTGAATAAAAAAAAACGCAAATAGTCCTTGAGGAATAGCTGGAAATTATTTTCAAGTACCCAGAACTGCAGCTAGCTGCGCAACTGCTATGACCAGTAAGGAAATAGGTTTTTTTTTACAAAATTTACAAAATTTTGCTTAGATAAAGTATATCATAAATAATGGCATCATAATCTTCGGCAAATGTCTGATTCTTTTTGTTCGAGCTATTTTGCCCCAACTGGCAAACGTTCCTCTCTCCATATTCTTTCTTATGAACAATAATGATGTGCATTTGACAGTAGACGCTAGGGGGCACGTATAAACATTGCGCGATTTTTTAAAAATTTCAAATGTAATAGTATGTCGATAGTTGAAGTATAAAACCACGTAAGTCGATTTTTCTTATTTATGAGTTTTTGATAGAAAATCTTTAAAAATATCAGATTTGTTGCAACTGCCAAACCTCTAAAGTCATGTTCCGGGTAGTATTGAAACCCTAGAATTGACTTGCGAGGTTTTGCAATTAAAGGAAGTCCGATATCTGCAAATATTCCCCATCAAAAGTGCATAGATCAAAAATCGACTTACAAAGTTAAACACTTCAACCATCGATTTGTTATTTAAGCTGATAGTTAAAAGGAATAAAAGCTTGAAAAGTCAGTCAAACCGCATCTCGATTTCTTTCATTAAACCGAAGATATTGACAAAAATTAACTATTTTTGTAAAAAAAACCGTTAGGTGGAAACATTTCATAGTTTTTCATTATTAATTTCGAGAAAATAAGTTGTTTTTCATAAAAAGCTCTGCATGTTCTTGAATCTAAAATACAATCATCAGATCTCAAATTTCTTTAGTCGTATACGATGTTTATCATAAAATATGAATTTCGTCCAAGAGTAAAGTACGCTCAATTTTAAAAATATTCTATTCTAATTCTATTTTGAAAATATTATTTGCATGTATTTTCTTATTGGCAATATCAAATGTTCAATAATATACATTCATTACGTGTTTAAATTTATCGCCAAACTTTTAAACAAAATCAGGAAACGAAAAGGTGTTAGCGTTTTTGATAATCACACAGCCAAATCTCCATTCATAATTTGAAAGGAAGAAAAATTAGTCGAAATTGAAAAAAATGGTGTGATTGCATATTGGGCTGTTAGGATTGTTTACCAATGCAAATTTTCCATTTGCTAACAGCGTTACCATGGTGAAATAGACATGTTACCCATATTAGCCTTGCGTTACCATATGGTAACGCTTTCATGCATGTATGTAAAGGTTTCTATAGTTCGTGTGTAGCGTTAAAATCGATAGATGGCACCAGTTTTCCTTTGACAGATATCTAAAACAACAACCTGTGTTGTCTCGCTCATCTATTCTAGTGTATGTCAGAGTTTTGGTGCTTTAAAAAGTGGTCGCTTGAGAATTATGTAAAAACATGGAGCCTAGATTCGTGTAAGTACTAAATCATGTTATTATTGTTATTGTGTGTTACTGAAGTTGTTATATTATATTCCTAATATATGAACTTATATAGCTATGAAGTATTGAAAATAGTTATCATTTAGATATCAAAGTTATATAAGAGTATTTTTGTGTGTTACCATACGGTAACGCTAGACCTTTACACTATCTATTTATAATGGCTCTTGAATAACAATTACAAAAATTACTTTTGTTCTGGAAACTTCTCAAACGATGGTCAATCAATGTAGTATTTTTATTTTTGATATCGTGAGTTACTTATATTGTTATTTTTTCATTACAGACGTGGTTTTACATTAGAGGATGCTCTGAAGATGATTTATGAAGAGGATCTCAATGCCGAATCTGTGTACATTGAACCACCCGCTTGTAACATACTTACCGATGAATAATCTGGTGATGAAGATGACGAAGGTGACATAGATCATCTACCGCCGCGTCAACTAGCAGCACAAGCAGAACTGGTACACACAAGTCAATAGGCCCAACCTTATTCGTAAGTATAACAATGGCATGGGAGGCACAGATCTTATGGATCAAAATATTTCTCGATATAGGATTTCGATGAGGAGCAAGAAGTGGTGGTGGTGTGTATTTAGCTGGCTTATTGACGTATCAATTGAGAATGCCTGGATAATTCATAAGAAATCTGGAGGACATTTACGTCAACTTGAGTTTAGGCGCGAAATTGTAACATCATATATTCAGCGATACGGAACACCTTCCAAAGGTCCAGGTCGTCCAGCACTATCCAAAACCAGCCTAACGTTGAATAGGTTAGGCGATGATCTCAGGAATGATGGAAAAGGACATCTCCTCATACGAATTCCGAATAACAAAAGACGACGCTGTGCAGGAGAAGGGTGTTCGTCTAGTGGACGTACAATGTGTAACAAGTGTGACGTTGGTCTTTGCGTTGATTGCAATTTGATTTTTCACACTCCGTAGTGGAATTCACGTTGATAAAACTGTAGTATGTAGTATATAAGTTATTTTTGTAATGAGCAGAGAACATTGTTTACTTTTATAACTATTTGGTGAATGATAAACCTTATTTTTTAAAATTCCTGCGTGACCTTATTTAATGCCTAGCGTTACCATATGGTAACACCATATTTCCACAAACCTGGAAGATATTTTTGTGAAAGAATTAAAAATATAATTTGAGTAAATTTGATATCCCTGTGACTTTTTTAATTTTTGTCCGATTTTGGCAAAATTTTTACCAAAGTGTAGCCCTATGTTTCGAAATATTACCCTTGATTTTGGATTTGGAAAAATACTGTTGACTAGGTCATTATACAGGGAGAAACAGAAGCTACTTTTTTACCCTCCAGTTTTCAACACCCTGTGGAAAAATTGAGCGGCAGAATTCATCTTTATTATGCTCTGTTGCGAAGTGCAATCTTTTCTCAACAAAATGTTTTCTTGGTCATGTCAATATCTGCTTTTCCAGAGAAGATACAGATGTTTTAATAGAATGCTGCAGTTTTTCCATATTTTATCAAAAATTAATGAAAACATTTTTACAGACTTGCATAAAGTTTAGCCCTATGTCTTGAGGTATTACCCTTAATTTTTGTTTTAGAAAAATGCAGATGGCTTGGTCATTATACAGGAAGAAACAGATGCTCCTTTTTAACCCCCTGTGGAAAAATTGAGCAGCAAAATTGTTCCTTATCATGTTCTGTTGGGAAGTGCGATCTTTTCTTAACAGAATGATTTTTTGCTCATGTCGATATCTGCTTTTTTAGAGAAGATACAGATGTTTAAAGAAAATGCTGCAGTTTTCTGATATTTTATCAACAATCAATTAAAACATTCTTATAAATTTGAATGAACAGATGTTCTAAAATTCCATATTGTCCCAATTTACCCAATGTTTCATATTGGGCAAATTGTTTACCTCGAACTCTTGAACACTCTTTGGAGGCGGTAGTATCATGGTGTGGACTGGGGTATCACTACGTGGGCGTACAGATCTTGTATTGATAATAAATGGAAAATCAAACACATGGGATAGGTATACTCATATTGCTAGATAGACATGTTCGCAATAGATATGTGGAGACCTCGTCTGATTTGCGAGAAGCCTTTCTTGAAAAATAACAAATATATTCAAGAGGCATCAAAAGCATGCCATACGCATGGCAGAAGTCATAGGGATACGATGTGACAATACGCGCTATCAATTTAAGAACATTTTGTTCATGAACGTCTTCAAAAATGTCTTCATTCATTGTTGATATATCTTCTCTAAAAAAGCAGATATTGGAATGACCAAAAGCACATTTTGTTGACAAAAGATCGCACTTCACAACAGAATATTATGGACCTAGATTTAGGGGCTCAATTTTTCCACAGGGGGTTGAAAACTTAAGGGTAAAATGTAGCTTCTGTTCCCCTTTGTATAATGATCAAGCCATCTGTATTTTTCCAAAACCAAAATCAAGGGTAATATCTCAAGACATAGGGCTAAACTTTGGTACAAGTTTCACTAAAATCGGACAACAAACAAAAAAGTTATAGGAAAATTAATTCGACTCAAACTATTCTTGTCCGGAGTTTATTGTCGGGAAGAGTAGCTTGCCCTGTTTGGCTGTACCAAAAAGCATTGTGGAAATGATCCCAGCAAACATGCCATGCCGGCAATGTAACTCTATAGTAACGGCATTGCCTGCAATTCTTATTGGCAATGTACAGGCAGTTATCACCTGAGGATTATCAATTTGGCACGCCGGCCGTCATTTGGCCGCAAGGCATTTTGCCATGATGGATAATTGATGGCAAATCACTACTTCACCATCAAATGTCAAGGAGTGATAAACAAACACCACCAATTCAGTGCATTATATTTATTGGCATATTTCAGTTCTGGTTCTGATATAAAAAAAATGTGGTTAGGTTAGGATAACAATAACCGGGACAATATCTAAAACTAAATGCAATTTATTGTCTTTTTCTGTTTGTGCGTCCTCCTATGCAAGGCCCTTAAAGATAACGTGAAATTGTTGACTGGAAGTGGATTAGCCTTGAGTGAGTCTGCAATCTGCAATAAAAAAATGGAGATTTCATGTTTGAGTGTTGAGTGTTTGGATGGCACATTTTAGCAATGTATGTTCAGCTGATAAACGCCTTCCTATGCTTCATTCACCATTGTTGATATAAGTACAGTACTTTCATCAAGTATAAGAAAATGATTACAGGTACAAAATCAGTTGATGCATTTCTAAGAAATAGTTAGATATAAAACGTAAAATTCTTACCACAAATAAAGTCGAACCATACCACTAAAAGCATATGAAAGGGTGGCTTTTTATTCCGTTTCGCCTATTGTCCAGTTTTGATTACACCTTTAAATGTTGATAAACTGAGCCATTCGTGTCTAATGCGTTCGGACATAACCCTTTTTTTTGTAGCATGGGCATATGTAGCTTCTTGTGTTCTTTCCCCAATAAGTTTTAGAACGTAATCAAATGCACGAATAACCACCTGTACTGTGAATGAATTTGTTTCAATTCAAAACGAACTTATTTTTGTTCCACACTCACTGCACAAATACACATGTTTTTGAACTTTGAAACGAACAAATACAGGGATCCGGGATCTGCGTCTGCGCATTTGTCAAATGTTAATTGTAAACTGAAAATATTGGCATCGATTCAGTCTAAAAGTACAATTCATGGATTAAATATAACGTATCGTTTCATATTTACTCATTGATTGATAAAAAAGCTTTACATGTAGATCACCAGCTAATATGTGATGGAACATTGCTGTATGCAAGGCTATCAAAAGGCATTGGCTATAGTATAAAGAAAATGTAACTTGGCTACACAGGCATATTGAAAATTGGAAATTTGTCTTTTTATGGGTAATGTGCCAGTACCTTTTCTTCATTTGACGAACAATGCATGTTTGCAGTTGTTATTATTTTGCAAATAATGCACATCAATAATTTGCCATCATGATGCCAACGATGCCATCATTAAATATGTACCTTGCCGACCAAAGGTGTTTGCTGGGATTAGATTGTCGTCTAAATTCGAAAATTTGAAAATAGTTGATCACTATTATTGTCAAAACATGACATTTGTCAAAAGTGATTAACGACAGACGTCTTCACTTAACTGGGAGGACATACCCACGAGGAATTTTTGTAAATGTTCAAGATAACGACGGAGACGTATGACGTAACCGCAGAATAGCATTGAACAAACAGTACTGCACTCTTGGGCAAAACTATCATTTTTTGACAACTCCCGTATACGATGCGACTAAGAAAAATTAATATCCAACTTCGTGCCTCTGCGGCTGAAAAATTGGCTGGTACTGACCAACATGCTCTCAGGGAGAGAAAGAACTATTTTCCTCCCTTAGTTGAGTGGAGAATTACATTTTCCAGTAAGGTGGTGGAAAAAAAAGTTTTCCATATGGTCCCAACTTCGTGAGACACACTGTATAATAATGCAATTATATAATAGTAATTGAATGCGTTAGCCACTACCAAACTATTTTCATAATTTGACAAAAAATTAAGAGCGTCGTCGCCAGATGCTTCATTTGGAGTGTTACTCAAGTAAAACGGTTACACAACGATCCAAAGATGACGCACTTATTATAACCTCGTGCTCAATCCATATTACTCGGATATAGAATAATACGATGGAAGACGATGTAGATCTTCATCTTGAAACTGATTTTCGGGCTTCCCTCGTCTTTATTTAATTTTTATATTATATGATGACCATCATCCATCATCAGATATATTAGAATCCCTTTGGATCGAGAGTCCAAGATATTAAAGTCATTTTTATCCCAAACAATATTTTCTCCACCATCTTTTTACAAATACAGGGTGTCACAAAAAAAATGAGACATAAGGTGAATATTGCAATAGACCCCAACTTGTCTATTCCAAAAGTTGAATTCAAAAAAGCTACAGGGTGTCAAAGTTGAATTGTAATATTTGATTTTTTTTTCAAATAAATATTAAAATGATCAATTCATTTTGATAAAATTTGATATATCATGAGGAATGATTGAAATGCGAAGATTCATATCTGGCCATAATATGGCTCCTACTTGTAGGGTGCCACACAACTATTCACTCATCACCCATTCAAATAGTCATAGTCATGTACGCACTCGTACTCCTCTTTTCTAATGGAAAATTGATTTTCCCGTCATGTTAAAATACAGTGCGGCTCTAAAAGGCCCCCTCCCTTTTTTTTAACGTGTGCACCAAAAATTTAAAAACTTGGCATACTTTAATTGCTGTTGAAATACTACTTTTTGATGTTACTGACGTACTTTCAGTATTCAAGATGGCGGCTGGGCGCCATTTTGAACCCTTTTTTAAATAGGAGGGGGGTCGTGTGACACATCATTCGAAAGGTCCTATCGAGTAGATTATTGTGTGAAAATTTCATACGATTAAACGCATCCGTGCGGATATGACAGACTGTCAAACTAACAAGATAAAGAAATTCGTGAAATAAGAACAAAGAAAGCATACTCCAATTTTTATTGTGAAAAATGTTGAAAATGTCCTCCGCTGACCCCCAAACAATTAAATAATATGTCTGAGAACTCCTGACGGACTTTTTCGAAAGTATCGACATTAATATTTTGACAAAAAGCAGTAATTCTTTGCTGTAAATCTAAAAGAGAGTCAAGCTGTGTTGCATAAACTCTCTGTTCTGAATAACCTCATGAAAAAAAGTCCAATGGTGTCTAATCGGTCGACCTGGCAGGCCATTCGGTAGGACCCCGACGACGAATCCAACGATTGGGGTGAGTTATGTCCAAATACTGCCTTACATTTCTGCTGAAATGAGGAGGCGCACCATCCCGTTGAAAAACGAATGTGCCATGCCAAATTCGTTGGGATTATTCGGACGTATTTGTACAATCAAAGGCTCTATTGTAGTTTCTAACAAGTTCAAATACACTAAATACAGGTTCCCTGTCAAATTTTCATGAATGAAAACAGGACCAACAATATGGTTCCCCAATATGCCTGCCCACACGTCAACGTTTTCGGAATATTGCGTGTGGGTTTCCCTAGAAACATGCGGATTTACGTCACTCCAATAACGAACATTTTGCCTGTGAACAGACGAAGTATCACAGATGTCTGCAACATGAGAAGTCGACTGTTCAGGATTTACCACCATCTCACCAATGACTGCAATTTGTTTATCTTCCGAAATAGATGCTCGCCCTTGATTCTTCAAGCTCTGAACACTACCAGTCTCGATAAATTTCCGCAATAATTCGCGAAGATATTTCCTGCATATCGGACGGTCCGGGAAGCGCTCATTGAAGATTCTTTCCGTCTCATGGAAATTACGATTTCCGCCATAAATAAAAATTGCTTCAATTTTTTCTGCGAGGGGACGCGAATTAGGCATTTTTGTAACACTTCCTAATTAACACAATAATCAAACAACTGGCTCATATGGTTTCAAGATTTTCACATTTGGTTAAGCTTTAGTGCTGTGGCGAGGTAGTGTGGAAACTGTATCTCCAAATTTTTTTTATCATCTTGACATTCTTTATCCGCTTTGTATCAGCATTCCTATTTGTTAACCTGTACTGTTTTGCTCAGGTTCACTATCATTTTTCCGGAATCTGATGTGTCAGCTTGTTAAAAAATTGAAACTTAATCTAAACGACATTTTTAAAAACTAAAAGTTTGGCAGGCTGTCATATCCGCACGGATGCGTTTAATCCTATGAAATTTTCACACAATAATCTGTTCGATAATTTTTGGTGCACACATTAAAAAAAAGGGGGGGGACCTTTTTGAGCCGCACTGTATAAAAGGTGTAGGTAAAGATGCTAGGAGTTCTTTTTCCAAGATATTTGCACTTGAGGGAATGTTGTTTCAAATGGCAAACTTTGAAAATGAACATAGGTGGCGTTGAGATGTTTCAATGTTTATTATACAATATACAATCAAACAATCGTCATATACCAAATCTCATCAAAATAACTTGATAATTTTCAAAGATATTTTTAAAAATCAATTATTAAAATTCAACTTTGACTGAATGGTATCTTTTTTTTTATCCACTTTCGAACTAGACAGATTCAGGTCTAATGCGGCTTTTAGACCAAAGTAGCATGCGACGAGTAAACATGCGACTTACATTGAAACCAATACAGGGTTAGGAGAAATTACCAGAACGGTCGATTTTTCCAGAAGATACACGAGTAAGCAGAAAATGTCTCAGATAAAAGTTGTGAGGCTTTTGAAAATATACATATTTTTATTGTATTGGAAAACACAGAGTCGGTCATAAAGTCATGACAGATCAAAGTTCAACCGTTATTGAGATATCGCGTTTAAAAAAATTACATTTTCGCACCTTTGACAAGCCATAAAACTCAAACGGTTCAAGATAGGAAGAAATGGTCTGTACTTTCTAATTCTCATTTTTCAAGAGCTATTCTGTCATAATATGACTAGAAAGTATTGCCAACTGTCATCTTTTTTTCGAGCCATTTTGAAATTTTTCGACAAATAATTCGATGGTCTATTTCCATATGTGGCTATCTACAAAATTCATATTTTCCGGGAAACAAAAAACAATGTTCAATAGCCTCAATCAAATCAAATTTTGAAGAAAATCGTTTCATTGAAACACCTGATTTATTTCAAACCTTTTTTAATTGAGTATAATATAATGACGGGTTTCTGAAGTAATCCAGATAAATATAATAAGCAAATAAAAAATATATTGCACATGAAACATGTATATAGCCACATTTGGCACTAACATTTTTTGTAAAAACTAGTCGATGGTTTCAAATGTGGCTATCTACAAAAATTCGATTTTTGAGCTTTCTACACAGTCCGGTTGAAAATAAACTTTTCTGTTAGTTCCAAAGGTAGCCATAGAGGTAAATTTAAGATTTGGCGCCAATATCGTCATCTAAGAACTGTATAATCCCGATGTCTTTCTCTCTCTCAGGCTGCGTGAGGGCCACATATTAGCGTGAGAGAGACGAATACGTGGTCGGTGTACAGTTCTTAGTTGCATCGTAGTCTACAGACAAACAGCTTTCTGAAAAACGCGCGAAAATTTGTCAGTTCTAAAACTAGCTATGTCATTTTGAACACATACCTATGGAACTGATAAAAATATTTTCAAAGGAGATAGCTACTTCATGATATGACAATATTGGCGCCAAATCTTAAATTTACCTCTATGGCTACCTTTGGAACTAACGGAAAAGTTTATTTTCAACCGGAAAGTTTAGAAAGCTCAAAACTCGAATTTTTGTAGATAGCCCCATTTGGAACCAAATCATCGAATTAATTTTAAAGATATGCTCTGTAGTTTTGTGGCGCATCCATGATTTACAAGATTTTTTTGGGTATTTCGCCACACCCTATCAAATAACAATCAAACTAGTGTTTATAAACCAGATCTTCTATATTACCTCAAGAAAATTCTATTAGTAAATAATAAAACCTTTCATTATCAAACGTGTAGGAAACGAATCTGCTTCCGTCAGTGAAACCTAAAAAAAGAATAATTAATTCAAATTCAAGTTCGTTTTTGTGTGATTTTTCAGTAATTGTTTTTTTTTGTGTTCATGACACAAAATGTCACTTTTACTGACATTGAAGTGAAGTGTATGGTGTTGATTGTTTAACTTTACATATTATGTTCAGCATTTATAATCTACTTTTTTGGTCTATGTTCAATTTCTTGATAGAGGTAACCATGTATTACTTAGATTCACAGAGCAAGTTGCTACAAATAAGAATTTAACATAGTGTATGCACTTTCTTTAATTTTACGTTTTTTAGAACATGGCTCCTTTGCTAAGATTTTTGAATTATCCCAATTTATTCTATGATTATTATCAAATGCATGTTGACAAATTCCTGATTTATGAAATTCCCTTTTTTTCATGTTGATTTATGTTCTTCAATTCTCTTTTTTAAAGGTCGTGATGTCTCTCCAATATAGAATCTATTACATTCACAAGCAATTTTATAAATTACATTTTTAGTGGACTCATTAATATTATTAGGTCTAGTATTTGTTAAATTAGAGTGAAGTGTATTATTAGTTTTGAAAATGGTCCGTATATTATATGTTTGACCTAAACGTTTCAGCTTATGAGAAATTCCAGGTATGTATGGAATAATTGAATTAGTTATGGTATATTCTGTTCTCGTTGTCTAGGTTGTTCAAAACTATTAAAACACTTTTCAAGAAAATTCATTGGATAGTTATTTTTTGACAAAACATCTCTTATGAAATCTATTTGTGTGGGTTGGTTTTCTATAAATTTTGGTTTTTGAAATTTTGAATTTTTTTTTTTATCAGTAAATCTAAGAAGGCGATTTCATTATTTTGTTCTTTTTCAATTGTAAATTTGATCGTGGGTTCTTTATCATTAATGTGAATTAAAAAATCATTAAGTTTTGGTTTATCATATTCATATATAGAAAAAATATCATCTACATATCTTCACCAAATCATTGGTTTGTATCTATATGATTCTACATGAATTGTTTCAAAATGTTCCATGAAAATATTACTTAAAAGTGGAGATACAGGAGAACCCATTGCCATCCCAAAATCTTTTTGATAAAACTCATTATTATATTGAAAATATGTAAATTATGTAAATTAATTTTATGTACCTAGATAGCTCTTGAAAAGTTGAGACTAGATAGTGAAGTCCGTTTTCCTCTATCTTGAACCGTTTGAGTTTTATAGCATGTCAAACATGCAAAAATATCATTTATAAAACGCGATAACTCGAAAACGTCTAAATTTAGAAATATTATATGCATCGTAGTTTTTGCTCAAAATTGAAAGAAGAATTGAAATATCCAATAATATACAGGGGCTCCCTTAAAAAAAAAATACAACTTTGATCTGCCATAACTTTATGTCCGACCATGTATGTTTCAATTTACCACAGATATGTGGATTTTTGAAAGCCACACAACTTTTATTCAAAACATTTTTTTCCAGCACGTGTATCTTCTGAAATAATCGACCGTTCTGGTAAATTTTCCTAACCCTGTATAACCATGTCAACCCAGTTCAAAAGGTAAAACATTCAAATTGATCAAACTTTGCGTGCTTGCTATTTCCGTTATCCGCTTTTCTGGTCATAACAATATACTCAAAGCAACAAAAAGACATAAACGACAAAATACACGAAAAAAGAACTAAATCACACAAGGAGTGATCAATTAAATGAGAGACAAACTGAAGAGGACACTCAGATTCAACGACACCGACGTACTGAAGAATTAATATAAAAGATATCGTAACGAACTTGAAAAGTTACTGAAAAAACAGACATCACTTTCTACAAACAGAAAATTTAGGCAAGACCACATAAAAAAACTAACAAAATAATTCGAAAGGCAACCAACGTAAAAAAAAACGGCCAAAGATCTGACCTTATCTATGAAGAGCAATGACGGTGGATACTTTGCAAATTGCATGGACATGCAAACTATTGCAATGAATATTATACCACAGTTGAACTAGAAATGGAAGAAATAATTGGAACACCTGGAAGATTTCATGAAATACTTGAACATATACCAAAAACTCTATTCTTAACCCCAGTTACGGATAATGAAATAATCAAACATGTATCAAGCATGAAAAATGAAAGTTCACAATTCCGTCGAGATAAATAAAATAATATGCCCATCTTGGAATATGCAATAAGCCACTTACACACATTATGAATTTAATCTTCAGCACAAGCCAAGTTCCTACCACTTTTAAAAAAGCGATCGTGATACCGATACTCAAAAGTGGAGCAAAAAATTTCAAATTATCGTCGAGATAGTTTAATCAATAATTTCACAAAGATGTTTGAAAAATGCCTAAACGACAGACTTGTGATTTTTTACACAAATAATAATGTCATTTCTACAAGTCAATTTTGATTCACAGGTGGCCTACGCGCCTACGTACAGTAGACGCAATGTATGCTCTCACATAAGAAGTCTCAGATTATCTGAACAACAACAAAAAATCAATTGTTGTGTTTATAAACTTGGACAAAGCTTTCGACACGGTCCCTCATCGGAACCTTTCAAATGCCCTAATGAAATATGACATAAGGGAAAACGTCCTCAAACTTTTTGAGAATTACCTTTCAGATAGACAACAAAAAATGCTTAGATTGAACTCAATACTTAGTAATCATTTGGCTATACAAAATGGCATACTCCAAGGCACAATCTTAGGCCCTATATTCTTCATAACATGTGTATATCAACTTACTATTGCAATTGAGAATAAATGGAAAAATAATTTCATATGCAGATGACACAGCATTTCTCTTCAACGGACAAACATGAGATGAGGCAAAGAATAAAGCTACCCGGGGCCTGAATATGGTAAGAAACTGGCTGAGCACATGTCGCTGAAAGTAACAAAGACCAAATACATTGCATTTTCAACAACCTTGGCAGACAGACAAAACTTTGAACACATGACATTAAATAGGAATGAGGACATATCAAGCGCACCCAACATGAAATACCTTGGTCTAATGATAGATCAACACGGTAACACCTCAAATAAACAAACCATATAAACTAATTGACAAAAAAAGCACTTATTTACAAATTTGACACACTTGCTCAGTGGAATCTCTCTTGGGATGTGGACGTTGCATCTGGGGTGGAGCATACAGTAGCAAATTACAATCAATCATGACAGTTCAAAATTACATATTTAAAGTTATATTCAAGAGAAACTATACTATATATCCAACGAATTTGTTGAATAACGCGAAACTATGTAATATAAGATGCCTATACAAACACTCGGTCTGTTAATACACTTGAAAAAAATCAAACATGAAGTCATAATATGTAAACCATCAAAAATCGTCAACTTGTTATTCCTTTGAGCAACACAACATTCAATCTTGAATGTCTTGGATATTTAACACCAAGATTCTCCAACATGTAACCAGTTGATATGGAAGCAATAAATGAAATGAACCTTTTCAGTAAAAGAAGTAAAATCTATATCTTTGATAATCTGGAAAACTTCTTGTCTAACCTGAACCAAAACACATGAATGAAAACTGTGTAGTGTACAGCAAATGCCAAAAAACCAATCCACGTCATAATTGCCACCAAGCGACTTATTATGTGATTTGCAGGTGACCAAATTTGGCCACCAGCAACTTCATATTAACGTGCTTGGGGGCAATTTTGACGAAAGTAGAAAGTTGTTTGGCATTTGCTATACAAACTGTCAGCACGATAGACCTTTCCTTAGGTTAATTAGTTTCAATTTAGTCACGTGGTTTAGTTAGGAAATATGGTTAGGAACTAACACTGGCACATACAGGTTTCTAACACACCTACATGCCCTTATCAATTATTGTACCACATTTTTTTAGTTTTTGTTGAATCAAAAATGATTATGTAGATCAAAAATGTCTGAATAAACTCAATACAGAATTATTCCTCTGCAATAGTAACTTTTTTGAGATAATCCGCATCGTCCTTGACACTCAACAGCTTTTGGCATGTGCAAACCGATTCACCCACATCATCAGCATTTTCTCATAGTGAGTTTACAATTCTCCAAATTATGTAAATTTTTGACGTGTTAAAATAATCATTTATCAATTTAGCTATGACTCTCTTATTTCGAAGCGCACAAGATGTAACAAATTCGAGTATATATCATTGGTAACCCGTTAAGAATGAGAGATACAACGTCGCTCAATTAAGGGGAGGCTAAGTTGAATTTGGATCTCAAAAAATGCCGTTTGGAAACTTGGAAAATCTCGAAATATCCAGCAATAAACGATTTTTTCAAAATCCTCCTTTATTTTGTCCTGAATTAATTTAAAGAGTTGGTTGAAATCGAATGAGACGTTTTCATGGCCACTTTTTCTGACCTTCAAGATAGCAAGGTCGAAATTGATATCCGACGTAACGAACCATCATCATTTTTTTTTCAAATACGGTCCTAACTTTTTTAATAACTCATGTTTGGGTAACTCTTCACTTCCGAAAAATAATGATATGGGTCTATCATACCTAAATTCTTTTTAATTATATTTTTTTTTCATTATTTGTTTCTGGACTTTTTTCAAAAGTGGAGCCTCTTTATTCAAGCTTGAGAACTCACAATTGATTATTGTTACCATGACTACGATCCGCGCGACACGTTCTGAAAAAAACAAAAACATTGGATTTTGATAGCCAGGGGCGCTGCAAGGCTTGCAGGGCACGCGGGCGCCCTCTCTGAGGGGCGCTCAAATTTCTGGTTAAATATTATTGTTTAATATTTATTTCAAAAATAACAAAAACAATTATATTTTTTTTATCCTTTTACTTCTTTTTTATAAACAAATAACTCTGGCAAAAGCACCACAAGCGATTACGGCATGCAACCATCATTCTAGAGCTAATTTCAAGGTTACAAGTTACCCTTTTACATGTTTTAAACCATTTTATCCTTTTAACATGTTCAGTGTAGTGAGAGTTCGTTTGTGTATTTTAAACATTTATTTTATTTCTTGTTTACAATTATTATCATGTGTATAAATTGTGATTTTCTGTTATGTGTTAGTGCCTTTTGAAACTGTAGTTCACATTCGGTGAGTTTTCGCTTGTTTTCTTGAGTTTCGTTGCCTTGTAATTATTGTATCTTTCACCATTTTATGTTAGACTTCCTGAAGAAGGGGGAAATTTCTCCGAAAGCTTGAAAATTGAATAAAGAAGACTTAAAGTAGCCTTCCTCGTATTATTGACTGCTTCCCACGAGCTCCGGTTACATAATTCTGTACCGCTCCAGTCACGAAACTAGCAACATTTATTTTTTATTACAGATATGAATATTTTTGAAAGTCCCACAACTTTTTATTGGCCAGGAATTTTTGTTGTTAACGATCGGTATGATGTTCTCATCGATGAGGACTGGGGCGAAAACCGTGTTCAAAGATCTTCTTAACCATTCAGAAGCTCTATATCATATGAGCAGAGTTATTGTGTGATGTGAGGAATTGTTACAACAGGTGAAAGTCTGGCAGGAAATAAGGATATTTCCGCAATAACGGTGAATTTCAGCAGATATGGAATTATGGGCCTTTTCAGCGAAACAGTTGGTCTTTCAGAAAAAAAGTTATGTATAAGAAATGTTTGAAATTTTATCTACTTCAATTTTGTATAGGTAGGGGAAAAATGCTTTATTTTTGAGATATAAGCCAAAAACTAAAAAAAGGCCAACATTTAATCAAAATGTCCTCAAGGAACCAGATTCCTAACCCAAAGAAATGATTATCCCAAACAAAGCTAAAAACTGAAAAAAACCAAAATGTGGTCAAAATGACCCAAGAAACAAAATTCTTTAACAAATTTTTATCCGCAAACTACAAATTCATGTAAAATTAAAACTTTTGTATGCACCCAATTTTTTTTACTAATATGCCTAGCCTGAGAATAGTCCTCAGTGTTTTTCTGGAATTTGCTGCTCCTTATAAATTTGTCGCCCCAGGCCCGGACCTGGTGGGCCTAGGCCTAAATCCGGCGCTGCAGGTCCCATCTGTACCTGCATAGTATAATAAACAACAAGTAGCGACAGCTCCATATATCTGTGGTCAAATCTCGTTCTGTCTCAATGACAGAAACTCGCCTCATTTATACCCTGCTAACAATTTGGAATGTGAAACTGTTTTCTAAATCAAGACTTTGAAACTTCGCATACATCTTTAGACATACTGCATAGTGGGTAATCGTATTGTATAACTTGATTGATAATTTACCTATGTATCAGTATCATTGAAGTCATGGAATCGGCTACTGTATGGTTTTATTTTGCATTTCATAAGGTTAGCAGTGTATAAATGCGGCGAATTTCTGTCATTGAGACAGACGAAATTTGACCACCTTTAGGTATATGGAGCTGTCGCTACTTGTTGTTTATTATACTATGGTACCTGTTTACACTACCTCGATGCTCGATGCTCGATCACTCAGTATCTTGTCTCACCTTCGCTAGTTCGCGAAGACTGGTTGAAAATATGTAGAATTGAACAAGCGACCAAGTTTGAATTTTCTCGAATGTTATACGCGACGTTTTTGAAAACGTCACAGGCACCATATGATTGGTCGTGGCCGAATTTGGTATCCAAACAAGCTTTTGTGACTTGTGGTTTTGTATTGTGTGAGTTTGAAATCAGTGTTTGTGTTCACTTTGGACTTCTTTGGACTATATTTTTGAGTGTATTACATATATCGTGTGTCCCGTTAGTGCGTATATGATTAGCCGAGTGAAAAGTCAGCTTTTGAGGTATTAAAAAATAGTTTGTTTGGATATTTTCGTCTGACAGCTGACGTCATGACGTCACAGAAACCTAGCGTATTAGGTAAAGTGATAGAGTAATAGCTGCCACAATATTGACAATCGACGTTCGCTGTGTCAGCCATGTTGGCGATGCGTGCAAACAGTTTGGTTGGCCCATCCAGACTATGACGGGTTACTTGCCATGCTGCTATGTGGGCTGCGTGTTCAACACCTGAGATCTATCAACGAACACCCATTACACACACCTTCCACCTAACGGTACCGGAACCCAATAATAACTCATCAAATCCAACACCTAACCCCTTACAATACCCAAGACTTTTCCACCTAACTTGACCTCAACCCAACGCTAACTTAACCTAGTTGGAGAACATACCAACAACCTTCAATGAAAATCAATAATGATGGTAGGGGCGGAAGGTGGGAATAAATAAAACGGAAACACGATTACTTCTATACAGTGTGTCCAGAATAAAATGATGTTTATGGCACTATATGGGGATATTGGAAACTTTAAAAGATACGACGTTGCGTAAATGGAAGAAAAGCAGCATATTTGTATGCCCAAAAATATTCCACCTTTGTTTTATTTTAAATCGATACCGTAATGTGGATACAGGGTGAAAAGGGAAAAGGCAAATTTTGAAGAAACCACACAATTTTGCTTATTATAAATGCTAGAACTTTCAAATTTTCAGGATATGGTTAAGAGGATACGACAATTCTAAAAACGACGTCAAAAAAATTTTAGGCCCACTATGTTGCGTCCAGCCAAAGTCAAGTCTGTTTTTTTTTATGAAAGTCATATTTTTGAAAATCATTTTCAATGCGGATTTTGAAAATGAAAAAATTCAATATGGCGCCCATAAGAAAAACAAAAGTTGACTTCGGCCGGAAGCAACATAGTGGGCCTACAATTTTTTCGACACAATTTTCAAAATCACCGTATCTTCTTACCCAGATCCAGAAATTTTCAATACCTCATCTTTTATAATAACCGAAATATTGTGCTATTTAAAAAATGGCCATTTTTCTTTTTCACCCTGTATCTCCATTACGGTATCGAATCAAAACAAACCAAAGTGAGATTATTCTTGGGCACGCAAATACGCAACTTTTCTTCCATTTAACCGATACTGTATCTCCTGTAGTTTCCGATATCCCCACGTACATCATTTTATTCTGGACACACTGTATACTATGTCGAGCTCCTGGCTAATGTGAATCTGTTAATATTCATAACAAATTCTCTAATATACACGGTAACACATTGGTGAAGCTGTTTAACTTCTAATCTGGTGATCCTTGGTTCAAATCTCACATATATTGAAAAAATAGGAGATAAAAATGTGGTGACGCGGAATTGAAAAATTACTTTCATTCCGCAAAAGAAGAAGTGTAAAAATGAAAATAAAATGTAAGCATAGAGGCATAGAGTGTCAGATTACCTTTGACTGATAAGTCATCAAGACACCAAGCTCGTTTAAATGTAAATATATTTTGCGTATGATTGTATTGTAACATAACTGTCGAAGGCTATCTAAAAAACTATAGACACCTAAAGAAAAACGTACTATGAATATATAGCAATAAAAAAAGGCAAAAATCGAATGCAAGAACTAACTATGCGAAATTTGAATACACACTTTTGTCTTGAACAGACATAAGCAATAATATTATGTCTGTTCAAAACAAATTACATCGCATTCCATATCATATTCTATTGTGAATCCTGTTGGATTTCGACCAATATTCAATTTTTATTTATTTCAATTAACTTATCAACCCAAATACAAATTTGATATTGCGTTCAACACAATCACTGAATTGACTATCCCATGTTTGTCTTTAGCTTCAGATATGCCCGCATAGGATTACCGCATTGCCAGATTATCCAAGACTTTGATTTACACATCGCCACCAAGGATCTATCCAATATACCGACTGTTGATTACTGTGTGGATAATACCCAAGATAACCTGGAAGTCAAACGAATTTGCATAAACGATTTTACGATTTGCGACGCCAGAAGATGTATTCACAAATGCTGTCCGGATGGTTACAGTTTTGTGAACGGCTCTAATTGTTCACCAACATACTTATATGGTGTAGATTTGAATTTTACAGAATCGATTGATCAAGATGGTAAGTATTTCTGCTTCAATCTATTTGGAAGGTTATTATTCAAAGTTGACTTGACATTTTCTTGAAATACCATTTTACGAACTAATCCTAGTTATCCGTTACCTCATACATGAATTTAATGAGATACATGGAATATACCATAACTTATCAAGCTCTCATTATAAAAACGTTCCTGATACATCTGTTGATACATAAAGAAACTTTTCCAATCAAAAGTTCTAGCGTTAATTCCACATAAGTCGAACAAATTCATTAATGCCGCCAATAGGTACAGTTTTGTACAGATTTTCGAACAAAATAATTAACCCTCTCTTACTAATTACATGCCAGCATATTATCCGTGATCCTAATAACTTTTCATTTATCCATCCTGAAGTGCGGGTATTGTCAAAAAAGCCGGCTATAATTTCATTAGGGCCGTTTGTTTTCCGCTGTCACTTAACACCTATTCACGGCCCAATTAATAATTTCCAGATGATTTCGTAATAGTGCACGGGTACACTGGCAAGATTTATCTGCAACCGTCCGCTTGGAAGTTTCATTTAGATTCTAAGGGCGTATTCCGCCTTTTAGACGAAAAAATTGGGAATGAAATTTATGAACCGACAGAAGAGACGTACTGCATCGAACATGCCACCAAAAATGGAATAAGCTTTGGCCATCGGCTTTTCAGGTATTTAGTAATTTTTCTTTATTGTCTGTTCTCGTTCAGAATTATAATGTTGGCTATAAATAGGTTGATTGAGATTAAGACTAAACCTAGTGATTTTTTTTGGACGTGTATTTTTGTAATGATGAGGGATCGACATTATTGGGGCGTTTCGTGATCGAACGTGAGAGAGATTTTTTTCACAAGATTTATTACTACATAGCAATCGACAAGATAATAACCTAGCAATAATTATTAATGACCGTCATCAAGATTGAATATGAAAACAAGTAACAGGTATATTGTAGATTGGTTGAGACCAACAAAACCATTTTTCAAGTCACCTTATGAAATGGACGATGCGTCATGATTATCATGCAGCACATGTGGAAAAAAGCTGTCCTCACTCGAGCTTGAGGTTGGAAATCCGACCTATGACGAATTTCTTTCATATTTCTCTTACTAAAAATGCCACCATTCTGTCTAATGAAGCCAGCTTCTCATAGCCTCCGTCTTCTTCAATGCTACTCCATGTGCAGAACTCGTGCTTCCGACCACTTTCATCCAAGCGGATGCGATATGTTCTGTCACATCTTGTGGTTTCTCCTCTTTGAGTGATGGTCTTGTGTACCTGAAGCTAAACACTCAATGGACGCTGCGTTTTATCTATAAAAGATTCACTACACTCCCAGGAAACATTCTCTATATGAATGGCATTGGGGTCTATAGGAATATTTTTTTTGTGAGAAATCTGCTGTAACCTTATTATGTGCCATTCTTTCTGAGACAATCACCCGTAGGGGAAGGTGGGTGAAGATGACGCGGTTGGAAAGATGACGCACCTTTAGTTCTCTTATCTGACACGGCCCAGACTTATCGTTATTGCTCAGTTTGTTTACTTTTTAGACACCATGACATATGTCATAATTTGGCTTCCTTCTGTGTAGCGTTAGTTCTCATATGGCGGCAAATCTGTCAACACATCTTGTTCATATAGTGGAAGCTGAATCATTTAACCACAGTAAGTATGTTTGAAAATCTCTTGGATCAATTTCGGAAATTTCTGCTTGTTGTTTGTTATCAGCACTATGGTTTACATTTGCTGAATGAATGATAAATAACGTTTTTTTTTGTTTAATTCACGTTTTCATAGGAGTTTACAATTTGGCAAAGATGACGCACATGACTGGGCACACCAGGAGTGTAGCGGGTATGACTCTCCTGAAGGTTTTGTGTGTGACTTATGCAAATAATCTTGAGATAGGCTATTGATATTTAATATATTTTTTTATATGTATATTATCTCTAGTCCTTATATACATATATATATATATATTTGGAGCTGTTTCATTTGCCATTTCCAAGGATTTTCATAAAATTCCCTAAACGCGTTATCTTACCCTGCTATATGGAAAAGATGACGCAATGCGACTTTTTCCAAAATAGGTGAATACTTTGAGCTTTGTCGAATCTAGGATAATAAAATTAGCTTAAATAGTTTGACAAATACTACTTAAGCCGAATGATCACCTTTTCCGCTATTAAAATTGAATTTTGTAAAAAATATGGTCTTCATCGCTAAGGTGCGTCATCTTCACCCACCTTCCCCTATTTAGCTCGCCGAGATCAATAACTTATGGGATTTGGATTCGAGCATTAGCTATGACACAATTATTATTGAATACAATAAATCCAACATAATGATTCGATGTTGAGACTTTTTCAGGAAATGCAATTTCCAATACGAACTTTTAAGTTTTACTTTGGTGTGTATTTTTCCTACAACTAATTCATGATGATCACTTTTCATATATCTAAAGTAATTATCTTTATTACAACAGTCGCATTCTCGGCAGAGCCACATAACTCAGTGATGTATAATTACAGGTCGGATCCACAATTAAATTACCTGTGTAACCAAACTCTGACCCTTGCAAAATGGCAAGTCAGGACCCAGTTAAATTTGATCAGGTTTCAATTTGCCGACAGCTCGGCAAATTGTGAATTGTCTGGAATTTTGAATATTTTTTTACGGAAGTGAACTCGGAAGTGACACAAGATTTGATAATTATTGGTTCTTCAAGTAGACGATGATCTTGGTTATTGGTCCCATAAAAGAAATATATACTTTTAGATATGGGAGCCACTATGTAACAGGTATAGGTACCAATTTATTTCCTTCCACTAGCTCATTAATATTCAAGTCAATAATAACAACACCACTGATGATGAAACACATGATTTATACAAGATAATTTTTGAGTGTTTCTAATGTAGTTTCATACCCCAAAATCAAATCTGAATACAGAATTTCTCTATCACACTTAGATATTCTGCAACAGTACATTATGTACATTTTGAGTTTAAAATAATATGTGAAATTTATGATATTTTATCACCTCATAAATTGGATAAGGTCACTCATCTATCGGGTTTTGGCCAGTTTCTTTTTTTGATTAGATTCTAACAGCAAATAAAATATTAGTTCGTCAATGGACTAACGGCATTCAAACTGATCGGTCGTATTCTAGCTTGTGAATAGTATTTTTTTTTCATGTTCTGCGTTTTCTCAGTTTTCTGCAAATAAGACTTTCCTATATAATGCTTAGGTAGTGTGTAAATAGTGCAAATAGTTTCTATTTATGTCTTCTTGGTAAACAATCAGTTCGTATAGCAAAAAAACTACGGGTGATCAAAAAAATCTAATGCTCTTTTCGGCTTATTTTGAAGCTTTTACATAATAATCTTTCAATTTTTTTCATGTCACAACAAAAAAGTTCATTTTTGTTTACCAGTGAATTATTATTGTGAAACAGCTGTACAAATTCAAGCAGCATAATTGGGATATTGAAAACGGTTAGAGATACGAGAAGGGTCAAATCATGGCCAAGTTGATAATTTTGATGCCCAACAAAATGCCGGTCAGAAAGTTTTAAAATTCCGAATAATAACGGAGAAATCCGAAAAAAAATCGGAATTTCTCATTTTGAGTTTTATTTTTTCTGTCTTCATTTGAAAAGATATTGATAAACAAAAAATATCTGTCATGACAGTTTTCTCTCCTCACAAGATATCGTCATCATAATTCTAATCCAACGTTTCGTCATTCGGGGACCATTATCAAATTTGATTTTTCAAATACGGACCTCAGTTTTTTAAAACTTTTTGGAGTGAATTTCTTATAAAAATTTCAATGGTGTAGGTATCTAACTAAAAACTTAAAAAACGATTTGAACTTGGAAAAACACATTATCAACTTCTCGTATACCGGCGAGCCGCCCCCGCATAAATTGACGAGAAACCATTCGAGTTATAAAAGCATTTTAATCATACATTTTTTTAACGCAATTGATTTAAAAAAAAAACCAACTTAATAAAATTAAAACTAGTTTTTGTAGAATCGGGAATTATCATGTAAACACCAAATTTATCCTGAAACAAACATGTATCCATAATTTGGACTGACGAGTGCAACTTTACTGCAAGTGGAATATTCGACAGAAATAATGAACATTATTGGAGTGATAATAACCCAAGACAAAATCGAGAAGTTTGAATACAAGGACGAACTTTATTTAACCTGTGGATTGGGATGTTCCAGAATAAAATTATTGGTCATTTAATATTCAGGGTCCTGCAATAGTGCGTCAGGCATCCATAGCTCGTATACCATTCAGGTTAGGAATTTCGTTCATGCGCAGACCTAAACTATACATATGAGTGTATTTCAGGAGAATTTTTCTGCAAATACAGAGTAGTCCAAAAAAAGGTGACGACATTTTTTTTTTTTAAGAGACACCCTGTATTTTCTTGGATATAAAGATTTGTTTCGGTGTTCTTTCTTATGTCCACAGTTTTCATCTGATTTGCTTTGAAAGTTTTCGAGAAAAAAACAAAAAATCAAAAAAAAAATCGTTTTGCAACCTTTCAAAAGATAATTTCAAAGTGACAATTTCAATACAGTGAGTCCGTAGATACTCCAACATCAAATGGTTTTCTTCTATTTTGTACAGGGTGTCCAAAATTTGATTTCGAATGTGACAACTTTCAAAGCAGTTTTCCTCGAGATTTTCAAATGGTACACCCTGTATATTATTTCACAGTTCTATGCAGAATAAAGGTACGAACACTTTTTGTTTTCACAAGTTTATATAAATTTTGTACCGTTGAAAATAAATATTCACCAAAAATCATAAATATGTCAATTTTTATCAATTAAATAGTAGGTATAGTAAGTATCTACACAAAATAAAACTTAGTGGTTCTGGATGACGCCTATCGGGAAACTCAGCCGCATACATCCTACTTGCCAAAAAACAATTTTTCTCCCTTTTTCCCAATACAAAAATCATATCAATAAGCTCTTCTTTTGGAAAATTCATTATATCAATAAATTTTTCGCCAATATATAACATCTGAAATCTATTCGAAATTAATAAGAGGCAAGGTTCTTGACGCTTTGAGGATGAACCACTTGCCGTGTTGCGGGAACTATGGTGAAAGCAAGATGAAGCATGGAGCGCCACCACAAAACGGTAGAATTGTAATCGAGTTTCTAAATCGTGTTTTCCCTAAGAAAAGGATAGGCAACCAAGGCTTCGTTCAATGGCCGCCTCGAAGTCCTGACTTTATCCTTTTGGACTATATTTTCATTTTCTGAGGGTATCTAAAAAATAACCTTTATCAACATGTGCCACAAGACGTGGAAACTCTAAAACAAAAATTGATTCGGAAAGTAAGAGCTATTCCTCCCAGACTTATTCAAAGATAATTTTTAAGACTAAGACTTTTGATGCGCAAATGTATTGACGGAAACGGTTATCTTTTTGAACATTTATTTGCTCTAGAACAAAATATGGATGTTTGATATTTTCTTCAATACTTATATAATTTATGTTATACTGTCACAATAGTACTGGAGGCAAATATACTTGGTGTAAATCTACCCAATTTGCCACTGGTAAAATCGCTGAGCGAGCAGTTTTGTTGCTATAAATAGACACGTTCAGCGAGATTATGGTCAGTGGTTGGCTTAGCCAACTACTCTCCATTGTGAGTAGTGTAATCCCTCTCACCCTGAGTAGTGTAACCCCTCTCAGCCTCAAAGAACATGCTCGTCCTAGGGTTATGGTGGGGATAGATGGGATGTACCATGCATAGACGATAATAAATGGAAGTTGCCTATACGGAGTATCTCTACTGTTCAGCCCAGCTATACGTTCCCTAGAGCACGACAGGTGTTGTGGGTCCAGCCGAAGACCCAGTCTTACAACTTACGTGACATTTGGTGGAGGCGCCAACGATCACCCCCGCTGCCAAGTAGAGTACAGGAAGGCCCGAGAAGAAATTTGGTTTGATGACTGCCTGGACCAGAGCTGGACGCTCCAAGCTTCGAGCGTCGATCTGAACGGAAGTGTTCAAGGGAGTCATCAAGGGATGGGAGATGGAAGCCCTCATCGATAGTTGTAGTGGGCCTGAAGAGAGTCGGGTCCTGATGATTTGGAGCATGGTACTTTTGATCGCTCTCATTTACATGTTGTTCCACAGAAACCAATGGATGCCTCTGGCCACCGTCCATCCTCCATTGGCACAAGGCGTCTCAGATCGGCGTCGACACGATAGTAGTTTTGTGTCAAAGTGTGTGGCACTGTCTCTAGTCCTGGTGTGTCTACTGTTTGGAATATGTCGGCGAGGCATTGAATGCATACAAAGGGATCGACAGTCCGTTCCTCCAGTGTTATGGTGGCCTGACCCACGAGACGGTGCACAGAGCCAAGGAAAGGAGATCCTATTTGCTGACGATAGCCGAGCAGGAGAGCAAGAGACCGATAGGATGTCGGCCCATTCAACTTGCTACGGACGCGGTCCATTCAAGCAGGGATTAAGAGAGAGCGCAATCGGATACGTTACATACTGCCGAATGTACATGGTGGACAGGATAATACTTTCGCCTATTGCCGTCCCTCATGATGAGTTGATATAGATAAGAATTTAGGGGGTATATGTTTACGATTTTAATATGAGATGTTATTGTTTATGTTGAGATGTTGTTGATATTATGTTTTGACCTGTAAAGGATGATGTACTTATATAGACTTTCTGTTTTTCATATAACGGCTACCGGTCCCCACAACCATCCAACTGCAAAACACGAAACCGGCCAGGAATCCACAACCTTCAGCCATATTACAGGGATACCGGCCCTCTGAACTGAGTAAGGGGACCATATACACACCCTGTGATAGGCAACTATTAACGAGGTCAAGGAAGATCGGCTGGCCAACAATTTTTTGCAAACGCAAGCATCAGCACTATTAGCAGTGAACAAGCGTTGAACGCACGGCGGTGCAGTACCACAGGCCAGGGCTTGGGAAAACTAAACGGATGGATGGCAGGACCGGAGCGAGAGATTTTGGCCACAAAATTTGTTAATATTTTTTAAGTTTTTTTTGTAAGGGATGAAGCATGTTCTCTTCTGGCATTGGGGTCCAATGCTCACGGGGTGAGGGCATATGTCACAATAGTACTGGAGGCAAATATACTTGGTGTAAATCTACCCAATTTGCCACTGGTAAAATCGCTGAGCGAGCAGTTTTGTTGCTATAAATAGACACGTTCAGCGAGATTATGGTCAGTGGTTGACATAGCCAACTACTCTCCATTGTGAGTAGTGTAATCCCTCTCACCCTGAGTAGTGTAACCCCTCTCAGCCTCAAAGAACATGCTCGTCCTAGGGTTATGGTGGGGATAGATGGGATGTACCATGCATAGACGATAATAAATGGAAGTTGCCTATACGGAGTATCTCTACTGTTCAGCCCAGCTATACGTTCCCTAGAGCACGACAGGTGTTGTGGGTCCAGCCGAAGACCCAGTCTTACAACTTACGTGACAATACTTATTTTTGTTTTCATTTGTCTCAAGTTTTCAAGATTCTGAATTTCTTTAATAATCAAAGTATTTTCAAGTTAAGACAAGTTTGGTTTCGGATATGTTTTTTTGATACAAATGAAAGAAGAGACGACTAGCAGCTAGCGACGTTAACTTGAAAATATGTGTTTTCCAGTTCAAATTTTATTTGAAGGTAAAAGTGTCATACATCATCGAATTTCCAATAACAAATGCTCTCCATCAAATTTGATGATTATCCTCGAATGACGAAACGTCGGATTAAAATTTCGATCACGACATCTTGTAGAGGAGAGAAAACTGTCATGAGAAAGTATTTTTTGTTTATCAATGTCCCTTCAAATGAAGTCAGAAAAAAGTAAAATTCAAAATGACAAATTTCGATTTTTGTCGGATTTCTACGTTAATACTCGGGATTTAAAATTTTCCAACCAGCATTTTGTGAGGCATCAAAATGCACAACTTTGCCATGATTTGACCTCCCTCGTATATCTCACCCTTTACAATATCCCAATGATGCTGCTCGAATTTGGGACACCCTGTACATAACGGGGTTCGCAAGAATGTGAGTATTGAGAGGTGTATAGCTATTGCAAGCGTACCCCGTCGGACGATTTGGTTCGTCCGCACCTTCGCTTCGGTTATTTTTGAAAAAACGCGCAAGTTGCGGGACAGTGTCCCCTAGCGTCCACTGTCAAACGCAAATTATTATTGTTCATAGGGTTGTTATAGAGTAAAGAACGCTCATTTGAACGGGACCTAGTTCGTTTGATTCCGATTTCACAGTCTGGAGTTATTAACATCCAAATAGAAACAGATCCAACCCTCCTGACCACTTTATTTTGTTGGTTAGGGTTAAAGGATTCGAACAAAAAAAAACAAAACTGGAAACTTAGCTGAAAGCCATTCTTAGAGGAACACCCGGTACGGTTGCGGCTGAAAAAAAAAAAACGGGACAGCAAAAAACACTTTATTCTATGAGTATTCAATGATAGATGTATTATACATCCACTTTGTATTGGTTAATGTGACTCGTTACTCATGCCAGTGACTTTTTTCCATTACTCAATTGTTTTGAACCAATGAAATGATCTAATCTCATTACTCCACTGTTTTAGAGCCAATCAGAACACTCGACAAAATGTCAATCTTTGAATACATAATTTTAAAAAAGCCCATTCGACCATCCATACTTGTTTTATAGTCATTGTCACATTGTGTTAACAACCTGACCTTACTTTAAGTAAACTAGTTCTCAAAAAGTGCCGTCCAAATGAAATTGAATATTTCAAAGTTCGCTTCAATCATTGAATAATCATAGAAAAAATGGATATCACTCACTCAGATGATTACGCAAACTTCATCCTCGTGAGTAATATCCACCATTTCTCGCCTGTCGAATATCATATTATCATCTCCTAGAATAGAATATACTTGATACCAGACCAGAAAAATAAGTAATCTGAGCAATGAAATATATTTCATTGAGTCTGGCAATTTTTGAACATCAATCATCCTCGTCAGATTGGTATTTTGAGCCAGACCTAATGGGGTTTGTCCGATGCTATAATATGTATTGTACTTTTTTTATCATCCAAATGATGCTCATCAAAGTATCAACTTTCGTAAAAACGGCGAGACTGGAAAAATTCAAGTGTCTTGTCGTTAATAATGAAAACTTCACGTTTTCAAGTTAACAAAAAAAAAGAAAAATGAAAGAAGTCAACTCTCAAACTGTTTTGAGTAATTGATGAAATTGAAGTACTATGTCTATATTAAGTGTTATACAGCTTTTGACTGATGTAGTATCAGGCTTTATCGTTCCTAAGGGATCTCTTGCAACAAAGTTACTGAAAAGTTCATCATGATGAATACGCTGTGCTGTGTACGTGTAGCGTCTCGGCTACGTGTCAAAAGAGAAAAATCTGATCGTGAATGTGGTCGGCATCAACATCGAAATAAAAGCGCGAGAACTGTCTTTATTGACAATATGTCATTGATACAAGATTGACAAACAATTTTTGTATGAATACAAATGTCATGTATAATCTATCTAAACTTATTCTTTGAAAAATTGTGCTTTATACACTATACAGTGAGGACGCGTAGACTGGAACAACTTCTTTCAAAACTTATATATGGGTTTGTTTTTATAAAAAACGCTTGGCTACGTCGATTTTTATTTTTGACTGTGGTTTTTGTATTTGTAATTTTATGTATACAGGGTGAAATAAAAACAGGTTTTGACCATCGAAATGGTGTTTTCAAATGAAAACCGATATTTTTTGTTTCATTTTTGAATTCTGCATCAGTAAAAACTCAGCTGATCGTAACGAAAATGAGCATTAACCTGTTCATATCCACTATTTTCCTTCACTGTCTGAGACATTTTCCAAAATGCTAAGTGTGCAATATGGTTTTATTGAGATTCTGATCTTGAGAAGCTGTGAAATGAGTGATTATAACGCGGAGCTAAAAGCTGGAAACCCAGAAATTTTGAATAGATACATACAAAAAATGTTGATAGTTTACATCATAAACCCTTTTAGTTCAAGTGGTTGAGACTTTGAGGTTTCCTACAGGGGTTTTCAAAACATAACGGACATGGACATGATTAGTTATCTAAAGTTCATTCACAACCCAAAGTCATCAATAGTAAACAAACTACACGTGATTAGACATCGAGAAGCGAATGAACTAAATACATGTTGTTATCTCACGTGATCTTCCAATCATTTTCCTGCGTTTGATCACGTGTAGTTTGTTTACTTTGATGACTCTTGGTTGTGAATCAACTGTAGCTCTTTCGCAACGCTAATATAAGCCTTATTCTGGTTCTAAATTATAGCCAGCTGGTTCTAGAACTGTTCGGGTTCTAGAACCATCCTTCAACACTCGAATATTACCATGGCGATATTGAAGTGCGCATGTGTAGAGGATTCTAGAACTGTTCAAAACTGGCTATAATTTAGAACCAAAACCAAGCTTATACCGGGTGTTCATTTGAAAACTTCCCACCCCGGTTTTATCAAAAACAGCTGATTTGAAAAAAAAAACGCCAAGACACATCAGAAGATTTGTCAAGGGGGACGACTTTTCAAGTAAAAATTACTCCGCCTCATTTCACCCCCTACCCCCAGGGGTACCCCCTTGAAGAATCTTGAATGGGAAAGGGTATCGAGTCATTGTTTGAAAGGCCTTATCAAGTGCTCTATAATGACGTTTGAATTTTTGAAATCGGTCAATTCGTTTTCGAGAAATTTGAAAAAATATTTTAACATCTTAAAAAAACAATGATAATTAAAAAAATTGATAAAGTCACAATAAATACCTAACAGCAACACACTAAAATATCACTTTTTCAGTAAGTGTTCAAAATGTTGTCCGTTATTGGCCATACAATAATATAGGCGATGTTCAAATTCCTGACGCACATTTTCAAAAACATCTTGTGGAATATCATGGCACTTTTCGATGATGCGTTGACGAAGTTCCTCTTAAGTTTGAGGTTGGGGAGTAAACACTATAGATTTTAAATGACCCAATAAAAAAAAGTCCAATGGCGTCAAATCAGGTGAGCTAGCAGGCCATTCCATAGGTCCTCTTCGTCCTATCCATTTGTTTGGAAACTCGTCATCTAGCCATTGTTGAACCGGAAGAACATAGTGAGGAGGAGCACCGTCTTGCTGGAAATATACTTCAGCCTCATCAGGCACAGGGTTTCCATCCTCCTCGATTTGGTTTTCGATTGCTCCAATAATAATGAGATTGATGGTAGTTTGCAACATATCCAAATAGATTTCTCCGTTCAAATTTCCATCAATAAACAACGGCCCAATCACTTTGTTTCCTAAAATGCCTGCCCATACATTAATTTTTTGGGGATACTGGGTGTGCCCTTCTATATACAAATGCATGAGGATTTTTATTGCTCCAATATCTGCAGTTTTGCTTATTCACAAATCCGTTAAGGTGAAACGTGCATTTATCAATGAAGCGAATATTCTTCACCTGAATGGCGTTGTCATTGATTGCTGCAGTCATTCGTTCGCAAAACTCAACTCGCCTATCGAAGTCATCTTCACTTAACTCTTGGTGTATTTGCATTTTATGAGGATGGTATTCGTGGATTCAAGTAACTTTGTGTACAGAGCCTAATGAAATACCGGTTGCATCAACAACTAAGGAAGTATTCGGATTTATCCCAAAATGGCATAAAACTTCAACCTGAGCGGCTTTATCCAAAACTTTCCGCTGATCACGTTTTTTGTTTGCAATAGATCCAGTTTCAGTAAATTTAGCAACAAGGTCCAGAACATACCTATGCGAAGATGTCTTCTCCGGATGTCTTGCGTTAAACGTGACGGCAGTTCGCCAAGCACATTGATTTTCGGCACCATAGATTAGAATCAGTTCCAGTGTTACACTTAGGAAGTAAAATCAAAATTGATAAATATTTCGAGATTGTCACAAATACAACTGACAGCAAATCATAGACGAAAATAAAAAACAGCAAATAGAACCGAGTACCGAAATATTCCGTATTTTGTTACAATCGTTGCCTTAATAACAAAAAGATTACTTAAGGGTACAACGATAAAAAAATACTTCGCCAACTTTTTTGGTTTGGTTTGATAAATGGTTGGATTTATGCGTTGACGATAGATACAATAAATGTATATTTGATTTTTCAAAAATTATTTGTTCCGGTTTTTGACGAATAGGTATTATCTTTTTGAAAATGTTAAAATATTTTCAAATTTCCCGAAAACGAATCGACCGATTCCAAAAATTCAAACGTCATAATAAAGCACTTGATAAGGCCTCTCAAACAAGCTATAGCTCGATACCCCTTCCCATTTGAGATTCCTGAGGGGGTGCCCCTGGAGGGTAGGGGGTAAAGTGAGGCGAAGTGATTTTTACTTAAAAAGTCGTCCCCCTTGACAAATCTTTTGACGTGTCTTGGCGTTTTTTTTTAAATCAGTAGTTTTTTTTGATAAAACCGGGGTGGTAAGTTTTCAAATGAACACCCGGTATGTATTGTTTACGGTACAAGCTGTCATCAGTTGACAGGTTTCTGGAATGGCCTATGGTACCTATATGAAACTTTGAGTGAAGAATCTTATTGACATCAAAGTACAAAATATCAGAACAAAACAATTTGTCAAAAAAAATGTTGTTCTTAAAAATGTATAAGGAGATGAGTACAACCTCCATAATCCGATTAGATTCGTTATTTGAAGCATGAAACAGGTACATATATATATTTATACTTTTTTTCTCATTGAATTTTTGTTTTTTTTTTATTTGAAGTGTGAACGCTTGACAATTTTCACAAGTTCTTTCTTTCCTGATGAATAACATTTACTTTTTACACCCTAGCTCAACACCAATAAAAAATAAGCACCTCTTATTCCAGTGTCCCTATTCAACTCTCCGGGGTCTCCTGGAATTCACATAATGATTCATTTATGACCTCGCGTTAAATATTCCAACAGAAAGTGGCTATTACGTCCGCTTTCACTGTTATCCCTAGTTTTTCAACAGGAAGCCCGAAAACATACATTTCCACTACCCTATTCGTACGATACAAACAGATTACACAACCTAAGCCGGCCTATTTTCTTGTCTTCTTTAATACTATTTCCCAAAGTTTCCAGGGATTTATGTAAGCTGCAAACACTGCTCCGCGGCTCGATTGGATGTGAAATTTATTATTAATAGTCCGTCTATGGAAATCTCAAGGAAATTGTGATTCCAAACAGTTTCGCTTTCGTTTGCGGAGAAAGTTTTGATGAAAGTGGGATTGAATTTCCAAGGAAAGATCCATTTTAGTTTCGGCTACTGAATATTGTATTGAACTGACGTAGTTAGGTGTATATGGTGTTTGTAAGTTCAACAACAGAGCTCTTGAAGATGCTTCACATCAAGGACAAGTATTCTATTTCGTGGTGATCCAAGAAATACATGTCCAACATGTTTTTTGCTTTCTTTGTCTCATTTCTATTGAAGATTCTTGGCGATGACTTTCTTTTGGAGTGTGCTTAGGTGCAGTAGAATAGTTCACCTGGTAAATTAGATCAATGCGAAAAGAAAGCACTGATATTGATCAAAACCAAGATTCTCACAACTTGTTTTCAATATCCAAGAGGTTAGAACTTCAAAATAAAACAAAAACAACAGCTAGTGCAACACCAACTTGGGGTATTTAAATTTTGAACAGTATTCCATCTACGATAAGCTAACAGTGATTAAAATTCTAACCTAAAATCCCATAATCACTGAGATGGCTCTTTTGTTAATAGTGTGTCGAAGCAACTCCGCGTCGGAAGTTTTGGGTTCGAGAAATTATTGTCCTTATATTCAAATATGTCAGAACCATCTCATCCTAAAAAAAACAGCTTGCCAGGAAAAATACAGATATAGATTGATCAAATGCATAGCAAATGAAGCTAAGTAATGAGCAAGTCTGGGTTTGTTTTAACAGAGGAAGCTGTAGTTTTGTTTGAAACAGCATTCCAAAAATAGCATGCACATATTTTTTTCATGCTTCTGAAAAATCGAATGCATTTTTTGGCCAAACTTTGATGTACTTATTTTGCGATAGAATTTCATTGAGCAGCAGTCACCACTGTTTTTATGAACTGATACGATGTTTGTAGGTTTTCCAAAGTTTTTCCCTCACTTTATTTGACAGTTTGCTTAAATATCAATATTTATCATGATTCAAAATCATGAAGAAGCACTTCATGGAGCAGCCAAATTGATCATTATGAGCGCCATGTTAATAATGTTGCCAAATGACTTTTAACATCCTGAGCAGAAAAAAAATCTTTTAAAAATCTCAATTTTCTTAAAATTATCCGAATGACTATCAAAAGAACATCGATACAAGTACTGCTTCCAGGTTGATCCGTGAGAGGATTTTGTTAAGTTATGAATCTCACAAAACTTGTTTGCAGTTTCGTCCATTCGAGTCCTTCTCTGACCTTAGCAACGCGTATTATTTTGTGTGAGGTTGAAATATCTATTTAATTGATACAATACTTCTTTGATTTTTGATGTTGTGAGTGTTGGTGACGTGTAGTGAGTCTGTTGATGAATTGATATGGTGACGACTTTATTCGAAATAAGGAGTCTTCAATTCTTCTTGGTTGGATAACATACATATACACAGGCGCTGCTCCCTTCGTACACAGTTGAGTGTGGGTAGGTTCGAAAGAGCGAGAGAGTGAGTCTTTTGCACGTTGTGCCAGTCACCATTTCGCCAGCTCGTTAGATCGTAAGCGTGGTCCGTGTTTTTCGTTTATGCTTTAGTCGAGTTCTTGGTTTGATCATTAAAGGGGGCTCAGATCTCTGTCACTACTCTAGAAAACATTAAAAAAGGTTCGGGCTGTAATTCAACACTCGTCCAAACGTTCAGTTGGGAAACAAGCAAGTGCCTTGGGTATTTCGGAACATTCAAATCAATGAATCGTTGAAAAACATCTTCATCTACGCCCCTGCAAAATGGTTGTCACTGTCACGTCACCTGATCATGATCAGAATTTGTTTGCCTTAGTTAGAAGGGATGAAGCTGTAAGACTCCGAGTCCACAACATACACAAAAAATGTGCATGTTTTGTTTTGCAAAATGGCTCTTCTTTTAACGTTTTGTAGACGTATTTAAAATCCTTGGCTTACACCGTCCGAGACTCTGAAAGCTCTCAACAACAAGATTTAAAATCAAGCTTCCGAAATTCCTATGGCAATGCTTCAAAGAGCGCACGATAACTTCAAAGAATAACTAACTGGTTGTTTGGAGTGTGAGAAGCACCCTTTGGTCGATACCTTGTTAAAAATCGATTGAATCAAATCAAATAACCTTTATTAACTTAAGTCGTGATTGACACATGGACAAAGTATTATCCACTCACCTACTAGTAATGACTGATGATACAAAATGAGCTAGAACAGTGTCTCAAGATCAAAAAGCATCTAAATCTCGTAACTCGTGAGATATACGTTCAATTGAGGCAATCTCAAAAAAATGTCGCTTTAAAACAAAAAGAAAATTATGAAGACTTCCGAAGATATCCGACAATTACCGATGTTTTCGAAATCAATTTTTATTTTGTCCTGAATTTATTCAAAAAGAAAAGTGGAAACGAATGACAAATTTCATGGCCACTTTTTCTGCTCATCAAGAAAGCATGGTCGAAATTGAAATCCGACATTTCGAGTTCCAATCCCTGATATCAGTTTATCAACAACATTTTCGTGGCCTGAGAACTGAATGCGATCAATTGCTTGAAGGTTCCGAACAATGCAAATCGATGTCATGAAAGTTTCCGAGACTTGGTTGAACGGTGACCTGAAAATTAATATTCTGGGTTATCCGCTTCTATAGAGAGTATTATGATCTAAGCTGTACTCGGGGTCGAGGGGTACTGCTTGCTGTATCCTGCGCATAGCTCTGTCATCTCCTACAAATCGATTGCAGCTTATGATGCTATTTGGCCAAGAGTCTACTATAATGAAACTGAAACAATAATTTGCTGTACCTATTTCCCTCCTACGTCTCCAGCCGATGCCTATCAGCATTTTTGTGTCACATGTGAAAAGCTGCGTGATAAGTTCCTCGATACCAAGTTCCTGATCTTCGGTGATTTCAACTTACGTGCTATCAACTGGATTGCTGAGGATGGAATAATGGCGAATAGAAAGGCAAATGCAATATCTGAACCTTTGTCACTTTGTTCAACTCTCTGGAGCTTAATCAGATGGGCAGTTTTCACAATAATAAGTCTGGTAGACTTTTGAACTGATGTCAAAGTGATGGCGTGTGACTTCAACAAAGCAAGGTACGATGCCTTAAATAAGTTTTTCGAGGAGTATGACTGGTCTTTTTCCCAGGATTCATCAGTGGACTGAGCGGACTATCAGGAGCGAAATATCATCATTGATATGGCGGTCTCCGGAGGAAGTTGATGAGGGTAAAATATAGGCTCTACCGCCGCTACCAACGTACTGGACATACTTTGGATTACTTTGGTCAATACTCAATCGTTCGTAAAGTGGTGAAATATCGTGTAGACTTTTGTTATCTCCTATTTGCGATCATGACTAAGCACTTAATACTTGAAAACATCAAACAATTCTGGTCACACATTAACAGCCCACGTGAGGATGGACGTCTTCCGTCCACCATGACATACAATGGTAACACACTCGTCGACCTTCAGGTGATAACTTTGCGAGACACTTCCAGTCCGCTTTTTCCGATCACACGGATGATAATATCTCGAATCCTATTGGAAATCAACTGACGTCACATCAATCTACCGCATATAGGTGAAGTCTGCATCAAACTGGAGTCCCTGGATTCCTCTAAGGGAGCTGGTCTTGATGGTGTCCCCCCTATACTTCTGAAAACTTGCCCCAGTTTAGCTCCACCGCTTTCTGCAATTTTCCCGCATTGCTTAAACAACGGAAAGTTTTCTACTGTATGGAAGGAGTCTTCTTTGATCTCAGTTTTTGAAGCGGGGGATAGGTGTGATATTGCTGACTACCGTGGTATATCAATCAAGTCTGCAGTGGCAAAGATTTTTGAATCCATCGTTACTGATGAATTATTGTTTCCGTCCTATAGTAGATATATCGTTAGAAAACCGCATTAAGTTTTCGTTACACGTCTTCAAATCTAGGCGTATAATATAATTACCTAGTTACCGCTATGGAAGACAGAAGTCAGGTGAAGGTCATCTATACTGATCTGTCAAAGGTATTTGACAGCGTATTCCATACACTCCTTTTGAGAAAGTTGAAGCTGGTGGAGATTGGTGGTGGCTACCTGGGGTGGATTCACCGTCAGCGGGTCACAATTTGACCAGTGCGCGATATTCCTGGTGTACCCCATGAGTAGTTAGGGCAAAGCCGATTCGGCCTCATTTCCCAAAATGCCCGCTAGGTGGCGCCACGATACGGTGGCGCCACGATAGCGCGACCGTCACCACGTGCGCGTGACGTCATCCGTCGTTGGCGTGTTGTGTGGGGGTTGAGGTGGGGTGTGGGGGACTTTGCGACCACGTGCGCGTGACGTCATCCGTCGGTGGGCGGTGTGACCGTTGGTGGGGGTGGGGGTGGGGGGTTTGGGATGACATTACATTTTATGTAAAAGTGTTATCATCGTTCAGTTCTAAATTTAGCTCGCGGTTTTCTTATCAGTAACGAGTCTCAGCCTGCAGTTTTCTTATCACCAGTAGACAACAATTTTAGCTCAAATGCAGTGTTCTTATCAGTAACATGTGTCAGCCTCTGGTTTTTTCTCGACTATAAATTGATTCACCTAGTTGAAATTACAACCCTCAAATACGTAAAACGAATCAATCCGAAAATGTCACTCAACAAGTTCAGTTCTCATTTATTCAAGAGAGATGAAACAGAAAACAATATCAAGTTATTTAATTAAAACAAACAATGTTTTATTTCACAAGAATTTTATTCACAATAGCACATCGGA
Organism: Orchestes rusci; assembly: GCA_958502075.1. Classification (NCBI taxonomy): domain Eukaryota; kingdom Metazoa; phylum Arthropoda; class Insecta; order Coleoptera; family Curculionidae; genus Orchestes; species Orchestes rusci. Next base: position 14,134,510 of record OY293310.1, on the reverse strand, counting down.
CGCATGTCTCTTTATCAGTCAACCACAACCTTGAACTTGGCGCTATAGTTGCTGTACTTTATTAATAAATTAAAACTATGAATTCATAGGAATTTTACTTACAATTTGCCTAAGTAACAGTCTAAGTTGTTCATATAAAGATATCATGGGACACTCTATACCAAATGTATTGAACTCCAATTTACCGGAATTTTGTAGGGAATTTTCAAATTCATTATATTCAAAAAAGCGACCATCTTGAATGAAGTATAACAATCCATTCACATATCGAAAAACTGTGGTGAATAGGGGTGGTATACCATTAAAATGTATTGATGTGTAGCCAAAGGACTCTGGCTGTAGAGTACACTCATCCAAATTTGCAAAGGCATTATCATCATAAAAGAAGATGGTTTTTCCAGAATAGGTATTGACTGCTCCAAGTAACTTTCTACCATCCACAAATGGTTCAAATCTTTTTGTTATATTGATTCGGTCAATTAATCTAAATCTATCCTCGCTAAGTATATATAAATAATCATTTATAACTACAGCTATCTGCCCCGATGGTCTTTTATACACAGCTCTTAGTTTTTCAAACGGTGGCAGGAATTTAAGTAGTAGACGAATCGGTAGAGCTTTTGAGGTGAACATTTTTGATTTCAAACTCATTATCCACAATTTTTCCCCTTCTTGTATTATTATTTGTTTCGAATTCAACTCTCAAAACAAAACAGTATATCCTGCTTGAAGTGTTTCTTTGTGATGAGAACAATCACTGTGATTGGACACTTATTTTTGAGGGTTGAAAATTTGTGAATACGTACCTGTAAATATTTATAAAAAGGCGTTTGAAATAAAATAAAAAATGTAATCAAAAATGTGATTTATTCAATCAATAAACATGTTTTATACAAATTATAAACATTAGTAAGTGCACACATTGCAGGTGATGATAAATGGTATAGAAAATGTGTTTTTTCATAACTAAAATATATCTAGGTATAATATCCTTTTTTATTGTTGAATATGGCTACATTTCATCTAAATCTGTTTGTTGGTTTGTGTAGGTAGCTCATCCACCACATCTTCATTGATAGTACTCATTATTGAACTGTTTTATTTTCAATCACTACGGGGCATTTTATTTGTAATTCACCATAAAATTCTGTTATTTTACTATCCGTTTCACGTCTAAACGCTATCAAATCACCTTTCTTAATAGATCTATTTTCCAGCTTTCCTGCTTTTCCATTAACCAACATGGAAACGTCTTTTTTAGGATATTCACCGAATAAAATGATTCCTTTTTCAAATGGGAAACGGTATGAAGTTCTTCCATCTTGCATCAACACGAAATTTTTTTCTGTTGGTGTATAGCGACCAATAAATGGTAAAACCATTACATAAGATAAATTAACCTCAGAAAAATTAAATAACTTGATATTGTTTTCTGTTTCATCTCTCTTGAATAAATGAGAACCGAACTTGTTGAGTGACATTTTCGGATTGATTCGTTTTACGTATTTGAGGATGTATTTATGCAATTACTTTAGCTTCACGTAACTCTTCGATTATTGATAGTATTTCATTATTATGACCAGTATGACCAGCTCTCATGAAAGCTGTTATTAGTCTCAATCTATCAACAAGTTCGTTGATATTATCCCAATAAACATAATCTATATCGTTTTTATTGATATTCCACAACCCCTTTCCCGTTCGCATTCTGGTTATTGGAGGTTTTAGTTTCTTTAAAAAACGAGAATATAATGGTTTGATGTGTCGTGTTTTTGTTATGCCATGTTTTTGTAGGTATGGTCCTATTATAGTTATATATTTTGATGATCCATTTCCCTGCACACGTTCATTTGGATCATTATTTCTTCGATATGCATTGGTTTTAGCTAAAATATCCATATAATTATCCAAATCCTCATCTTCATAGTCTTTAGGATATTTTTTAAATAGTAATTCATACAATCCTTTTGTACCATCATAAATTTTTCCATCTACTTTCACATTTTTTCCAATAATTTCTACAAATTTAAGTGTGGTCCCCAAATAGAATTTATCAGTATCTATGTCATGTACTATTCCATAATGATGATCAAAATTATGTTCAGTATCCTTCACACTAGCATCAATATAATCTCTTGGTAGTGGATCAAAACTTTTTAACCATATTTCATATGGTTGCGTGTCGATTAAATTTTGAACCGATTGCCTTGACTGTTCCAATATATCTGAAAGATTTTGATTTTCCGAGCTTTCGAAGGGGTTGGTTTGAGCTATAACACTAGTTTCTAGTATAGTTGGTAACTGACTACGTTCTTGTATAGTATTAGGTAACTGACTAGGTTCTTGTATAGATGGTAACTGGCTAACAGATGCAAGGCTTGTATCAAAAAATGATGGTATTTCCATCGGTAGAATAGGAGTTCTACCAGTTCTTGTAGGTCTTGTAGGTGTTGATGTCTCATAAAATAATCTTGAAAAACTTGGTTTAGGTTTTAATGGTGTTGTGTGAAACATAGAAGTTTCAGGTTCTTCTTCTTCTTCTTTGAATTCTTCCTTTATGTTGAAAGGTTCATTTATTTTGGAAATGAGTTGTTGTAGCGGTTGAGTTATTGGTTTGTAAGCTTGCTCTAGTTGTGATTGTGTAGTGGTCATAGCTAATTTTAGACTATTATATTTATCCTTGACAGCTTTTCTTGACTTCATCAATTCCTCAGCCAACCGCTTATCCATTTTATAGATATATGAATGAATCAAAATTTTTCCTATATCTTCCGCAATTCAGTTCACAATCTTTATCAATAACCAGAAAATTATAAGGTTCTTTCCAACAGTGTGCGCAGAGTTGCTTCAATTGCTCAAATGACATATCCAGCATACAATGATCATTATATATATGATTCAAATTCATAGAATCCTGCTTGAATAAAATTAGCAAATTAGCGTTCTCACGTATAAGTCTTTTCTGAATTGATGAATAACCTTGAAAAATAAAAAAGCAGTCTGTATTTTTATGTCTCGAATGTGTGAAATAGTCCCTTATTATAGTTTGTGTTCCACATGGTATATCATCAAATATGATGACCGATTCTGGTGCTATTTCATGAGGAGGAATGATATTTTCATCGCTCTCATACTCGAAATATCCAATCTCTTCCATGGGTGCCAATAGTTGTCTTAAATATTCATACTTTGGCTGTTGTAATGATTTGGAATAAAGGTACACGTTTGCAAATCTTATTCCATTTGGATGCTCAAGTAAAGCCAACATCACGTTGGTTTTACCTGAACCAGATGGTCCAACAATGAGACATCTTTTCGATTCCCCACCAAATAAATCGCCATGTTTTTGAATTGGTTTCGTAAAATCCTTCACATCATGGTTTGTGATGGGTAAGGAAAACGATTGTTTTTCTATCCGCATTCTAGATATCAATAAACAGAATTGTTTTTTGCAAAAGTATTTATACATTTATCAGATGGACATATTGATCAGATAGCATGAAATCGATAGACAATCGTGTTGCAAATTTTTAAACTGAAAATAGTATTTAAATGATACACACAAACCTCTATAGGTATAAAATGATTGTACACGCTTCACGAAAGTACACTTCCTCCAAACACTCTAAGAGGGAAGGTCGAGGTTTAATAAACACTCTGATTAATAGACTACCTGTTGAGCTTCATATACCTGGCTATCAATTTTGTGGTCCTGGTACAAATTTAGAAGAAAGATTGAATAGGGGAGAGTCTGGTATCAATCCATTGGATGCTGCGTGTCGAGAACACGATATCGCATACTCACAAACAACTGATTTACCTCAACGACATCGAGCGGATAAAGCTCTAGCAGATAAAGCTTGGCAGAGAGTTGGAGCAAAAGATTCCTCGGTAGGAGAAAGAATTGCTGCTCTAACAGTAAGTGGAATTATGAAAGGTAAACGGAAACTTGGAATGGGGATCAAGAGAACCGAAAGAAAAAAGAAAACACGAGTTATCAAACCCCCCAAAAAAATTGGTGGATTTCTTCCATTATTACTTCCAATTTTGGGTGCACTAGGAGCTTTAGGCGGTGGTGCAGCTGGAATAGCTAAGGCCGTTAATGATATTAAAGTATCAAAGGAGCAACTCGAAGAATTACATCGACACAATAAAGAAATGGAAAAACTTTCCAAGCAGGGTGGTGGATTATACATTAAACCCTACAAAGGAGGCACTATCAAGAAAAAAACCATAAAAAAAATCAAATAATATTTTCGCAGAGATCCCTTTCAAATAACGATATACTAAAATATGTGAAAATATTGAATATCTCACATTAAAGAGGTGTATTTATGTGTGACAACCTCCTCAAAAAAAAATTTAAAGTGAAGGAATGTGGTATTTTGAATCTAGAAAGTTAACAAAATCATGGAACTCATTGTACTGCATACATAATAAATGAAAATTAAGCGTTTTATTTTGATGGTTATGGAAACTTGAGACCACCTATCAAACTCGTTAATTATTTGAGAACTCATTACAAAGTCCATGAATCCTGGTATTCGTATGAAACAATCATTGCAATAGACATGCAGGGCTTCAATTTGGCAGAAGATTTCAAAATCAAGGAGCTGTCAATCACAAATAGCCTTCAATCTAGTCATTTTCTTTTCTGAGAACATGTGTATTACAACTGCTTGACTATTTTTGTCAAAGGATTATAGCTTAATAATTTATCATGTAAAAATCAGACAATATACTGATGAATCCTTCTTGTATTATTATTTGTTTCGAATTCAACTCTCAAAACAAAGCAGTATATCCTGCTTGAAGTGTTTCTTTGTGATGAGAACAATCACTGTGTGTGTGTGATTGGACACAACAAGAAAACAAGAAAACAAGAAAACAAGAACACAAGAAAACATGAAAACAAGAAAACAAGAACACAAGAAAACAAGAACACAAGAACACAAGACAAGAAAACATGAAAACATGAAAACAAGAACACAAGAACACAAGAAAACAAGAACACAAGAAAACATGAAAACAAGAAAACAAGACAACAAGAAAACAAGAAAACAAGAACACTAGAACACAAGAAAACAAGACAACAAGAAAACAAGAACACTAGAACACATAAATATTGCCACGATATATCCCTTAGTATAAAAATTAGCAATGACAACAGGACTTCCAGCAAAAGTATTGTTTCTGAGCGCCTTTTTAACAATACCTTGTATATACAAGTGGATTCAAATATACAAGAAACGTTTATTTGCATATCAACCAATCATAATGACTCTTGACCATCAAACTGAGAAAAATTAATTGTTAATAATGGATTGATTGGCTAAAAATTGATGAGTCAATTAAAAATTTGTCATATTTAGCTTTTAAGTTAAGACTTTATTTTGTAGATGAAAATTTTAAACCAACAAACTGGAATGTACTTATTGATTCGTTTGAATGTAAAAATCATATAGAATTCGCTATTATATCAATCTTTGCATTCATTTTTTGTATCATGCTACCCATTCTAGGAGTATATTTGTATAGAAATAAAAGAATTATCTACTAGCAAGTGTTTTTTATTGAATTACAAGATATTACAATACATTATTTTTCATAACCCATGAATTATGTGAATTATTCATGCCCAACCATTTAACATAAACTTTATTTCCCTTCCGTCTTAGAATCTTTTCTACCAAATACACGTCAGGATGTTTAACTTTTTGCAACTCCTCCTTATAAAATGCACCCTGTATCTCTTCACCTCTATGATCCTCCAATATGTAGGTTGTTGGATTTGTGATTTTTATTTTTTTAATCACAAAGATTTCATTTGACCAGTTAGGTGTATACCCTTTTGAAAACATCTCACGAAACTTACTTATTCGCACATAGTCTCCCTTTTCATATTTGGAAGGATTCACTGTTTTTATGCGACCATAAACTTTTGATAGTAGGTGCTTCTCATGTTCCTTAGATACTTGTATAGGTTTCATTCCAATAACAGAATGTTTGGTATTATTGTATTCTGATACTATCTCAGGTAATATTTTTAACCATTTATAGTTTCCCTGCAAACTGAATTTTTTCCACATTCTGTTTTTCAATGTTCTGTTCACCCTCTCTACGATGCTAGCTTTCATATTGGAAAATGTTGAGTAGTGATTGATGTTGAATTTTTTCATCAAATCTTGGAACTCTGTATTAAAGAATTCCTTTCCCTGATCAGTCTGCAGATTTTTAGGGGGTGTTTTTACACTGTTTAAAATTAATTTCATGGCTGTGGTTACATCTTTAGCAGTCTTTGTTTTGACAGGAATTGCCCAAACAAATTTTGAAAACACATTAATTATAACCAGAATATATCTATATCCTTTGTTTATTTTTGAATATGGTTGCATTTCAACTAAATCTGCTTGAAAAAGATCATTGATCCCCTTTACAATTACTGCTCTTCTTTTAAAAAATCTTCTGGCTGGTTTGTGTAGCTCACTCACCACATCTTCTTTGATAGTATTCATTATTGAACTGTTTTATTTGCAATCAATACAGAACCTTTTATTTGTAAGTCACCATAAAATTCTCATACTAAATGGTTAGATAAGCGAAGCTTCAATTCTGGGAGATACTGAACATCATTTAGAGAAATAGATGGTTTATATAATTATTTGAGAACATGCGAATTACAACTGCTTGACTATTTTTGTCAAAGGATTATAGCTTAATAATTTATCATGTGAAAATCAGACAATATACTGATGAATCCTTCTTGTATATTATTATTTGTTTCGAATTCAACTCTCAAAACAAAGCAGTATATCCTGCTTGAAGTGTTTCTTTGTGATGAGAACAATCACTGTGTGTGATTCGACACTTATTTTTGAGGGTTGAAAATTTGTGAATACCTACCTGTAAATATTTATAAAAAGGTATTTGAAATAAAATAAAAAATGTAATCAAAAATGTGATTTATTCAATCATTAAACATGTTTTATACAAATTAAAAACATTAGTAAGTGCACACATTGCGGGTGATGATAAATGGTATAGACAATGTGGTTTTTCCAACGATAAAGGTGGTTTGTCATCAAGTTCGATAACGGGCTTCGATGAATATTTCCCAATGTATTGCGCCTTTTCTTTTCCTTTCACGTACACATGATCCACGTTTCTTGTTATGTTTTTCACAATGTCGGAAAACTTATGTGATTGCGTAAATCCTTCATTCCATGAAATACAATGATGATTTTTCATCAACCAGTTTGCTTGTTTACGCAGTTCTGGAGGCAAGTGTTCCATAGAAAAGGGACATCTAAATATATAATGACATATTTTTTCTCCATCATAGGCAGCCAGTTCTTTAGGAATAAATTTTTTGTTTTCAATTATAAATCCTTGTACATCCAAAACGAGTAGTTTCATATTTTCAATTGTGAGAATTTCACCATCATCTGCTATTCACCACTATAATCTTGAATTTGTTTTTCAATTCTTTCGATCTCTTTAAATGGTAAGATAAGCAGAGCTTCAATTCTCGAGACATACTGAACATCATTTAGAGAAATAAAATGGTTTATATAATTATTTGAGAACATGCGTATTACAATTGCTTGACTATTTTTGTTAAAGGATTGTAGCTAAATAATTTATCATGTAAAATCAGACAATATACTGATGTATCCTTTTTTGTATTATTATTTGTCTCGAATTCAACTCTCAAAACAACAGTACCTGTTTGAAGTGTTTCTTTCTGGTGGGAACAATCAATATGTGCGATTGGACACTTATTTTTAAAGTTTTGAGGGTTGAAAATTGGTTCGTTTGGTATATCATAGTAGGAATTTTTAAAGTTTGCAAACATTTCATAGAGAGCTGAAAACTTGTTATCATTGAAATTCAAATACAAATCATGATATGGATATCTTTCAGAATTCAAAAATACTCTAATATTTGAGAAATTTATATTATCGAATTGACTAGCATCTTTCATGATGTGTCCTTTTCTATTTTCTTGAAAACCAATTATTATATGACGAGGTGCTTCAAGTTTACTACTTGTTTTAACAGGCCAAGTATGACGGGTCGCTTCAGGTAGTGAGGAATATTCAACAATTTCCCAACTACGAAATCCAAGTAACAGATCTTTATTTGTTTCAAGAATTTGTGTTAAAGCTAGTTGTTGTGGTATATCAACTTGAATATGAGGTACTTTCCAATAGATCTTGTCAAATGTAACTTTTGGATTTTCCGCTTCGGGTGACGGATTTTGCATATCTTCAACATATAAAACTGCATCAACATCATCGCTGGCTCGGATCAAAACCAGTTCTTGTTTCATATTCAAGATTATTTTTTTATAGTCTTCAAAAAATCCCATCAACATTTTCAAAGGTATAGATACATTAAATTTTCCTTTATCATCAACTAAAATGTTTTCCTTTTCATCTCTATTTGGAAACCATCCAGCATTTTGCAGCTTTAGACTTTCATTTGTATTATATGAAAGATAACCCTTCAAGGTTGAAGCTAAACCAACATTTCTTACGGAATCTATAGTAACTCCATTAAGTTCATAGCGAATTTCTCGAAACAAATAAGCTATACCATTGTTGACAAATTGTAATTTTTTAGAATAGGCACCCTTATTGTTGGTCAAGGTACCTTCAATGTAAAGATGACTCCCTGAAGGTAGTGTGTATATATCAAGTTCTTGAACAGGTATGCGAATTTCATCATTGTATTCAAATTTTGAAGAGACAAACGGTTGATATGAATGAAGCTCAGAGCTTATTATTGAATTATCTACATATAATTTTTCATCAACGTTTAATATATCCATTATTTCAATACTTTTAACCCCAGAGATATAAGAAATTGGTGATTTTGTGATGTTAACTTGCTGGAGTCTCGTCTTGGGCTGGTTTCTTGTGATGTTAACTGGTTGGAGTTTCGTCTTGGACTGGTTTCTATAGACAGCTTCTCCCTTTTATATGGCGATTGTTTGAAATAGCGATAGTTGTATTTAATAACCATAATATTTTCTAATGTTTAAGATGTAATCGAACTGTTATGGTCTCGTTTCGGAAATTAATCAAATCACCGTCTTGATCTACTATTTTAACAGTGATGTTGTTGATTGTCTTGACGCTGATGGGGAAATAAAGTATTGGTAATGGTGATTCCACTATTTTATACCCTGGAGGAACAGAAGGAAAAAACTGATGAATTATATGAACGGGTAGACCATTACTATATGATCCAATGCAAATGTCGCAATCAACACAAATTGCATTAACTTTAAATATATTAACAACTTCATCCGATTCAGAAAATTCATTTGATGCAATTTTTCGTTTCTTAAAACCCAATATTTTCGCTATGGAGTCACTTGGTGTGAAATCTATTTCCTTTGTGCAATAAAGCTGACATTTTAATGTATTGGGGTTTGCTTTCATCTTAAACCCAACTTTTTCTCCAAAAATGTCATCAATTACAGAATTAATATATGTTTCAATATCTTTTAAATCGTAAGTTCCTTCTGGAATTGTGATAACTTTATCCGCTACATATATTTTATTGCTACCCGGTTGTATGTTAGGTATACTCATAAACGATTCAAAATCAGCCAACCCCAAAAAATATTCTTTATTTTCATCCAAAAATATGGGTGGATTGAATTCTGCTTTCAACACAGAAGTATTTCCCGTTATTGTTATAGTTCTAGTCATGATGACACTCTCAACGCTACTGATGGTTCTCGATCATGTCATATTATTATATAGAAATTCGATTGACAATTGTCCACAATTATTTGCATTGAATTTTCGTACTGATATATTGGTTCTGAAAAAATGAATAAAATTGAAATGAGATAATTTTACATGGATAAATATCAAACTATAGTTTCCTGCAGACCATGAGGCGTCAGTTATTGATAAGAACACCGCGCATTCGAGCTAAATTTAGAACTATTGATAAGAGGAGTGTGACGTGAAAACCACATGCTGTCTACTGGTGATAAGAATACCGCGTGCTGAGACTCGTTTGTTACTGATAAGAGAACCGTGCATTCGAGCTAAATTTAGAACTGAATGATGATAACACTTACCCGCAATATTCAATTTCTTCAAGGCTTGAATCATGAACTTTTTTTGTTCATAAAATGTAATGTCATCCCAAACCCCCCACCCCCACCCCCACCAACGGTCACACCGCCCACCGACGGATGACGTCACGCGCACGTGGTCGCAAAGTCCCCCACACCCCACCTCAACCCCCACACAACACGCCAACGACGGATGACGTCACGCGCACGTGGTGACGGTCGCGCTATCGTGGCGCCACCGTATCGTGGCGCCACCTAGCGGGCATTTTGGGAAATGAGGCCGAATCGGCTTTGCCCTAACTACTCCCATGGCTTCCATGGCCAATAATGAGCTGCATTTCGTAAAATCCATCAGTGACTTGGTGTTGTTTTTTGTGGACATTGACGTTTCAATCACTGCTGGGAATCCGTTAGAAGACACACCAGACACATTCAAGATACCAAAGCAATCGTGTGTTTCTATTATTTTCTTTCTGTACTCCCCATTATAATATTACACAGGTTAAGGACCAAACGAGTTCAGCGAAAGTTCACAAAGTTTTTACTTTTTGAAAAACGTTTCCTTTGCAACGAGATTCGACTTCACTTGTGTTGTTTGAAAAGCTTTGAGAACAGAAGACTTGACGCTATGTTCCTGTTTCTCTTCAAGGTCCAGGATGGAGGAGTCGTAATTTTAAAACAACTTATCCCGTTTGTGATGTGTTTCATACTAGTTTGTCTTATGTAAAATCGTGTTTAAGGTGTTTTTAATGTATTGAGCATTAAGCTGCCGATGTCATGAGTGGAACCAGCGGGACCCAAACTTTTACTACTCAGAGATGTTTAGCGGCCTAGGGCGATTACAATCATTGGAGAAATCGTGAGGAATCGAAGAAACATACTAGTCTTCAAGAGCTCGGGAATCATCAAGATGCGTCGTCGACATACCTACTGCGACTTCCACTGATATCGGGTATGAATGACACTCTGATTGATGGTTCCAGGTCTCCTGAAAAATTTCGATGGTGTGAGTTTTGTCGATCCTTTATAATATTCCCAATGTTTGTCACCATCATCAGTTGATTGCGCACCATATTACATTGTTTTACATATTCTATACTCTAACGGTTGTTGCCAGCGCAAATCATTCAATTATGGGTTTAAAATGGTGAGCGACCAGTAACCATCCAAACATATTGTTGATCGCGTAACCGACGACACAATACATATTATAGATTTGACTTTTTGTTCAGAAAAGCTTTTCATGTATGGAGACCAAATTCAAAAATGAGAGAATTTATTAGCATTAATTAGAGATTTGTGTAGGTGTTACCTTTTTCCTTGAAATTGATTTCGATAGGAGCTGCAAGCATACCATTATTATTTTTATTTATCCTCAAAAACTAATAAATCACAATAAATTCTTGTGGTTGTTACTTTGTTCATAGTTGATATACGCCATCATGATACAATCCATCCTAGGTACAATATAACAGCTTATTTCATTTTTATATTTCAGAAAGTTCTCCGAAGTTCAGATCGAAGAAAAATATGTTATTAATGGCTACGTTATGATAATTTCCAGTATTTTCCTTTTATTGACGATACTATTCTATATATGTACGGGCGAAACCAAAAAGCTGTTCGGAAAAACATTGGTTAGCTTTTGTGTCTGCTTGATGATGACCTATTCCATATTGATCTACAGCACTTTGAGCATGGAAGACGTCAAAAAGAATATGACACTTTGTCAAACATTTGGTGAGTATCTTGTTTTTTTTAATGTCATTCCGTCTTAGGAATAAGAATAAACTTTTTTCAAAAAAGTAAGAATGTTAAGCATCAATCATTATTGACACTGAATGATGCCCAGGCAACGAAGAAAAAATGGAGGAAAAAAATGGTGTATTTGCGGATTTTGGTATAGGTGTCCTGAACAACAAACTAAAAGTCCTGATCGGTGAGAGGCGAGCTAAGGAGGTGAAGGGTGTCTGAAGATTTATTTTCTGGTTTTTCATGAATAGTGGGAAAACCAGGACCTTTAGCAAATAACATAAGAATACATGATTATTCTACATGAAATTCTCATCAAAAAAGGTTCAGTACTTATTGTCGCTAACATTGACAGGTGAGTAGATATGGATGAAAGAAAGACTATATGATAATACAGGGTGTTTCGTAGACATTGGTGAAAAAATGCGTGGGGTGATCTTTTCTCAGGGGGTATTTTCATCAGGGATTCTCATGAAAAAAAGTTTCATACAAATTTGACGAAAAACTTCATTTACGGGAGACACGCCTTTTCAAAAAGGGCACCCCAAAGACTTTTCTTCCTCAATATTTCTGAACCCCTTCAAAAAAATCATGAGTTTTCCCAAATCGCATGAACTTTCAAAGCGGAATCAGAGTCAGAGCTCAAAATTTCGAAATTTCAATCGGTGGCGTACCAAACTAGAAGGGTTGAGTGAAGGTTGGGTTTCTTAGACCTCGATAAATGGAGGTATACGAAGGCTCTTAGTAGACCACCTGACACAATGAGGAGTGAGGCCAATGACTGAGTGAGAGTGCATCGGTGGCACGTCAGAGGAAGCAGTTAAAATTCAATTTATATTTTCATAATATGAAAATCTGATTTTTTGACATTTATTCATTTTCTCCTTCTAGCGAAAAAATACGGGAGACCTGTTTTGTAGGAAATTTTACATAGAATAATTTAGTACTCCAGTATTTTTTCGCTGGTTGGTCTAGTTTTCAAGTTATTCAAGAGAAATGTAGAAAAATGACCAACAGAGACCTTCCTCCAGTTTAGCTCGCCCCCCACCGATCAGAACTTTTGGTATGTTGTTCAGGATACCTCAACCTACACTTACCAAAATTCGCAAATACACCAATTTTTTCCTCTATCCGGCATTTTTTGATCTTCGTTGCCTGAACTAGTAGATTGTGGAACGTGAAAGAAAAATAGCAGAATGATAAATATCTCTCTACATTTTACAATTTCTAGATCACTTTATCAATGTTCTGAATGCATTCATGAGATTATTCGAAGAAAAAAATTACAAAATGGTCAAAATATACACTTTTGCCTTCTAAACACTGCTTTGCAATATTGAAGACATGTCTATTCATATTTAAAAATTAATTGTTATAAAATTAATATTTGAATTGCACTTAAATATTTGTCTGTTCTTGTAACCTTCAAAGTTAGTCACACTATAGGTATGATGTATACCCTAATGCCCTTGCAGGAAAATCATTGATTATAGATGGCATCGCAGTTTCTCGAGTGAACGAACTATTTTTAATGATGATAACTCTACTTGAAAACAATTTCATGGCAGTTTTAACATCTATTTTACGTTCTTAGAAGTTTTTGAAATCACTTCGAATAAGACATAATATATCGGATTTAAGTATTTGCCCTGAATTCCCCGCTATATCTTCCGATATTCCCGCTACTTCGCCTGTTCATTATTTTGTCAGCATTTTCCAATATTTTTTCTGTCCCTACAAAGCTTCAATAAGCTTTTACGTTATTTGGCAAATATTCTCAAGATGTCCGATAAGTTTTTGTTTTTTGCTTTAGCTCCGAACACATGAAATGTTTATTATGAATTCTAAAACGCTGATGTGGGATAGTTGATATACAGGGTGTTGATTAAGTACTTTCAAGGGGTGAATCTTTGACTAATTTCAAGACAAAAAGTTCATAAAAACATGGGTTCACAACGGTTTGGTTTCTGGTATACAGGGCGTCCAAAAAACTACTTGATTTGGTTTTTAGCTGATATTTTTGTTAATTATTAACATTAAAATCAGAAAAAACATCAGAAGTAAAAAAAATTGTATTATTCTTACTTCTCTTCAAATAGAGTTGGGGGTGTTAACGATTATAAAGATATTAACGTTTCCCTATACATGGTAAAGTTGGCTGATCTCTATTGATCAACACCCTTATAACTTGTTTAAAAAAATCGTCAATATCTTTATAACCGTTAGAGATAACATCCCCCCTCAACCCTTCAATGTATATTTGAAATCAGGAAAACATTCTCTTTAGAACTATGGAATAAAATTCAAAAAGAAGTCTGAATTTTTTGGACTTCTGATGCTCAATTATTTTTTTAATAACAAATCCTGACAATCCAGAAAAAGGACTACCAATTTGAACCACTCTCTAGGGATAATATCAACGAAGATAGCTATCGACCAAAAAATACTTAAACAACCAATATGTTATATTGTTATATTATATGTTATATTATTATACCTTCTGGCATTATTTTTATCTCCGTCATACATAACCAAGTACATACATATTCGATTGTCTGGATAATCAATGAATTTTGTTTATTACCTGTAAACAAAGTTACTCCAATGTTTTGTATAATCTAAACTATAAAATTATTAATCATCGTTAATACCTAAATCGATTTTTGATCTAATCAACCGATATTATGTACTAAAATTCAAACTGCATGATTAATTTCACAATGTGCCTATGTTTATGTGGAAATACAGTAAATCATGAATTTCGCCCGTTCACGCGTACACCTGTATATTTGTCAAAGAATCAATGCAATGTCTATACACGGCTATAATTATCTTTTGTCTGTTTTTCAGGATTTCTGCTGTTATATGGAGAATTAGGCACCTTTTTGTGGCTGAAGCTCTTGTGTTTTGACATTTATGACACATTTGGGTAAGTCGGTGAATTTGTAGAGAAGATGATGTGGCGCGGATCTCAACCTTTTTCTGTAATGTGCAACCCTTCATGAGAATTGAACATGTTAATGATGTCATATATTGACTTTTGGATGGAGAATAAGAGAGATGGCGAGGAAATTCCTATCTTTACTATTGATGTGAGCGAACATCAACTCCTCAATTCACTTCATCTGTCACATCAACTGTCTTTAACTGTTGCTTATAAAGGGTATAATAACTCTGCCTCCCATATACAAAATATAGAGTACGATTTCCTAGACCTCCGTTTCATGATCAACCGATTGTATTTATGTCCCTGATATGAGAGTGGCGTCCGCTGGCTAGATAGCTGTGGATAGTGTTGCTATAGAGGGTTGCAAAGTTGGAAAAAAAATCTGGAACAGTTTTCTGAAGCACAAAACTTTCACGAGAAAAAGGTTATGTTCCATAAAGTATCCTATACAGGGTGATTTTCAAGTTGATAATTTCCTTTAAACACTGTTAACAATGCAAGAAAATAAGAAACATTTCAAATAAAATTATGTCCAAAAATGCTTCGTTTCTGAGATACAGGGTGTTACAGTTAAATTAAAGATATAAATATAAATATGTACATGAAATACCCACAGATACATTTTTTCATCACATTTGAATTGTAGTGATGTGAGTGATTGACCTCACTTTAATAAAGATTAGACAAAAACGAATTTTACATACAAAACATCATTCCAGATCTTAGCGATTTTGCCGCTATTATTTCTTTAAACGAAAACCGTTCATTGTGCGAACAATATCAGGAGGAGACTAAAGCAACTTGAAAAAAAAGTATTTCAAAAATCATATTGATCTTGAGAAAAAGCAGTGGCGTGCTATTTTTTTCTAAAAAAAAAATCGACACAGATCCTGTTCGAACGCCACTGATAGATGTTTTTTACAAACTTTCACATTAAAAAATGTGATTGAATGGTCAAAAGAAGTGGATCAGAGTGGTAGAGAAGTAATGATGGAAAACGCATTTTTTTTTCAAGACTTCAACCTGTATCTCGGAAACGAAGCATTTTCGAACATAATTTTATTTGGAATGTTTCTTATTCTCGTGCATTCTATACATTGTTAGAAGGCAAGTATCAACTTAAAAATTACCCTGTATATGGTCCGTTGGTTGTGTAATCTTAGTCTGCTGATAGATTGAAAGGGGTGGAAAACTGTAATTTTGTAAACCATTATTTGTCAACCAAGTGTCACGAAAATCTGATCGTTTGGCAAACTATCAAACTAATAATTTGAAGATAAACAACGTTCACCTACTAAAGAAAGAGGTCGAATTTCAACGATATCATCGTGCTTGTCACCTGTTCTCGTTTCACAATTGATCATTTTCAAACAGCTGATTTTGACGAGTCGGCCATTTTACCGGAGGACAAGCACAGGTTTTATTCATATGAGTTCATGGTCACGATTTATCGATTTTCAGAGTTTTTGTAATTTTTTTGATTTGAAGTAAGTAGAACAGGTAGTTTTCTATATTATTGAACAGTGCAGAGTTGATTGGTGTCCTATTAACTCTAGTTTGATCCAGTTTCTCGGGTAGTGCAAGTGCATCAAACAAACAGTATTTCTTGTAAAATAAAAAAAAATCATGATGGGGGAAGTGATTATTACAGTTGGAACAGACTGTCAAAGACAGGTACAATAATAAACTAAAAGTCATTGGTGGGATGGATCAATACAGGGTGTACAGAGTAAGTGTTACAACGTGAAACTGTAGATTCTTTATCAAAAAAGAAAAAGATTTTTCCTCAACGAAAATTTTCCGCGGGCTTTCGTTTTCGATATACAGGGTGTCAGAGTTATAAAAAAAAAGATTTTTCTTTAATTACTTCTAAACCACTTGGAATATTTTTATCAGATTTGGTACAGTGTCAAAACTCACTAGTTGGGAATATTTTATTAAAAAATCGATTAAAAAAATTAACCAGTGGCGTAGTTATAACCCTGTATATCGAAATCGAAATCCGCGGAAAATTTTTTCTAAGGAAAAATATTTTTCTTTTTTGATAAAGAATCCACAGTCTCACGTTGTAACACTTACTCTGTTACACCCTGTATAATGTATTGAAAGACTTTAAGATGCACGATCCATCGTCCCTGCCAGAAGTAACCTTTATGATTTTTTTACAAAATAATCTTAAAAATTGGCAGCCCATGAAAAATTAAACAACTATTAGGTGAGGGTATTATGTCAAATGTTTCCCAAAGGGGGTACCAACCATTTTTAACATTATTCCACCTGTTTTAAAATGCCTAGAGCATATACGTCCCTATTTTATCTGGTCCCTCTTTTTGAAGCTTTAATCCACATCTCTTGCCTCTGCTTGAATAAGCCATTGGCTGGGCAATTGGTATAATCACCAGCATTTTTTGAAACAGCAGGTAGGTATTCTTGAAAATCTCACACATTGTTTTCCCTCATTGCAGTTGCAGAGTTGACCGCAGCACAAAAAGACGCCATCATGGAGACCTGAAGTTTCTCATTCCATTAAAAAAGCATAACAATCTTGAAAAAGTACCAAAAACCATCATGAAAGTCGAAGAAAACATCATTTGTCATAATATAATTTTGTTTTGTTTGTCCTCCAGTCAACATGGCCGCGCCCGCCATGACGTCATCTGAAAATGGCCAATAAAAATATTAGCTTCCGTCAGAAATTCCTGACATATATTGGTTGACAAGTGGTTTACAAAATTACGGTTTCCGACCCTTTTCGGGCAATCTGCGGACCATGATTCCTCCATCGCTCACCAAGCGGACCATATCTAGCGTACTTTATCAAACATAACCTTCTTCTCGTGAAAGTTTTGTGCTTTAGAACATTGTTCTAGAATTGTTTTTATTCCGAACTTGCAACCCCCTGGCAATCCTCTCTACCGCTACCTAGCCAGCGGACGCCCCCTGGCAATTCAGCGTCATAAATACAATCGGTTCATCATGGAATGGATCTTTAAGAAATCGTTCTTTATACCTCTATACCCATATAAACAGAGCTATAGGTCGACTGATACCTTTTGAAGGTTCTTCGTCCTTAACTACAACTGCCGAGTTTGAAGTCTCTGGTATCACTCCAGTTCCACTTCTGCCACGAGTACGATGCTGCATCTGATTTTTTTTATTTTATCTTATTTTTTTCATGAATCAACCACAAGACCTAGCTGTCTTAAACTTGGACTCTCGAAGAGGTCCCCTTATAATAAAACATGAAAAGTGAGAGGAAACGGTGTTCATTCTTCTGTTTTCATTTAGTTATTTACATACATTATTGTACAGTGAAAAGCATTAAAATTTAAATTCGCACATAATATTTTAAACAACCCTAGTGAAATGCCAAACTTTGTCATAGTAACACATCACTTTTGTTAAAATGACAATTCATTGGTTAACACCAAAGCTCGTTTTTGGTTTCAGGATTGATTATTCCAGCTTAGTTCAAATGATCTTGATACAACAAGATGCATGTTTCTCAAATATATTATTCAGTGATGCGAAGGACGAAGGGCAATTGAAATATCAAGAAGGATGTGGTGAAAAGTCTATATGATAGAGCAAAAATGATTTGTGATAATGATAATTTTGAATGCGAAAAAAATTTCATAAGAGATTTTTGGTCAAAAAATAATTAACCCATGAATTTTACTTAAAAGTGTTTTGATAGTTTTGAACAAACTAGACAAGGGGAACAGAATATACCTATACCTTATTCAATTACATACCTGGAACTTCTCATAAACTGAAACGTTTAGGTCAAACATATAATATACGGACCATTTTCAAAACTAATAACACACTTCGCTCTAATTTAACAAAAAGTAGACCTGATAATATTAATGAGTCTACTGAAAATGTAATCTATGAAATTCCCTGTGAATGTAATATATTCTATATTGGAAAGACCTCACGACCTTTAAAAAAGAGAATTGAAGAGCATAGATCATACATGAAAAAAAGGGGATTTCATAGATCGGGAATTTCTCAACATGCATTTGATAATAATCATAAAATAAAGTGGGATAATCCAAAAATCTTAGCCAAGAAGCCATGTTCTCAAAAACGTAAACCCAAAAAAAGTGCATATTTTATGTTAAACTCTAATGAATCTTTAGCAACTTGAAATATTGGCTAGTATGTAAGATATTTATGTAGAGAAGAAAATGTAAGAAGGTGATGAAAAATAGATTAATTGCATCTCTTTCATATGAGATTTCTTGAAATATATTACCTTAAACAAATCCCAGCGCAGATACTTCACAAAACACATTGCGGTGGCGTGATAGTTTTTGTTATTCATGATTTGAAACCAAAAAATCATCGACGTAAACAAAGGTTTGCGAACTCAAATGCTTTCCACTGTACATACAGTGCAAAATTGCAAAAAAAAATCAAAGGAGAGAGTGACCAATTGATGTGATATCAAGTAACTTCAAAAATATTTAGAAGTGATTGGTTTAAAATAAATAATCTTATCAGATTTATACCGTACATGGAGTATATAGAAATAGTCAAAGAAAAAAATTATATATGAAAAAAAAATTGCGTGAAGGCATGTCCTGTTTTAGTGAGAATTTTTGACATAGTGTAGCGACCAAAAAAAAATCTGGTAAATCGATGATATGATATTGATAAACAATCAAAAAAAATCACAGTGAAATCAACTTATTAGTAGCACATAAAAGTGCAACATTGTTGAAAAATCCTCCAAAATAAAATTATATTGGGCAGCTAATGTCAGTCTAACCAACTCCCAATTTGGCAAGCCAAGATCAAGTTTCCTTAAACAAGAGTTTTCAATAACTTCGAAATTTCCGATATATTTGAATATTTTATTTGAAAGCTTCAAGTCGTCAGCATACAAAAAGAAGGCAACAACCAGAGTCCAATATCATATTATAGAAATATGTTGAACAGGAAATGCACTGGGTCTGAGTGTCGCTTCTTTTGAGCTGACAGAAGCTCAAAAGAAGATATTCACGCCTGTGCATTTTGGTATTGTTCTGATAAGCGATGGAAAGTGAAGCTGTTTGTGTCTTCGCTGTTAACATTTACATGGAAGAACATAATGACGATGAACTCGATTGATATCTGAAAACTATCTTTGTTTTTTGGGCACTTTTTGACCAAAGCTAGGCACTTTTTTCAGTTTTTGTTCTGTACCACAGAAAGGAAGCACTCTTGCGGCAGGCTCATTCAATAAAAAAAGAAGTTTTTATAGGTACCTTAACATGTTTGATGAATGAATACCCTGTATTCATTGGTGCAACCAAGAGTGGGTGGGCGATTGTGGGAAAATGGTGGGGCATTTGGATCTTTTTTGTTCATCATAGTTTGTCAAGAAGGCTATGTTTTGATCAAATAGCCAGAGTACAGTGTTTTCCCGAAAGTTTGACTAGCTTTGATATACAAAAAAAACAGATTCCTCACCATTTTTCCACAATCGTCTAACCCATCTTGGTTGCACCACCACTGTATATTGGAAAATTTTCAAGAAAAATCTTTTTTCAAATAGACCAAAGCAATTACTTCCCCTAACGGTAGATATATCAGTTAAATGAATATTTCCAAAAATATCTCTTGGCCGATTTTCTTATGAAAGATTTTTTTTCCTAAACTTTTGAGACAATTACTTCCAGAGATATGCTACCTCGTCACCCTTAATGAATCACCCTGTACAATGGGTACTACTTTTTAGATACAAGAGTAGATACTGGACTCATATAATTGCAATAACTGTTTGTTCTTTGATAAAATTAATATGTTTATCAAGTACAGGCTTTTTTTGCAAGTCCTATTTTATTTATTTAAAGTGACTACAGCACAATCACAACACCACAAGTATTTATGTTCACAATCGCCGTCTATTTATGTTTTACGATTTATATTTCGCGACCAATAACTGAACTTCATGTACCAGAAGCAAATCAATTCTACACGAGGGGGTGGCTGTGGTACGAATATCCGGCGGCACCACCATTTTTGGTCCGCTGAAAACATGTTTCGTCACTTCTTAAGGCATTTTGTTCCGAATTTCCTTTATGTCGGTATCAGCAACTGTCTCCAAACCGGCAGTGTGATGTTTGGTGGAAATAACAGTCTACTGTCCTTTGGTTGGTCCTCCGAGAATGATAGCAGCACACTAGGTTGTCGATCCTACTCCCCTTGAAGATCACCTCCGGCATGCTCCTCACCACTCGCCAATCCACTCGGTCATTGATCATCTTTGAGATTGCCAGATGAGTCAGGTCCTGTGACATCATCAAATCTCGAAGATGATTGAGGGCTTTCCACACATCACTGTGGGTGGTCAGATATTGTGGAAGCTTCTTCGTTACAAGGTGGAACAGGTGTCGTGTCCCTTTCCTGATTTGTAGCATTTTCCTCACCTCTGGTCTTTGTCGTCGCGGATAGTCCAGTTGTCCGAATTTCCGTTTAAAAACAGCAGCAAGTCAACTCTTCATGCTGAGGTCTTCAGTGACTCGGTGAGTCACCGATTATTCGGCCGGTGCTTCGAGCAAGTCCAGCTGCCTTTCTTGGACAACGCGATTCTGGACTTCCTGGCCATTGAAGTATCAGGACACTAAGGCACGACACTGATTTGCATATTTTGAATCATAGGGTACAACAGATCTTCTGATGGTAAAGTCCTGGTGTGACGCTAACCTCCTGAGTTTCAATATCTTTCTAGAACCAACAATCTGAGTTTCGAATGCGTGCTTGATAATATTTTTCTAGACTCTGTTCCTCTTTCTACCGTACAGTTTAATAGGTTTCCAGGTCTAACAATCGACCGATCCTTAAGGTTTGAGGATCACATTCTGAGTGTTTTTATCCGGGTTTCTCCTGGCTGTTATGCTCTCAAAGTGATAGCAAACTGTTTGGATTTTGTGTCAGCTTAATATGCGTATCATGCATTGGTTGAGTCTCACCTTCGCTATGGAATCTCTTTCCAAGGTTCTTGTTCCCAATACCTTTTTGATACTGTCCTCTTGCTGCAGAAAAGAGCACTCCGCCACCAGTGTATGGTGAAATCTTCTAGGAATTTGTGTCGTCTTCTTTCTGTGGAGCACCGTATCCTCACACTGTGCTGTCTATTTATACTGGAAACACATAAGAAGTGTGGATCCGAACTCGGGGTTGAGGGACACTATCCGTTTTGGTGAACCCATCTATTCAGATTGTCTATACCACGTTCAGAACTTGTGAAAAATTCTTTTGTATATGGAGGCAGAAAGCTATTCAACCACTTGCCGGTAAACATAAGGAAGATGAAATATGTAAAAAAGTTTAAGAAGGCAGTCAATGATCTCCTGTTGAGTGGGCTTTTTATAATTTGGAGAAGTTTTATGCCAGGGTATTAGACTGTGATTGAATGTGTTCAAAGTTTGTTGTTTATTGTTTTATGGCATCTACACTCCCCGACAATAAATTCCGGACAAGAATAATTTGAGTCAATTCAATACCTCTGTAACTTTTTTGATTTTTGTCCGATTTTGGAAAAATTTCCACCAAAGTGTAGCCCTATGTCTCGAGATATTACCCTTGATTTTGGTTTTGGAAAAATACTGATGGCTTGGTCATTATACAGAATGGAATAGAAGCTACTTTTTTACTCCCAAGTTTTCAACACCCTGTAGAAAAAATTGTTTGGCAAAATTTATCTTTATTATGTTCTGTTGTGAAGTGCAATCTTTTCTCAACAAAATGTTTCTTTAGTCATGTTGATATCTGCTTTTTCAGAGAAGATACAGATGTTTAAATGAAATGCTGCAGTTTTTCGATATTTTATCAACAATTAATGAAAACATTCTTATAGACTCTCATAATTTTAGCCCTATGTCTTGAGATATTACAATTTATTTTGGTTTTCGAAAAATACTGATGACTTGGTCATTACACAAGGAGGTTCCATATTGGGCAAATTGTTCACCTCGAACACTCTTTGGAGGCGGTAGTATCATGGTGTGGACTGGGGTATCGTAGCGCTACTTCGAATTTTCCTTGGTCGATCGTCTTGAGACTTTTCCAATTGCCGTGAACTCGAGCGCCACCTTTGGATTAACGTGGTAAAAGGCCCACATGCCTTTCGAGTAGCCTTTAAACAGTGGAGGGTGTAATGCTCAGGGGTCGTAGTGTTAACATAAATAAAACCAACAATTCTCCAAAATAGCATTCCCGTCTATTGTCCGAAAATAAACATAACTTCAACACGCATAAACCCAAGGTATTTACTTAAAACCTTATCTTACTGGAATGTGTCAAAAATAATAAATTCCGAACGCCTTAAGCAAATCAACAACATTTCGTATAAAAAGTGAGCTTAGAGAGAGATGGAGTGTGTAACGCGGCTCAGGATTACGCGTCCCCTTTATTATTATCACGACGCGCAGGAAAAATACAGCCGTCCGGGGCTTTAACAGGATTTTTCTGCCGGGGCATGATCAGGATTTCTTTAACAGGAACGCAGTCAAGACAATGAGGGTACAAAGCTTCCAGGGATGTTTGTGACGTAGTCCGTAGGGGTAGTACTCAACCCCCTTCCAGGTTTGGATTTTATTTTCGCGTACCGGGTAATGGTGGCGGCACAGGTTGTACTTCAGTTTCTCCCTTCTGTGGAGACATGAGCCTACCCTTGTAACATGAGCCAGCTAGATCTGCCCTTGTCTCCACCCTAACATGCTATGTCTGAGCGGAACAAAGGAGTGCAACCCTAAGCCAGCTGGCTGCACCCCTAAGCTTCCCTAATCAGGGCAGGACGCTTTCAGGCCATACGTATGTCTGAGCGGAACAAAGGAATGCAACCCTGTAACATAAGCCAGCTCGCTGCACCCCTAAGCTTCCCTTATCAGGCAGGACGTTTTCAGACCATGTGTGTGTATGAGCGGAACGAAGGAATGCAACCCTGTAACATAAGCCAGCTCGTTGCACCCCTAAGCTTCCCTAATCAGACACACCCTCATTCATGCATTATTCAGACCCTTTCACACAACCTGTATCCTTACCATATACCTACCCTCCTTTGAGGCTTTTAGCGTCACGGAGAGCTGAAGGTGGTGAAAGTACCTTACCTTGTCAGGAGCTGGTTGCTGGCTGCTGGTCGGTGGATTAACTTCTCGAAACTACTGGTGCGTCGCCTTAAATACACTCCTGAGCCAGTCCCCACTTGAAGCACACTACGAGAGCTGGGGAACTGCGCGCGTTTTGCATACGTTTGGTACTGGCCAGGGATTTTCTGTTGCTATTAATCTACTTTTGTACCGGTTATTAATTAATAAAATATAAATGACGGATGGCGTGAGGTTTTACTTTGCTGAATAAAATTTCCGGGAGTTTGTTACATCGGAACAGAAAAAGAATTGGTTTGATTGACTGATTATTGAAAAAGTCACCGGAGAATTATAGGAACTACGTTACACACCCCTCTCTCTTTGACAAAAATATTCAACCCTTAAATATTTTACATTGATAATGTACCTGACAATCTACTTAAAAACACCCTATTGAAAATAAAATAACCAAACATAACCAATCCTTCAGGAGGCCTCCTCCATGAGGCGTCGTGGTGATCCCTCAGGTCCGTCTCCCATAAGGGCACCCACATTCCCGGCATGGCCGATAGACCATGTCATGCCGGCAGCACTGAGTCCCGATGGATTTGGTCCGGGGCTGGCGATCCAGTCGAGGCAAGGTTGGCGTCCGTTCGGGACGGATCGTTGCCCTTGGTCAAGGGGGACAAGTGCACTCCCGGGAAAGAGGTCCCACCTTTCCGCAACAGGAACAAAACCGCACCGGGCGTCGAGTGCACTCTCCCCTGTGGTGTCCGGGATAATCACACGTCCAACAAAGGTCCATATCAATTGGCAAGTAGATGTCACACCCCAGGTTGGGGTGGACTGGGATGGGTCCTTTGGAGCCTGGTTTGGTGGTGCTGGGCTCCAGGGAGGCCGGAGGGGTTGTACTGGGAGCAGCCGGCCTGGGTTCCTGGGAGGCTGGAGTGGTTGGGTTGGGCTCCAGGGAGGCTGGAGGGGTTGTGCTGGGAGCAGCTGGCCTGGATTCCTGGGAGGCTGGAGGGGTTGTGCTGGGCTCCAGGGAGAGCGTCTCCTCACAATCTGATAGATACAGGTCTAGAACCTCAAAATCCAAAATTGGGCTATCCATCTAAACAGAAAACAATCAATTAGAAAAATTATCATTCTTCGGTCGGAAAATATGACAGCATCTTCTGGAGCTTTGTACCTCAATGAAAACCTTGGTAAATAACAAAATTCTATATAAAATAAAACAGTCTTCTAATATCACAGAAACAAAAAAAAAGTAATACTCTTATGGTTTTGTTTTTTTTCTAATTTTATACTGGGGAGCTGGCGGATGCAGGAGGGAGCTCCGCCGGGATACGTATCCGGATCGAACGGCCCTGGTGTGACAACAGCAGTCGATACGACCGCCCGGCGCGCCACTTAGCTGGACGTTGGACGCGTAGCGCCTGGACATATTCTACCGGCCATCGAGTGGCGTCGGGTTCTTGCGCGGCCATTGCAGCTAACTGCTCTAATGTCAGCTGGGATGGTGCCGGAGCAGGCAGATTCTGGGGCTGCTGGGTGCTGCTGGATCTCGGCGCTGTTTGCGAGAAGGGTAAAGCCGGTGAGGAAGCTAGACCATGAGCCCATGGGGGAAGAGGTATTTTTATTGGCCGTGCTACTGTGGTCCTATCTTGACTGATCCACTCCCAGACCCGCTGCGGATGGTGTATTTCGAGATGTTGCTGAACCAATACCCGGGGCCCCGGGCTAGGGCGGAAAGTCGAGGGGGAAGTGGTCAAGCTCGCGACGGCTGCCACGGGTCTGGATTCAGTGGCTGGTTTGGGGTTGGGCGTCCTGAGACAAGGTGCCTGATGTCGATCGGCTGCCATGGCTCTAGGAGAGCCTGCCGGAATAGAACCTGGCATCCACCGGCGGAAAAGCCGACTCTGAAGCCGTCTTGCAGCCTGCCGAGCCCGTTCTCTCTGGACCTCTTCCAGGTGAATGCGTTCCCGAACATCTCGCGATGGGTTGCGCTGTTCCTGTGTCGTCGGCTTGTAGTGTTTAGGGGGATACATGGTCTCCACCTATTGGGACAGAGACAAGGCAAGTTAGTTTGCAGGTTTAAGATCATGATTTTGGAAAAATTTCCACCAAAGTGTAGCCCTATGTCTCGAGATATTACCCTTGATTTTGGTTTTGGAAAAATACTGATGGCTTGGTCATTATACAGAAAGGAATCGAAGCTACTTTTCTACCCCCAAGTTTTCAACACCCTGTAGAAAAAATTGTTTGGCAAAATTTATCTTTATTATGTTTTGTTGTGAATTGCAATCTTTTCTCAACAAAATGTTTCTTTGGTCATGTCGATATCTGCTTTTTTAGAGAAGATACAGATGTTTAAATGAAATGCTGCAGTTTTTCGATATTTTATCAACAATTATTGAAAACATTCTCATAGACTCTCATAATGTTTAGCCCTATGTCTTGAGATATTACAATTAATTTTGAATTTCGAAAAATACTGATGACTTGGTCATTACACAAGGAGGTTCCATATTGGGCAAATTGTTCACCTCGAACACTCTTTGGAGGCGGTAGTATCATGGTGTTGACTGGGGTATCACAACAAGGCCGTACAGATCTTTTATCAATTGAAAATGGGAAATCAAACACATGGGATAGGTATGTTGAGATTGCTAGGTAAACATGTTTACAATAGACATCTGGATGCCTGATTTGCGAGAAGCCTTTCTTGAAAAATAACAAAAATATTCCTCAAGAGGCATCAAACAAAAGCATGCCATTCTCATGGCAGAAGTCATCGGGATACGATGTGACAATATGCGCTATTAATTTGAAAACATTTTGTGCATGCAAGTCTATAAAAATGTTTTTATTCATTGTTGATAAAATATCGAAAAACTGCAGCATTTTCTTCAAATATCTGTATCTTCTCTAAAAAAGCAGATATTGACATGATCAAAAAACATTTTGTTGAGAAAGGATCGCACTTCACAACAGAATTTAATGGAGCTAGATTCAGCCGCTCAATTTTTCCACAGGTTGTTGAAAACTCAAGGGTGAAAAAGGAGCTTCTGTTCCTATCTGTATAATATCCAAGCCATCGGGATTTTTCCAAAACCAAAATCAAGGGGAATATCTCAAGACATGAGGCTATACTTTGGTAGAAATTTCACTAAAATCGGACAACAAATAAAAAAGGTAAAGCGATATCAATTTAACTCAAATTATTCTTGTCCGCTATTTATTGTCGGGGAGTGTAGTTATAGTATCTCCATTTTAATTTTTAGTCCGTATGTTCAAGCGTGGTGTACACATTACAGGCTTTGTCAAAAACTGTCACAGTTTGGGTTAGTTTGGCTATCTTTTGACTTTGACTTTGAAAGTCTCCAATGACATGTCTTTCTCGAATGACCTGATCTGCCTCACTTCAACGTCCTGATCGTCATGGTTCCCAGCATACCTAGTCAAACGGCAGAGGTGAACAACCCTCGGTTTTCCTCATGATGGCTTCCGAATCCTGTAGACGACGTGATTGATTCGCTCGTGAATCTAATACTAGGGCTTCGCAAGACCAAGACCATGACTGGCCAGTCTTGGTCTTGGTCTCGATATCTCAAGACCATGACAAGATTCGCTCATTCGTGGTCTTGGTCTTGATAGTCTTGTTTTTGGTCTTGATGGTTTTGAACAAAAATCATACCAAATTTTCAAAATACTCAAAGCCGAACTTATAACATAAACAGCATATTGCTACAATAGATGTTTTTCATGAATCCTCAATCAGTGAATATTTTTTCGATATCAAATTACCTTAACCGAAGAAAAATGAATTCCCATTGTACAGCTCGTATTTTTTGGCCTTACAGGCAATAAAATATGCAAACCATTGTCAATGGAGGAAAACGTTCTGAAAATGCGGAAGACATACGGTCTTTTTGTCACAAAAAGGGACAACTACTCTTTCTTATTGTTTATCATTACCCAAGATGGCGGTACGACTTCAACAAGCTGTACAAAATAGCAGTTGTTTCTTTTCACTCAACTTTATAGCATGTGACATCAAAAACGTACGTCTTTCGAATTTTTAGAGCGTTTTTTTCCATCGTGAATGATTTGTATATTTCATTGCCTATTGGGCCAAATTATATGGAATCTACTAACTTCTCTATTTACTTTTTCAACCATAAGAACTTATCTAGGCACCCATGCCAAACAGGAGTTTCCGAAAAGCGTCACATAGCTCATTTTGCATCTTATTCTATTCAAAACACGTAAACTTGGATCAAGATTTTTCCAGATTATGACTATGGTTCCGAACTGTTTAGATAAGTGGATGTTCGGATTAGCGCATGTTTGGATTATCAGGTTGTACCACTGATCTAAACCCATGGATAAGCATAATGCATGTGTCATCTGAAGCAAATGTGGCGGGGCATGGGCGAAAAAATGAGTTTCTGCGACGGTTTCACGGACATTTTCCAGTAGAGTCTGGGAATGTAGATCATGCGTAGTAGAATTCAATCTATCGATCCGACCAGATGTTTACTCTCGCGGTCAACTGAACCAGTCCCGTACTACTTCGGTTTTCGTTTATTCGTGATCGACGCCATATTATTGCTTTATGCTTTGTTGTGTTGTGCTTTTGTATTGTGGATTATTTTGCTTTGGACGTAGTATTTGTGTGTCTTCAACACGTTCATTGCCTAATCAAAAATAAAAATTATTAGGTTCACGGAAATAAATAATATTATATTATGAGTTCGGTCCTGTCGACACCTCGTGATGATGACATTATTTTGCTGCAGTGCGCAATATCCAACTTGCCGGAGAATGTTCCTGTTTATCCACGTTTTTCGGTCGTAATTTAGTCATTTCGAGAGCGGCGTTTGCTCATCCAGTTGTTTAGATCGGTGGGTTGTACTGTATAGAGAATAAGTAAACAATTCTTCCTCCAAAAATGTTCTTTATACTTGTATATTCATAGAAACTATGATGAGTGTATAAGTATGAAGAATATTTTCAATATTCAGTTGAACATTATATATTTTTCACGTAGGAATGTAGGTACATTACTTGATGATTTGAACATTTTGATACATCTATCTCTAACTTGTTGCATAGCTCAAAACATGTTTTTGAACATTCTTATTGTTTGATTGTATGGAATATTATGATATTTTTTTGTGATGTGAAAAAATACACATTCAGATGGTGAGATTGAAGCTCCTAATCTTTCACGAAATGTACTGGAAAATTGCGATCAAATTTATGGATATTCACTTGAATGATCTGGTAGCATGCACTGGTCTATACCTACTACTGTGAATTAGAAAATCCCAATAATACATTTTTATTATTGAAAGTAGAAAGCGACATTTGCAGATTCTGATTAATATTTTGTCGGTTTTTATTTTCAAGACCAAGACCAAGACGAGACTCTCGAGGTAGAGTCTTGGTCTTGGTCTTGATCTTGAACGTCAAGTCTTGGTCTTGGTCTTGAGAAGATTTTCAGGTCTTGGTCTCGGTCTAGTCACCAAGACCAAGACAAGACCAAGACCAGTCTTGTGGTCTCGCGAAGCCCTATCTAATACGGGCCCTCCCAAGAGCAGTTTTGGGGAAAAGCCACGTCGCCTCTGTGGATTTTGTAGGCCTCCTTTATCCTATCTCTGGTACTTTGGATGTTCAGACGGACTCGCTGGTGTGTATTGGCCATTATTCTACGAAGATCGCTTGCGTAGTCTTCTCCAGAGACATCTTCACCAGGCGGACAACCGAACTTCAGATCGCAGGGCAGGCGGAGTTCGCGACACATTAATCTCCTGGCAGTAGTTTCGCCTGTCGATTTGTGCACTGCTGATCGGTAGGCCAAGATGAACAGGTGGAGGTGTTCGTTCAACTCTGACCAAGTGTCGGTTGATGGTCCTGTGCATTCGCTCCACCATGCCATCCGATTGTGGGTGCAGCGCTGTCGTTTTTGTCTTCTTGATCTTCAGGACTTCACAAACATTCTGGAACAACGCCGTTTCTGCCCTGGTCCAAATGCAATTCCAATGGGACACCAAAACTGCAGATCCATTCCTATACCAGTACATCAGCTACTTTTGCCGCATCTTGGTTTGGCAAGGCATACGCTCCAGCCAACTTCCTGAAGTAGTCAATCACGACCAGGATGTATTTATTTCATCTGTCTGACTCAGGAAATGGTCGAGCAAGATCTATGGCGATCCTCTCCAACGGGCTTTCAACATTGTACTGGCATTGTAGGAGCTTTTAAGCGTTTTAGTGGTCCATTACTTGCAGCGCAAAGGCATATCTCCTGCACCACTCTCGGACGTCGTCCTGGCAATTTATCCAGTAAAACCATTCTTGCAGCTTTCCCAACACCTTGGTTACTCTCAGATGCCCATCCGTGATACCATCATGGAACACCTTCATTACATCTGCCTGTTTCCAGGAACGACTATTGGCCTCCGATTTCTTGTGTCATCCAGACTATTCACCAGCCTCTTCAGGATGTCGTCGTCAAGAACCATCGAGTTCCATTGAGCCCAGTAGGACTTCACGGTGGTCGAAAATCGCGCGACTTCTTGCCAAGTTGGTCGTTTGTCTGCTTGTTTCTATTCTTTGATCGGCTTTAGATCTTGATCTTCCTCCTGGTCCTTTCGAAGTGCATCAGACTGCCAAAAGGTATATACCACAGTTGTTCTACAGATGCTTGCCTCCTTCTCCTCAGCTCTATTGCAGTGCTTACAGAGGGCAAGGTCACCTCGACAAGGCATCAGCATGCTTATGGCTTGATCCAGCTCTATGTTCAGTGTCAAAATCGAACTCCTTGAGTCTCTCGATCTAACGAGCTACTTGATCTTCCGAATTCTTGAACTGGAGAAGTCACTTGAATGCAGCGTGGTCGGTTGATTCTCCAACTGCCAAGTGCCTTCTGTAGAGGTACTGCTAGGTGCTCTACCCCTTTGACAGCAGCTCTTTTCTCGTAACGCAGTAGTTCCGTTCAGGTTTTGACAACGTTTTGCTGAAGTAACCGATGACTCTCCTATGTCCATGCTGGATGTGGAACAGCACTGCAAGTTCTACGTTGCTTGCATCCGTGTCAAGGAAAAAGTGTTCTTCGGGTAGTGGATAGCCTAGGATGGGTGCGCTGGAAAGTGCCCTTTTCAACGTGTCAAAGGCCTCCTGTAAATCTTCTTCAAATTGGAATCGCCTTTTTTTTAGTGAGCTTATGGAGAGGCCGGGCAATATTGGCAAATCCTTGGACATATCGCCGGTGATAGGTACACAAACCCAGAAAACTTCTTAGTTCGTGAATGTTCTTTGGTACTGGCTAGACATCAACTGACCTTGACCTTTTCTGGTCGACAGATACTTCCTCCGCCGATACGATATGACCTAGATATTGTACTCCACTCCGGAACAGTTGGCATTTCTTCGGGCTCAGTTTCAGACAAGAACTTCTCAGTCAGCAGCTGCGTTGCATATTCCAAATGGCATTACAGTAAACTGCCACAGCCCAGTTCCAACGCTAAAAGCAGTTTTCTCCCGAACTTCTGGAGCCATCTCCACCTGCCAATATCCGCTCTACAGGTCAAGGGTTGAGAAGATCTTTGATCCAGCCAAGATGCCCAAAGTGTCGTCGATCCTTGGTAACGGGTAGTCCTTTTTCGTCACGTTGTTAAGCTGACGATAGTCCACACAGAACCAAGTTGAACCGTCCTTTTGCTTAACCAGCACAACTGGCGATGATCACGGACTACTGGAAGGTTCAATGATATCGCCTTTCTCTATGTCCTGGATTAACTTGTCCGCCTCTTCCTTCTTTGCCAAAGGTAGTCTCCTAGTCGTTTGACGGATGAGTCATGCACCTTCGATGTTGATTTTGTGCTGTATTACGCTTGTCCGACCCTTTTCTCCCGTTCCGTTGTCAAGGATGACACTGAATTGTCTCAACAAGTCTCTCAATCGCTGTTTTTGTCTCTTACGCAGGTTCTTCGAAGAGGTGGCAACTTTCTTCTTCATTTTTCCCAAGAACTCAGGAGAAGTCGCTTCAGTCTTGCGCAGCTGTCGCACCACGGAGGAAATTGACGAGCAGAGTCCCAACGGCGTTCCCTTAGTCAAGCTCACTGAGTGATAGTTGACGTTCATCACACTGACAGGCACAGTCCTCTTCGCTTGTACCAGGCTCGTTTCACAAGCAATTCCTCGTCCAATCTTGGAGTCGTGTAGTCCAGGCTCAAACATAACGGTGCTTCCTTCTTTGACTCTTCCATCTAGACGACCCCCCAGGATCATCTCGCTCTGCTCTGGAATTAAAGCATCCGCAGCCAGCAGTACACGAACCATCTCCTCCTCCTTCCCATGTAGAGTCACCCCTTCCTTGTTGACTTTCAATGTTCCATGCCTGAAATCCAGTTGGAAGCCTCGGGAATTCATGATTTTTATTCCGATGATGATTTCTTCTTCAATGTCAGCAACCAGCATTAGATGTTCGAAGCTGGTTCTTCCCAGAGTCACTACCGCTTTCACTTCACCATGTATTTTCGCTTTGTCTCCTGTTGCCGTTCGTAGTCGCCACTTAGTTGATTTGATCGTCGTCGTTGTTGTGACTATATCAGGCCTGATGATCGTCTTCGTCGCACCTGTATCCAGCAGCATGGTGCGTTGTTCTCCATTAATCAAGACGACGTCCACAAACACTCTGTTCTGTTTCGGTCCTGAAGAGGCAACTATGACAGTTTTCTCCGGGGCATACTGGTTGGAGGTCGACGATTGCCAGTTTTCCGACGTCGAAGAAGGTGCACCTCTCCTTCTCACATCGACTACGAATGTGGCCAAGCTCTCCACAGTTCCAGCATCGCAGCTCCCTACGCTTGGAGGCCTCCACTTTTTTGATGACTCTCCTCACATTTGCTTCAAAGGAGTCACCCTCCACCAGATCTTGTTCCTCCATCCGTCTCATGCGCGCTTGATAGACTCCTTCGACGCTTAAAATTCCAGAGATTTTGCCAGCGCCTCCACCAGTTTGTCGGGACGATGAAGTATCAGGGATTGCGAAAATATCCTGGTCCCGAAGTCCATCCAAAAAGGCCGGAACTGCAAGCCTCTCCATAACGTGCTGTGGCGTGGTAAGATGAGCCAATTGTGCAAGGCGATCAACATCCGCTTCAAATTCCTGAAGGCTCTCGTTGGTCTTCTGAGAACGATTTTTCAACTGGGAGTGGTAGTCGTGCTCCAAGTGAGTCTATACCGCAGTTCCAGGTGCTTGACTAGTATATCATAGTCCTCCTGCTCCTGTGTATTCAGCGTCTGCAGGATTTCTGTAGCCTCACGAAGTGCCAGGGTCAATACCAGGGCCTTTTCCGGTCCAGTCCATCCATTTGCCCTTGCTGCTTGCCTCGAACTAGCGTTAGTAGATATTCCAGGATAGCTTGTCATCATACTGTGGTGCTTTCATGTGGATTCTAATGGTATCAGCTTCTATCTTGGCACTTGCATCATGGCTTCCGATAGTAGCTTCTGGCTGGTTGATGAACGCTGCAACTTGCCTTCGCACTTCCTCGATTCCTTCTTCTGAAGTCTTCACTGTATTTTCAAATTGTTTACCGATATTCTCTTCCTAGAAAATTCTTCGAGCTCCACTTCCAATCTCTTTTCCATAGTTCAAGAGGATTCTTCGAACATTTTCTCTATCTTTCTTGAGTTCTTTTCTATTGCTCTAGAAGATTCTTGGAACTTCTCTTATATAGCTCTAGAAGATTCTTCCAGCTTCTCTTCCCACTTCCTGGAGTTCTCTTTCATGGCTCTAGAAGATCCTTCAAGCTTCTTCTCCATAGCTCTGGAAGATTCCTCGAACTTCTCTTCCAATTTATCTTCCAATCTCTCAACCACTGCATTGGGATCAGGGATCTCAAATTGGAACGTATCTGGATCGGTGCCCTCATCCATCAAAGCCTCACGAAGCCTTTGTTGTAGATCAGCCTTCTTCCCGCTTGCATCCAGGTCAAGCTCCCCCAACTCCCTCTCCAACTCGGCAACTCTCAATCCGGTTAAAAACACTAGTTTCGCAGCCATAACAGCGAATATTTATGTCCGTTTCTAATGGCACACAATAAATCCCCCTTTTGACACCAATGTAATGAATTTCGCTATAAAAACACTGTTCTGTTTTAATTTATTTATTTGAAGTCACTACAGCACAATCACAACACCACAAATATTTATGTTCACCATCACTGCCTATTCATGTTATACGATCTATATTTCGCGACCAATCAATAACTGAACTTCTTTCTTGAATTGAATTGAATACGGACCTATATCCCCTCGCCAGGATTGGAAGAATATTCTGGCAACACCTAGAACAGCGTAGAACGTTCGACGCCATCTAAGAATTTACCAGAAGCAAATCGATTCTACACAATGTGGTGACTGTGGTACGAATATACAGCGCATCCACCAACTTTGGTTCGCCGAAAACACATGTTTCGTCACAATACAATAATTATTATTAAATCCACTTTTTTCAGCAACAAAAATCAGAAATGTCTCCATACTTTTTTTTGCTACTGTAATGTATATCTTTTTCTGATAAGCCGGATATTTTGGAAAAATATCAGGCTTATCAGGAATGGGTATACAGTAGCAAACAAAAGTATGGACAAATAGATTCTCTATTGTCAGACGTTGATAAGCAATTTGAAGTATATTTTCCGATCTCTCTTGGGATATTATTTGCTTCGAAAGTGTGCTATCGTGAATATAAGAAAAAATAAATAAGTCCGAGGGGTTTCAAAAGTTAAAACTCACATAAGAAGTCGCCCCCGTTTAGAGTGATACAAAATAAACAAATGAATTAACTTTTCAGATCTGGAAAGATGACGAGTAAATTGAAAAGTTCAAAGTTGAAGCGATTTATTATGTATTCAATTTACGGATGGGGCATGCCGCTGCTACTGACGATTATTCCCTTGTCACTTTTCCATTCTGATATATTGCCTGAACCCATTAAAATCATCATGGGAGTGTACAGGTGTGCAATCGATAGGGGTAAGTTCTTGCTTATTGTTTTCAATTGAACTCCAATCCATGAAAATAGACTTACTATGTTATACGACTGTTTTCGGATTGCTGCAATGTTTCGCGTTCATTTTATTTGCTTCTCATTTCATTTTCTGCAATGGTATGGGACTCGCCTAGACTTTATATATTTATTTTGAAAATTGGTTACTCTAGACATCTTATATTTTCTCACGAGTTCAAGTAACTCGGTGCGATAAATATAAAAAGATTTGGCAAAGTATATTGAGCTTTTGAGGAAAATCCTCTGAAAAATATTTAGAGAACAGCTCCAGGATAATAGAATTTGACAAATATGTCTCGCTTGAGAATATTGCATTACATATTCAAATGCATCATGAAAGTAATAGCTTTTTTCGTGCTTTCTTGTGATGTTTGTTCTATTTTCAGAAACCGGAAATTATGCAGATCTTTTATTCAGAACAGTTCCAGTGTCTATTATCCAGATTATCAATTTATATTTTTTCATCAGAACGGTGAAGTTTTGTATCGATGTCAAGAGTGAGATACAGAAAATGAACGATAACATTGATCAAACTAGTAAGAAATTTTTGATACATAAAGAAAGGTAGAAAGAAGATTATTTCTTAATCTTTATCACTTATCATAATCTCCTCAACAGATTTGCTTTGATTACAAAGTTGACGGTGACCATGGGGCTTTCTTATGTATTTGAAGTTGTGTCGTCATTTTATGATTTTAGTGCGACCACACCAACTAAATACCTGGAGATAGTTTGGGATATTATCAACTGTTTGCAAGGTGAGTTTCAAGATGGATTTCCTAATGTGAAAAATTGTTTTGCAGGTGTTTTCATCTTTTTAATCTTCATATGCAAAAGGAAAATGATTGATAAAATCAAATCTCATGCAGGTGTACGGAATCTGAGAAAAATATCTTTTTCTTCAGCAGTCACATTGACCACAGGCTTTTCATTTGACAAGGACAAAAGAAACAGAACTGAATAATTCACATGTATAAAAATATTAAGTTGTGATTTCAAATCTTGCATGTGATATAAATTGTTCTAGATGCAAGTGCCAAATAATAGTAACCAGTTGCAGTTTTAAATAATTTATCAAAAGAATAGAATAATATTTAGCTTTCTATAATAATTAGCTATTGGATGCCTAATATGGCGTATCTTCAATAATTAATGATAATAATAATTAGTATTTTTATATGTATACAAATTGAGTAAAAACTATCTTTGTGCTAAGATGTCTTAGTGGTAATTGCATTGTTAAGTGAAATCTTCCAACTCACTAGTCGGAGATTCACGTTGGATTGGGTGTTACAATGTGATATGAAACTGTTTGAATGGGGTACCAGCAATCGAGGTAAAACTAGTTATTCATACAGGGCTCGCCATATATTAAGTGGCCCATTAGAATACCTCGAAAAATAAAGCGAATGGGATTCTGACCATTTGTAGGAATAGATTTTTGGAAATACTCTTTCCAAATGGAATAATAGTGACGTTGCGCGAGTTCCGGTTATACCGAAAGAAGGTGTCAATTCGCTTGTTTCAAATTGAACACCCTATATACGGTGTGTCCACTCTGAAGTCGCCCAGCCTGTATTAGGTATCGATGATTTTTTGTTTAAAACACACATTCTGGGATTGTATTAACATCTTATTAATAAGAACGTACAGGAAGACTCAATGAGCAGTATAAATATTAAATTAACAAATTTCAAAAAAAAAACCAAAATAGTAACATTTTTTTTTGAAAATGTGAACAGGGAGGCTTTTGGTCATTCTGATTAAGATTCGGTTGTCAGTTTTTTTCTAAAAAATCCTCTAATACGATTTTCTGAAATTTGACCCACTTTGAACTCCTATAATCACCCAAAAGTATGTCCCTGGAACTGATTTGGTATAATGTTCAAAAAGTGTTGGACGAGACCTAACAAACAAACAAAAATTGACAATCGGTGAATAAACAAAAATGTTACAGGGGTGGGACACTTCAGAGTGGACACCCTGTATTATTACATTTTGGGATTCTACGTAAAATTCTAGGCAGATTTGATGTATGATGTCCTATACCTAAGTATAAGCGTTTTTGAAATATTTGAGTTTTTATGTCAGAAATGACGTTTGTAGGTTCCTATTTAAATAATAATTTTTCGTGTGAGAAAGCCTTCATTCCAGAAAATCGTCCATATCCCTAAGAGACTTACTTAAAATCTTAAAAGTAGAAAGAACACGAAGTCAAAGTCTCTAAATGTATGTATTGAAGGCTACACGTGTTTCGCCCAATTTAAGGGGATCATCAGGCCTATAACAACAAAGTAAGAATTATACAAATATTAATCATTTGGTATGTACTTTCCTTGTATTTTATTAATATTTGTAAAATTCTTACTTTGTTGTTATAGGCCT
This sequence comes from Orchestes rusci, assembly GCA_958502075.1. Lineage (NCBI taxonomy): Eukaryota > Metazoa > Arthropoda > Insecta > Coleoptera > Curculionidae > Orchestes > Orchestes rusci. The sequence goes on along the minus strand of OY293310.1, from coordinate 14,097,161 downwards.
GATGATGCCCTTAAATTGGGCGAAACACGTGTGGCCTCCAATACACACATTTTGAGACTTTGACTTCGTTTTCTTTCTACTTTCAAGAAAGCCTTCATTGTTTGATTTGTATTGGTTTTCTTGTTGGAAGGGACCTACTTCAAAAGATTTTTCACAATATTTTGATTACCATTACCCCAAAAACAAGATTAAAATCAAGATCAAAAAAACTGCCAAAAATCCATTTTTTCCAATGAAGACCACCAATTTGTATCATTTTATCTTATTGAGTATTGAATATATAAATGAGTTTGTATAAGATTGTCCATTCCAAAAATTCTTATTTTTATTTTTTGGAATTTTGGAATGGACAATATTTAATAAACTCCCCTTCATTTTCAATGCCCAATAAGATAAAATTATAAAAATTTGGGGTTTCCATTTGAAAACAATAGATTTTTCGTGGTTTTCTTGATTTTATTTTTGATCTTATTTTGGAGCCACCCTGTAATAATATTTATCAAAATATTGCAAAAAATCTTCAAAAGCTGGTCCCTTTTAACTAGGATTCCGATACAAATTAGACAATAACACCTTTCCTATACAAAAAATTTACATTTAAATAGGAACCTACAAACGTCATTTTTGACATGAAAACTCGAATATTTCAAAATTCCGTAAGAATTTAACGTAGAATCCAAAAATGTAATAATATATAGGTTGTTCCATTTGGAACAAGCAAGTTTACCCATTCGCTTTATTTCTCGAAATATTCTAATAGGCCACTACTTACTATGGCGAACCCTGTATCTAATAAAAAAGTGAAAAAAAAATTATATAGGTACTTGATTGTTTTCGATTTTTAAGATTTTGTCCAATCTCAATAAGAATTGTTTATTTAAAACACTTAAACAAAGCTTGAATTCTGATGGAGTGTCAAGAAATTCACATGGAACCAAACCTCGGTCGAACATTTGAGTTTATAAAAACTTGGGATAAAGTCGGGTATATTGTACCGGTTTTTAAATGGTACCACCCCAATATTCATTTGATTCCGACCTTCCAGTGCCATTTGGTTAGTTCGTTTGACACCTCTTGCCACCAAGACAAGGACTGATCAAAGGCGGTGAGCGTCGGTTTCCCGTAACATTTTTAATCTGTGTTTATCAATTGAACGTGGTTACGCAGTGAATATTAGACATCCTAAGATAGGGTCTTTTGTGAAAATGATCGCTTTTTGATAGTTGTAACCACATGGTTTGTTAAGTTGTACTTATACCGGATATACTTTACTCAACTCATGTTTTCTTTTGCGATCATGTCTCACAAGGTTATGAAATAATGCCCATGGTCAGAGCAGGATTATAAAAACAGCGATACGAGAGTATAAAACTGGAAAATTTGGAATAACTTGGGTGCATATGTATATACAGTGAGAATTTTTGCACTAGTTCCATAGGAAAACCGAACAATGAAATAAAGTTGAGTCATTGGAAATGTTCCATAGCGATGACTGATGTATTGACAAGTCAAGAAAAAAACTAAGACATGAAATAAAAGTTATGCGGAAAGTAGTCTATTTGGGTACTCCACACTAAAAAATGCTGAAACTTTTCGCAAAGAGGCACCACTACTGCAATACCATCTGTAAATTTGAATTTTTTCTTCTTTGGTAATCGCACAATCATTGCGTATACGTTTCAAATTTTTGAAGGCTCAAAAATTGCCCCCCAGTTCTTTTGGCTGCTGATTCAATACATTTCACTTCAATTTCCTTTTGACCATCATGACCATGTTATAGCTACCTACATGTTGAGAAATGAATTATCTGTGCAGGCGACAATAAGTCCATGCATTTTGCCGACTTTCCTCGTCACCCCAACAATTTCAATGAATACTAGGGGAGAAGGAAGTGGAGTCCTCAATTCCACTTCCTAGTCCACTTCCTTCTTTCCTAGTAAACTATGCATCTTAATCCTCGATCTTCGATTGATAAATTGTCCAATCTCAATAAGAATTATTTATCTGAAACACTTGAACAAAGCTTGAATTCTGATGGAGTGTCAAGAAATTCACATGGAACCAAACCTCGGTCGAACATTTGAGTTTATAAAAACTTGGGATAAAGTCGGGTATATTGTACTGGTTTTTAAATGGTACCACCCCAATATTCATTTGATTTCGACCTTCCAGTGCCATTTGGTTAGTTCGTTTGACACCTCTTGCCACCAAGACAAGGACTGATCAAAGGCGGTGAGTGTCGGTTTCTCGTAACATTGTAAATCTGTGTTTATCAATTGAACGTGGTTACGCAGTGAATATTAGGCATCCATGGTTTGTTAAGTTGTACTTATACCGGATATACTTTACTCAACTCATGTTTTCTTTTGCGATCATGTCTCACAAGGTTATGAAATAATGCCCATGGTCAGAGCAGGATTATAAAAACAGCGATACGAGAGTATTAAACTGGAAAATTTGGAATAACTTGGGTGCATATGTATATACAGTGGGAATTTTTGCACTAGTTCCATAGGAAAACCGAACAATAAAATAAAGTTGAGTCATTGGAAATGTTTCATAGCGATGACTAATGTATTGACAAAACAAGAAAAAAACTAAGAAATGAAATAAAAGTTATGCGGAAAGTAGTCTATTTGGGTACTCCACACTAAAAAATGCTGAAACTTCTCGCAAAGAGGCACCACTACTGCAATACCATCTGTAAATTTGAATTTTTTCTTCTTTGGAATACATTTCAACTTAAAATATCTATTTTGCGTTGACTTTGACATTTTTATGAAAAATCCATAGCAACACAAAACATTTATTTCTACGTATGGAACATTTTAAATGACTCAATATTTTCTCATTACAATATTTTTTCTATATGGAACAAGAGCCAAGATTCTCACTGATATTCCGAATTTTTATATTTTTTCATGAAAATGATATTTTGTTTTACAATATTATCATAAGCTTGTTTAAATTAGATCGTTAAGATGCTTTAGTCGGAATATTTTGTTTGCTGAATTGTTTCGATGATACTAGAAATTTAATGCCGTTTGGTATAGTACAATTTGCCGAACGGCGTGGTACAATTTACCGAAACGGTTGACTAAATTATTGTTGTACCGTTTGCAATATTTTTTTCAAAAGCTTATTATTCTAAACTTCTTGCATCTATCTCAGTTTTCCATTGCGCATTTTGATAGAAACAAATGCATCTTAGATCTTAGTTCAATGTCTTATTCAATTTGGACCAATCACTAACGAGGTATTGAGTGAAATATGATGAGTGGAACAATATAACCCTATTTGATGGGCTTTTTCATATATTAAAACCATAACCATATATCATACCATAAAATATCAGAAGCATCACATAATAATCATATTTACATTGTTTTTTTCATAAGGCTCTGTATGAGTATAATTTAGTCAAATATACCAAAAGGAGATAAGAGTTTTTAACATGGCAAGTCCTTGAAAGGACAAAAGCATCAAGGTCCTCACTGCCGATAAAAGAAAGTCGATGTTCATAATCAGCGTGGGAATATATGACAAAAAAATTGAAGGGGTGCTTTCAAAAGAGTACTATAGAATGCTTCCCAAATATTCAACCCCAACTATCGAGGGCAAAGTTCATGGGACCTTAAAAAGTACTCTAGATATCTCATGGATACTACATGTTCTCATCCACGGCCACATGTACTATCAAACGTAACAAAAAAAGGGAACACCGTCAAATCACCTAAGAGCTGGCAATCGTACAATTATTGCGTATACGTTTTAAATTTCCGAAGGCACAAAAATTGCCCCCCAGTTCTTTTGGCTGCTGATTCAATACATTTCACTTCGATTTCCTTTTGACCATTATGACCATGTTATAGCTACCTACATGTTGAGAAATAAATTATCTGTGCATTTGACAATAAGTCCATGCATTTGTGGAAATTATCAGTGAAATGGACAATGGATTACTCAAAAGAATGATCTTTGATTAAGTCCATCCAGTAGTGCCCACTTCTTTATGAGTTCGAAGGACTTCAAAGACAATAATAAAAAGTGCAATGCTTGAGAAAGCATTTCAACTCTTTTCGAAATTACCGGTAAGCACATGGACATTCAGAATACACACAATAATTCCATAATATACTTTAACACAAGAGCAAAACAAAAGTAATCGAGGTTATGCTGATTCCGGCTGATTGATATTTTGATACTCGAAAAACGCAATACGGGAGCGCGAACCTTACGCCTTACGTATACTTTAAATCGACACCTGAAAATTAACGCCGCTATTCTTGTTGCGGCTTACGTTACGGCATACGCCTTACGTCTCACCGAATCTATAAATCCTGCTTTAGAAACAACAGGATCAGAACGCTGGGATTGATTACTGCGTGTGTGGTTTCATAGAATTTAAGAAAATGAGCCCTTGAGTGTCAATTCACAGTTAATTGCGAAAGGATGAGATACATTGGGTAATGTCTCGATGGTCAAGGATGTTGACGAAATCAATAATAAAGTAGCTGTTTGGACCTGAAAAAATGTATGAAATACTTACGGAATAACCAATTAACAAACCCGTAATAATTATTTTTGTTTTAATCTTCTATGTAATGATACAAGGTTTTTAAGGTACAGACAGTGCGGCTCAAAAAGGCTCCTCCACCTTCTAACTTTTGAGCTGTTTAATATACTGGAACAAAATCTGGACACACCATATATGAAGACGTTCTGCATTTTTTTGACTTAGCTGTCACACTGTGCGCACTCGTATATAGCAAATGCCAAACAACTTTTCATCGACGTCATAATTGCTACCAAGCAGGTTGTTATGAAGTTTGCTGGTGGCCAAATTTGTTCACCAGCAAATCACATAATAACTCGCTTGGTGGCAATTATAACGTGAAGCGAAAATTGTTTGGCATTTGCTGTAGCAGCTGTAGAACAACAAATATTTCTCACCAAGTCGATATGGTGGCAAAATTAAATTGATAATCTGACGTATAATGACGTTGGCATCCACAGATTACGTGTCACCGTTTGAATTTGAATATGTGTTTTTAGAAATCAATTAAAAATTGTATTGTGATTGTGATGAGAAGAATGCACTCAACTGTTCTACTATTCAACGAAGCGTCGACTGCCATAGATGTGTTTACTTTTTCTCGAACTTTTTCTGGTAGGTATGTTCAATCAGAATATTTTTGAATAGGTAATAAGTCCATGTATTAGACTGTCCTATATCGGGTGTTACTCAATGATAGGCCGTTATTCTAAAGACGCATTCCTTAACCAAATCAAAAAGAAAAGGTCCTATAAACATGTATCTCAAATAGTCCAGTCTTCGAGAAACTGGGTGCTGAAGGTTCAGAAAAAATTGGACTTATTTCACCAAGATTCTTTTGCCGCTTTTCTTGAATTTTTCATTGTGATAATAGCTTAGAAATTTGTACTACACTTCAAAGTCTCACAGGATTCCACTCGAGAGGTATTTATTTTATCATTAATTTATTTTTCCACAGAGACTGCCAGGAAATAATGAAATTTCCGATTTTAAGTTTTTTTAGAAAACTTATCACAAGAGTTGGTGGCACATATTGAAACCAAAGTACCTTTAGTCTGTTCATGGCTTTTCTGCGGTTACGTCATACTTTTCCGTCTCTCTCTTACACATTGAAAAAAAAATCACGTACGGCTGGACAAGGGTCTTTCGGATCAATTTGACAAATGTCACATGTGGAGCGATCGATCTACGACATACTGCCAAACGTCAAATACTGTGACGTGACCGCAGAAAAGCATTGAACAAGCTGTACTCAATTATAAGAAAAAGACAGATCGGATAAAAACTTGAAAAGTGGTGACCAATGATCCATTTTCTCTTACTCTGTGTATTCGTTTTCCATTGCAATTAGCTAGATTGATATTTTTCGAGAAAAATTTGCGAATTTGAAAAAGAATGGATGGATGGTTTTTTGAACTTTCATAAGTCGAGTTATCAATTGATTTGTTATTGTATGAAAGTTATCTGCAGGTTTTGAAATTCTAATTTTTCTCTGATGCTAACTTGAACTCTACGTTTCTGTAACGAAGTTACAAAATTTCCGGATTTTTCCTACCGTGATCTCCAAAGTTTTCTAATCAATTTCCCGTCTCTGTTCATTTAATTAATATTTTCGTGTAACTCAGTCATTTATCTATCAATGGATCCCGTATTTTTTCTAAAATAATGTTGACCGTGAGCTAATTATTAATCTTTTAATCAAATTCTGACCAAGATACTCCTTCTTAGTTTTCCCGCGTCAAAACAATTAATTATTTAACCACAAACCAAACGACCGCGAGCCATTTCGCGCAAGTTTCAAGCAAGCAGTCCCCACTTTTGGAGCTGAATTCGGAACGCCGAAAATTTAGTCAGTACTGGTACGAGAGGTATCGAGAGCAGCAGAACCACGTGGGAGCCCGCTTCAAGTACCCGACCCGGCCCGTTGCGAAGTACGACGAAATTTATGATTCTTGTTATTTTTGAATTTCTTCTGTTCCTATTACCATGAGGTGAGACTTTCTGTGATGTGAGTTCAGGGGAATGTTTTGTCGAGTGGGATTTCAGGGGAATTTTCTGGGAATAGACTGTAGCTTCATTCGTCCTGTTGGCTTGTGAAGCGGGTCTGTTTCCGAAGAAAATTCGTATTCTTATTAAATAAATAATGGGATTTCAGGGGAGTGAATTTTGCCGGGTGGGATTTCAGGGGAGTTTTATTGGGAAGGGGCCTTAGCTTCATTCGACCTGTTGGCTTGTGAAGCGGGTCTGTTTCCGAAGAAAATTCGTATTCTTATTAAATAAATAATGGGATTTCAGGGGAGTGAATTTTGCCGGGTGTGATTTCAGGGGAGTTTTATTGGGAAGGGGCCTTAGCTTCATTCGACCTGTTGGCTTGTGAGCGGTTCTTATTTGTGAGAAGAACTCATAGTTTTTTTATTTTTGTGTTTCTTTTGAATTACTAAAATAATTGCGTTCAGGGGAGGTAATTTTGCCAAAGGGAATATCACAGTCAATCTACGGAGAGACTCCTGGAGTTGTCGCGCGAACGTGTTCAGCATTTTGCTCTTCGTGTTCGGACCCGTTTTCATTCGTGAAAATAACCCGTTCGCGTCAATTTTCCCGCTCTTTTGTATTTTTTTTTCTCTCTACGTCGTCGGAAAAAAAACCGTATTCTTCAAAACAGCATTTCTGCTTATTATTTTGTCAAAAACCCGTTTTTTGTCGCGAAACGACTTTCCACACGTAGAGACCCGTTTAGTTTATTTTGGTATTTTCCTTTGGACCAGAAGGAAAGTTTTTTCTATTTTTTTCGTCGCGTTCAAAAGTACTGCGTTTTCTGACTTTTTCAAGACGTGCGTTTTTCATAACCGCGGATCCCATCAGTTTTTTTCCTAGAGAAAGGTGCGAATGGAACGTCGGTAGGCCCTTGCACATCCAAAATTGTATTAACTAGATAATTATCCGAGAATTACTAGTTATCCGAAGTAATTGTCCGGGAGTGGAAGAAATCACCGGAAATTCCGTTTTCAGTTTTTTGATCCTTGGTAAATTGTCCAGGATGTAAAGATTCATCGCTGGAAATTACTACACTCTGCCTACCTCTTGAAAATCGCACCCGTAACGCTCGAAGAGAGAAAATTTTGGACCGTCGGGAGATATTTTTCGTTTTTTCCAATTCCCTACGAAACCGGCTAGACGTCGGAGGGCCGTTTTCTTAGAATTTACAGATTTTAAGCTAAACGACGGGAAAAATGCCGCTTCGTCGCGAGAAATAAAAAACGCGGCAACATTCCGTACGCCTGAACTTTTTAGTTCAACCGAAAAAAACCGTCAGCATGTTGTTTTTACAGTAATATTTGCTTGACGTTTACAATTCTGGTCCATAGCAACCCGCATTTCTGGTACCAATTTGGAACCATAAAATAACTGACAAAATCCGTCTCAATTTTGGCGTATCGACGCATTGTGTCGTCACAGCTCTTCCACTTCATACCTAAGACCCAACCTCCTGCCTTGGAGAAGCCAAGCGGAGGTATAGGGCTAGGGTTTGGGGAAGGTGCATCAGCTTTCGTCAAGTAGAGACGTACCCGAAGTGAAGTGAGGCAAACCACCCGCCGGTACCTTTGACCGAAAAGTTGTCCCACTTCATACCTAAGACCCAACCTCCTGCCTTGGAGAAGCCAAGCGGAGGTATAGGGCTAGGGCTTGGGGGAGATGCATCAGCTTTCGTCAAGTAGAGACGTACCCAAAGTGAAGTGAGCCAAACCACCCGCCGGTACCTTTAACCATAAAGTTGTCCCCCCTGTCAAAGTTGACGTGTTTCGAAACGTGAAGTGAAATTGAATTCCAAGATCCGAACTAAGAATTTTACTTGATTTTCGATCGTGATACTTTGTCGGCCCTGTACTTGCGTTTGATTTTTGTTAAGTTTTCGAGAAGCTAGAGTGGCAAACGGAAGCATCAACGAGATCACCGAAGCTTTCAGAATACCCCTGTGCTTTGGAAACACCAGCTTCACTGAGGTACTATGCCATTTCCCGTTCATATCGTCTGATGTTGTCCTTGGCATGGACATTTAATCCCGTCATCAGTTCCGATTGGATTTGCGCAGAAACAACGTGTATCTAGACAATAAACTGCTATCAGGAACCCCGCTCTGCCGCACCTTGAGACGCCTATCGGAAATCACCGCCACACAGGACCTTTCCCAAACCAAGGAACATCGGTTAAAAAATTCTGGAGAAAGAACTGGCTCCTTTTGAGTTGATCACTGGTACCACACAGCTAGTGGAACACACAATCCATCTGATCAACCCCGAACCCATCAAACAGAGGTATCATTCACAGAACCCGAAAATGCAGGAGGTAATCCACGCGGAGGTCAACCAAATGCTGGAAGATGGCATTATCGAACCCTCCAATAGCCCTTGGAGCTCCCCTGTCGTGATCGTAAGGAAAAAAGATGGGAAATTCCGATTCTGCAATGATTTTCAGAAAGTCAATGCTGTCTCCCGCAAAGAAGCCTACCCGCTCCCGTTTATCAACGCTATATTGGACAAACTACGACGGGCTAAGTATATATCCACCATCGACCCAAAAGCTGGATATTGGCAAATACCGATGGCCGAAGCCAGTAAGCCCATCACCGCCTTTACCGTTCCAGGAATGGGACTATTTCAATTCCGGGTGATGCCGTTTGGTCTTCACACTGCTCCCGCCGCCTTCCAACGTTTGATGGATCGCATTATTGGCCCAGAATTGGACCCATTCGCTTTCGCTTACTTGGATGATATCATCATCCTGGGCGAAACATTCGAGGAACATCTGTCCAATCTGCGCCAATTATCCATCATCTTCGAGCAGCTAACCTGAAGATCAACCCCGAGAAATGTAAGTTTGCAAAAAAATCTTCACGTTATCTAGGGCATCTCATCACCCCAGAAGGCATCCGGACCGATCCGGAAAAAGTGTCAGCCATTCGAGACCTAGTACCTCCTACCAGCGTGAAGGGTCTTCGACGATTCTTGGGCATAGCGTCATGGTACCGTCGCTTTGTACCCAATTTCTTTCAAACAGCCGGCCCTCTGAACCAGCTGCTAAAAAAAGGAATTTGATGGCATTGGAACGAAGCCCAGCAGACCGCCTTCGACAACCTCAAAGACGCTCTCACCGAATCTCCCGTTTTGGCCTGCCCCGATTTCTCCCGACCATTCATTATCCAGATAGACGCCTACGATTGCGGCCTAGGGGCCGCCCTCATCCAACATTCCTCAGACGGAGATCACGTGGTGGCCTATGCCAGCCGGACGCTGAGTCCAGACAAGACCAGATACTCCGTCACGGAAAAGGAATGTCTGGTCATTGTGTGGGGTGTGGAGAAAATGAGACCTTATCTGGAGGGGTACCACTTCACCGTTCAAACAGACCACATGAGCCTCAGGTGGCTTCACTCCCTCAAGTCTCCCAGTGGCAGACTTGCACGTTGGAGCGTGTATCTTCAGCAATTCGATTTCGAAATCAAATACCGGAAGGGTATTCTCAACCAAATTGCTGATGTCCTGTCCTGAGAACCCGTTGGTCAATTTCCGGAGGAGAAGGAGACGGAACACCTCGCCAGCATCGAGGAGTTTGCCCCGTGTCCATGGTACTCGTCCAAAAAGACCGCAGTAGAGAGTGATCCCGTCTCGTACCCCGACTTCTGCATTAAAGATGGAAGACTCTACCGACATTTTTGGGACATTTCTGATATGGCTGATCCCTGGAAACTGTGCGTGCCCAAATCTGCCAGACTTGCCTTTCTCCAGGAGAATCACGACCGTGCAACAGTAGGACATCAGGAAATCGCCAAGACGACCTCACGTATCGCGCGGCGATATTTTTGGCCTGGAATGTTAGGCGACATAGCCAAATACGTGAGAAGCTGTTCCTCGTGTCAACGATATAAACCATCCCAACAGAAGACACCCGGGCATATTAGGCCGTCCCGCAACCAAAGTCCCTGGGAAACGGTTACTTCGGATCTGATTGGTCCCCTGCCACGTTCCACGAAGGTCAACAACTGGTTGCTGGTATTCCAGGATCGATTCACCAAGTGGGTCCGGTGCCGTCCATTGCGGAAAGCCATTTCGAAAACCGTCACCCAGGCCCTCTATGAGGAAACTATTACCCGTTTTGGCTGTCCAAAAACCGTCCGAAAGTGGGATAACTGTCTGGCCGACATCATATTTGCGATCAACACGTCACATCATGAGTCCATTGGATACTCACCGGCATTCCTGAATTTTGGACAAGAGTTGGAACCACCGAATCCGCTGCACCGAAGCCATAACGAAGAAATGGCCATTGAAGAAAGCTCGGCCGAGAACCGAACGACCCACAGTAGCCGCCTTCGACGACTTCAGGAAGTTTATGAATCGGTTCGTATAAATCCGGGACGAGCTTCCACAACTCAGAGCCATCATTACAACTTGCGACGCCGTGACTGGAGGTGCCACGTAGGGGACAAAGTCATGCGCGAAATTGGCTCCAAAATATTCAGGTCCGTATGTAATTACTAAAGTTATTTCTCCCGTAGTTTATAATTTCAAGGGCAACGACAACAAGATGTTACGCCGGATCCACATCAAGGACCCCAAGCCTGCTCATGAGATCGATCAGCAACAGCCAGCAGAGTAACCGCCACAAACTTCAAAGGATCCCGGACGGCCTGGCATCCTAATCCCGAACGAGTCAATCCACTCGACAGAAGCAGCACTAGTTTTATATTAATCATTTTTTTTTCAGTCATAACTGTTTTTTTTTTATTTCATATAAGTTTTTCAGGTTAAGCATAGCTTAGGAAAAATGATCGTAAACTCAGATTTTTTTTTTTGTAAGTGGAGAGAGTGTGTAACGAAGTTACAAAATTTCCGGATTTTTCCTACCGTGATCTCCAAAGTTTTCTAATCAATTTCCCGTCTCTGTTCATTCAATTCATATTTTCGTGTAACTCAGTCATTTATCTATCAATGGATCCCGTATTTTTTCTAAAATAATGTTGACCGTGAGCTAATTATTAATCTAATAATTAAATTCTGACCGAGATACTCCTTCTTAGTTTTCCCGCGTCAAAACAATTAATTATTTAACCACAAACCAAACGACCGCGAGCCATTTCGCGCAAGTTTCAAGCAAGCAGTCCCCACTTTTGGAGCTAAATTCGGAACGCCGAAAATGTTGTCAGTACTGGTACGAAAGGTATCCAGAGCAGCAGAACCACGTTGGAGCCCGCTTCAAGTACCCGACCCGGCCCGTTGCGAAGTACGACGAAATTTATGATTCTTGTTATTTTTGAATTTCTCCTGTTCCTATTACCATGAGGTGAAACTTTCTGTGATGTGAGTTCAGAGGAATGTTTTGTCGTGTGGGATTTCAGGGGAATTTTCTGGGAATAGGCTGTAGCTTTATTCGTCCTGTTGGCTTGTGAAGCGGGTCTGTTTCCGAAAAAAATCCGTATTCTTATTTGCTTAAATAATGGGATTTCAGGATAGTGAATTTTGCCGGGTGGGATTTCAGGGAGTTTTATCATTTGACCTGTTGGCTTGTGAAGCGGTTCTTATTTCTGAGAAGAACTCATGGTTTTTTTATTTTTGTGTTTCTTTTAAATTACTAAAATAATTGCGTTCAAGGGAGGTAATTTTGCCAAAGGGAATATCACAGTCAATTTACGGAGAGACTCCTGGAGTTGTCGCGCGAACGTGTTCAGCATTTTGCTCTTCGTGTTGGGACCCGTTTTTATTCTCGTGAAAATAACCCGTTCGCGTCAATTTTCCCTCTCTTTTGTTATATTTTTTTTTCTCTACGTCGTCGGAAAAAAATCCGTATTCTTCAAAGCCGCTTTTCTGCTTATTATTCCGCCGTGAAAACCCGACCCGTCGCTGTTAAATTATCTGCGTTACACACTTCTTCTCACGTTTTATTTTGCCGGTTTTAGTCTGCAAAATTCCTGTTTCATTTGACTGTAGTTTTGATTCTCCACCGGGAGAAAAAAATTTGCGAAAGTTTTGGAAATAACGAACGCCTGGACTTTCTTCACTGTCTAAAAGCTACCCGATAGGCACTGTGGGCCCTCTACCACATAAATCCAGGGGGTGGCGCTCGAGCCTTTATTTAACATCAACGAATTTCCTCATCCCCGTCGGAATTCAAACCCGGAAAATCTCGGGGCACGTCACATTTCTCACCATGATGCTGTGGGGGGGGGGGCGCAGTTTGCTGCTCCAATTGTCAATATGGTAAAGTCTTCTATTTCCCCTTGAACATTATTCTATGATAGATATGCTCTGTAGTTTTGTTGCGCATCCATGATTTACCAGATTTTCTACTCAAAAAAATCTGGTAAATTATTCTATGATAGTTGTGATAGCTGAAATTGTCAAAATGACAGCTGGGAGTCATCTTTAATGAAAACATTAGACAAGGGGGGTCGAATGATACCATATCTTGAAGACCATCTTATAGCTGCTGAGTTTCAAACCTCAAACCAAAAAAATGGGGTGAGAAAAATTCGTCCAAAAGATTGAGTGATAGCTTATTTTGAAGATTTAGTTTATTCACAGACTTTAACGTGTTCTTTTTTTCAAGATGTTCATCAAACTCCGTTACTCTCATTATTTGGCAACTGGGTGCGCGTGGTACTTACTTCCTGTTCCTTTGCAAGAATCGGACCGATTCTGCAAAATTGGTTGAAAACCCGTCCATCTTGACTCCATCTATGTGTCTAGCTGCAGGAAATGTTACTTAAATCTATTGTCTCGTGCTTGAGGATCCAAGTAATTCTCTCATCTCAATTCTTCATATCTTTGTTGTTTCTATTTTGGTTTGCTGAAGAAGTGAATACCCCTTTGGAGGATTTTTACAGCTGAAAATCACAGGTGAGCATAATAGTTTCTCTCCTCATTTTTTTAGAATTTGCAAGTGTTCCTTTATTGTCTCTAAATTGAGCCAATTATTCTCAATAGTTGAAAGGACCAAAACGTCAACACCAAGCCCGAACGCAGTTGAACCTTGCGACAATTTTTCAACCCGAGTAGATACCCATAGAGTAGCACGCTTCAAAACTCACCTCTGCAATATTTTATATTTCATAACATAATCGATTTGATCATCCACATTAAAAAATGATTATTGAGTTATCTATTTCTGCATTTCACTTTTATCACTGTTTCAAATTTATGACGCAAAGTCTAACGTATTGTTTACTGCTTCATTTCGGGTTTTTACCGGAGTTTTTATCTGGGCCAATCGGTATAACACATGATACCAAAACACAAATGATATGATCAATTGCTGGACGAAATAAGAACCAAGCCGCGCATGTCGTCACCGCGAGCCAAAAGTGAGGTTGGATTTAAAAGGATTAAAAACATCAATAACGTTACCTAGTTACCATTTGCTGGTCAAAATTTGAACTAGATCACGCATGACCTCCCCTCGTGAAAATGATTGTATAGGTTTAAGGTAGGTCACGTGATGACTTCTGAAGGGGATGTGCGAAAGTTTATCTTGTTTGTTTTAGTCTCATTGTAACCGAGTTACCTAGGTAACCTATGAATTTTGAGGTTCGAACACGCAATGACGTCAGCGAAACCTGCGCGTGAGCATATCTTGTTTGTTATAGTATCATGGGTATAACCTGACTATTACAACAAGTTCAGATTTCAACCTCCTTTTTGATTAGGTTTGCTTTACTGATTTTGCAGACCTACAATATTAGTTATCAAATCTTCATTTGCAAAAAAAACATTTGAACTCTATTTTTGCTGATTTGACTTGGACAAAATGACCTCTGTGTTTGGTAACACTTTCTTTTCATCTATGAGTAACAAGCTCCCAACCACCCTAACAAAGGAGTTTCCAGTTAAGTGGCAAAACTGGTGACGCTGACCCACACCAACTTTTGAGCTAGGCAAAGGTTAATTTTCCACAAAACTATACGGCTCGTCAACTCATTGATCAATTTTATACAATCAAACAAATAATTTCAACTAGTCAAAAAAATCTGTGGCAGTCTGTCCTGACAGATAGACAGACATTCAGTGTTTTGTGATATGGTGTTGTGTCTACTTTTTGAGATGATGTCAGTCCCTTATGATACTGGGCACCCGCTCAAGCTTCTGTTTTTATCTTGATGTGTAGTGGTGGTAGACCCAGTATATTTTAAATGACTGCGGTTGATGTGACTATCATTGCACAAGTTATTCCCAGGCAAGCCAGTCATTGATTGCACCAAGTGTCTGTTTTGCAGTCCTGATTAGTTTCACATGGGTGATGATTATGGGTCTGAATAACACTTGGTTCACCATACCTGGTGATGACAGTCCCAAAGACTCACCAAATGTTCTTTTGCAGGTCACTAAGGTCTTTATAGCCCGGTGATGTTTTATATGTGGTTCCAATATGTGAGTAACTGGTCTAGTGTAACCCCAAGAAATTTGATTTTATCCATCAGGAGCAGGGTTTCCCAGTAGAAATTGATATTTCTCCCGTGCTCCAATTTTATTTTACGAGTTAAAACAACTAGAGTAGTTTTTGCAGGATTTACCTTGAGTCACTTTCTGTTACACTTGTTATCGACAATATTTATCACCCGTTGCAATTTGCTGAATACCTGTGCAGAGTGCAGAGCACATGTCAAGGAGTACGATATCATCTGCAATTATGACAAAAGGTTGATATACTACAAATAATATGTTCTGACACAAACATATATCACAATATCACTATTCTACTCGCCTTTTCTCATTCACAAACACCGCACAACGCTGATATTGATTTAATGTGAACGCGGCTTGATGTTTTGTACGTACCAATAGAACATACCTCAACTTACTGTCATTGTCATTGATCAAAAGGTAATGACGAATGCTGACAAATGATGACATTTAACCAGAAAATTTGAATATAAATTTCAATTTCTAAAATCAGCTATGAGTTGACGAATATAACCATGCCCTTGGTCTATTCCCGGATCAAACTGATAACTCTGCAAATTTTCATTCAACTTCTTTTGGTGGCTCTTGAGATATGAGAACACAAACAGGAAGATTTTTATTTTTATACAGTGTAATTCATTATTGTCCTTTTAGGAAGAGACAGCGACTCCAAACTTTCAGGATGTGATAAGCATGCGAAGACCTTCAATATAAGGTATCACTCGACCCCCCTTTCCATTGGATTTTTCCGTTTAAAGTAGCTCACAGCTGAGACTTTGACAAAAAAATCAGAATGAAACTGTTGAGAAGTTAGAAGGGGGGGGGGGGGAATGAAAAATTATTACACTGTATAGTGGTGAAATGATTGAGATCCAAAAACATACCAACAATATCAATGAAAAACCAGATTTGGAAAGCTTGAATGTTTCTTATTTTAACTTAATCAAACTAAAACAACATCCGGTATAAGCGATCGATAATGTTCATGAACTTATCAACCAGCATAGTTTTTTCTGTTCTTGATATCGTCAATTTCTACAATGTTCCAACATTGTTAATTATCACTTAGTCGTTTCCATCGATCTGCTCTTCCGCTGAGCACATGTTAATCTGTGTTCTGGTTATGTATGTATGTATCCATCATGTTCCTGAAACATACCCAGCTAACACGATTGGTCGGCAAGGTACATCTTCAATGTTGGCATTGTTGGCATCATGATGGCAAATTATTGCTTGTGCATAATTTGCGAAATGTCAACAACTGCAATGTTTGCCAAATGAAAAAAAGGTATTGGCACATTACCTATAAAAAGGCAAATGTCAAATTTCAAAGATGCCTGTAAATTCAAGCTATATTTTCTTTATGCAATAGCCAATGCCTTTCAATAGCCTTGCATACAGCAATGTTTAATCACATATTAGCTGGTGATCTACATGTAAAGCTTTTCCATCAATCAATGAGTAAATATGAAACGATACACTCAATCTATGAAATGTACTGTGTTGATACTTTTAGACTGAATCGCTGCCAATATTTTGTGATCACAATTGACTTTTGACAAATGCGCAGACGCAGATCCCAGTTTTCGCTCGTTTCAAAGTTCGATGACTTGTTTATTCGTGCAGTAGGTGTTAGAACAAGAATAAGTACGGATTGAATTAAAACAAATTCATTCACATAGTACCTACAGGTGGTTATTTGTGAATCTGGCCATCATGGCAAAATGCCTTGCGGACGAATGACGGCCGGCGAGCCAAATTGATACTTCTCAGGTGATAAGTGCCTGTACATTGCCAATGAGAATTGCAGACAATGCCAATACTATAAAGTTACATTGGCGTCATGGGATGTTTGCTGGGTAATATCATATTGACACCGGTGTTCTTAAGATGTGTCAGTACTTTCTTTTTCTTTTTCCTCATTTATTAGTCAAACTGAAAAGTTTATAATATTGTATGCATCCCCGCCAACATTATGTGAATCTCCAGTGTGGTCTATGTGCCATGTCTGCATTTTTGCATCAGGTTTGGAATCTTGTTGTCCTTTCTTTTACTGGTATGAGATTTTCCCAAAATACAACGGCAATGTTCAGCATATATGGTAATTTTTTTCGATAGTAATAGCAGGAGGCGTATTTTTCCATAAACTTTCCACCAATTCTTGCAAAGCCACAGCCAACGACTAAACCAATCCTGGCAAATTTACATCATCAATGCTACGTAAAAAAATAATAAGACGATTATGCAATACATCGTGACCCATGATAACCACATTTGCTGACACCTCAACATTGATTCCGGGTCTTTGTAGAACATCAACCCCAACTAATGCATCAATATCACCACCAGAAATGGATCCATCTGGTAATACGACGATAAAATCAATTTTCAGTATCATGTTTGGAGTCACCATCCCTGTACTACACTTTCCGATAGGACGTAATAGTATGATACTGTTTCCATTCCTGTTAAATGTTGGGAATCAGCTGGCTGAATATTTAAATGCGATGTTTTGGCAACCTTCTCATGAAGAACTGATAAATCAGAGGCTGTGTCGACCAGATAAGAAATTGAAAATGCGTTTTCAGCGGCTGGGAGTGTGCGTCATTGTTGCACTTGGAAATTCCCTGATGAAGCGAGATTTTTGAATCAGCATTACCCGTTCACTATCCCTGGGTTTGCGATAACATATTTCCTTGGTATGACCTTGCTTCTTACAATAGTTGCAGAAAATAATTATTGTGGGATTTATCTGAATTGGTTTGACTCCAGAAGTAAAAAGGTTGTCTAGTGGATCAAAAGTATTTTGAATCCATCATTTACAGTTGGCTTGAATGTGTCCATATTGATTGTATGTTAGACACTTTCCACCAAAAACAGATGACGATTCTGGGCCACGGGGAAAATGAGGTGGAGAGTTTGGTCCTTCACGGTGCTCACGATGATTTCTAGACGTTGCCTCAGTGATATTTTATCAGACACTGCCAGTAGTTTTAGTAAATTCGTTACACCTGACGGTGCTTGGAGTCAAATTCTGTTCTCCGCCTCAGGATCCTGTACACCACAAGGCTCAAGACTGTAGGCCATGCGAAGTCGGCATTAAAACATTGTATAGCAGCAGGTTTCGCGTTTCCATATTCAACCACTAGAGTCGGTACTTTTGATGGCCAAGCATGTACACGTACTCTAATGGCCGGAGTTCCCTGTTCTGGAAATGCCACTTCAAAGTCGCGATGGAATGAGACCCAATTCCGCACGATGGGTTTCCAATGCTTATAAAATCTTGCTGCTCTACCTCGTAATGCGCCACCATCAATCAAGGTGTCCAACAAACCAATTTCTTGCTGAATGGGCGTGATCTCGTCCATCCATTCCGTCATGCTGAAGGGTGAATCGTAGGGGTCAAAAGTTGAAAAGTTTCCGGCACAAGTGCAAACTGCCTGGTTGGTGCAATTTCCACTTGAACTTGGTGAGTTCGAGGTGGATGGTAACCATTGTTGTTCCTTGGAGAATTTGCTTTTGCAACTGGACGTTATTTTTTTGTTGAACATCCCATGCTTCATTCATGATTTTTTAGTCTATATTGCCCACTCGCGAATTGATCGGGTTCCCTTCCAGTGTAACTATACTCACTAACGAGACGTATTTATCACCGTACAACAATTGAATGTGAACGTCTATCTTCAATTGAGGTCCCTCCATCTTCAATTTCAGCTCAAAGGAGGAATCTCACTTTTGATGATAGATTCAAGCTAAAAAAAAAACAGCGCAAATCACAATAAGGTCTATTGTAATTTTTTGAATGTCGTATTGTGTGCAATGTACGAAGTAACTGGTATGCAGCTTCATATATTTTCTTTGTCGCCAGACTCAAATCTGTGCAATATACAAATATGTAATACAAGAAACATGACTTGTCGAAGTTATTTCATTTTGTATAATATAATGAAAAGGATTCGGGTCCAGAACAGAGAATGGAACAAGACAGGCAATAATTCTCTAGTCCTCAAGCATACTTTTCTATTACACATACCTCGAGTCTGAGCTCATGTTGAATTTGATTTACTAAAATAAAGTGTCGGACACACTGTAGATCAGTAACAAATCGTGAACAAAAGATTACTTTTGTGGGGTGAGTAAATTAACACCATATAGTAACGATGATAATAATACTGATGTATTCAATGAAACTTGGACTCTTATATATTTACAATCATACAAGCATAAGTGCCTAACAATTTACTATAATATGCTAACGTGCTATTTTTTGATCCTCGTCCTACGTTTGCTAAGTCAGCAAGGTTGCGTCCTAGCCTTGCCCGTTCTACTCACCTTCAGATTTGATTAATTTATGAAATTTAGGAAAATAGGTGAAAATATGGAGACTAGACATTCTTCCCATCTTGCACCACAACACAATGGCTCAATGATCTAAGTTCTATGGATGCAGTTGTCTCATCTTTGTCTTCGAAGTGTCTGGTTAATACCCCATATCGCTGCCAACATATCCAGAAGACTCATTGCTGTGACTCCATTTGTTGCGTAAGTGTGAGTTTCTATTCTCTTCCAGAACGTCTCTTGAAGCTTCCCTGTCTCCCCTTGTTCGGTGTTGGAAATTACGTTCGAGTCTTTAGCAGCTATGGATAAAATTGGCTCTTCTTTTAGTTTTACTGGCTCGAATGGATTTGCTTGGATTTCTGTGAAGTTTATTCTCGTTGCTTTGGAGAAGCTAGCTAGAACTGGAGATGTGATTACTCTTTTTGGTGTTAATATGCTCTGTTTTGTCTTGATTGTGCAGTCTTGCGATATCTGAATTATTCCTGTGCGGTTCAGCTCAATGTCTTCACGGATACCTTGGCATGTGATTGCTACTTGTGGGCGCATAGTGGTGATGTACATACATGCGATAGGAATGCAGAGCTCCTTCCATCTGTTATGCGTTATGGCATTCTCCCGGGTCTTGCAAGGAGAGGCTTTGAATTACTGATAGATTTCGCCGATTGCACAATTTGGACTGGTCTCCATCTTTTCACTGCACCCGTAGCTGTTTCTGGCTATCGAAATGCAGGTTTTGTACTCGTCATTGGTTTGTAAGAAGCTGAAATGCCGTTGAAACTTCCAGGGTCCAATAAGAGTTGTTTTAGATTTTCAGCGGAGTTGGCCTGATCTTCAGCAAGGTGAATACTGCAACGTCCCCGATGATGATGTATCCGGAAATATTCATCTTCTCTGAATCTTGCCCAACTTTTATTCTAGTGATTGGAGATTGTAAAATCTGGAGATTCGACGGAAGTTATGTATTGGCGTTGGCGATAATGGTGGTTACTTGAGATAGTGAGATTAGCTCTTATATGGTTACATCACTGAATAATACTCTGAATAGCTGGGAGTAACATTCACATATCTCATTGATGAGGCTGCTTGCCAGATGGTATGAGTTCAGTAAAAAACCATCCAAATTCTCTGTTTTGTCCAATCGGACCGTCGCGTCGTTGGTTTTCTTTAGACCGCCTAGAATAATTTTCCCATATTCCTTGGCTCCAAGTAGTATGTCTACTGGTCCCGGTCTGTGAAATCGTGGGTCGGTCAACATTTTGTTAAGCTACTCACTGGTCTTTGTTTACGTCTGGTAATGGGTTTGTGGGTAACTGCTACATTATTGTTGGAAGTACCAGTAGCTGTGTAGTCAGATGATAGCTACTTGAGAACCGTGGTTGAAGCTGGGCTTCGACTTTCCATTTTGATATTTTTGATCCATCGCTTCCTAATCCTGTAGTCTGTGGTCGTCCTTTTTGCTTTGGAAGGTTCAGTAACTGAGCAGCTTTCTCCGTGATGAGCGATATTTGGGACCCTTGGTCGAACAGAATTCTTAGCAGTTGATGCGTTCCATCGTTCGCTTGACATGACACAATCGCTGTTGCTAGCAGAACTTCTTTATTGTCTGAGCCTTGGTTTCTTTCTTGATTCTAACCAGTGGCGTGGTTTACGTTTCTTAAACGATTGAAGAACTTGGATTGGCTGTCGTTCTCTCGATGGACAAGCCTGTTGTGTGGGACTTGATAAATTCTGCACTCAGATTTGTTTCTGCATTTCTCACTCCTGTGGTGCGAGACTCAGCATAAGGGGCATAAGCGTTTTTTCCTTGGAAGTTCTTTTCTTTTGGATACAGCAAAGTTCAAGAAATTTCCACATCTCCAGAGTGGGTGTTCCTGCTTGCATGCTGCACAAGTTGACCGTGGCTGCCTGATGAATGGCTTAACAAACTATAGGAAGGCTGATTACTCTGCCATCCTTGGTATTTTTGATTGTTTCTCGTGTTATCAGCCTCCAGTGCGTAGAATCTTGTTGTTAAAAAATCCAACATGAGTTTCAGGTTGGGAATTTCTCTGCGATCTGGCAGCTACTGTTCGAAGATCTTGTTGTTCTCGGCTTCCCAATTTTTCATGATTGATCCAATCAATGAGCTCTAGGATGAATTGTCAAATTCCATGTTTTTTATGGCTTCTGTGCACTCGACGGTGATGTCATGAAGGTTCTCAAGGCTTTTTGCATTTTCACCGGAAATAGGCAGGATGTCCAAGATTCTATCTGAGTTTGAACGTGGTGAGACGTTCGTTGTTGTATCTGAATTTTAGTAGAATCCATCCTGCTTCATAGTCTGCTCCACTTACTGCCAGATGTTTGCTTATGTTCTGTGCATCGCCACGGAGTTGAACTTTGAGCGACTGTATTTTCTCTTCTTTGCTGATTCTCATGGTGTGGTGCACAATTTTGGAGAATAGGTCGTAGAATGACGGCCAATCCTCGTATTTTCCTGTGAATACTGAAATCTGTATGGCTTGTACAGCAAACAGTGTTTGATGCGGCTGCTTGGACGCTCCTTATTTTTTCTTGCAGGTGTTCCATAGTTCTCTGGTATTTCTCTTTGTCTGCCCAGAAAGTCTCCAAGTATCCCTTTTCGAGAGACGTTGTCTTGCCTATGATTTCGTTATGTAGCTGTGTTTCAGGCTTCACTGTCCTTCTACACCTCTTCCAAGAATTTTGTGTATCGACTTGGCCTGATTGGTGTCCAGTGCTTGTTGTATGTTCAGGACCTCATGAGTAAAATCTTGCAGCATCATGTCCATCTTCATTATCCGTGCTGTCTGTTCATCTAATTGTTTTGGTTGCTTCTCCATTCAAGTGCAATCTCTCAAGTATCCTTTGGCTTCTTCATTTTATTTGGTCGAAGTGATTTACCAAAAAATGTGTGTGCTGCTGGATGCCCAATTCTATCATCTTGGAATGGTTCCTCTTCACAATATCCCAAGCTAGGTCTAACGTGTTATTGCGCTGGATGAGGAAGGCATCATTTTTTCTTGATGACGACTCCTTTTTGGAATTTATCAGCAGGGTGGCTATATCTTGACACAGACAATCCTATTCTGCCACTAACTCATTGATTTGATCCATTTTGATGCAACTTTATTTTCTTGAATACCCTCTAGAGCTTGACTGAAGTGGCTAGGAGCGGTTTCTTGATTTATTCTGCTTGAGTGCCCACTGGTGCTTGACTAGAGCGGCTAGGGGCGGTTTCTTCATCCTCTCACTGCTTCATTTGTTTGCTCGTTTGTCATGTGACCTCATTTTGAAGGTCCTGATGGGTTCTTTATAACCCCAGAATATTGAATCGATATCTTCAAGTACTACAAAATGGCGGTGCATTTAATCACTACATTGACATATACACTGGGTCGAGATGACTTTACGGACAGTGGGTTTTTAGAAAAACAAAAGCGTCATCCTCAAATATACGTCTAAATAAGTACATTAAAGAAAAAAAAATAGCGGTAAACACACAATTTGAGTCAAAAAATAAAATCCAATTCTCATCAAAATCAAGATTTTAATTGCAACGTTGCCGGATATTCATCTACCATATAGAGAGTGATGTCGCAAACGCGACATCAAATTTTTTCACCAAACACAAACTAACCAAAACTAACCCAAACTAACCCATAATTGAATATCATCTTCTCTGGATAATCCGAAGAACCACTGGCAACACTGTATCACCTTGACGAGCTACATCTAACAAACTGTCAAAAGAAACATGTCGTCGAACATAAATCCTGTACATACATAGATTTAAGCGATATTTTAGCTTACAAATAAGTTCTAACAAATATTGGTGCTTTATTGCGATTGATCCTCACGTATAGAAGGTAAAATATTGTTAATAAGTTGAGTTCTTAGTGAATCTTCATAGAAAAATTGAAGAAAATACTGTCCCTAAAGTCATCTGTAGCCCATACACTTTTTTAAAAAGTTCAATTCGAAAGAAGCTGAAAATATTCTTGTCATAAAGTTTGGGTTATGAATAAATGACAAAAATGTCAAAAACACTGACAATCATAGTTGCTTTTTATTTGCATGCACGAAGAGTTCACTTTTGAATAAACTGACCTCAAATGATCTCATCCAAAAACCATCAAATAAAACTGCATTTCTTATTCGGTCATTGGTTTCGGATCATGTCAGTGTCAGTGTTATCATTTATAGCCAAAAAAAAGTTCATTTTTCCAAAATTTTGGATTGAGGGCAAATATTTTGGATTAAGGGCAAATATATTTTTATGTGGTTTAAGGATTAGGCTGTTGCGAAATTCACGCCGCATATCCGTAAAAACAAAAATCACCTTTTACTTCTGACCAGTTAACTTGAGTGAATGAAATTCGCGGGTGGTACAGTTAGGGGTAAAGGAGGAAGTGACTGAATCACTTACAAATCAGATCAGTTCGTGAATAAAACGTCCCAGATGTCAAACTTTAGTGATCTGGGTCAAATTGACCTGATTTGTGATGCAAATAAAAAGCAGCTGATTTGTTAAAAATTCAAAATGATCTAATTTTGTTTGATACCTAATCTCTGTTTCAAAATGGTCATTTCTCGTCCACTGGAGGAAAAAGTCGAAGCGATTTGTATTATTGGTGCGACGCGGAATTTACACGAAACCAAAATGATATTCAACAATCGTTTTCCGAATCGACCAATCTGTAGGAAATATTTGAAAGATCTTTTATCCAATTTTGAAACTATTGGGAATCGATAGAATAAAAAGCCACCAGGTCATCCAACAGTACCGGAGAAAACGCAAATCCAAATAATTGGTGAGATGATAGTGAATCCTCAATAAGGTATTTCCGTGGTTGCAAATGTCTGTGGAGTTGGAGCTTCCACTGTATGGAGGCCATTAAAAAAAAAAAAAATTCTCATAAAATTCAAATGGTTCATCAGTTAACCAAAGATGATGCAAAGCAAAGAATAAAATTTTGCGAAACGATGACGAAAAATATAACAACTATCTCCGGAATCTTTGTTTTAGTGATGGATGTACATTTTTTCAGAACGGAAATGTTCATAATCGATAATGGAGTCACACAAACCGTCTCGTCTTTTGGGAAACTTATACACAATATCCAGAAAAAAATAATGTTCGGGCAGGAATTCTAGGAAATCATGTTGTAGGACCACTTTTCACAGAACAAAATTTAACGGGAGAACTTTATTTGGACATGCTAGAAAATACTATTGAACCTTTGCTTACGAAAATCGTCGAAGCCAATCCTGATGAATTTCGATATGGATATTATATTCCAAAAAGATGGAGCTTCACCACGATACCCCAGACAAGTTAGAGACTATTTGGACAATGATTTTCCGGGTAATTGGATTGGTCGTCGAGGTCCTATCGAATGGCCAGCGCGCTCGCCAGATTTAACACAATTAGCTTTTTTTATGAGGCTATTTGAAGCAAAAAGTATATGAAACAGAACCTGCATCAATATTGGATGATCGACAAAGAATAATACATATTTGTAGAAATATCGATGTTACAAAGTTTGGAGATGTTCGACGTGAAACTCCGGAACCGCTGTTTTTATGCCAAGAAGTTCAGGGCACTCATTTCTAAAATCTTATGAATTGATTTTGATGTATTATTAAAGTTTTTTAGTTACAAGTGAATGCATTAATAGTTATAGTTATAGTTATAGTTATTGCATGTACCGCCATTTTGTAGTACTTGGAGATATCGATTCAATATTCTAGGGTTATGTCACAAACGAGGTGTCACATGACCCATATTCCTATTTCAAAAACATCCCGAGATGGCGCTTAGCCGCCATCTTGAATTTTTCATATGTCAATTTCATGTCAATACATAGTGAACATGCTTGTATTTAATCACCTGGCATTTGAGTTTAGCCGTTCAAAAAATGAAAGGGGGGGGACATTAAAGAAAAGCACTGTATACTTACAATCATATAGAGATACGTTTTTAACCATTTACCTTAATATACTACCGTGTTATTTGATCCTCATCCTCAGTTCGCAATCAGCAATGTTGGGTCCGTAGCCTTGCCCGTTCTACTCACCTTCGGACCGCAAAACATACAGTGTGGCATTAATGGTCTAAATTTTGAACCGTTTTATAAATGCAAACGAAATATAAAAACACCATATTACATAAGAACGTTCTGCATTTTTTCACATAGTATCGACAGCTAAAAATGTCAAAATTTTAAAAAAATCAAATAGAATAGGGTGTCGATACCTTGATTTGAAGGCCCTTTGTTTCTGATTACAACTTGCACTCCTATTTTATGTTTTTTGGTGAAATTCATCCTTGTCAAGCTGATTGAGTAATAGCTTATTTTGAAGATCTTCTGTACCTCATAATATTCTCTTGGTTTGGAGCAGTCAACTCTTGCGGGTCTGTATTGATAAAATAATAAAACTGGAAAAAAATGCGCGCTGTCATATCAACAGAAATGATAGCAGTGGCTTGAAACTTGGCAGGGTCGAAGAGCTTGCAAAATAAGGTATTACTCAACCCACCTTTCAATTTGATTTTTTTTCTCAAAATGGCGGCCTGCTATCATTTTGTCATTTTCAGTTGTCAAAAAATGCAGAATGTCCTCTCATTTGAACCGCTTTCCAGCTAGTGCTTCAAGCTCAAGCACCGATCAACACCATGTTTGGAACCCAAAATTGAACCTGGAACACGTTTGAGCTACTCACATATACAAACGTCAAAACTATCAATGGAGTGTTTGTTTACGTCTAAGCCGAGGCATTTCGACATTGTGATTATTGTGAAAATTAGTGAAAATATTGTTCATAAGGGACTCTGAGCTGTATTTTGTATGTTTAAGCATGGATCTAGACAAACTTGCCAATTCTATGAATTTTAAATATGACAGAATTTGACTGATTTGATGTTTAGCTAGTTTTGCGCTTCAAGCCCACTTTTTCTGGTTGGTGCTTCAGAAGAAAGGAAAAGGTGAAGCGGAGCTCCAAACGCAATACAGCTGGAACACGCATTTAGTGCTCTTGCGCGCACAAATGCTCGATTGCGTGCACAAAACGGGCAGCTGAAAAGCGGCTATGGTGTGTTCAAATATATCTAACGGTTGAAAAGTTAGAAGAGGGGGGACCTGTTTGAGCCGCACTGTTTACAACTATGGTTAATCATGAAAATATGTGCAATTTGATCAATTTATGGAATTTGGAAAAATTAGTAATAATATGGTGATTAGACAAATCGAATGTGTACAGGGTGTCCCAAAAGAATGGTACAAGTCAACAGCAGATGCCTTACAAAAATATATGCTCGTCCCTTCAAAATGATATTGACTTGGATCATGATTGGTGTATCCGCAACAGACTGCCCTTGATTATCCCCAAGTGCAAGAAGATGTCCATATCCCTTCTAAAGGAGGAGATCGAATTCAATTATGTTCTCAACAATGTTTCTCTTCCAGGCTGTGATCATGTGCGAGACTTAGGTCTCATCATCGACAAGAGACTCTCCTTCAACTAACATATTGAAGATGTGGTGAAATCATTCTTAAGAACTCTTGGGTTTGTCATGAGATCCACAGTCGACTTGTCCAATATATCGAGGTCGATTGGTTTTATTCAACGCTTTAATCAGATCACGTTTTTTATATGGGGCTCTATTGTGGTTTTCTCGTTAGGGCGTTTTTCAAGGGAAAGAAATCGTCGTAAGGCAACGCTTCTGGTATCTCCAAAGTCTGGATGTGTGATCTGGAAGGGCATCGACGCAACGTAACGTCCTTCTGGTGTTCGGGTAGTAGTTTCCAAGTAGGGCTTCTCACAATATTCATCTTCTGCAGCGTGATGTTTTTTCTCAGGTACCTTTTCCACTTCCCAAAATCGCCGTAGCACTGAATCCAACGTGGTCAACTCAGTCAGTCGTAGGAACCTTTTCCATCAAGGTCAATCCAAATGACGTATTAATGCAAATTGGCTGATCGGTACCGGTGAAAATTCTTCCGTCTTGCAAAATATAGGGATATATCATTACCCAGAACTAAATCTATTTTGTCGGGTATGTGGAACGTGGGATCTGCTAGAGATAGGTTAGATACATATGGGAAATGTCTTTTGTCGAAGGTTACAGCAGGAACATTGTCACATATCTTATCCAACACAACAAATGTGCAATCCAAAGAGAAGTTCTAGTTTTTTTCCAAAATTGGTGGTCACAGACGATGATTGAGCTCCAGAATCCAAAATTGCACTGCCAACATGCCAATTATTGAAAGCATCCTTGACTTTAACTTATACGGTAGACAATAAAACTTCATGCTCATTCAGCAGCAAGCCAACTTGCATCACTCTTGATGGAACATCCTCACTACGATCCGGAAATATTGTTGAATGCTGTGAAGAAGATGACTGAGGGCTTGCCGATTAAGTGGTATTTTCATGAAGATGAGTAGAAACATGTTTTCCAGCGGAATTTGCAAAACATAATAAAGAGTGGTGCTCCTTCGTGCAATAGTTGCACCTTTTTTCGGAAGTACATTTGGGTAATTGGTGTGCAGTGGCAAGGCAGTTCACACATGATTTCTATTTTTTGATTATTTCCTATCTTTCATGAGGTGATTTCTGTAAAAACATTGGACAGCGATAAATCATGTGTTTGTTTTTACAAAGGAGACATGTGCCATTTTGGTCGGAATTGACGAAAAGTGCAGAACGATCTCGTGTATTGTTATTCGGAGAGTTCAAGATACGAGGTGTGTTTGGGAAGGTAGCAGCTCTCTCATTATGGGGAACTTTTCGGGGGTCAGATTCTAAAGCAGTACATTGTTTGGTCACAAATGATTTCACTTCTTGATATGTAGGAATTTCATTGGAGGCATGGATCTGTTCAAACGATTTCCTAGTTGCCGGGTCAACTCGGTCAAAGCAGCTAAATTTTTTAAAAAGGTATCCATCAGGTTGCGAAGTGCAGAAACGTTTTCAGTGGAAAGACATGGGGAATTTTCAATCTCACGCCAATGTGATGTAGCTCTCAAACGACGGTTGTCATATCTCTCAGATAAAGTATCATAAGCAATGATGTAATTCTCATTGGTAATGGGTAAATCTGCAACAAGCTAATTGAATTTCTTTATATGTTGTATGTATAAGTGAGTTGAATTTTTGTTGGAATGTGGGGAAAAGTTTTCCATCTCCTCTGAATGTCATTAGTTGAATTTTAGGCAAATGGCGAGAATTGTAACGCTTTTTGATTGGGTGATAGAATTTAATCAAGGGTTGGAAGGTGAAGCCTTCAAAGTCTCGAGCGCCACTCCCTGGATTTATGTGGTAGAGAGCCCACAGAGCCTTTCGGGTAGCCTTTAGACAGTGGAGAAAGTAATTCCAGGATTCATCTGCGATGAGGGTGTCTTCCGATGTTAAGGGTGTTAAATATCATCACAATTGAAAAGGCAGTTTGGAATAGATGGTATTTTCCGCAAAGTTTGTTGGATGATTTTCCTTACCAGGAAAATAAGCAAAGGCAGATTGGATCAAAATAAACAGATCTATTTTCCATAAAAATGTTGGGACAAACTCCCCTGAATGCAGGAAAATAAATCAACTAAAATTAATATTACAATCAAAATAATGAAAATGAAAGAAAGGGTGTGTAACGGTTTTAAACGGGGAAGCGAATTAACCCCAAAAGAAATGTTCAGAATATTACGATCGAGCAGTTTATGTCTGACGGGAAAGAAAATGGAAAGTTAAGTAGGATGCGTAGAGAATGATGATTAAACGTGTCGCAGTGGAATGAATGAAATACAAGACGCATTGAAAATGAATGAAAATAGCTATGGGCGCGAAAATTGAAGAAACTATGTGACATATTGAAAATGAAAGAAAATTGATTGAGCATTAAAACGACGTGACGTGGGACGAAATAGAGAAAATAGCTACGGTGTGAAAGTCAAAGAAAACGTGTTACATTCCAAGAAAATGAGTGAGAATATGTCGTGCGTTGAAAAGAATGGAATTAGCTACAGGCGTTCTGATAAACTACGGTAGAAAGGATGAAGCGTGCAATAAGATGATAACAGTGATACGGCGCATAAAACGATGATAACTCCAAAAGCACCAAAAGCAAGCATTTCCAGATTTTCCCAAGCATTTAGACATTTAATTCCACTGTCTGTGGACCGGTTAAAACCCTCCCTTAATTACTCCTGACGATAAAATGAAGAAAAGAGAAGAAGAGCAAAACCCCATTTGAATTGACGTTAAAACCCACCCCTGTTAATTTTAGAATGAAATACTACAGATAAGAAACACTTGGGAACATTGGAAAGTATAATAGGAAAAATCCTACCTTGGAAAACTGCACGTGTTCACAAAAAAAAAACGGTGGTACGGTGTTGGGCTGTTAGATTCGAAAAAATGGCACGTCTACACGGTTTAGATCTCGAGCGCTAACTAACTGTCGAATCGTGATTTATCACGCCGGGACCCGTCGTTCCCCTCGACAGTAGTACCGAACTTTTGTCAAATCGCGCAGTTCATATTTCCTGACTGAAGATCTAATTAATCCTCTATTCGGATAGGGAATTGATTAGCGCGGGTTTTGGATATTTTGAGTTGAGAGACGGTGTGCGCGGTACTCAAAATATTTTTAATAAAGAAAAGATCTGAACACTCGATGGTTAATTAATTCTAGAGTTCAAAACACGGAAAAATAAAGTAACTTCGTTACACACCCCCCCTTCTTACAAAAAAAATGTTTAAGAATTAAATATTTTTCATGCTATGCATGACCCTCAAATACCCGTAATACAATTTAGTCATCAAAACAAACAAATTATCATACCAACGGCGTTACGGTCTGGGTCCGTGGGCAAACCCCATACTCGTGCATCCACAGTGTTCGCAAAGGTCCCCTGTCTGCGGCACTTGATTGGGTTTGGTTGAGTTCCAGATTGGGGATGAGCTTTTGCGTTTCACACCCAGTCGGGGTGTTGAAACTGGCAGTCTGAGGGGGTCCGAGTCACAAGGCAGTTGACTTGCCTATGAGGCAGCTTCCGCTCTGGCTGTTGAGGGGGTCCAAGCGCACATGCACTCTCGAGACAGCACGCCAAGTCTGCCACATCTGGAGCAGAATGTGCGTGGAGGGTTAGGACATTGGTCTCGTCGATGGCCTTCTCCACCGCAGCGCCAGCAGGTGTGTATGTCCAACGTTACGTAGTTGCCCAGAAACCGAGGTTGCGGGCTGGTCACCATGACTCGAGGTGGTGTGAAGATCTTGGCCTGGATTGGTCCCTTGCTTAGTGGATGGGCATGGACCGGAGAAGTCATTCTCAGGTCTTCCTTCTCAGCACAGAGTAGGAGGACAGGCGTGGTGCGGCCAGTTTCCATGGTCGAGGCAAAAAAAAAGGGGGGGTTTCCTGAGAAAAGAAAGGAACGTGAGCTTTGAACCATCATGGGAGAGGGAAGTTGTAATGCGCTCCATGCATTAATTTCCTGATTCCTGTCTGCTGACGGCTTTTGATCGTCCATCGGAGTGGAAGGTACATCTCAAAACGTCACGTCTTCGGAAGTTGCCCATATGGTGTTCCGCCATACTGTGGAAGGAGAGGTAACGCAATACTGTTCAAATATGATAACAAAAAAAAATGTCATGTCCTTCACTTCACATCCCGTGGTCCCCCTTTTATCGCACTAAATCCCACCCGGTAATGATAATAGAATCCCAAGATATTTATAAAGAAAAATTAAAAAAACGGTTCGGTGTCTCTTATGGTATCTGTCTTTTTTTATGGATGTTTAGCCACTCCCATATATGGGCATCCACATGTATCGCACAACGGTCTCGGCTTGGGCATGGTGGTGGCTTGGTGGGGCCTTGGGCGAGATTGTCTTGAGACCTCGTCCGCGAAGCGGACTCGCTTCGGGACGGTGGTGGTGGTTGTGGGCCTCTCCCACATAGGTATTGGCCGACTCGGGATGGTGGTGGTTGTTGTGGGTCTCTCCCACATAGGTATTGGTCGACTGACCTCCTCCTGACGAGTGGTAACAGGGTCAGGACACCAACAGTCTTTGGACAACGTCCCCACCAAGCCACACCTGGAACAGAACTTTACCGGGCGACCATTGCACTCACGTCGCATATGCCCGGCCACTTCGGCGGCTGGATGTGGAGGGTGTCCAGACCCGGGAGGGAGATGGGCTCACCGGAACCTTCCGGTACCCCGGAACTTGAGCCGTCTCCATAAAATACACTGGTCTCGGTGTCCGTTGAGTCCCAACCGGACAAAGACGAGGGTGGACTTAGTTCGTCGCAGAAACGGGCAGCCATGTCTACAGGTGGTGGAATCTAATGAGAAAAGAACAAATGCTATTAGCGACGGTCTGATAAGGGATGCTGTTGGAGTTATACATACGCCGGCTTCAAATCCTTGACGTGAATACGCTTAAGGATTTTATTATCGCTACCCTTTAAATCGTACACCACCGGTGAAATGACCCGAGTTATAACGTAAGGTCCAGAGTACTTAGGTGCCAACTTCGCGGCAAAACCCTTCACAGCGGATGACAGTGGATTTTCACGACGCATCACTTTGTCGCCGACGTGACACCTCCAATCACGATGGCGAAGGTTGTAGTGATGACTTGCGTCGTAAAGGCCCGGCCTAAGTTTACGCGCACTAACTCGAAGACTTCTTTGAGACGTTGAAGTCGGGTGCTATGGACAACTCGTTCGGAAGTGGTAGTTTCATTCATCCCGTCTCCAGGGCTGTGGGTTCGGTGTAACGGGTTCGGTGGATCCAATTCTCTTCCAAAGTTCAGAAACGCTGGCGAAAATCAGGTTGACTCATGGTGGGAGGTGTTGATGGCAAAGACAATATCAGCGAGATTTCCATCCCATTTTTGGTGGTTTTTTTCGCAGAACTGGGAAATGGTCGTCTTGATGGTCTTGTTGACACGTTCTGTAGGATTGTCCTGCGGAGTGTAGACTGGGGTTAGTCGGTGCTGAATACCCAATTCCTTCAGAATGTCTTTGAATGGACGACCTGTGTATTGCGTGCCATTGTCGGTGAGTACCGTTTTGGGGCAACCAAAACGGGTGATCACCTCCTCGTAGAGTGCTTGCGATACGGCTTTGGAAGTTGCTTTCCGCAACGGACGGCATTGGATCCATTTGGTGAAACGATCCTGGAATACGAGTAGCCAATTATTCCCCTTGGTCGATCGAGGTAGTGGTCCAATCAGATCTGAAGTGACCGTCTCCCATGAGTTCTGATTGCGGGAGGGCCTTATGTGTCCAGGTGATTTTTGTTGTGTCGGCTTGTATCTCTGGCAAGAAGAACAACTTCTTACATACCTGGATATATCACGGAACATGCCAGGCCAATAGTATTTCCGGGAGATACGTGCAATGGTCTTTGCTATGCCTTGGTGCCCTGCTGTGGCAAGATCATGATTTTCTTTCAGTACTGACTCTCTGGCTGACTTGGGAACACATCTTTTCCATGGGTATGACATATCCTCCTCGGACATGTCCGAAACATCCCAGAAGTGCCGATACAGTTGTCCATCTCTGATACAAAAATCGGGATATGAGGCTGGATCACTTACCACAGCAGTTTTCTTGGCCGAATACCAGGTACAGGGCTCAAATTCCTCAATACTGGCCAGATGTTTCTCCTCTCTGTCATCGGGGTGATTGTCTACGGGATCTCGGGATAGGGCATCAGCTATACGGTTCAGGATTCCCTTTCGGTACTTGATCTCGAAGTCAAATTGTTGCAAGTACACACTCCACCTGGCCAATCTGCCACTCGGGGATTTGAGTGAATGGAGCCATTTAAGACTCATGTGATCGGTCTGTACTGTGAAGTGGTATCCCTCCAGATAAGGTCTCATCTTTTCCACTCCCCACACGATAGCCAGGCATTCCTTCTGGGTGACAGAATACTTCTTTTCGGCTGGGCTTAGCGTGCGACTGGCATAGGCGACCACATGATCTCCGTCTGAAAAATGTTGTATTAAAGCGGCCCCCAAACCACTATCAGACGCGTCCGTCTGAAGGATGAATGGCTTGGTAAAGTCCGGGCAAGCCAGGACGGGTGCTTCGGTGAGGGAGGTCTTCAGGTTCTCGAATGCTGTTTGTGCAGCTTCGCTCCAGTGCCACCGGACATTTTTCTTCAGAAGATGGTTCAATGGGCTGGCAGTTTGGGAGAAGTTTGGTACAAACCAGGATGCTATGCCTAGGAAACGTCGTAAACCTCTTACATTAGTGGGTGGTAACAATTCACGGATGTCTGACACCTTCTCTGGATCTGTGTGAATACCTGAGTGATTGTTGAGCAAACTTGCACTTCTCAGGGTTGATCTTCAAGTTGGCTTCCCGGAGCTGATGGAAGACCTTTCGGAGGTTGGATAAATGATCCTCGAACGTCTCTCCGAGGATGATGATGTCGTCTAGATAGGCGAAGGCGAATGGATCCAACTCTGGTCCAATGATACGGTCCATCAGCCTCTGAAAGGTGGCTGGTGCAGTGTGCAGTCCAAAGGGCATCACTCTAAATTGAAACAGTCCCATCCCAGGGACGATGAATGCTGTGATCGGTTTGCTGGAGGCGGAAAGGGGTATTTGCCAATACCCGGCTTTCAAGTCGATGGTCGAGATGTACTTCGCCCTGCGGAGCTTGTCCAGGATGGCATTGATGAAGGGTAATGGGTAAGCGTCTTTCCGAGAGACGGCGTTCACCTTCTGGAAATCGATACAGAAACGATGCTTACCATCCTTCTTGCGGACAATGACTACGGGTGAGCTCCATGGGCTGTTTGAGGGTTCAATCACTCCATCCTTCAACATCTGGTTGACTTCAGTGTTGATGATCTCCTGCATCCTGGGATTCTGGGGTCGGTATCTCTGTTTGATTGGCTCGGAGTTGAGAAGGTGGATTTGGTGTTCTACCAGTGAAGTGGTCCCTGTGATTCGCTCAAATGAGGCCAGTTCTTCTTTCAGGAAAAGTTGCAAGCGTTGTTCTTCGGTGTTAGGGGAACCCTGACTTCCTGCAATTATATTAAGTTGTCCCGTGGGACGGATTAGACGGTGACGGTGATCCGGAGTCCTAGCTAACAGCTTGTGGTCGAGGAAGATGGCATTGCGGTTCAAATCCAGACGAAAAGGATGTCGTTTCAGTATGTCCATGCCTGGTACCATTTCTGAAGAAAGTGAAGGAAAATGACACATTACCTCAGTCAGGATGCGGTCTCCGATCTGCAACGGCACTTGGAAGGCTGCGGAGATCTGGATGACTGTCCCATAAGCCAGCACTCACAGACGGAATCATTGAGGTTACGGGGTAGCGTGGCTGAACAGACCTCCGGGCAGTCCAGCACCGTCTTAGTTTCCCGACTGATTACAGTTGCAGTTCCTGGAGAGGATGCCTTCTCGACCGCATCTGGAACAAAATAACTTGGCCGGGTTCGGACAGTCAGAACATGTTGCCCACTTCTGTAACAAATCACATCATAGAATGTAGGATTCCTTCCTCTTGTTGAACGAAACTGTGTGGACTGCGGGTTGGTCGGTGCGTTCTGGTTGACGTGCATTCAATTTCTGGGACTGCGAGGTGGTGATGGGTGCGTGTGGTTCCTGCTGTCAAGACGGGATGTTTCAGGACTGACCACGTTCACTCCAGGGGTCATACGGGGTCGACTGTTCTGAAAAGACTGATTAGACATGGGAGAGCGATTTAGTTCGGTAAATAAAAGTTCTGTTTCTCGTACAACTCTGGATAGGGACAAAGTATCCGTGAAGTCAGTTCTTCGAATCTGCTGTCGGTATTGTGGGAGCAGATTGCGATAGAGCCATTGCAGTACTTGTTCCGGGGATATGCTTCCATGTCTTCGTATCAGCGTCTGTAAATCAGTCACATACCTGCTTGTTGGTTCATTAGGTCGTTGCAGTCGACGACTTATCTCTGCTTCCAGATCCTCAGCGTGATTGACGGGATGGTAGAACGTCCGGAAGTCAGTGAAGAACTCACCCCAATTCTGCCAGCGGCTACGATTGTTCCTGAACCACAGAGCAGATTCATCACGTAACAACTCCGGCATGTGTGGCAGTAGGCTGTCAATATCCAATTCTTGGAAGACAGCTACCTCTTGAAGTCTCTCGATGAACGTAACTGGATCGTTACGCCCATTGAAAAAGATATTCCATTTATGGACTTTCAAGTGTTGATGGTTGGTTGGCAGGGCTGTTGGTGCACCGGGAGTGCTGACTGTGATGGTGGGAGTTAATTGCAAGGGTCCACTGGCGGTGGTCACGGTTGTGACAGTAGGAAAAACAAATGACTGTGTTACTATGGCTGGAGAGACTCTCCCTTTGAATGAACTGGATCAGGCGTTTCCTCAAAACATCTACGGTGCCGGAAGTATCCAAATGAAACTCGCCCAATTCCATCATCAATTCGTCCTTCTTGAGAATGTAGACCCAACCAACTCGGCTGTCGACACTGAGGGAAGCATCCGTCATGGTCAGAGTGAGTGCACTCGTAGTCGTGAAAGTTGTAGTTTTGGTGGAGGCTTCAGGTTGAGTCACTGGCGTGGGATCCATTTTCTCCGGGTGGTTGGTGTAAAATAGGATCACAAAAGATAATCAAAGAAAGTCTGTCGAATGAATTGGTATGAAACAGGGTAATAAAAAAAAAGTTTATCAGGCAGCCAATCTTGTAAAATTCGTAACACTTTTCCCAGGCAGAAAATTGCAATCCAGAACGGGTAAAAAAAATAATACGGTGAAGTAAACTTTGGTTAAACGTTTTAAAATAAATTGAAGTCTGTCAGCACTTTTTAAAAAAACAGCGATAAAAAAAAATTGCAGGTTATGTCCCACACGTGTTCGTTGACGAAGAATTAAAGTCGGTAACCCGTTTAAAAGCAGCACGAAAACTTGTAGGTTATGTCCTACACGTGTTAGACGGTATCAGAAAAAAAAAATTACAAGTCACAGCGATTAAGATGTAAGTATTCAGATTTCAAAAGAATTTCGGTTAAAGCGAGAGAACTATTTATCAAAGGCATGTCTTGACTGCGCGGTGGCTGGTACAGAATCCCCTTCTGTCCATGTCTGCTCCTTCGAAGTAAGCACGGCCCACACCCTGATACCCCTCTCATCGTCCACACCTACCTTCCCCACGTCAGATCCCTTAAAAAAAAATACGCGAAAAAAAAAGGTCAACTTAGGTCGACAATAGAAAAGCAGCCAGTATGAGAAAAAAATCAAAAAAAAATCAAAATGAACATGGGTATCCAGGGCAAAATCATTATGGAAAAATCATGAAAGAAATGCGAAACACGGGCGAGAAAAAAAAATTAGACTTCAATTTTTATACGGTAAACGGTTGAGTTAGCGCTCAGAAAGTATGAAAGTTCGAACCCGAACAACATCATTTCCCGATAGCAATTAATTAAAAAAAAATCAAACTCGTCACACGATAAAAAAACTTGGCAAACATACGCCGAAATCAAGACTAAGTTTCATGTGTAAACGCAATCAATTAATCGGATTAAAAAAACAACAGCTTGATTCAATTATTGAAAATCAACTCGAATTAATTCGGAACTGAATCAATCACGGCAGCTCAAAATCAACTTTGAGTTCCAACAGCAAACGGCCAATCAATTAAATCAAGAGAAAAAAAAACCAAACGACAGTACGGCTTGATTCAGAAAAATCCAAAATTAAATTAGAGCAATTGACTACCAAAATTTCATTACATCATTTCACAATCAAAGTTGCATTGACCACACAAAAAAAAACTCTTTGAAGAAATTAAATTCAAACTGCAAAACAAGACGCAATCACGGGAATTCAAAAATAATCAATATTTCTACGCATCCACTTTGAAATCAAAACTGCTATCAGAACTCGCTTAATTATTCCGAATTCAGTACAACTCGCTACGCCCGGCATTTGAACAAAATGCACAAAAAATTTAGCTTCTAAGAAATCGAAGAGAAATGCAAAATTATGTTTCAAATAATATTGAGTTTTGTGAGTTGCTACGGGCGAAAAGTGTGAAGGTCATACGAAATGTACCAGTCCGACGGAATGGAATGCGAGTTTTTATAAACTCGGTCTTGTAAAAACTTTGTCAAGTAAATACGGAGTAAACCGCATGGTTCTTGAATACTTTAAAATGTGAACAGAAATATGATTTTAAATGATGAAAAATATGTTTTAAAACTGGAAAATATTTTGGCACCCTAAACAGTTATTTCCGCGGATTTTCGATGTTTTGGAAATGTTTCTGACTAGACTGAATTTTTGCTAATTTTTGAGTCAAACAAGAAAAAAATTTTTGGCACCTAGCTAAAAAAACGGAGTAATTTTCCAGCGATCCCTTCGCCTTCGGGAAAATTATCCAAACGGTAGTAGGCCCGGTCGGATGAATGACTCAAAATCAGTGAAAAACAGAAAACTCGTAAAAAAATGCGAAAAAACGGCATTTTTTATCCTTGGAGACGAAACTTTGGAAAATTGCCGCAATTTCTGGAAGATAGTCCCAGAGGTGGTGGAAAACAAAAGATATTTTCGAAACTCTACGGGCGTACGGAAAATTATGTATTAAAATTTTGGAAAATTTTAATTTTTAAAAATAACGTAGTCCCTGCTCGGGCGCCAATTTTGTAACGCTTTTTGATTGGGTGATAGAATTTAATTATGGGTTGGAAGGTGAAGCCTTCAAAGTCTCGAGCGCCACCCCCTGGATCTATGTGGTAGAGGGCCCACAGTGCCTTTCGGGTAGCCTTTAGACAGTGGAGAAAGTAATTCCAGGATTCATCTGCGATGAGGGTGTCTTCCGATGTAAAGGGTGTTAAATATCATCACAATTGAAAAGGCAGTTTGGAATAGATGGTATTTTCCGCAAAGTTTGTTGGATGATTTTCCTTACCAGGAAAATAAGCAAAGGCAGATTGGATCAAAATAAACAGATCTATTTTCCATAAAAATGTTGGGACAAACTCCCCTGAATGCAGGAAAATAAATCAACTAAAATTAATATTACAATCAAAATAATGAAAATGAAAGAAAGGGTGTGTAACGGTTTTAAACGGGGAAGCGAATTAACCCCAAAAGAAATGTTCAGAATATTACGATCGAGCAGTTTATGTCTGACGGGAAAGAAAATGGAAAGTTAAGTAGGATGCGTAGAAAATGATGATTAAACGTGTCGCAGTGGAATGAATGAAATACAAGACGCATTGAAAATGAATGAAAATAGCTATGGGCGCGAAAATTGAAGAAACTATGTGACATATTGAAAATGAAAGAAAATTGATTGAGCATTAAAACGACGTGACGTGGGACGAAATAGAGAAAATAGCTACGGTGTGGAAGTTAAAGAAAACGTGTTACATTCCAAGAAAATTAGTGAGAATATGTCGTGCGTTAAAAAGAATGAAATTAGCTACAGGCGTAAGGTTCTGATAAACCACGGTAGAAAGGATGAAGCGTGCAATAGGATGATAACAGTGATACGGCGCATAAAACGATGATAACTCCAAAAGCACCAAAAGCAAGCATTTCCAGATTTTCCCAAGCATTTAGACATTTAATTCCACTGTCTGTGGACCGGTTAAAACCCTCCCTTAATTACCCCTGACGATAAAATGAAGAAAAGAGAAGAAGAGCAAAACCCCATTTGAATTGACGTTAAAACCCACCCCTGTTAATTTTAGAATGAAATACTACAGATAAGAAACACTTGGGAACATTGGAAAGTATAATAGGAAAAATCCTACCTTGGAAAACTGCACGTGTTCACAAAAAAAAAAACGGTGGTACGGTGTTGGGCTGTTAGATTCGAAAAAATGGCACGTCTTCACGGTTTAGATCTCGAGCGCTAACTACTTGTCGAATCGTGATTTATCACGCCGGAACCCGTCGTTCCCCTCGACAGTTGTACCGAACTTTTGTCAAATCGCGCAGTTCATATTTCCTGACTGAAGATCTAATTAATCCTCTATTCGGATAGGGAATTGATTAGCGCGGGTTTTGGATATTTTGAGTTGAGAGACGTTGTGCGCGGTACTTAAAATATTTTTAATAAAGAAAAGATCTGAACACTCGATGGTTAATTCATTCTAGAGTTCAAAACACGGAAAAATAAAGTAACTTCGTTACAGAATCATTGAAAGAATTTCCAGCTAGGGTGCTATTGTGATTGTGTGTTTGTTCAAAATACCAGATTCCTTCAACTGCATTTTTAATAATTCAAAATGACACGTCTCGATTTCTTGAGACATCTTGAAAAAATCATCAAATATTTTACTGTGCGATTGCACTTTTTCTTGGTCTGATGCTATGAGAGCTAATAATGTATTATGTTGTTTCTCAAAGACTTTGCATATCTTTTTGAAACTCCTAGAACTAACTTTGAACATAACTTGCAACGAAATATCAGCTTTGGCTTGAGTTGAATCAATGTAGAGAATTTGTAATTGGTTGATTGCTGATTGCCTCAATACTTCGGCCCGAGCAATCTTTTCTTCATTTGAAGGCATGATAAACAAAATTGGGGAATATTCCCGAACTACAATCTAATAACTTTCCAATATGCACTGGTATATGAAGTCCAAAAATGTACTGGTCCCAATAGCGGTTCTTATCTTGCCGTACCGGAGCAAAAAATCCGGAATGTGGAAGGCCGCGCGACGCGACAATCACAAATTGGAATAAAATCTGAATGTTTATTCAACAGCTTGATCAGTTCTGGTGTTATTTTCCGCAATTGAAAAAGCGCATTCTTGCAAATAAAAACCTTTCAAAAATATTGAACACCCACACAATCTTCAACAAATCCGTGATCGAAGGATCAAATGTCTGATGAAGATTAAGTGGACTGTATGATTCTATGACTTCCTGGTTCTTTTCAATAGATTCGTTGTGGAATCGGAGGGTTATCAATATTTTTTGAGTTGCACGTAATAAGGTATTAATATGTAAGATGACCAAACATGGAAAATGTCTTTATGAAGGCTCGACCTACCCAAGAATGAGGTTGATCAGGATCTTTCACTATTGTCTCGAGATCGATAAGATGTATTGATTGATTGAAAACGGTGCAGATCAATGTCGTAATAAATCAACTAGGTCCAGGGACCATAAAGCGGAAAATCACGGGATTTCTGTTTATAGCACGGTAGCACGATAGGTAGTGCCGATGGTCGTACCTCTCCGATAATGTCACTCGACGTTTCTGGTCCTCTCATGGATACCGGGGGTGATGCATTGGTAATGCATGATTATTGTTATGTCAGTGGGGTAATTAGGAAACAGCAACAATGGAAAGAGGCCGAGCAGTATACAATTGTAATCTAACAACAAAAACCAAAAATTTGTATTTGCAAGCAGCGCAATTCCAAAATACAGAACAAA
Organism: Orchestes rusci; assembly: GCA_958502075.1. Classification (NCBI taxonomy): domain Eukaryota; kingdom Metazoa; phylum Arthropoda; class Insecta; order Coleoptera; family Curculionidae; genus Orchestes; species Orchestes rusci. The sequence continues at coordinate 14,056,390 of OY293310.1, read as the reverse complement.
CATAAAACAAATGAAAGCGGGGACCAAACACGCCAAGACAATGTTGACAGCCCATTCGAGAGGATTGCTATAGATGTGAGGGACCGTTTCCCGAGTCAGGCAAAGAAAACAAATACATCCTGATCGTGATGGACTACTTCAACAAGTGGGCCAAAGCGTATGCCTTGTCAAACCAAGAAGCGGCTACTATATTCTGACAAAATAATAGATCTGCTGATTTGGTGTTCCATTGGAGATGCATCCAGACCTGGAGCCTTATTCTGTATTTATTTTTTGTAGACCGAATCGCTCGGTTCGGTACACTATCGAACGGCGTAGTTGTCGAACATTCGGTTCGGTTGCGTACGTTGCAATTCAGTATCGCATTTCGGAAACCATGCCGTTCGGTTCGGTAGGAATCGAAAGGCGACCGGAAAAATTGAAAAAATCATGCGATGTCGCTGGACACAACCAATCAGAGTGCGCGTTTGCGTTTGATGACTATTTTTGGTTGACTGTTTGGAGTTATTTGTTAATGTCATAATAATCTAATTTGTTATCTAAAGTACAAAGCCAACTATTGTAAAGGAATATTGAACATGAAGAGGAAATGATGGCAATCATTCGAAAAAGTCCGTTAGGAGTTCTCAGACAGATTATTTCATTGTTTGGGAGTCAACGGAGGACATTTTCAACATTTTTCACAATAAAAATTTATGTTTGCTTTCTTTGTTCTTATTTCACGAATTTCTTTATGTTGTTAGTTTGAGATTCTGTCATATCCGCACGTATGCGTTCAATCCTATGAAATTTTCACACAATAAACAATAATCTACTCGATAAGACCTTTCGAATGATGTTCCATTTAAAAAAATGTTTGAAAATGGCGCCCAGCCTTCATCTTGAATACTAAAAGTACGACAGTAACATCAAAAAGTAGTTTTTCGACAGCAATTAAAGTATGCCAAGTTTAAAAATTTTTGGTGCACACATTAAAAAAAAAGGGGAGGGGGACCTTTTAGAGCCGCACTGTATGTATTTTTTGACCAGAATTATTTAGAATGAACACAAGGGATTCATAGTCAAGTTCATATAGGCTATATATCTTATGATGGAAAAGAAAAAATGAATCAGATACTCTGAACAGATACTTCTGCAAAAATTTTTCTTGCGGTTTGAAAACCAGGTGAAGAGCAGGGGACAAAAAAATAGCACATTCGCCATTTTACCACTTGAGTGAAAGTGTGGTAGGGTGAATGAGTATCTACGGAATGTGGTTTCCAGCAAACTACAAACATTCTCAACAACTGGATTTAAGTTGCACTGCTCAAATAACAATAAAAAAACTGATCAAAGATCCGAACAGAGACATAAAAATAGTTCACTTTCACGCTTTCTAGAAAGTGCAATGTTCATAGATAGTTCAAAATACAATATAAGTAGAGAACCAACTGGTCGCAATTAGGTTCACCAAGTAAGTATACAGTCACTCTTACAAAAAACGTGTGAAAACTTTAATGACAATTAACTAAACCCAGTTCTTATACATTATCGCCCACAATATATCAAATAATATTAGAATTAGCACGTGAGTACCGTAATTTTAACGGTATCCCAAAGAATCATAATCTATTCGTTTTGGATTAATTATTTCTGATGAATTTTGCCAATGAATTATTTGTCAAGTTTTATATTATTTCCTCATCAAAAGTGATCGTCATTACAATACTCTGACATACCTTCAAAATCCATCTTGACCAAGTTTTTAAAATATTATCTTTGTAATAACGATTTCAATACTAAAGTTCTTCAAATAGGTATAATAATTCTTTGGGAACATTCATGAAAAATTATGAATTGTACTTGGTGTTCCATTTTTGTTGCCTTTTATGGGTATCTTCCTTATCAGTGTAGATAGAATTTTCTATTGCAAAACTATTATCAAATAGAACTCAAGATCGATGATATAAGTAATTAACTCATAGAAGTTTATTGGAACATTGGGCACTAAATTCAGAATATAATGACAATAATCTACGGCATTTATACAATGTTACGTGGCAACGCAATCGAAGTTTACCGCGAATCTGTTTACAAAGTTTGGAAAACCGTATAAGCCACGATAGTTAGTCATTTTGGTGATGAATGTGACGATAATGGATTAATGTTTGATCAAGATCAAAAGCGAAAGCATGCAAATGAACAGTATTTACAATTTCATTACAATAATTATTATTACTAGTGCTCTTTATAATTGAGTTTACACTCATGACAATTCAAATAGGTAATGCACAAAAAAAAAAAACTTTCAACACTTCACATGGACCAAAAAGATTTGTAGTGGGTTGTAAGCATCATGATACTGTGGTGTTCAGCTATACAAATCACTTGTCCAGCTTCAAGTAATTTATTCAAGTCACTATTTTACAGGATCATTCCGTATAGATAGATAAGAGTTGGCAACATGGTGGGCGATAGTACTACTGAAAATGTTGATCCAAAGAAATCTAAAAAAGTGTGTTTTCATTGCTCAAAAAGTGTTACAAGTGAGGTCAAATGTGTAAAGTGCAAGTGCCTTTTTCATCCTGCCTGCTTGCGGCTTTCCGCAGAGCAAAAAAGAGCCGTATGTGTTCATATCGAGGAGAATGAGGGCAAGCTAACCTCAAAAACATTCGATCACGAAGCTGTCAAAACACTGATCGTAAATCTGCAAAACAAAATCCAACTGCTGGAGAACAACGAAGTCAACCTTACCAAGAAAATTGCTATCCTGGAAAATAAGGTAAATCTTCTGGAAAAACAACACGTGAAGAAAAACCCAGCGGAAATATCTTTGGATTCCCGACCCCAACAACGACTTGTCAACACCGGCTGCGAACGGCAACTTCACGTCGAACCCGGCCCCAAACAACGTTGCCACAGCGTGGGAGCATATGAGCTACCAGTATCGGTTCCCGTGATCGTGAACCAATCAAAATCTACCAGCCTCGCAACCAGTAGTTCAGATGCAAAAGTCAAAAATGTCACCAATCATAACAATGGTAACAATAACACTAACACAAAGGACATTAATTCCAAAGCTACAGTTGTAAAGGACTTGAATTCGATTATTAATGCTGAGAAAAATGAAGTACAATCCCCAGAGGATAACAAAGATGATGGATGGACACAAGTTCCAAACCGCAATCGTCGTAGGAAATTGATCACAAACAATGTCAGGCACGCGCCAATTAAAGGGTGTAATCAAAATGAAAACTCTTCACTTGAAGTTGCACAGCGTTATCATTGGGTTTTCGTCACTGGCTTGACCGCCGATACACAATCCAAAGATATCATCAACTATCTTAAGACCAAAAATCTTGATCGCAGTGTAATTTGTGAAAAAATGAGCACTAAGAAAAAATCAGTAAGCTCATTTAAACTGGGAGTTCCACAATCGCTGAAAGATGACATGATTAAAGCAGACACTTGGCCCAACGGGGTCACTGTTAACCATTTTATGAACCTGCAACGCCTGAGGAAAACCAGGGAGCCTCGTCTACAAGGAGGAAACCACAGCCCAGGGTTTGTAAGTCAAACCATAAATCAAAATCAAAATTAAGGGTATTCCATGCAAATATTCAGGGTATCATGGACAAGATCTTGGAAGTTGAGGTATTTCTTAAAGAATTGAATATTGATTGTTTTTGCGTCAATGAACATTGGATTAACGCTGACGAATTTTCTGCTCTAAAGATCCCAGGCTACGTTTCAGCCGCTGCCTTTTCTAGATCAGCCAAGTGGCGTGGAGGAGTGGGGATATTTGTGAGAGAGGGTATTGAATTTCAGGAGCTTAACCTGAGCAAGTACTCGGTGGAGGTACATGGTGAATTGGCTGGGATTTATCTTAAATCACAAGATACCCAAATCATAACTGCCTATCGATCTCCTAATGGCACGCTTTGTGACTTCACTGCTGTGCTGTCATCAGCTTTTCCGAAAATTAACTTTTCACGGCCTACCATCATAACGGGTGATTTCAACGTCCATTATGATGTACTTGAGGACAGGGAAACTATGTACTTAAATTTTTTTATGGAATCTTATGACTTGAATCATATTGTCACTTTTAATACTCGGTTGAATGCTTGTCTAGATAACATATACGTAAGTCCTCGTTATGAGGGTGAATATACTGTTACTCCATACAGTCTTGACGGAATCTCGGACCATTCTGGTTTGGTTTTGACTTCAAATCTGTCGGTACCTCCTTCTCGGGGAGAAGGCAGGTTCTCATACAGACCTGTTACTGAACAAGGCCTTTTTCTTCTGTTTCAAGAACTTGAGTGTATACAATGGCAGAGTAACAGCGCGACGAGTGAGGAGATTGACAACAATTTTGGATCATTTATTGAGACTGTCTCAGTGGCAATTGATAAGTGTTTTCCAATGAAAACTAGAACCATTACATGTGCACGTCAAAATATCTCTGCTACTTACTGGTTCAATGCTACACTGAAAGATATGAGGGAAAGGCTTAACACGCTGTGCCTACTCAATAAATCTAATCCAACTCTTGTAACTAAACAAACAGTTAATAACTATAAAAGGCAATACAGAGTTGAAATATCTAATTCTAGGAAAAAGGCTCATGACGACTTCATTGATAAGGCTAGCAATAAGGCCCTTGCTATGTGGAGTATTGTAAAAGCACACTCCAGTTCAAAAACTTCCCCTATTTCAGACTCTGGTCAGCTCAATGCTCAGAACTTTAACAACTTTTTTGCTCGCATAGCTGACGACATCATCAACGACCAGCCTTCACCTGTACCCAATTTCGATGACTATCTTCTAGGTCATCATGCAGTACAAAACTTCCAGTTCCGTGAAGTTAGTTTCATAGAAGTCCGGGACAAAATTGACCACCTGAAGAATACAAAAAGCTGTGACTGTTATGAATTATCAACCAGAATCATAAAATATCTGAAAAACATATTAATTCAACCCCTCACATACCTGTTCAATCAGTGTATTACTGGAAGTCATTTTCCCCTGTCTCTAAAGATTGCTAAAGTGGTTCCCATATTTAAAAATAAGGGTAGTGCTAGTGATGAATCGAATTATCGCCCAATCTCACTGCTCCCCCAAAAATTCTAGAATCTCTAATGAAAGACCAAATGGTGATCTTCTTTGAATCAAATAATCTGTTCAGTAACAAACAATTTGGTTTCAGAAATAATAAATCTACCTCCCTTGCGATAAATAGTCTCACAGAGTTTGTGGCTTGCGGTCTGGAATCCAGACTGGATACTTATGCGACATTCCTAGACTTAACAAAGGCTTTCGACTGTGTTTCTTTTGATATTCTACTGAATAAGCTAGCCTACTACAATTTTCATCCTAAAAGTATTAATCTTATCAAATCGTATTTGCAGGATCGTTATCAGAATGTTCAGTTCAAGAATAACCTATCAGACAGGCAGATTATTCGCCATGGAGTGCCCCAGGGTTCCATCCTTGGCCCCCTTTTATTCCTGGTGTATGTCAACGATTTGCCAAACTTTGCTGAAAATACTAACCTGATATTATTTGCTGATGATACCACCTATTTAGCGCACTATCACCCTTCTGAGCCTATCCACCAAGTAGTGCTAGATAAAGGAGAACAATGCAAATCCTGGTTTTTGGCGAATAAACTCAGCCTTAATGATGCCAAAACCCAAAAACTGAATTTCTCTCTGAGGACATCCAACCCTGTGTTGCCCACTGAGAGAGCAGTAAAATTCCTGGGAGTCTGGTTGGATCCTGGATTAACATGGGCTGAACATGTTTCCCAATTGTCTAGTAGGCTGTCCAGCATAACATTCTTGATTAGAAATGTAACTAGAGTGGTCTCTAGGAAGACCCTTCTCATGGCATATCATGGATACTTTGGCTCTAATATTTCTTATGCTATACTTAATTGGGGGCACTCTCCAAGAGCTGCTGACATTTTCAAACTGCAGCGCCGATGCATACGGGTTATTGCTGGCGTGCGTTTTCGTGACTGCTGTAGGCACTGCTTTGTGGAGCTTAATTTACTCACTTTTCCTTGCTTATATATCCTAAGTTGTTTAATTTATATTAAAAGGAATATTTCACAGTTTGCTAGACATAGTGAGAGAAGTGGTATCACCCGTAACGCTAATGACTTGGTGTTAACTTTTCATAGGCTAAACAGATCTAGAAGGGGCAGTGATTATTACGGGATAAAGTTTTTCAATAAGTTGCCCGAGAGGATTAGAATCCTTGAGGAACGAAATTTCATCAAAACATTGAAGGTTTTTCTTATAAGGCACTCGTTTTACTCAACTGATGAATACCTCAACTTCAATTTTGACCGGTTGTGAAGTGTCTTCACCAGTACAATAATACTAATGTGATAGTGATGTGACTGTTATTGTTTTGCTTTTCAATATTATTGTATCTGCCTGTGGTTTTAGCTCACTTACTGTTATTTTACGTCGAAAGACATTTGATGTTTTGTAGTAGGTATCTATTATTGTGGATTGTATTTACCTACTTAACAAATCTTAGTATTTGATTCTATTTTTATCTATTTTATGACTTGTAAAAGCACATTGTGTATTATTATGAATAAATATCTTATCTTATCTTATCTTATCTTACAGTGCTTTTATTTTTTTGACGGCTTGAAACAAAATACGTACCACCCTTATAAAATTCAAATGGTTCATCAGTTAACCGAAGATGATGAAGATCAAAGAATAGAATTTTGTTAAAGATTCTTGTCCTTAGTATAAGTATATGGTTGACGGTTCTTGGATATCAGGACAATAGGAGACTACCTATGTTTTGTGAGTTTAGTAGTTGTGAAAATGTTGAGTAGATGTTAACCTGCGTAATTCGTCCCCGAGAGACTATGTATACAACAATAATTGACCTGTTTTATACTAGTGAGTGTATTGTTTTAAATTGTTAAATCTCACTTGTTTCATATCTGCTATTTATTGTATTCTGGACGTTCTCTGAAAGTTTCGTTTCACTTGAAAAAAGTCCATTTCTGTTGTGAGTAACATGTTCAGATGACCACTTTAGACCATCTATCGTGGCTCAATGGTGAAGTATGTGACTCGTAACCAAAGGGTTGCAGGTCACCCAGCCGCCATCTTGAACTTTTCATCTGTCAATTTTATGTCAAAACATGGCAAACATGCTTGTATTTCATCACCTAGAATTTGAAGTCTTTAAGTTGAGCCGTTCAAAAAATAAAAATTGGGGGACATTTAAGAGAAGCACTGTATAATATTGAACCATATGCTAGCGGCGTTATCCATGGAGATATGAAAATTTTGTAAATATGAAAGTTTGACTATAAGAATTTCAAAATTAGTTTTTTGTTTATCTGAAAATACGACTTATTCCATTTTTTTGCTTCAGTAACAGGAATATGATCGAATCAATCAGATTAAGTTAGGTAATTTGAAACCGATGGATGAAGGAAGATATATTTGCCCAGTGGTCTATGAACCGAGTAGGTAGCCGTCAAGTCAAGAAAAGTCTTGATCAGCCATCTATAGAATGTTTTCGTTATCGATAAACAGAGAACTCATTTTAAAATTATTATAACCAACTGTAGCATGAAATAATCCACTTTTTTTTAACGCTAACCAAAAGTTGATATATAAGGCAAGCTCTACAGAAATTGACAAATTCATAATCATTTTTAGTGCTTGTTTACAACCATTCAGAAAATTGGTGAAATAAAAAAAAATACAATTTTGAGTTTACAAGCTTCTAGAAATTACATTACATTACTGACATTACCTTAATTATTTGAGTGGTTTTTGTCATTGTTCGAGAGGACATTTTGTCGTCTTTCAGAATCAATCAAAAAGTGAGTCTCAACCAAATTTGGTCCATGAGAAACTGTAATTTGAACTGTTCCAAATCAATAAATGTGACGAGGAGTAGAAATAATGTACATGGGATGAAAATTTGTCAATTGAATTAGTAGAATCTGGATATTACCGGATTAAACTGGATCTACCTGTATATCCAGCGGACTGGCACCCCAAGGCGGTCGAAACAAAAAACATGCAGGCCATTTCAAAAAATTATGGGCATTTGCACACAAATTTTGATTCAAAAATGAATCAAATAATAATAATCTGTTTGCTTCAGAACAAAGACTACCTCTGAGTCTTCGACTTCGTGTTTCCTCATACCTATAAGTATTCGAAGTCTCTTAAAGATATGGACGATTTTCTTGAATAAAAGTATGTTCCAAATTTTTGAGAAAAGAGAGACATGAAGGTAACTGAACAATACGTACATGTGTTGAAGATTTACTTCTTGAATTCATACCGGAAATAGCTGTAAATGATTAGATTTTTTGTCAAATTTTCATAATCATCATTGATGACTAAGACACTTCACACTCCACCAATAAATTTGATTCACGTTTTCTATTGATATTTCAAAAAGTTTGCAATTATAAGCGACAAACATTTCATCACGCAATTAATAAAATGTCATCAAATGGTAACGTGATATCCCAAAGCCTGATCAAGAAGAAATACCTAGAAAACTATATTAAGGTTTTGAGATTTTGACTTCGTGTTCTTTCTACTTTCAAGAAAATAAATTGAGGTAGAAATAATTAATATCAAGGTGGTTCATGAATTAATCATCGATCAGTTTCAATCAAAGTTTTATTGAGCAAAATGAAAGATGATATACAAAAGATCGTCAATAATCATTGTTAGATTTGCCATCAGGTTTTTTGACTTGAATCAAATTATATGTAACTCCAACACAAACAATTATTTGGAACGATGCATGTATACACGTTCAAGTTGGATAAAATTGTTGTTCTAGCAATTTCCTCTAATTTCGCTCAGCCTTACATTTTGCCAAGCCCTTTAGCCGTTCATAGTTACTAATCAATAAGTCTTAGATTACAAAACACCTGGAAATACAGAATCTGATAATGGTCGGGAACCAATTCGAATTCATTGGAAGGATTCTGAAATCTATATCGCATTAATTGGCATGACGTCTTATCTTTCAATGAAAATAGTGAATTGATAATCGAAAGACTTCATTCAAAATCACTGAAACACATTAAAAATCGATTGTCGACAACAGCAGGTTTGAGGCGTCATGCATGGATGGATTGTTCAATATACTTAGTGACATTAGAAATGTTACACCGACTAATTTTCCCTAAGACTCAATGTGAACGTGATCTAATACAAATCTTCATATCTCCTCAAAAGAAAATCAAATTTACCCAAAAAACAGAATGTTCAGAATGAATGAAACTTCAATATTTCATCATAGGAGAAGTTCCATTCCTACCAGGAAACTCCATAAAGTGTTTCAAAATTTCGTAGTCAAACTAGCAATGCATTAGCATTGGGTGGAATGTGGAGGAGATTCAAAACACTCTTTAGATTTTCCTGGTGGAAATGGAATTTCTCCTATGCTAAAATATTGAAGTTTCATTTATTCTGAACTTTTTTGGTCAATTTGATATCAATGATATCCTTTTTTTCAAAAGAGATATGAAGCTTAGTATCAGGTCATGTTTAGATTGAGTCTTATGAGAAATAAGTCGGTGTAACACTTCTAATGTCACTGAGTATACCTTGTATTGGATAAAGTCATAATTAAGCTCATTCGATAGAACTGATCGATTTATATTTGGACATTAGCAGTTGAAAATATCCAATCCATTCAATGATGATGGCTTTTTTAACAATTCAATCAACAAACAAATTAATAGGGGTAATTATTAAACAAGTTCATGTAAATATAGCCAGAAATGAGCTTCAAAGTCCAAATATCACACAATGTGATGCATAGTCAAGCAACGATTACAAAATGTACTTTCGTGCAGTTCGAACAAATCAAATGTTGATAAAAAACAAAATGGTTTTATCTCAAAATTTTCTGTCGGCTGATTTAAATGATAATTTCCAGATTTTAGGACATTCCAAACAGATTGAAACCGATTTTCGTACTTTCAGCGTCTTGAGTTTATTCTCAGTCGACACCTGAGTACGATCCAAGATATACTGAGTGAAAAAAAAAAAGAAAACTTATATCTGTTCGTCAGATTTTGACAATCTCTTGACAACTGACTTAGTTTGTTAATGACTACATTGTCAGGCTTATCTCTGGATTTTTTCGGTACTTGCAGTGGTCGTTTGTTGATAAATTGGCATTCTGTTTTCGACAACCTATGGTTATACTTTAACTGTAGAGTTCATAAATATTGGTGCAAAAGTCTTTTCTAAACTGACTATAATGCCTAGAGAACGTAGAATTGCTCGGATGACCCAACTTAGTGACTTTGAAAGGGGCCTAATTGATGGATTGCGTGAAGCGGCTTTTTTGATAAGGGAAATTTCCAGAAGGACCAACAGATCCTTGAGCGTTATACTGAGGTGTTATCGGGTGTGGACAGAACCAAGAGAGTTGAGGCAATACAGACCGTCATGGTCAAGATCGTGGACTACGAATGTATGGGCTGCCGGAGACCGATTCAGCAGCACACCCGCAATTGTGGATCAGTGGTTTGAAGAACATGGAAGGGCAGTTGGTATGCCTACAGTGTATCGCCGGATACGAAGTTCTGGTCTTTTCTCTTATCGTCCACATTGGATGCTGCCTCTCACTGCCAAAGATCGGTGTAATCGCCTCGAGTGGTGTAGACAGAGACTTCAATGAGATCAGGAATGGGATCATGTGTGGTATTCAGTGACGAATACCGTTTCTGATTGGGGATTCATGATGACCCGGCGAGGGTGAGAAGACGACGTGGTGCAAGACGCGATCCACAATTTGACAGAGAACGTCATGTCCACCACACTGTCGCCATAATGGTATGGGGTGCTATTGCATATCACCTTTAGTTTTCATCAGAGGCAACATGACAGCCCAACGCTACATCCAAGATGTGGTGGAGCCATAGGCCATCCATACCTTCACACGGTCCAAAACCCCATCTTTCAGCAAGACAATGCTCGACCACATGTTCCCAGCTAGTTTAACAATAGACTTTATAATCACGATGAAGTTTTCTGTCCATTTTTGGGATTCGGTTGAAAATGGGGGGGGAGTGTTGAAAGCTCTTGATTTTTCCAAAAAATCAAGACATTTCAACACCTTCCCCTTCTCAATAGACTTAGGGTATCAACATCACATTTATCGTTAACCATGGCCTCCAAGATCTCTTGATCTGTCCCTCATCAAACATCTCTGGGACATGATGGGTCGAAGACTGTTGACTTCGCAGACTTAAGCAGCCCTTATACACAAAGTTGAAGTAGCCTGGAATGAGATGGCTCAGATATAGACCACCTCATCAAAACCGAACCCAGACGTCTCAATGAGTAAGTCAGAAATCGTGAATCTTCGACACAATATTGACCCAGATTTTCCAGGAAGTTGTCTGAGATAGCTGAAAATCTGATCAATTGCTTGGTGAGTAGCAGTCATCAAGTGAACCAAAATCTGAAGAACATATGTGTTCTCAAATTTTTTTGTCACTAAGTATGAAAATAATCGAAACGTCGTGTCACAAAAAAGTCCGAGAATCTGTTTCAAAATCTACATCGTCTAACATCCTCAAACAAAAATTATTTCTTCTTCTAATCATTTTATCATGAGCAAGCTACAACCATATCTACCTAGTTCAAAACGAAAGATGAAAGGCATCAGAAATATTTTTTACTCCAGGAACCACAACATTTTAACTACACATGAAAATTATAATAATTATCGTCTATCACGAGTCATAGAAGTGTAAGATACGGTTTTAGAAATACAGTGTGTCCCCGGATCGACGCATGAATAGGTGAAAAAGACAAAAAAAAAAGGAATTGAAGTTTCATCTTCTAGGGTTTAGCCCTGCTTGGATGGAGAATAATTTGTGTCATAATTTTAGTTTCGAAAAATCAAGTATGTCTTGGAAATTACCTCTCACCAGGAAAAAGGGTTTTTCTATAAGATATACGATGAAATGCTATTGAAGAAAGTTGTTCAGAATGAAGAACCGAGTTAGAATACAAAATTTCAAAACACTCCGCCTACTTTGATATTTGGCATTTTCACATTACAAGTTTTCAAAATAGCATTAGCAGAATTGCGTAACTTAGCTTTAAAAAGAGTTTGTTGATGAACTTTTCTGATTAGTCTTCTAAATATCAAAGAAGGCTGAGCGTTTTGAATTCTTGCATCCTCGTGCACCCAGATTCTAAGCTTGCTCGCAGCTACATGCCAACATTGAAGATTTATCTCGTGTTTTCTCGAAAGTTGCTTATAATAAAACTATAGGTAAGTCACCACGACTTTTTGGATAACCCTGTCCAATTGCAAGAGTTCTAGTTTGATAGATTACGAATTGAAGTAATCTATCAAACTAGAACTCTTGCAATTACAACTTTTATATCGGAAGTTTTTTTGTATTGTAAGTACATAAAAAATTTCCGAAATAATTGATTGATGACTTGGCGAATTCCACCTTTTGATTTGATAAATAATGATTTTTGTTTTAGTAAATAGGATAAAGCTTGATATGTCTGTCAACATGTTACCAGATGCATTGAAATTATTACAAATAATTTAAAAAATCACCACTTTGAATATTTTCATGATTTTCAAAGATATTATGGAGGAAGTTTTGTCATAACTTTTTGGTTTGGATGCGCAACATTGTTGATCACATGTATCCGGATACAAGTTGATTGTGTCGCACAAATATGTTGGCAACATCAATCGACATCGCTATCTTGAAATGGAAAAGGAAGAACCGTAACGAAGGAAAAAACGATACATTTTGGGATTGTGAGGTCCACTAGGGATACCTTGTTTGAAAAAATGGCGACGATCACTCTACCGCAAGGTAGGGTGAGAGTTTTTTTTTTTTTTTTGGCCACAACGTATGTTGAACTTTGCAGCGCTCGTACGTCAAGACCATTCATTCTACAAAAAAAAGTTATAGCATAAATTGTTGGTGATCTTCTATGGTTTCATATTGTTTATACATATCTTCACCATGAAATCAGCCGAAAAATAGATATTGTCAAAAAACTACTTCTAGGTATCAATCTTTGGATATCGCTGTGCGAGAGGCAAAGATACGAGGGGGCAAAGTGGAAATTCAAAAGGAGCACATGAAAATCCATGAAATCACAGCTTTGTCCTCAAAAAATATATCAGTTGGTCTGTGAGTAGTGCAGGTCGTTTTTGCAACGAGCTTAAATGCACCAGTTTCATAAAAACGTCGTAAGTCCGGTCCTGTCCAAAATTCGAAAGATCAGTTTAAAAGAAACATCTAGAACACATTGACCAATATGATATCCAAAATTCGTAATAATCTATAAACAAAAACGCCAAAAACTTACTTTGACTAAACCTGCTTAGCAACAATTTTTTTTCAACATCAATAAATTCACCTAAAAACATCCAATCCAAAAATCCTTCATAAAAGTCACCACTAAAAGCTGGTATAATTTTCTCGTTCGAACCATTTTATTAATGCCAATTTTGTCGTTGTCCTTATGATTTTCTCGAAACCTCAAATGATAAATTTGAACCTCATTAGAATCTAAACGATTTCCCATGAAAAAAAGCCTAGCTGAAATAATAAACTCAAAATTGCACGTCAAAAAAATGGCCGTAATCGTTCGCATGAAACGACCTTCATTATTCTTACATAATGTTCGCGGTGAGAGAAAAGACCTCTTCGTGGCTTGTTCTAGAAATGATCGAACGATGACAAAAATTTGGAAGAATACCAGAGAAGAAATTCAAGTTTATGTTGGGACCAAGAAGTGCCTGACTAATGACCAGAATATAAAATCATGGAATTCAAGTAGTTCGCTGTAGATTGGATTAGTTTGAGATGAGATATATGGCTGAACGTATCAAGCAATCTTGAAAAATACCACATTATGTATATGTTACAGTAAATGTGAGAAATTCAGTGAAAGCTAGCTTTCACTAGTTGATGCTAGCAATTACTTGATCAGTTGGGAAATGTTAATTTTTGATTAATATTGAACACTTTCACTAGTGAATGTTGGAGAAACTTTATTAAATCAACTTTTACTGAAACTTTTCAACTTTTGAGTTGATGTTTAACTTATGCAAAATTGGGTTACTAGAAGATTGTCAATTTTTTGTAAAGCAGTATCTGCAAAGTCAGACTCAAAATTCTTGTAAGATAAATAATATTAAGCAATAATATGCATATCCTTTTTGAAAGAATTATCCATTCACATCCGCAAACTGCAACATCAATAATTGCGCTGTTTTCTTTATAGAGATATCGTATCACATAGCTTGTTTACATATGTAAATGATGAAGTTAAAAATGCAACGATTATTTCATCCATGAAAAGAATTTTTGAGTGTTTAGAATTACACCCACTTAACTGCTTCATTCATCCAGTAGAATTGCCTGCTTATTTATTCAGAGGATGCATTTTGGTTAATCGTGAGGCTAGAACATGAAGGAGATGGGGATAAAACACGAAAAGGTTTGACTTCCATTACGGTTTCTTGTTTCGTTTTTGAATCACTTGAAGCTATATGCTTTCGTTAAATGAGTCCCTTTCTGTATGTAGAATCGTTACAAGGTTTTTGCGCGGTTCGGACAAGCACATAATATGTACTCGTAGAGTGGATGTCCTATCAAGAATATATGAGAAAAAGTTGCTTCAAAGTGCTCTCTTTGATGCACAAATAGGAATGATTAATCCATGATGATGATTCATTCATCAGCAGATATAAAAAACTGAACAAGTGGTATCTGATACAAATCTGGAAAATCAAAACGTTTGTTAGTGATTTTTTTGTTAGAAAAGAAATAATCTATGTTGGCGTTTTCAAGCTTCACTGACTTGGTCATGAAGAGATGTCTCCAAGAAAAGCAAGACAAAGTGTTATAGCTAGTGCAAGGCAAAGGCGTGTCCTGTGCTTGTAGGAACTTTGGCTTACATGGTGCCAATGAGAATGAGATAAGTTTATACTGACTGAGACCTGGGACTTCTCAAATAAGTTTGGAAAAAGAGCCAACACGATCTCAGAGATCAAATACCTAGGGCTGACACTGGATTCCATACTAACTTGGATCACAGATCTGACAAGGACCCTAGATTTTTTGCCATAATATGAGTCGGATGTGAGGCAGATGCATCTTCTGGATAGTCCGGGTTCTCGGCCTCTCAGGGATATAAGGGAACATTGAAGCTAATGAGCTGGTGAGGTGAGGTGTGGGCCGGCATAGCCATTCGCTATGTGCAACTGGTTGGAAGACAAGAAACGATCCTACTCAACTGGAGGTTGCCAAATTTGAATCAAGACTTCCAAGCAGATAAAAAAATTGGTTAAGCAGAAAATCTTGTAGATTTTCACGACTATTATGGAGAGCATTTTATTTTCCCGATCTTCATAGTATAAAATAAGTAGACTGTGTTATCCAAAACTATAAACCATTCTACTGTGAAAATTGTATCTATTATCAAGGTCCATCCACACATTACAATCGTGACGGCACCGTCCCAGGTCCCAGGAAATATGCCAGAATGGCAATGTAGCTTTATAGTAACGGCATTGCCTGAAATTCTCATTGGCAATGTACAGGCATTTATCACCTGAGGAGTATCAATTTGGCACGCCGGCCGTCACTCAGTCGCATTTTGTCATGATGGATAATTGATGGCAAATCAGTACTTCACCATCAAATGTCAAGGAGTGATGAAAAAATACCACCAATTCAGTGCATCATATGTATTGGCATATTTCAGTTTTAATATAGAAAAATGTGGTGAGGATAACATTTACTAGAACTCAATGCCATTCATTGTGTTTTTCTGTTAAGCCTTCAAAGATAACGTGAAATTGTAGAGTAGATAAGCCTTGACTGAGTCTGCAATAAAAAAATTGAGATTTCATTTTCAAGTGCTCAAATGGCAAATGTTGTATATTGTATGTTGAGCTGTAATAAACGCTTAGCTTTGCTTTATACTATTGTAATACATATAAGTACAGTACTTTGTATCAGTAGTAGTACATGGAAATCGTACTAAAAAATGGGTGTTACCTTGCATGAAATGAGGTAGTTCGGATTTTTTGATATGTTGTATCTGATAAAGTGATGATGACAAATCCAAGTTTTTAACCTCGAAAGCCTTCCGGATCATTGGAAAATTTTAAAAAACCCATTAATTTTATCACATTTTTGACATATTTTCAATTTTGTCCAGCAAAGGACTAATTTTATGGCAAAAGTCGTTATTTATTATTTTAAAGGAGACAAAATTTTAAAAACATCGAGATTAATCTGTTCTTTGCACAAGAAATAGTTTCCAAGACACAGAATTTCAAAGTCTTGCAACATTTCTAAAAAAATCATTTTTTTTTTTCAGTTTTTCTCAATATTGTGAAAAAACATGCCCAGTGGAACGAACTTCCAAGGCGGTCGACAGCGGACACGACGTTACAACCAATGCATTTTGTCATCGAAAAACTTGGCTTTTGTCTCGTTTGTCACAAGCCCAAACCACTGTTAAGTTCTAGAATAGCAAGAATTATTCGGTTGCCTACACCTAGAATATTGGAGAACTTTCGCCATCTATCGAGGCATTGAAGCTGCTCTATATAAGAAGCTCCGCCATTTGGACAGAAGGTTGGTTATCGATCAGCCACGAATTATAATCGTTACAACATAAATATTTGTGGTTGTGTTAGTGACTTTAAATAAATAAATTAAAACTGGACAAGTGTTTTCTATAGCTAAACTCGTTGCATTGGTGTCAGAGGTGGGATTTATTGTGTGCTATAGAAACGGACATAAATATTCACTGTGATGGCTGCGAAACTAGTGTTTTTAACCGGATTGAAGGTCGCCGAGTTAAAGAGGGAGCTGGAGGAGCGTGACCTGGATAGTAGTAGTAAGAAAACTGATCTACAAACAAGGCCTCCTGAGACTTTGATGGAAGATGGCATGAATCCTGATACGTTCCAATTTTAAGTTCCCGATCCCAATGCAGTAAAGAGATAATTGGAAGACAACTCTAGAAAATTGGAGGACAAATTTGGAGCCATGATGTAGCATTAAAATTTACTTGAGAAGACACGTCATTATGTGAGCAGTTTATTTAGGGTTAATGCACAGAGAATTCATGGATGTTAATTTGCAATCTACCAGTCAAAGATTAAAACATAGACATTACTGAGGTAAAGTTTATTGAAAGAAAATAGTGTTACATCGATTATTAATATGAATGAAAAATCAAAAAGAGGAAGGACACTCTATCAACGCACTTTAACAGAAAACTTGAACAAATCCACTAAAATCACTGTTTCAACACTTCACATGGCAATTTCATCAGAAGATTGATGGTAATCTTCTCAGCATCTTCTCCATCGTCACATTTTAGCAAAAGTCAGCACCATTCTGGAAATAAGAAAAGTGTAATAAATAAATATGTAGGAGTGTAGGTTATAAACAAACTTTTTGAATGATCAATATTTATATATTGTCTAAAATGACACCAAAGTACTTACCTGCGCTTAATACAGCCTCGTATAGTTGCAATCCTGCCTCATGTTGATTGGAAAGTTGCGAAATAGGTTCTATAAAAATCAACTTCTTCACTGACTTTCAATCCTGGAGTTTCTTCAATCGCCAAAGCAGCTTGTCAGTTGTACTGATTTGTTCGTTTGCAGCATGAACACTTTTCGCCTGCGCGAAATGAGTACTGGCAGTATTGCCAAATTTCTTGAAGAGATTTCCTGGAATTATAGTTGAATTTGAATCGAGCGCCTTTTCTCGACCAATAGAATTCCATCCAATTTTGAGGAGGTTCATCTTCGGAATTTTTGGGGATGGCGAGAATTCAAGCTTTACTGTAGCACGTGAAGGTAGTTTTCAAGCTAGTTAAGTGGAAAACTGGGAAACCTTCCCTTCATACCATTTCTGGTGATCTGTTGAGAGTTTCCACGATAGCCTAGGACTACATTTTCCTTGCTCACCAAGAATTAGGATCGATTTTGAATTCCCTGGCTTAACACGCCGGCAGTTCTTGGCTGCTTGAATCACGTTTTAGATTATTTTGAATCTGGCAGTGATTTCACTACTGGTAAGCATTTTCTTATTTCTTCAAACCTCGACTCTCACCCTCGTGTACTATTCCTTCAGGATTCACGTAGGGGTCGACTCCTGGATTTGACCATGAGTCTCAAGATAGGCATAGTTTTGGTTTCATCGAGCCAACTCCGCAACATTTGCGGGAAAGACACCCGAAAAACCACCCTGCTGATCAATCACCCCAAGAGACCGCACTGCACTGGATTTTGCTGATCAAATTGCTGTATTTGCTGACCTATTGGTGACGATCTGGATTATTCAGGCCAGTCCAATTTTAATTACATATTATCTTCATTTCGTGCTTTATATATTTTTATAGCAAATTAATAGTACCTATTTTCGTGAATTGAAATATTACATAACATATCCATATTACGAATATTACCCATATTTTATGATTTTTGTAAACCAAAGTCGACAGAGGTAGTAGTTTTTGAAATCTTTGGGTATAAACAATTTTCACACGTATCATCAACTATATTTATCATTTTTTTTCTTCATTCTACTGCTGAATAAACGTAGTTGTTAAGACAAAGTTAGATTGTTTCGATTTGTTTGCACTCCACAGTAAATACATAATTATTTGAGGTCTCTGAGTTGAGGCATAACATCTGTTTTGGGTTTCACATTTCTCCCTTTAAAAAATGTGTGGCGCCCTTAATTTTTCAATCATCCAATACTTGGTTATTGCGCAATGTGCTCTTGAGTCAAAAGACTCACGCCTAGTGCTCACCGATGAATAGCGGCCGTTCGCTGTGGTAAAGTAAAGAACACTATGGCCACAGATAATGGCGCCCAACGTGGGGCCCGATTTTTCTAGTTTTTGATACACGCATAAAGCAATAACTATTCAGTGTTGGAATTTGGAAAATTTTTAATACCTACGGTTTGAGAATTGTTGTCGAGTGTAACACAGTCAAGCAAACACGAAAGAGTTCAGAAAAGCTGGTGAATTTTTATTCCAGTTCGAATCAAGGAAATAAAGTGAGATTTTCATTTTTAATTACACACGCATCTCATTTTTACAGCAGTGTATTCCGGTATTTGGAATTGATCAGCAACTAGGTGCAGCGAGGTTTTTTTTGCTCTGATTTTTTGCGACATATTTGGGAATTTATTTTCAGTGATTGTGCGTTTGGAGTTAATTTTACGAGAATTTAGATTTCGTCGTCATGAATACCTTTTGGATGTTGCCGAGCTTACTGATTTTTCAGTAGTTGGACAATTATTTTTGATTTTCGACTTTACTTCTCAGAAAGTATAGTAACTATTTTGCGCATTATCTAATCTGCATGCGGAGGTATTGCAACGGATTTGAGGCTTTTTAGATTTTGAGGTTTTTTTTTACTAGGTGAACTTAAATAGGTCCGGTGTATTTCTGGTAAATTGGTTGATTTTTTTTCTTTGGCGTTTATCAATAACTGATTATATTATTCATTATTCTCATTTGTGATTATTTATAACTTGTTGGACTGATATCTATTAAGATGGAGGACTATTTTAAACCAAATTATTTATTGAAAGATGAAATTAATTATGGGTTGCGGATTCGTGGAGTTATCACTGACAAACCAGTTCAAGATAAAAGAAAAGTTCTTGCTCGTCTGATGACCAAAGAACGTCAGAGTAACGTTAATGTTTTGAAGCTGAGTGACCCAACTTTGAACTTTGATGAAGAAAAAATATTTATCGAAGCAAGCATTGAGGATATCAAGAATTCAATTCCCGACTTCGAGGGACCTTCTACGGATTCTGTCTACATGCGTGCTAGAACTCGTCTCCTTCATTTGACAAAGCGTATACTTAGACTGGATTTTGATGAAGCTGATGTTGCAGTTAAACCAAAAGTTACTTTCAAGAATGAAGCATATGCCAGTGTGATGTACTCAGACGCAGACTTGCATGAAAAAGTCACAGATCCACCAGCAGCCCTAGGAATGAAAAGCACTATGATTCATCAACTTGCCAACCCTTTAGAGCAGAATCAGACTCAGGAAAATCAAAGTATGAACATTAGCAGCACTTATTTCAAGTCAACACCTGTACATCAATTAGGAATCACATTCGATGGAGAGCCGAAGAATGTAATGTCATTTATCGAGAGAGTGGAAGAAATGGCGCATTCCAGCCATATTTCGAAAGTTGATTTATTTGAATCAGCAAGTGATCTCAAAGCTATCTTTTGGCTCAGGCATGTGAAGCCTCAACTAAGAGACTGGGATTCTTCAGTCAACAAACTCAAATCAGATTTTCTTGATTCTGATATCGATGATGACACATGGCGACAAATACGTGAAAGAAAGCAGTCGAAGCACGAACCAGTTGTTCTTTTCATTGCTATCATGGAAGGCCTTTTCAGTCGATTGTCATACAACACCGCAGAAGTCACTTAAGTTAAATATATCAAAAGGGGTCTACAGATAGAGTAACAGCAGAGATTGGCATTGGAAGACGTAGTTTCAGTAGCTGAATTGAGTAAGCTCTGCAAACGCTTAAAGGAAGCTGATGTTCTTCCACCCGTCAAGTTTTGGAACTGGGTGAATATGAGAGTTATTTGGAAACAGATAACAGAAGGAAGAATTTCAGTAATAAAAGTCAAGACAAAAAGTACAAACCAAAAAAAAAATTTCAAGAAACAAAATAATTACAAAAAGTTAAATACCCCGAATAATGATCCCAATTCATCGTCAACAGATAACCACAATTGTTGGAAATGTGGTGGTCCAAACCACAACTTCCAGGACTGTAAATCAAGAGTAAACAAAAGATTCTGTTACAAATGTGGAGCCCCGGATGTCACTAGTAAAACCTGTAGGATTTGTTCGGGAAACGCCCAATAGAGGAACGTGTTGTTGATGCGCGTCGTCCTCTAAAGAAAGAAGAAGTCAACAAATCTCTCAAGCTACCTACAGTAAATGCAGATAACGATACCAATAAAGTTGAGCCATTTTTCTTATCAAGAACCAATGATAATAGACCTTATATATCCGTAAACCTGTACGACCAGCAAGTAGTAGCCTTGTTAGACAGTGGAGCTAACATATCAGTGGTTGGAAAACAAGGACTACAAATTTTGAAGCACTTGGGTCTGGAAATACATCGCGCAGGGTTGCAACATGTGGTTACAACCGATGGCGCTAAACAAGAGGTGAAAGGTATAGTCAACCTTCCCTTGAATATGAAGAATTCTATAAGAATATTACCATCTTATGTCGTTCCTACACTCGCTCACTCGTTTATTTTTGGAAGTGACTTCTGTAAAAAGTTCGAAGTTCGACTTGATTTTAGAAACAATGAGTGGCATGTTCAGAGTGATTTAATAGGCGCTGACATAGACATTTTGACAGATTTTTCCCCTAGAGAGTTACCCCCAAGCTTGTGCTCCCTGGTGAAACTCAACAAAGACGAACTAGTGCAAGCAACAAATCTGATAGATTCCTTCAACAAACTTCGTAGTCAAGATAGACTTGGACTCACTGACAGGATCACAATGAGCATAGATACAGGTGAGGCTAAACCGTTCAAACTAAGGCAGTATCTGATGAGTCCATTCATGCTACAAATTCTGAATAAAGAACTTGACGAGATGCTGAAGTTTGAAGTCGTTGAACCATCGCAGAGTGGCTGGACCAGTCCTGTTCTGTTGGTGAAGAAATCTTCAGGAGAATATCGGTTATGCTTCGATGGCAGAAAACTCAACGAGGTAACTCGTCACGACAGTTATCCCCTTCCGCGGGTCGATAGGATTTTAAGCTCTCTGAGAGACGCTAATTTTATTTCAAGTATAGATCTGAGAAAAGCATGTTGGCAGATACCGCTAGACGCAGCATCTCGAGAAAAGACTGCTTTTACAGTTCCCTCAAGAGGCCTGTTTCATTTTAAGGTAAGGTTCCTTTTGGACTTTGTAATAGTGCTCAAACCCAACACCGTTTAGTCGATGCCCTTTTCGGACCAAAATACGAGCCTAACATTTTTACCTATCTTGATGATATAATTATAATGTCTAAAACCTTTGAAGACCATATTCGTTTGCTTGGTGAAGTGAGAGATATTTTGACCAAAGCCAATTTGACAATCAACTTGGACAAGTGCGAATTTTTCAAGACAAGACTGAAGTATTTGAGCTACATTATTGAAGGCGGCCAAGGAATTCGAACTGACCCAGAAAAGGTTGCCACTATGGTCAACTATCCTCGACCCTCAACGACTACCAAAATCAAAAGATTTATTGGTCTTTGCAGTTGGTACAGGAGATTCATCAACAATTTTTCAACTTTGGTATCCCCGATTAATGATTTGCTGAAAGGAAAGAAGAAGAAAAAGCAGAGTGTAACGTGGTCTTCAGAAGCGGAAGAATCTTTTAATAATATTAAAAATGCTTTAGTTGCAGCTCCAGTTTTATGTTCGCCAGATTTTTCGAGAGAATTTACTATTCAGTGTGATGCTGATGATACTGGTGTAGGAGGCGTCCTTACTCAGGACATCGAGGGAGAGCGAGTCGTAGCATACTGTCCTCGCAGCTTATCCAGAGCTGAGCGTAACTTCACCGTCACCGAACGTGAATTGTTGGCATTGCTGTTTTCGCTGGAGAAATTCCGTATGTACGTCGAAGGTACAAAGTTCAAGGTGATCACAGATCACTATAGCCTACTTTGGTTAAACAACCTAAAAGAACCATCTGGACGTTTAGCTAGATGGTCGGTCAAATTAAGACAACATTCCTTTGAACTCATCCATCGTAAAGGTGTTTCCCACAAAGTTCCAGATGCCCTTTTACGGATACATACTCAGCCACTGGAAGATGCTGAAGTCGTTGCCGTCGACGTCCTGCCTCAAACTTCGGATCCATGGTATATTGAGCTCAAGATCAAAATTCAAGCTGATCCCTCATCCTATCCTCAATGGAGAATTGACAATGATTGTCTCTACAAGTTTATTCCAACTAGTCTTCCCCTTCAAACTAACTTTCGAGAATGGAAAATAGTAGTTCCTGAAGAATCCAGAAATACAGTTATCAAAAGCTGTCACGATCCACCATCCAGCGGACACTTTGGTACTTCAAGACGCTTTCAAGAATTCAAGAAACGCATTACTGGCCTAAGATGCGAGTGGATGTCATTAAATTTGTGAAGCACTGCAAAATATGTCAGTCTCAGAAAATTTCCAACTCCAGTCCCCTGGGTAAAATGGGCACGCAAAAGACCGTACAGTTTCCATTCCAAGTAATAGCCGTTGATCTCATGGGACCGTTACCCAGATCCAAAGGCGGAAATACTTACCTTCTAGTTGCAACCTGTTGGTTTTCAAAGTTTTCGTTTCTTTTTCCAATTAGGCAGGCGATTGCATCGAACATAGTACGACATCTAGAAAAGGACATATTTTTAATATTTGGAGCACTCCAGATGATAGTTTGTGACAATGGTAGCCAATTCGCTGGAAAGGTGTTCAAGAAATTAGCTGATACATACAAAATCAAGATTTGGTTCACCCCAAGGTACACCGCGCAATGCAACTTTGTGGAGCGAACAAACAAGACAATCGGTACAGCCATCAGAAGCTACATCAAAGAACATAAAGACTGGGACCAACATCTCGCTAAAATTCAGTATGCTATGAATTCAGCGAAGCATGAAGTCCACATTCATAGCCCATCTCTTATTGTTTTTGGAAGGCATGTTCCTGTATCAGGAGAATATTATAGCAAGATCTCTGAAACCAAGGGTATACAACTGGAACCTGGTGATAGGGATGAATATTTGAGAGATATTTCTAATTTAAGACTTATCTATGATAATGTCCAGACCAGCCTCTCAATAGCTCATCAGCGTTTTAAAAAGTCATATGACTTACGCAGAAGAAAGATACAGTTTCAGGTTGGCGACAAGGTATGGCGGCGAAATAAAGTATTATCAGAAGCTATTTCAGGATTCTCAGCCAAACTTGCACCCAAGTATATCTTGTGTAAGATAATTGCGAAGAAGTCTCGTCTCGTCTATACTTTAGAAAATATAAATGGAAGTTTTGCTGGAGATTGGCATGTAAGGAACATGAAACCCTATTTCGGGTCAAATTCCGATGTTTCAGTCGGATAAGCAGTCTTTACGTGACTGATATCCTATAGTTAATTTAGTTTTAAATAGCGCTATATAAATGTTAAACGTACGTTTTGGTATTAATTAAGAAGCTCGAGTTGTAGTATTTAAATTATTTATAGGTATAGATCAAGGTTGTTTTCTTCAATTTCCTTTGAAATTTTATTACCGTTTAGAGATCCCCCTAACTCTGACTTACCCAAATTTGTCTTCCCGATATTGTCGCTTTATGCCGTGTAGTACGCGCAGTTACTGAGCTAAACGGAACCATAAGAAGAAACTACTCATTTAAAAAAAAAAAAAATATTATTCAATATATGTTTTTGTTGTTGTTGGAGGAGGATGATGTAGCATTAAAATTTACTTGAGAAGACACGTCATTATGTGAGCAGTTTATTTAGGGTTAATGCACAGAGAATTCATGGATGTTAATTTGCAATCTACCAGTCAAAGATTAAAACATAGACATTACTGAGGTAAAGTTTATTGAAAGAAAATAGTGTTACATCGATTATTAATATGAATGAAAAATCAAAAAGAGGAAGGACACTCTATCAACGCACTTTAACAGAAAACTTGAACAAATCCACTAAAATCACTGTTTTAACACTTCACATGGCAATTTCATCAGAAGATTGATGGTAATCTTCTCAGCATCTTCTTCCTCGTCACATTTCAGCAAAAGTCAGCACCATTCTGGAAATAAGAAAAGTGTAAAAAAGTTTCGCCTGCGCGAAATGAGTACTGGCAGTATTGCCAAATTTCTTGAAGAGATTTCCTGGAATTATAGTTGAATTTGAATCGAGCGCCTTTTCTCGACCAATAGAATTTCGTCCAATTTTGAGGAGGTTCATCTTCGGAATTTTTGGGGATGGCGAGAATTCAAGCTTTACTGTAGCACGTGAAGGTAGTTTTCAAGCTAGTTAAGTGGAAAACTGGGAAACCTTCCCTTCATACCGTTTCTGGTGATCTGTTGAGAGTTTCCACGATAGCCTAGGACTTCATTTTCCTTGCTCACCAAGAATCAGGATCGATTTTGAATTCCCTGGCTTAACACGCCGGCAGTTCTTGGCTGCTTGAATCACGTTTTAGATTATTTTGAATCTGGCAGTGATTTCACTACTGGTAAGCATTGTCTTATTTCTTCAAACCTCGACTCTCACCCTCGTGTACTATTCCTTCAGGATTCACGTAGGAGTCGACTCTTGGATTTGACCATAAGTCTCAAGATAGACATAGTTTTGGTTTCATCGAGCCAACTCCGCAACATTTGCGAGATAGACACCCGAAAAACCACCCTGCTGATCAATCACCCCAAGAGACCGCACTGCACTGGATTTTGCTGATCAAATTGCTGTATTTGCTGACCTATTGGTGACGATCTGGATTATTCAGGCCAGTCCAATTTTAATTACATATTATCTTCATTTCGTGCTTTATATATTTTTATAGCAAATTAATAGTACCTATTTTCGTGAATTGAAATATTACATAACATATCCATATTACGAATATTACCCATATTTTATGATTTTTGTAAACCGAAGTCGACAGAGGTAGTAGTTTTTGAAATCTTTGGGTATAAACAATTTCCACACGTATCATCAACTATATTTATCATTTTTTTTCTTCATTCTACTGCTGAATAAACGTAGTTGTTAAGACAAAGTTAGATTGTTTCGATTTGTTTGCACTCCACAGTAAATACATAATTATTTGAGGTCTCTGAGTTAAGGCATAACATCTGTTCTGGGTTTCACAATTCTCCCTTTAAAAAATGTGTGGCGCCCTTAATTTTTCAATCATCCAATACTTGGTTATTGCGTCATGTGCTCTTGAGTCAAAAGACTCACGCCTAGTGCTCACCGATGAATAGCGGCCGTTCGCTGTGGTAAAGTAAAGAACACTATGGCCACAATGAATGGAAAATTGGGTAAAAGTTTGATGAATCTTCTTCTAGAGCCATGGGAGAGAATTCGAGAAAAACGGAAGAGAAGTTCGAAAAATCCTCCAGAGCTATGGAAGAAAAGCTGGAAGAATCTTCTAGAACCATGGAAGAGAACTCGAGGAAATTGGAAAAGTTGGAAGAATCTTCTAGAGCTTTGGAAGAAAAGTTCAAAGAATCGTATAGAGCTATGGACGAGAGATTGGAAGAGCTCAAAGAAACTTCTAGAGCTATGAAGATGCAGAAGAAATCGGGAAACAGCTAGAAGATACAGTGAAGACTCTGGAAAAAGAAATTGAGCAAATGAAAAGGCAAGTAACAGTGGTCATGAAGCAACCAGATCTCATTCGAGAGCAATGGTGCTAAAATGGAGTCAGATACCGTGCGAGTCCACATGAAAGCCCATCAGTTTGATGGCAAGCAGTCCTGGAATAATTACCATCGCCAGTTCGAGGCAGCAGCAAGGGCAAATCAATGGACCGCAACCGAGAAAGCCCTGGCACTAACTCTGGCGCTTCGTGGGGAGGCAACGGAGATCCTGCAGACACTGAACACCCAGGAACAGGAGGACTACGATGTGTTCGTCAAGCATCTGGAGCTGCGGTATGGTCAAACTCATTTGGTGCATGTCTTCCATTCCCAGTTGAAGAACCGCATCCAAAAGTCCAACGAAACCATGTAGGAGTTTGAAGCGGATGTTGCTCGCCTGTCAAGACTGGCTTATCCAACCACGCCAGAAAATGTGATGGAAAGGCTGACAGTCCAGGCCTTTTTGGATGGTCCTCGGGATCAGGAGATAAGGCAGTCCCTGATACTTCATCGACCCGACAGACTAGTCGACGCTCTGGCCAAAAGCCTTGGAATTTGAAGCGGCAAAGCAGTCCGTGAAGACACCTGCGTGCGTGCGAAGGATGGAAGGACAGGATCCCACACAGGAGAAGACTGTCGAAGCTACTGTTAGGCGAGTTATCAGGGAAGTGGAGTCCTCCAAACGCAATAAGGTGCGATGCTGGAACTGTGGTGAGCTTGGCCACATTCGTAGCCGATGCAAGAAGGAGAGACGGGCACCTTCTTCGACGTCGGAAAACTAGAGAGGGTCGATGCGGAGGGGCAATCGTCGACCTGTAGACAGAATGCCCCAAGAAAAACCGACATAGTTGCCCCTTTAGGACCCCAACTGAACAGCGTGTTTGTGGATGGCTTGGTCAATGAAGAGAAACGCACCATGCTGCTGGATACAGGTGCGACGAAGACCATGATCTGGAGCGACATTGTCACAACACCGACAATGATTAAACCAACAAAGTGGCGACTACGGACGGCAACAGGAGACTTGGCTAGGATCCATGGTGATGTGGAGGCAGCAGTGACTCTGGGAAGCACTAGCTTTGGGAAACACTAGCGTGGCAACTTTCTTATTTTAAATGAAGATTCCTCAATTCCTGAGAGGAGCGAGATGATTTTGTAGGCTCGCCTGGAAGGGAAGATGAAACAAGGAAGCATCGTGATGTTTTAGCCTAAGATTCACGATTCTGAAGTAGGATGAAGCATTGCATGTGGAAGGAGCCTGGTACATGTGGGAAAGACTGTGCCCGTGAGAGTGATGAACGTCAACTATCACTCTGTGAGTTTGGCAAGAAACACAGTTTTGAGGCTTTGCTCGTCAATTTCCTCTGTGGTGCGACAAGTACGCGAGACTGAGCAAACCATCTCGGAGTTCACCGGAGAGATGGAGAAGTTAGTTGTCACCTTTTCAAAAGACTTGGATAAGACACAAAAACAACGATTGAGAAACCTGATAAGGAATTACGACGACATCTTCGACAACGGGACTGGGGAAAAGGGCCGAACGAACGTGGTGCGGCACACCATCAACACAGAAGGAGCAAGACTGATCCGCCAAACAGCTAGAAGACTACCTTTGGCCAAGAAGGAGTGGTCATCGCCAGTTGTTCTGGTTAAAAAGAAGGACGGTTCAACTCGATTCTGTGTGGACTATCGTCAGCTGAACAACGTGACAAAGAAGGACAGCTGCCCGCTATCACGGATCGACGACACTCTGGATACCTTGGCCGGATCGAAGATCTTTTCAACCCTGGACCTCAAAAGCGTATGTTGGTGGGTAGAAATGGCCTCTGAAGATCGAGAAAAGACTGCTTTCAGCGTTGAAGCTGGGCTGTGTAGTTCACTGTTATGCCATTTGGGTTATGCAACGCACCTGCTATGTTCGAGCGGCTGATGGACACTGTGCTCAAAGGACTATCCTGGTCAACATGTCTGGTATACCTGGATGACATAATTGTGGTTGGCAAATCATTTGAAGACCATCTGAAAAACTTGGAGGAGGTAATCCAGAGACTCAGAAGTTCCGGTTTGAAGCTGAGTCCAAAGAAATGCCAACTGTTCCGGAGGGAAGTACAATATCTGGGTCATATCGTGTCGGCTGAGGGTGTAGCCGTTGACCAGCAAAAGGTGAAGGCAGCTCAGGAGTGAACAGTACCAAACAACCTCCACGAGCTAAGAAGTTTCCTGGGTCTGTGCACGTACTACCGGCGTTATGTCCAGGGATTTGCGAACATCGCCCGGCCTCTTCACAGGCTCACAGAGGCACAGAGACGCTTCCACTGGGACGAGGATTGTCAGAAGGCCTTTGACACACTTGAAAGGGCAATTGCCAGCGCGCCTATCCTAGGCTACCCACTACCTAAGGAAAACTTCATCCTGGATACAGATGCCAGCAATGTAGGACTTGTTGCAGTGCTGTCCCAGGTCCAGCAGGGACATGAAAGGGTGATCGGCTATTTCAGCAAAACCTTGTCAAAGCCGGAATGGAACTACTGCGTCACGAGAGGGGAACTACTGGCAGTAGTCAAAGGAAAAGAGCACTTTTACAAGTACCTTGACGAGAGAAAGTTTCTGCTGAGCACCGACCACGCCGCGCTCAAATGGCTCCTACAGTTCAAAAATCCGGAGGGTCAAGTTGCTTGTTGGATTGAGAGACTTCAAGAGTTCAACTTTGACACGGAACATCGAGCTGGATCCAGTCACAGCAACGCTGATGCCCTATCCAGGAGACCTTGTCCTGAACAATGTTAGCACTGTCAAAGAGCCGAGGAAAAGGAGGCGAGCACTTGCAGGACGACTGTGGTGGATGATTCCTGGCAGTCTGAGGCGCTTCGCAAGGACCAGGAGAAAGATCCAGATCTGAAGGTTGTCATCGGATGGAAACTGGCAGGCCAACGACCAGCCTGGCAAAAAGTCGCGCGATTCTTGGCCACCGTAAAGTCCTACTGGGCTCAATGAGACTCGATGGTTCTTGATGACGGCATCCCAAAAAGGCTGGTGAAGAATCTGGATGGCACGGAAGATCAGAGGCAGCTAGTCGTTTCTGGAAACAGACAGGCAGAGGTGATGAGAGAGGTCCATAATAGCGTCACGGGTGGACATGTGGGCGTAACCAAGACGCTGAGAAAGCTGCGAGAACGGTTCTACTGGGTCAACTGTCAAGCCGATGTGAAGGATTCGTGCAGAAAATGTGCCGTATGTGCGGCAAGTAACGGACCCCAGAAACGGCCAAAAGCTACTATGCGCCATTACAACGTGGAAAGCCCCTTTGAAAGGATCGCAATCGACGTGGCTGGACCCTTTTCTGAATTGGACAAAGGAAATAAATACATCTTGGTCGCCATGGATTACTTCGGCAAGTGGGCTGAAGCGTATGCCTTGCCAAACCAGGAGGCGGCTACCGTTGCCGATGTCTTGATTAGGAAATGGTTTTGCCGTTTCGGTGTCCCGTTGGAGCTGCATTCGGACCAGGGCAGGAACTTCGAACCGACGCTATTCCAGAATGTCTGCGATGTCTTGAAGATCAAGAAGACAAGGACAACGGCGTCGCACCCACAATCGGATGGCATGGTGGAGCGAATGAACAGGACCATCAACCGACACTTGGCCAAAGTTGTCCCTGACCACCAAAGAGACTGGGACGAACACCTCCACCTATTCCTCTTGGCATACCAATCTGCAGTTCACGAATCGACAGGCGAAACCCCAGCAAGGATCATCATGGGTCGTGAACTCCGGCTGCCCTGCGACCTGAAGTTTGTCTGTCCACCTGGTGAAGATATCGCTGGAGAAGATTACGCAAGCAATCTTTGAAGAAAGATGGACGACATTCATCAACGAGTCTGTTTGAACATCCAGAGTGCCAGCGACCGGATGAAGGAGGCCTTTGACGTGAACGCCGAGGAAGGCGGGTTCCAGGTTGGAGATCTGGTTTGGCTTCACAACCCACAGAGGCGACGTGGCCTCTCCCCAAAACTGCAAAGTTCTTGGGAGGGCCCATATGAGATTCTGGAGCGAATCAATGACGTCATCTACCGGATAAAGACACCACGAGGGAAGCCGAGGGTTGTTCATTTCAACCGTTTAGCTCGGTATGCTGGAAACCATGACGATCAGGACGCTGAAGTGAGGCGGATCAGGTCACCCAAGAAAGACATGTCATTGGAAACTTTCATGTTTCTACACTCCAATGGCCAGAAAGTCCAGAATGGCGTTGTCCAAGAAAGGCAGCTGGATTTGTTCAAAGCACCGGCCGAATATTCGTTGGCTCACTGGGTCACTGAAGACCTTGGTATAAGGGGTGGTCCTGCTGCTGCTTTCAAGCGGAAATCTGCACAACTGGAACATCTACGACGACAATAACCAGAGGGGGGGAAGGTACTGGCAATCATGGAAGGTACACGACATCTGTTCTATCTTGTGACAAAGAAGCTTACACATCATCTGACCACCTACAGTGATGTCTGGAAAGCCCTCAGTCATCTTCGTGACTTGATGCAGTCACAGGACCTGATTCATTTGGCCATTCCGAAGATGACCAATGACCGCGTGGACCGGCGTATGGTGAGAAGCATGCTGAAAGTGATCTTCAAGGGAAGTGGTGTTGACATCCTGGTGTGCTGCTATCCTATCCTTCCAGAAGGACGAACCAGAAGACAGTGGACTGCTATTTCCACCGAACATCACACGGCAGGTTTGAGGACAGTTGCTGATATCGACATGAGGACATTTCGGGACGAAATGCTCTAAGGAGGGAGCAATGTGACAAAACATGCCCAGTGGAAAAAACTTCCAAGGCGATCGACAGCGGACACGACGTTACAACCATTGCATCTCGCCATCGATAACTTTTGTCTCGTTTGTCACAAGCCCAAACCACTGTTAAGTTCTAGAATAGCAAGGTTTATTCCGTTGCCTACACCTAGAATATTGAGAACTTTCGCCATCTATCGAGGCTCTATATAAGAAGCTCCGCCATTCGGACAGGAGGTCAGTTATCGATTAGCCGCGAATTATAATCGTTACAACATAAATATACGCTGCGATTGTGAACATTAATATTTGTGGTTGTGTTAGTGACTTCGAATAAATCAAATAAAAAACTGAAGTGAACTGGACAAGTGATTTTATAGCGAAACTCGTTACAATATTGACCACTAAGTACCCATCTAACGGTAATAGTGATCATATACAGTTTAATAAGGACTAGCTGTCCAAAGTTGATGAGGTCGGTGAGCAAATATTTTGAAGAGGGTTTGTGAAATGATCTTCGACTGTTGAAGAAAACTTTTTGTAATATGGAATACTTCATTGAATATATTCAGTTCTTATGTACGATTGCTCTTTTTGAATCTTATACTGTAGGTACTGGTCCTCTAAATCCACAGCACTTCATTTTGGGGCAGTTTATTTTGTTAGTATTTCTCCATCGATCGGATCAGGCAGGTCAAAATCGTTATCTCATACTGGATCATCGATGGTTGAGTGATTCATCAATGTCGTCACAAGATCTGGTATGTTTTCACAAGACTTACCGCTATAGTGACTGCAAACAGCCGAGCATTAAAGTCTTGCTTTTCTACAACCGTTATAATTAATGGTAGAACGTTTTTTACAGTAACAGGAAATCATGTTTAGCAGGAGCTGAGGAGCTGGTGGTTTCGCCATCGATTGCGGAATGAGGCCTTGGGTACTTCGTATCTAGCCAGCATCAATCGATGAGATTCTTCAACAACAGAATTAAAAACAATATTCTAGGAAAATCAATATTGGCAATCACTTCTTTTGAGATGTTTATCTTGATTTTGTTGTTGGTTTCTCTTCAGGTACAGAAGTGGCTGGGAAATGAGAAAAGAATCCCCACGATTGGGGCTGGATGCGATTTCGCAACTGATGACAAAACCACCAGCTCCTCAGCCCCTGTTAAACATGATTTGATGCAAATGCAAAAATGGTTGAACCAACAATTACGGTTGTAGGAAAGCAGGACTTGAACTCTTGGCTGCCACTGTGGTGGTCTATCTTGTAAAAACATACCAGACCTTTTGACGACATTGATTAATCACTCACTCAACGATGATCCAGTATCATATAACGATTTCGATCTGCCTGATCCAATCCATGAAGAAATACTAACGAAACAAACTGCCCCAAAAAGAAGACCAGCCTGGTCCATGAGAAATGTACAAGAATTGAGAAACACAATAGAACATAACTACTGAATATATTCAAGTATTCCATGTTACAGAAAATTTTCTTCAACAGTCGTAGTTCATTACATAAACCCTTTTTCAAATTTTTTTACTAACCAACCTAATCAACTTTGGATAGCTGGTCCTTATTAATAATGTATATGACCGTTTAATGGGTCCTTATTGGTCAATATTGAGAAAGTCAGTGCAAAAAAATGGGTTTTTTTTTTCAGAAATGTGTAACTTTAAACTGCTGTATCTCAGAAAGTATTTTATCTACAAAGATCAAATTACTGTCGCTTTTTTTAGAATTTTGTTCACTTTAAAATTGTAGATAACGACTTTTGCCATAAAATTAGTCCTTGCTGGTCAAAATTGAGAAAATGTTAAAAAAGTGACAGAATTCAGCGGTTTTTGAAAAATTTAGCAATGATCCGGAGGGCCTTCGAGGTCGAAAACTCAGATTTTCCGTCATCACCTCATCAGATATAACATTAAAAAAATCAGAACTACCCCATTTCATGCGAGGTAAAATGTACCAATTCCATGGACTATAGAAGAGGATACATGATCAGTTGATGCATCTATAAAAATAGTCAAATATAAAACGTGAAATTCTTGCCAAAAATAAGTCGAACCATACCACTTAAATCATGAAAGGGAAGTTTTTTATTCCGTCTTGCCTACTGTCCAGTTTTGATCCCACCTTCAAATGTTGATAATTGGGCCAAGTCGTGTCTCATGAATTTGGACATAACCCTTCTTTTGTAGCATGAATATGTAGTTCCATGTGTTCGCTCCCCAACAATGTTTTAGAACGTAATCAAATGCACGAATAACCACCTATACTGTGAATTGATTTGTTTCAATTCAATACGCACTCATTCTTGTTCCAATACACACTGCACAAATAAAAATATGTAATTGAACTTTGAAACGAACAGATACCGGGATCCGCGTCAGCGCATTTGTCAAGTCAATTGTAAACTGAAAAATATTGACAGCGTTCCAGTCTAAAAGTACCTTTCATGAATAAAATATAAAGTATCGTTTCATATTCACTAATTGATTGATAAAAAAGCTTCACATGTAGATCACCAGTTGATATGTGATTGAACATTGCTGTAAGCAAGGATATTGAAAGGCATTGGCTTTTGTATGAAGAAATTGTAACTTGGATTAACAGGCATCTTGAAAATTGGACATTTGACTTTTTATGGGTAATGTGCCAATACCTTTTCTTCATTTGATAAACAATGCATGTTTGCAGTTGGTTATATTTTGCAAATAATGCACAATAATTTGCCATCATGATGCTAACTATGCCATCATTAAATATGTACCTTGCCTACCAAAGGTATTTGCTGGGGTGATTTGACCGGCCGTAAACCGCCAGAAATTTCTTTTCACACTGGCCCGTGTTTGCTACAGAGTTGTGACCTGGGCTGTAACAGTGTCAATGAATAAGTTATCAGGATAAAAACGTTTTCTGATGCTCAACTTTCGCAACCGCAACCAATTATTATCACGTCATTCATGTTCATTGTTTACTTCACCCGCAGGTAGCGCAGGGGAGAAGATGAAACAAGAGATGAACTCAGTAGGCGCTCCAAGACATGTATTGGGACGTAATGTATTGACTAACGTGAGCTACGTATTGGATCATTTGCCAAAGCAATCTTCCATCACCCGAAATCTCTGCAACAACAATAAAACGGCACATATGCCGAATCCGACCTCAACAGATTTCACGCTGAAAATTATGCGGACTTGATTTTGCATGACACAGAAAGGATTTTGGTTATTGGAAATGGTGAGCTATGCGAGAGCTGGATAGAAAGTCTGTAATCGTTGGTCACAGAGCATTCGAACAAGCTCCTAACATGTTTCACCAACTATAAAGGATGTCCGGAAAATACGTGTATAGCGTTTGGCGGTGGAGTCCTGTTGTCAAAATAGGTTGATTCAAGCCAGCTTACTCATATCCAAAATGACATCGTCAAGTCTGCAGAGGGCTCCAAAGATTCAAAAAATTTTTGGTTTTTCTGACATTTTTCAAACATGTGCTAACTGATCTTGATAATTTTTTGTTCCCAGTCTTCGATCATAAAATTACGTTTTTTGTTGTTATAGCGACCGGTTATACTTACCAACCGGTAGTGTTACAAAAGTGACATCATGTGTAGGTTTATCTTGATTTTTTTTGACATCGACATTCTGAAAATTAAGATGTTTTTATCTCATGACACAATGTATTGTGGAGGTTTACTCTCTCTTGAAAAATTTCGCTGGGAGAAGTGGTTGTGCCAGAAAAAAAATATTTCCACACACACAGATATTTTAATGACGAATTATTCTTTTCCAGCATAACCACTTATCCCAGCATAATTTTATAGGAGAGGGAAAAACTTTCCTTTATACACTGCGTTATTGGATGAAAACATCTGAATCATCATCAAGTCAATTTCATAAAAAATCAAAACTCAAATTCAAATTGTTTATTCATGTTCAGTGCATTTTTTAAAATGCTTACATACGTCGGTAATAATAATTGTTGAAGTGAAACTGAAAAGTTAAAAGCACTATCACATAGAATGTTTGTTGAAATAGGTTAAAAACTCCTCGAATGATGTAACTAGCCTATCGCGTCACTGATGTTTTATGGAATTGACTTTCTGATAATTCAGATGTAACTGATACCGCAGTGTATAGAAAAGTTTTTTCTCTCTTGAAAAAATTTGCTGGGATAAGTGGTCATGCTGGTCATGTGTAATCGATTGAAAATACGTCTTTTTTTGGCAAAACCACTTATCTCAGCAGAATTTTTCAGGAGAGAAAAAAACTCACCAATATTTTATTGCTCTATTGGATACAATCATCTGCATTGCCAAAAATTCAAAAAAAAAAATCGAATGATATAACTACATGACGCCACTTTTATAAAACTTCCGGTCAATGGCAACCGGTCGCTATACCAACAAAAAAACGTAGTTCTATGGTTTAAGACTAGGTACCGGAAGTGATCAAAATCGATCAAATGGAATTGAAAAAATGATCCCTTTTCAAGCTCTACAAAACAGCGTTGAGAGATTTTCCGTACGATGTTTCGTTTCGCAGAAACCATCATCAACTTTATTTTTTCCTGTGGCGTGTAAAAAAAGTATACCCTGTGATTGAATAGCATATTTTATCACGAATTCAACGATGTGTGACACAATAATAATATGATTCTGCAATATTTCAATTGGAAAAAATCGGTTTTTATCAAACTGCAAATGTTTTTGTGTAATAGGTGGTGAAATGATGGCGCTTACTATGTTGTAGTAGGCTATTATTACTCATATTTCGTAATATTGAACTAAAATCACGTTATTGACGATTTAAAAACTTCATTCATATACGGGGATGGTCACGTCATATGTTGATAAATCAAACAAATTAGTTGAGAACTACTTACTAGGAACTCAAAGAACGAATTGAGATTATAAAGAAAAGATTAAAAGAAACAAAATTCAAAAAGCATGTTCCATTTTTTAAAAGTGTAACGAAGTTACAAAATTTCCGGACTTTTTCTACCGTGATTTCCAAGTTGCAGCGTTTTTTATTTCTCGCTACGAAGCGGCATTTTTCCCGTCGTTTAGCTTAAAATCTGTAAAT
This sequence comes from Orchestes rusci, assembly GCA_958502075.1. Classification (NCBI taxonomy): domain Eukaryota; kingdom Metazoa; phylum Arthropoda; class Insecta; order Coleoptera; family Curculionidae; genus Orchestes; species Orchestes rusci. The sequence goes on along the minus strand of OY293310.1, from coordinate 14,020,036 downwards.
TGTAAGCCCTCCGACGTCTAGCCGGTTTTGTAGGGAATTGGAAAAAAATGAGAAATATCTCCCGACTGTCCGAAATTTTCTCTCTTCGAGCGTTACGGGTGCGATTTTCCGGGAGGTAGGGAGAGTGTAGTAATTTCCAGCGATGAATCTTTCCATCCTGGAAAATTTACCAAGGATCAAAAAACTGAAAACGGAATTTCCGGTGATTTCTTCCACTCCTGGACAATTACTTCGGATAACTAGTAATACTCGGATAATTATCTAGTTAATACAAATTTTGAATGTGCAAGGGCCTACCGACGGTCCATTCGCACCTTGCTCTAGGAAAAAAAACTAACGGGATCCGCGGTTATGAGAAACGCACAATTTGAAAAAATCAGAAAACGCAGTACTTCTGAACGCGACGAAAAAAAAAATAGAAAAACTTTTCCTTCTGGGATTTTGGATTTTGGTCGAAACTCTCTCAAAGTAAAGCCGCGTTAAAGTAAAATAATAAACCGGGTGGGAGATTTCAGACTTGTTCAGGTTGCGTTCAGGTGAGTTTTCTCGAAACAAGACTTTTGATTTCACGGCATTAAGTTATATTGTGAGAGCAGGTCTGTTTCTGGGAGAGCTCATGGAATGTTCTTGAATAATGTGCTGGGATTAAAGTAATACTCTTCAAGTTCCGTTCAGGTGAATTTTCTTGAATCAAACTATTAATTTCACACTGTTAAATTATACTGTGATAGTGGGTCTGTTTGTAGGAAAATTCACGGAGTTTTATTTTGTTTGAATAATGTAATTTCAGGGGAGCGAAAGTTGCCGGGTGGGATAATTTCAGATAAAAAATTCAGTATCGCGTTTGAAACCGGATTTTAATAAATTTGACACAACATTCTTGAGATAGTTACGAGTGAACCAAACTAAATATAGAGGGGCTTCTGGAATTACCGCGCAATCATGAACAGGTTTTACTATGCCTCTAAACCCGTTTTTCCTCCTCGTGGAAATAACCCGTTCGCGATACCCAATACATTTTCTTTACGTCGTTGAAAATGTCTAAATTCTTCAAAACCGCTGTTATTTTCTGTTTATTATTTCACCGTGAAAACCCGATCCGTCGTTTTAAATTGTTTCGTTACACACTGCCGCTTCACGTTCTATTTCTACCGATATGAGTCTGCCATTAAGTTGCAAATTATTTAGCAGTAATTTTGATTCTCCGCCGGAAGAGATTAGACTGATTTTCTCTGTAAATTATTCCTTATGTGATATTTTTGGATTTTTCTTTTGCTGATCAAAGATCAGACTATTGTTGATTTGATTTTGTTATTATTTTTATTGACTGGTTGGGAACCAGTCCAATTGTAACAATAAGTGGGACAAATTGACTGATTGATTTATTTTCATTACCATCGTGTTTTTATCAAGAAAGTTCAGTAATCCATTTCAGAGCGGAAGTTTGCGAGCCATATAAAAAAATTAAATTGATGATGGTTTCTCCAAAACGAAACGTCATCCGGAAATATTTTTCACCGCTGTTTTGTAGAGCCCAAAAAGTGGCAATGAGAAAATGTCTTTTGTTTTTCCATATCTCTTTAGATATCATCAGAGAAAAATAAAAAGAAAATATGTAAATTTCGGTTTTTTAGGCATATCTCCAAAACTACTCGGATTTTGAAACTTTCTTTTTTTTTTAGACGACATATTGTTTGGCTTGAAAATGAGCAAATTTTCCCTAATTTGATCATCTTCGTATCTCTTATGGTTTCCAAGATCCTCATGATAGACATCCTTATCTTTCTTTGACCCTCTGTATACAGGATGTGAATAAATAAGTGCGGAACAATTCAGGGGGCGATTCTTGGGTTGATTCTAGAAAAAGACTTCACATGAACGTAGGTGTTGATGATGTCCCAACTTTTGAGATTCCGGGTGGTGAATATTTAAGAAAAACAAATGTTCTTACATAATATCTATGAAACTCCTGTAGATATTTTAGTGAAATTTGGTATTCATTTTCTATGCTTCAAAACGCCTTTTCTGCCGTTCATCTTTTTTTTTTAATTTGTTCTAGTGGCGTTTGTAAACTGAATATTTTTGAAGAAAAACATGGTACATGGTAGCAAATTTGGTCAGTTCACTTTCTTTCGTTGGACGTCACGTATTCGATTGAAGAAATAAAAATCACTGTTTGTTCAAATTTATTATGTGTTTATTATCTTTGTTCAAATGTGACTATCATGATTTTTGTTTTGTACTTTCAATTTATTTATTTTTTTTTAACTGACAGACAATCAACTAGCAATAATCAGCAGATAATTGACAGGGTAACAAGGAATATATTATGAAAAAAAAAATGATTTTTTCAAATCTTCAACACCGTGTATCCCAAGAGTTAGGACTTTTACGAAATACGTTCAATTGAAGTCTTTTTTTTAAGTGAAACGAGAATCATCCTCTGAATTTTTCCACACTTATTTATCCACACCCTGTATACCGAACTTAAAACTTGAATAGCTTTTGAAAAAATCTTATTTGAACGAAATAAAAAAAAATTGAATCGATTTTCTACAGTTGGCAATAACAAAAAATCGATGTAACTTCTCCTGTGGGTTCCCCATCGCTATCCATCCTACATCTATCTTTTTTTTTGCAAAAAAGGAAATGCGATATGTACTACTGTCGTGCGTTCAGAATTCTGAAGGTTTTAGTGACCAGCATCGCACCTCAGAGGATTTTGGTTGATTTTGAGAGGGCATGCTTTTTGCTGCTAGGATCGTCTTCGTGAAACCGTGAATTAAGGGTTGCCACTTCCATCCATCTCAGAGTTGAGAAACATAGATAAAGCTAGCTTGAGAGCAGATGATCAGTGTGACATTGACGTCAAAGTCTCTCGCTGCTATTAGTCCAGTAACCATAACATCAGACCTTGCGTCCGATCCAGTACTTTTTTGCGGAAACGTTTATTATGTTGGCCCAATGAATGATCCTAGTTTTTGACCTCTAGCGCCAAACGCAACATTTCCAAATTAAAAAAAAAAACAAAATGTCTACCTTTTATCCAGTTTCTGTCAATTTTAACCCTGAACGACTAGGTTTTCGACCATAAAAGTATGAAATACTTATTTAAAGTAGACTAAATTTGCTTCAATTTGGGATCAGAATAGTCTCTGTGAATCTAATAGATACGGATTTTCAAAATGAAGTTTTATTTTTTCACACTTGGAAATAATCAGATACTAGATCAAGATTATATTATTATGGAAGGTGTTTCAAGGCTGGTCACCATATAAATTTATTGTTCTGTGAGAATTTCGACCCTTTAGATCTATCTTTGCGGAAAATTCACGCCTTGGTAATTCCGAAAGAGAAGAATTATGCATAATTATTTTTATTTCAATAAGAAAAAGTAAATTGAATACATGTCTTAGATCCACTGAGAATGGGTTTTGAACTCTTCGATAGACCCGCGGTCAAGTTTCGTCGGCCAACTCAAAACATCTGCAGTAGCAGGGCTCTACTCAACCCTTAGATGTTCAACACGAAAACGTAAAAATGACTGCAGACCCTTTCCAGGTTCATATAATGTTGTTTTATAACCGCAGAAAATAGATTTAGATAGTCATTTAATTAAACATTTTCAAGTTTGAAAATATGACGCCAAGTTTTGGAAAGCTGTATCTCAAAAACTTTTCAGATGACGGGGTTACCTACTGGATTATAAATATGTCGTTTGTACCAACAAAGAACGTCCCATCTGTATTTGATAACCTTTCAGCAAGTTTTCCTGAAGATGAAGGTCAGAATAACGTGTTGAAGTATTTCTTCATAACATATATATTTTGTCTTCTGATTCGTAACGCCTCAAGCGATTTTGTTCAGACTTTCAGGAAGAACATCCGGGGCTCTTGATCATTTTCCTGAGATATTCGTTCGAGTTTAACTTCTCAAGAACCAGACCTAGGGCTACCCAGAACAAAACTAGAAATTTTAATAAAATTGCTTGACACATTTCCGATCAACAGACAAAAAATCTAAATTATTATTTTTATTGTTATTATTATTTCCTTAACGAAATGTTTGCGGACAAAAAGTCATTATCCTACCATACTCTATTCACTATATCAAATTATGCATTCATTTCAGACTCACCCTGTGTAGAGGGCGTTGCTGAACCGAATTAGGAGCTAGCTGTGACTTCATATTCACATAACCTCAAATTTTGATCGGAGGAACAACAAAGGGTGTTCACAAAACGGTTTTTTGCCATTTAACTATCGTAAGCATTTTTGCCTGTAAAGACACATTTTAGTGTCTATAGAAAGTACAAAACCACTTGCACAGATAGAAAAAACGGCTATGCGAACTGAAAAAAAAAAACGATTTATGGATACAAAATGTCCATTAACTACTTTCAATACATTTGGCAATACGGCAATGATAGTGACACGGTGTTGGTTGACACATTTGCTATTTTTTAAAAAATTCACGCGACTTCACAGCTAGCACTAAAAACTAAAAGTTTTGAGTCAAAATCTCACAAATGATGAAAAAAGTCCAAATACAGAGTTCGTCAAGGTGAGTGGTGAATACATATTTTGGGAAATAAAGCGATCAGGAATCTGAAAATTTGTTTTTGGGGAAAGAGTTTTGGAGATTCTCTTTTTAAATGAAATAATAGTGACGTTGCGCGACTTCCGGTTACTCCGGCAGAAGGTGTCAACTCGCTCGTTTCAAATGGAATTATCACATTTTCAGATTCTCAGTAAAAACCTAGCAGATTTTATGTATGATATCCTATATCTAAGTATGGGCGGTTTTGAAATATTTGAGTTTTCATGTCAAAAATGACGCTTGTAGGTTCCTATTCGAATGTAGATTTTTTGTATAGGAAACCTTCATTGTTGAATTTGTACTGGATTTCTTGTTGAAAGGGACCTACTTTAAGAGACTTTTTACAATATTTTGATAACTATTATCTGAGGGATGCCCAAAAATAAGATAAAAAAGATTAGAAAACTTGCAATGATCCATATGGAAACTCCAAATTTTTATATTTTTATATTATTGAGCATCGAAAATGAAGATGAGTTTATATAATATTGTCTATTCCAAAAATCCAAAAAAAATAAATGGAAAAAAGAATTTTTGGAATGGACAATCTCATACAAACTCACCTTTATTTTCGATGCTCAAGAAGATAAAATGATGAAAATTGCGGGTTTTCTTTTGTGAAAATTGATTTTTTGCAGTTTTCTTGATTTTATTTTGGATCTTATTTTTGGCCACCCTGTAGTAATAGTTATCAAAATATTTTGAAAAATCTTTCCAAGTAGGTCCCTTTCAACAAAAAATCCAATACAAATAAAACAATGAAGGCTTCCTCATACGAAAAATTCACATTCAAATAGGAACCTACCAACGACAATTTTGACATGAAAACTCAATTATTTGAAAAACGCCTATACTTAGGTGGAGGACATCACATCACATCTGCCCAGAATTTTACGTAAAATTAAAAAATGTAATAATATATAGGGCGTTCCATTTAAAACAGTCGAGTAGACACCTACTTCCGGTGTCGCGCAACGTCACTATTATTTTATTTGAAAAGAGCATTTCCGAAAGTCTCTCCCTATAAATTATCGGAATCTCGATCGCTGTATTTTCCGAGATATTCTAGAGGGCCGTGAAAACGTATTTTTGTTTCCCCGATCAAATTTGGGATTATGTGTGTGACGTCACGAGCTAGGGCCTAATTGTGGAGTAATTTCGAAGCCACTGCTAAGAGAAGCCCAAAAACAACATATCGTGAAAGTTTCCAAAACGCTTTGAACTTCATTTTCCACTGCAGCCATCCCACCATTATTACTATGGTATTTGCTTCTTCGATTAAGGCGAGATATTGCTTGCAGAAGTAAAAAGAAAAAGGTATGAGCTGGCAACCGTAGTGCAAGAATATGACAACTATTAGAATAAGCTGACGTATTTGCCGAGAATGGCAAATTCACGGTATTTTTTGATGTTCTCATTTATTGAAGAGTGATTCTAATTATCTAAACTAGAAAGTCCCAACAATGTATATATTTTCTGTTTTTTGATCAATAAATTTAATGCATAGCATTTTATTTCAATTTCTGGTTTTACAAGGTTCTGTTATTTCCGTGTTCTCTTTTTTCTAGGTTCTGTTTTCTCATGGTTCTATTGTTACCTTGTTTTGTTCTATCACGTTATTCTTCATGCAATGAGAAAATGTATTATTGTAAAATTGTTTTGATTCCATATTGATATATTAAAAAAAAAAAACAGAACAATCACCTACAGAACCAGGTCTACCCACAGAGTTCAATTGAAGACAATACAATAAGACAATACAGTTCCTTAACATTTTTTGATAATTTATCGAACAAAATTGCCAATATATTCAAACCTATCGTAAATATTTCTTTCAAATCATCTAAATCTCTTGGTGATTTCTTCGTCAATAATAATGACAAAATGGACCCTATGGAACGTGGTGGTGTGTTTCGACTTCAATGCAAAGATTGTTAAGCTGAATATATTGGAAGAATAAAAATTTTAATACTAGGTTGAAGGAACACTTAAGATGTTTGAAATGTAATTTTACGGGTTTTTCTCATTTTGCATCACATCTTTTAGACAATAACCACACATTCGACAGTGGAGTCAATTTTAAGATTTCACACTTTGCGAACAAGGGACATAAACTCAACAATTTAGAACTTTTAGAAATCCACAAATCCTTCAAAAACAATGATTTTCTGACTCCTAATGCACAAATAAATCTAAACTATACTCCAATTTTGTCATCTTTAATTTAACGCACTTATCTTAAAACCATGAACAATTTCTTCATAACAAGTTTAGACATCTCATTTTTCGATCATCATTGACATATCAAATAGTTAGGTTAAGTTAAGGCATCTTGTCTTTAAGTTAGGCTACATTTTACTCTCCAACGTGATCCAGCAAATCCTCCATTGTTCTTCTGAAGGGCAGACGTGACTCGTATGTTCATGTTATGTTGTTATGTTCATGTTATGTTATGTTTTGTTACAACGTATTCGTCCCTTCTACAGATGTATGTTTTATCCATGTCACATGTGAGGTTCCCCAACTGTTTAATGTATTTGATGTTGATGACGTCCTTGTAACTTCAATAATTGTAAGTAGTTTTTTAGGTTAATTTTAGATTGATGGATACTTATAGAACCCTTTTTTGATATTATAGCCACTTGTTTCGATGACCTGAGGATGGGGTGTAGATTTCAGACCCCGAAACTGGTAGTCACTTAATTAATCAATGTTTGAATAAACAGTGCTTGGAATTTGTGAGATAGAAGACTTTTCATTTCATTTTTCAAATCAAAGGTGTTCATGATAAGAGTAGGTATACTACCTTTGCCTCATGAATTTTTCTTGTGACGTTATTTTTCACATTTGTCCCTTCACCTCCACTATCGAATTTCAAATGGAATGATGGATCTTCTATTTTAAAATAAGAATCCACACATAATATGTGGAGTCTCTTTACATTTTTTTGCTCTACTGGCTACGGAATTATGATCAAAAACGTTTAATAAAATTATACCTGTATCACAGTTATCCTACATCCGTTACCATGGAAACCCCAATGTAATCGTGAAATGTCCCCCTTGAAATTATCACGTCACCAAGATGTAAAAAAAATGAAAGCCGTTTTTCGTATTGTGGAACTTTTAAAAACTCACCCTATAATAGGTAAGCCAAAGTTGGAATTACAGGTGTACTTCTGGATATAACATTCGAATCAATTTTCAAATTATCAAATGCCAACAAATATTTTCGGTAAAAACTTCAATCAGCAACCTATTTTTCCCAAAGTCATCGACGAAATGCTTATCAATACGAGAACCAGATGATTAATTTTTTCCAATAAGCCATCCCTGCATCTGTTTCGTAGCCCCGATTTTTTCATTTGAATCAAATTATCCCGTTTCAGCATTATATCGGTCCAGTCTGAAACGTTGATGAACTTTCAACAAAAGTGAACTCTATCATAGTTAAATTGATGACTTTGAGTATGTGAATATTCGATCATGTCGATATCAATTACACCACGCTCAATATGCAACAAATAATCCGAGCTATAATAATTGATCCAATCTCATCCAGATTTCAGATAACTGTATTTGAATTGGAGAATTAGGAATAGATCGATCTAATTTCGATGAGTAATAAATCCCGCCGTACATCAAAATGATGCTGATTGAGTCGTGATAATAATATGTTATTAATATTCCATTGATCAAGTCTAAATTATCAAGATACCTCATTGTCTATTATTTATTGTTCACTTCTACGTCTTATTGTGAAGATGCAGGCAGCATCGGCATATTTAAGTTATACAAGTCGTCCCCGCTAACGCTATGATAACAGGACCTGATACGGGCAAAACCAAAGAGCTTTTAAATATGAGCAGAAAAGACCACCGCACAATGGCCGATCTATTACCGGGTCCAAGAGTCACCTACGCAGAATCGGATTTGGGAAAGATTCAGCCAGCAGGTGGTGCCTTGAAGACGTAGAGACCGTAGCCCACCTCTAATGGAATTTCCGGATCTTCGTAGCACTAGGATGGAACACTTGGGAGCCAAACACTCCAGGAATTGGAGGGGATCTATTTGAGGGACCTGCTGAGCTTCGAGATAGCGTCGTGCCTTCAATAATCTCACTTCTAGCAATTGTGGGTCGCAACGGGCCCAGGAGGCATAAGCAGGTTTTGGCGTGGCGTGGATGTTTGAGTGGGTAAACATCCACATCTACAAGTATCCACCACAAAAATGGGCTCTTGAGGAAAAAGATATATATAAAACGCTTGACTCGTTGGTTTTTGTTTTGAGAGAACAGCATTTTGCAGCAACTTTGCAAAATCACCTCCGGAGAGGTGGTGAGATGATAACAACTGCCGAGTTTACAGCCTCTGTTGTCATACCTCTTGATATGACAGTTTCCCAAATATCTTTTTCTATGACTCATTAATAATAGATGTCGTACTATAATACATCCACTTTCTATTGGTTATTGTAACTCGTTACTCATACCATTGACTTTTTTTCCATCACTCAATTGTTTTTAACCAATGAAGTGATCTAATTCTCATTACTCCACTGTTTTAGAGCCAATCAGAACATTCGACAAAATGTCAACCTTCAGATATATCATTTTGAAACAGGCCATTTGACCGCCCATACTTGTTTTATATTCATTGTCACATTGTGTCATCAACCTAACCTCACTTTAAGTAAACCAGTTCTCAAAAAGTTCCGTCCAAATGAAATTGAATATTTCAAAGTTGGCTTCAATTATTGGATAATCATAGGAAAAGTATAGTATTCTACTCGCGGGAAATGGATATTACTCACTCTGATGATGAACTTCATCCTCGTGAGTAATATCCGACATTTTCCGCTCGTTGAATAATATACTATTTCTTCACTTTTTTAGATTCAATAATAACTAACTGATAAGTCATAACCACTTGTTATTAGAGGTTTCAAAGGTATATAGTATATTGGTCGTCATTTCACATAGATCCAAGTTAGTCTCCATTATGAAAAAGAACAACTGTCCCCAATGCGACCCAACAATCTTTTGTTAAAGATTATTTTGTCGACGCAACATGTCCTCATTCGAGTCTTAAATGTGCGTTCATTCAATTTACCTCACCAAAAAACGAGGAGACTGCAGCCAGCATGCAGCATGACAATCGAGAGCTGGCGTTCACGAGACTATTTTATCAATTATTTCGCTCATTCCTTTCTACGTGCCGTGATTCGTGACCAAATTTCAATTCTCATTGTATCTGGGTGATGAAATTATCGTTCAATTAAACACTTGTGTGTATAACGTTCATTACACTGCTACAAGTACACCGCCGGAATGCAACTGACGAATTATATCAAATCAGGCTATTTCAATTTGTGAGCACGTCATCTGAGAGTAATGCAAACACAATGCTCGTTAATGGAACACCATCAATCCCACCAAAACGTTGATCCCGCATCAGTTATCACAGAATTCATTGTGCATTCAAAATCTTGAATCCATTTTCAGTTCACGTGTCTTGGCGATTTTTTTCAAACAACTGTCAAGTGCCCCTTTTTCACGTTCAAAAAGGGGGACACTAAACAGTGAAAACAAAAGAAATTGATTCAGTTTATTATGTGGGATTTTCTTATTATCCATGTCATTTGTGGATTTAATTTAATTCAATTATGTGTATCGGTATTGAAATGTTATTTCGATTTTCGTCCAGTCAATTAGTCAATCAGAATATATTTTTGAAATCAGAAAAATAAGCTTTTTCATAATATATGATAATAAACAGGGGGTTCCAATGAAAAAAATGCTACTTGTGGAAAAATATTGACATCCCGATAGTCTTTTGTTTTTTTTATAAGATTTTTGAAAATTTCAGATGAATATCTAAAACTTTCATATTCACAAAATTTCCATATCTCCATAGATAACGCCGCTAGCATATGTAGTAGTTTATTCGGACATATGGGTCAATATACAGGGTGTTTCAGAATAACATGCTAATAATAAAGGGGGTGATTCTTGGGCTCATTTTAAGAAAAAAAATTCATATGAACGTATGTCCTAAACGCCTTAACTTTTGAGATACAGGGTGTCAAAGTTTTAAAAAATAGATACTTTTTTTACAATAACTTTGTCATTACTGTAGATATCTTTATGAAATTTGGGTCATGTATTTTAGGCATTAATACTCATTTTTTGATGCACCAACAATTTAATTATTCTGACCAGTGCCGTCCATGCGGGTTTTGGTTTGCATATTTTTTGGGAAATAGAAAAATTTTTTAGGACATACGTTCATATGAATTTTTTTTTTTTAAATGAGCCCAAGAATCACCCCCTTTATTATTAGCATGTTATTCTGAAACACCCTGTATACGGAATGACTCTGTTCATCTCCCAGGTTATGGAAAGCAAATCCGTCAACTTATAGTTGGTTCCTTGGTCTCTTACGGGCCTGCACAAAAAGCATTGTTGGATCATAATCCACCAGTGCTCTGAGTGCAGGATCATCGTATGTTGCGGACACATCCAAGGTTTTTCCGGCCTTGACTCTCATGAATTGGCAATTGGTAACGTTTGCCACTTCAAGGCTTGTCTGATCTTGGAATCTCGGACAAACCATGAATCGCCAACTGCTTTACTGAGATAAATATTCTCCGTTGTTAGAACACGAGTTTAGTGAGATTTTGACGCGTATCCCCATGAGGCTTATCCGTAAGTCAGGATCAGCCTCAAGACGGTCTTGTTCAATTAGATCTTTGCTTGAACTGATAAAACGCTCTTACTATTCATGAGGCAGTTTGATGAACCCATAGCGGTTCGTTTCTTTCGGACGTTTTCTGCGATCTGTTTTTATCAAGTCATCCCTCTGTCAATGACGCCAAGATACTTGACCGCGTCACTACAGGAGATTTCCACCTCATCGAGTCTGGAGCGTCCTCATGATTCCGGCTAATCAGAATGGCTTGTGTTTTTTCCGGATTGATCCAGATCCTCCAATTATTGGTCCACTCGACTAGGTTGTCAAGCGCGCGTTGCAGGTAACGCTTCACATACTCTTTGCGACGGTTGCATGCGAGGAGCACTGTATCGTCAGCCTAGATTGCAACGTCTGTACTTAAGGTTTTTGGAATGTCGCTTGTGAGAATGAAATACAGAGGAGGTGATGGTACAGCTCCTTTTCAGACACCTGCAGCCTCCATCCGCCTGGGATTTGACATGGAATTGTTAACCCTGACTGACATTGTCCGATCTTGCAGGAATCTGGCTATTACCCCACAGATGTAGAGTGAGAAACCAATCTCCTGCATTTTGTAAAGTAGGCCATTATGCCAGACTCTTTCAAAAGCGCATTCTTTGTCCAATAAAATCAAGCCGGTGCATTTTTTATTGCTCTGTTGGACACTATCGTTGACTTTCAAAACTTGCAACTCGGCAAAGTGCATGCTCTGAAAGCCATACTGTTTTACCGGTAGAACACTTAGAAGGTCGCATTTGTCTTTCATTCGCGCTGGAATCGCTCGTTCGATCACCTTGCCCAGGCTGTTGAGCAGGGAGCTCGGCCGATAGTTCTGGGGAAAAGTTTTGTCTTTGCCAGATTTGTTAATCATCATCACTTTTCCATGTTTCCAACGAGCTGGGAAATGACACTCCACGGCGTTGGCAATGACGCAGATCATTGCCACGCCCTTTCTTGGTAGATTTTTCAACATCTTATTCGTAATACCAGAACCGCCTATATTGAAATACAAGCCATGAAGTAGAATTGCAACGTCGCATCTAACGTCAACGATGATCAAAATTTTGCATTATTGAAGGGGCTCTCCTTGAAAATTGAGGTATATCACGGTTACAAGATACGACAAATTCTTGATGAAACTGTAATTTGAAAGAATAACTTATATATTATCACAACAAGTTTGATGTTTATCAGCTTATAACATGAGAATTCACATAAAACATATAAAAACCTAACAGAGTTTTATGATTTGTTGGGAAAAAATATAAATTCCAAACAATAAAACATTGAAACCGCCAGATGGGTAGATGATTACAGATTATGGGATGTGATATCCTCAGTTTCTGGAGGACAGGAGTCTATAATAATGATTAAAACTGATAAACCAAAAACCACTATCTAGGTACGTCGCCATATTGTTTTTCCAAAGTAAACGAAACAAAACTTGTTTACTCTGGTTTTTCCGCATGACATAGAAGAACCTATGTGTGAGGAATCCAAGATGAGGTGATAATTAATCAAGTTTTTCTATTTGAATATGTATTTTTTTCATCCAGTATTCCCCGAAAGGTATAGACACACATATACCACAATATGAAACTATCTACCAGTTTATTAGGAAGATATGACTGTTATATTGCGATATCTTTGGTTCCTACTATTACCTATCCACTAACCTCAATCTTGATGCAGAAATCATTTTATTTTTCACCATATTTCTCAGTTTTTCAAAATACAATATGAAGGTGGATGAAAGCAGGTTGAAACAAGTTAAATGATTGCAGAGCCGTCTATGGTGTTAAAGTTTAAACTAGAAGTGAACCTAACCTCAATCAGGACCACACGCGGTGTTGCTAAAACTATTACTTCAGGGCTTGTATTACAATATAGACGGCTCTGGTAAAACCGTCTCGCCCCGGTGATTCACGCATTTTGAGTCCCCGAAGGCTGTCACTTATTTTGTCAGGCGTACCGTACTAAGAATAACGTGTCGAATAAAGATTGATTTATGAAACAAACCATGTGTTAGAAAGACAAGGGTTGCCTAACTAGTTTTCTCTAGTATTATTTTTTTGATAAGTTTTTTTTCGACGGTTGCGATACATCAATGGCATGAGGACGTCAAAATTCAACTGAAAATGAAATGAAAAATGCAGGTTCGTACTTAAAAAAAATCAACTTGATGATGGCCGCTCAAAGACGAAACTTCAGATGTTCAATTTGATACCGCCATATTGTATCGGAGAAAAAATGGCAATGAGAAAGTGCAATTCATTTCAAAATATATTTCCAAATGTACTCAAGAAATGATAATAACGTTTTTGCGAAATGTAAGTTCTTTTCGAGTATCTTCGTAAATAGTGCAAAATTTTCAAATGTCAAAATAACACTTTGTTGAGCATTGAAATGCGCAATTATGCATCCATTTGATCTAGGGGTTTGAATTTGAGATTTTCTATGGCATACACCCAAACATTTTAGTTTTCGCTTTCTCATAATTGTTTGTGTTTATGAAAGCTTTATCACAATACATGCAGCTTGATCCTGACGGAACTAGCTTGAAAAATCCGCAAACAGCATCCAGTTATCTCCTATTCAGATAAAGATATTGGACATTGAATTTCACCCAAAAATGTGCATGTTCAAGTTCGAGTGTCCAGCAGTCTTTTTTTATCGGATGTCAAGGGCATGCTTGATATTTTCCAGTCTATTTAAAATCTTGGAAACCCAATATCTCAGTTTTTTATTTCGTCCAGTTTCCCCAATTTTTGTCTTGAAATTCACCACCTTCATTTCTTGACAGAGGTTGCGAAATACCGGAAGTATTTTAGTTTATGGTTAACTGGATTAAGCTTCGATGATTCAGCCAAGTCGTGTCTGCCAGAATACTCATATTAATGTGAACAATTCATTGGATGATCAAAACCTCTCCATTAATTCATTTGACCGATATTTGTCGGGGCAATATTTTTATCCGAAACTGTGGTTGTTGTAATTCAGAATCAGTGATTGATATGGATAAGGCCGGTATCATTGCGCAAACTGGGTACGATACGTCATACTTATTACGTTTTGTCAAAGCTACTCAGACTATACTCATTTTGCTCATTCTTGATTGCGAAGACAAAGATACAGCATGTCCAAGCGGAGAAGAGAAGCTATCATTACAACACAGCCTTTCAGATTTCAAACATTGAACGACTAGCGTCACAAATATTGTTTGTGAGTCAATGATGTCAGCAAATTCAACATGAGGGGTATTTTTTCTATGAAGGTTAGGTCAGGTTACGAAGGATTTGCCCTTTCTCGCAGTCTCCTGCTTCCCATTGCTTCCACTCGGAGGCCAAATGGCCCATTGTGTTCCTTTGATTGGAGAGGTGGCCCCTTGGTCTTGACCTGCAGCCTTCCTTTTCTTCGTTCCAAACTATCAGTCTAAGAGCTCCTTATGCGGCCGTGCTTTTAATGAACAAGTCAATGGGCAGGGGACTTAAAATGATCTCTAAAGCTGCCTGCGGTGTGCTGTTCTCTGCTCCCGTTGTACTTAGTGTTGCTAGTCGATTTATTTTCCCTAATACGTTGTTCAATATTCGAAGGCCCAGCCTTGAATTTTTTCAATTCAAGCAATACATTATTTTCAAAATCATGAAAAATATAACAAAGATTAAGGTAATATCTTTGTGTTTGTTGAATAAAAGAGCAAGGATATGATGTTCTTCAAAAATGCCCAAATTGCGGTTTGCTATTTTAATCAATTCTTTGGAGCAAGTTTCTCTAAAAATCGCCCAATTTGCGATGAATCACCATCATATACCTCAAAAATCAAAAACCGGCGACGCATGGTGAGCTTTCAAGATTCATAACTGAGTATAGCAGACAATCTAGAATTAGCCAATAACCAAACATGACTACAGGGTTTTGGTTGAGAATTCATCAAATGCGCAGATCTCACTCTCTAAAATCTCAAGTCGCGTGCCTATATACAGGGTGTAAAATATGTACTTGTACAAATTTCTAGAAGTAAATCTTTGTTTAATTTTGAGAAGAAAAGTTCAGTTTGGGACATTGGCATTATTGATGACGAGAAACTTGATATTGACTCAGTTTTGTTTATTGTTAGAGGGCGCCACATAAATTGTTGTTCCCGAATCAAATTAACCATAACCTTTTTGTGTCGCATTGTATGTCATTATTTCTCATTATTTATGCAAAAGATGCATCTAGTATTTGTCCTTGAAAACAGCCGTTTTGGATAAAAATGGGTAAGAAGTTAAGCCTGCCTTGGATTTCTTTAAGTTGGGACATTTTAGAGTCAAAAAAAACTTTTTCAACGTCATGTGCTATGTAACACTATCACTATCACCAAATTAAAGAAAATTTGACAAAAATCAATGTTAGATCGAATTAATGCATGCCTTGAGGTAGGCGGTGATCATTTCCGGAAACTATTGCTAATTTCATTAACTATTCTTAGTCTTGTGAATGATTTGACTTTGTTATAATCAATCAGTAATAGATAATTTTTTTCGCTCATTTTTTAAAAACTCGGAGATGATTATACAGGTACCACCAGACTGGAGCGAATATTGGCGGCGACATTTGCCGCGGCAATTTTTTTGACACTCTATATCACATTCTACATGCAAATGTGTCAAAATAAATGTCAAATATTAGAGAAAATTTGCCGCGACAAAAGTCGCCGCGAGGAAGTCAGTCGGCGGGAGCCTTTAAAGTGAAAAAACTCAGACAGGTTTATCTTCAAAGCCGTTTTCATTCAAAACGGGTGAGCCGTTCTTTTTCAAAACGAGTGATTTTAGCGAAATATACTAGGAGTATTTTTTTCATGTGAAGCTGAATGGAAAATAGGTCTGCATAGTCGAAAATGACATACAATGCGACACAAAAAAGTTATGGCTAATCAAATTCAGAACCAACACTGTATCTGGCGCCCTCTAACATTGAACATAAAACTGAGTGAATATTTGAGTTTCTCGTCATCAAAATCCGGGATACTACTCCCGGATTTTATCCAATTCCCATGTTACTTGACAAAAATATAAGCAAAGAACCAAATAAAATAGTTTTTTTTTTACGGCCTTCATCTCAGAAACAAAGCAGTTGCGGACCCATGTTCATACTTATAAGTACTTGATCATGTATAACAATAAACTACCTTTAAAAATAATAAGACCGTAAATTTGACTTTTTTGCGTAAATCGCATATCTTCCGGGAAGTGGAGGATCTTATATGGGACATTAGTAGAGGATCTTATATGGGACAATGGTAAAAGCTAACACATGCGGAAATAGTACATTTTGTATCAAGGGCGGAAACTAGATGATTTTGACGAGGGTATACTGATTACTGATTACTGAAGTACAGGCGCTACGAGTTTCGAGCTGTTGGCCCCGACACCGCAGCCTCTAGTTGGGCTTATTGTATCTTCTCTGTGCCTGTCTCTTAGTCGAAGAGCTCCATTGCCCGAATAAGGTTTATGACTTGTTCTACTGCTTCCATGTCCGTCCTTTGAGGAGTGGTTGTGAATACCCCATTATCTCTTCTCCAGTACGCCAGCGCTTCACATTCGAATACAATGTGGGAGGCTGTTTCCTCCTCCTCGTTGCACAGCCTACATATGAGCTCCTCGTTGAAAAGACCCATGATATGCATGTGTTTCCTTAGAGTGCAGTGTCCAGTTAATATACCTGTTACTTTCCTAAGCTGATTTCTGCTGAGTTTCAGTAGGCTTCCAGAAAATGATGATTCGATCTCGTCTGCCATCCTTAATTTACTGTGTTTCAGACCCGGTGATTGGCTAGCTTTCTGTTGTTTTTTGGACCAACAGTTCAGCCAACCTCTCACAGAGGATTTTGTAATACCAATAGCAGGTTCTGGACCCAGAAGTGGTGTGTTTGCAGCTTTGCGTGCTAGTAGATCCGCCCGCTCGTTCCCAGCTATCCCTGTGTGTCCTGGTATCCATCCAAGAGTGACATCGTTAGATACTCCCAGTGTGACAAGGTTTTGCTGACAGTCCATGACTTGTTTGGATTTGGTTTCCCGACAGGAGATGGTTTTGATTGCAGCTTGGCTGTCACTAAGGATAAGGATTTTCCTTCCTCTGTAGCCTCTCCTGAGATTCTCTTGCACGCATACGTTTATTGCATGTACTTCTGCCTGGAAAACTGTAGCGTACATCCCGAGTGGTTCACATGTTTCCCACTTTGGATTTTCACCTACGATTCCGGCACCAGTTTCCCGGCTTGTTTTGGAGCCGTCTGTGTACCATATTGCCCCATTAGCCATCCGGAGTTGTTTCACCGTTTCCTCTTCCCATATTAGCTTGGTCTTAGAAGACGTGCTAAAGTTGATATTTTTCAACATGATATCACTCCTCATTGTTGCTAAGTGGTTCGTGACTGTGCTGGTTATCTTAGTGTGTCCTTGGGAGTTTGAGTGGCTCCAGTTCCCGGTGTCGCTAACTCTATATGCTCCCATTCTTGCTTCTATTTTGATATAGATATCTAAAGGAGGTAGGTTCAGCATGGCCTCCATGGCAAGTGTTGGAGTAGTTTTCATGGCTCCCGTTACACAGAGACATGCTAGCCTCTGAACTTTTGCAAGTTCTGTGGCTGCTTGTCGCTGATCGATTTTCGGCCACCAGACAACAGAGCTATAAGCAAGGGTGGGTCTTACCACGGTACAGTAGAGCCAGTGTACCATGCGCGGATTTATGCCCCAATTCTTCCCTATCGCTCTTTTTGTTGCCATTATTGTGGCTTTACCTTGATTCACTATTTTCAGTAGGTGTGAATTCCATGTGAGTATGTCATCCAGGATGATGCCTAGGTATTTGACTTCTCTTACTACCTGCAGTTCTTGTCCAAAGAACATGGGTTTGAATAATTCCGCTGTCTTCCTCTTTCTCGTAAAGCTGATCAGGGAGGTTTTCTCAGGATTGACCTTCAGGTTCACCTTCCTGCACCTCGAGGGTATAAGTAGCAGCACGAGCGAAGCGGGGGCAGATATTAGCCGAGTCAAAATCATCTTTCGTCCGTGGTACAAACAGTGCTTTTTGTACAACCAGTTTGTAATAATTTGAAAAAGAATAGTTATGAAAATCAAAAATAAATAATCGATACACTGCACTACACTGCTGAAAATTCAGACAAGTTTAGTGACAACTGTCAATCATGGTCATGGTTACAATATGTGTGTTCCCGTATTCTTTTGTGGTGCAGATTCATTGTCACCGAGATTGTCACGTGATTAGTTCCTTTTAGTATGCTAGACTGTCACGTGGTTATCAGATTCAGAGGCGTTGGGATCCAAGGAACCGTTGCTAAGCGACCTACTTTTGCGCCCTGGGGCGCGAAAGTTCTTTTAGGTCCGGCTGCCAAAATTAGCGAGTTTCCGCCTGCTTTGCATGCATTGAAAAGTGGACTTTACGTGTAGGTTGTACAAGAATGTTTTTTTGTTCTTAACGATTTGCCCGAACTCCGCTACGTGTCGTTCGTAAAGCTGCATCGTGTGCGAAAAAGTACCACTTTTGGCACTTGTTAGGTAAATAACTATTTTTTACAACCTACCCGTTAGGTCTACTTTTAAATGCATATGAAGCGGGCGGAAAGAGCGTTATTCATGTAGCCTGGCCCAAAAGTACTTTAGCGCCCGCGGGCGCAAGAGTAAGGTGGTTTCTTTGGCAACTGTCAAAACAATAAACCACATCCTATTTCCAAAACATAACATAACTTTTTTTTTCTTACATCCTGTCAAGTATAATGTCACAATCAAAATGGTGATCTTTCTATATTTCTCATGTTTTTATTTTTTATTTTGTCTATTTTGATGATTCCAAACTGGTTGTGCAAATGCAGCACGAACGGAAGAGCATTTTGACTCGGGTCATATTTGTGTACCACACACAAGCTTAGAGACTATCCTGTGGTCTCTAATAATGTCTGCAATGTTGATATTGTGCAAGGACGGTGGACGTACCTGTTCATACGGGTTTCAACTATGTGTATCAAAATATGGGGGCGAAACATCTTACGTTACAATATTATAAGATACGGTTGCTGCATATCGCAGAGATGTGTATATGAAAAGATTCATTCGTTTTATCTATATTAATAGTTGAAATGATAAAAAATACTTTTTGTACAACCTACACGTAAAGTCCACTTTTCAATGCATGCAAAGCAGGCGGAAAGTCGCGAATTTTGGCAGCCGGGCCTAAAAGATCTTTCGCGCCCGCGGGCGCAAAAGTCGGTCGCTTAGCAACGGTTCCTTGGATCCCAACGCCTCTGAATCTAATAACCACGTGACAGTCTAGCATACTAAAAGGAACTTATCACGTGACAATCTCGGTGACAATGAATGCGCACCACAAAAGAATACAGGAACACACCTATTGTAACCATGAATACCATGATTGACAGTTGTCACTCGTCAGTTGTCTGACTTGTCAGTAGTGTAGTGCAGTGTATCGGATCGACTATTTATTTTTGATTTTCATAATTATTCAAATGATTACAAACTGGTTGTACAAAAAGCACTGTTTGCATCACGGACGAAAGATGATTTTGACTCGGCTAATATCTGCCCTCGCTTCGCTCGTGCTGCTACTTATACCCTCGTCAAAATCATCTACTTTCCGCCCTTGATACAAAATGTACTATTCAAGCTGCATTTGGATTTTTCAACAAACGTTTTTATTAGACATTACTGCATCCACCATCCACATCAATACAAAGTGTATAATATGTGCCCATATTAACATCTGCTCCGCATTCAAATGCTAATATTACATCAAAAATTACCGTTAGGGTTTTTGCATGCCAAAAAATGTATTCACTGTTTCATTGCATGGATTATTGCGGCTTTTTATTGAAAACTCGAATCATAGTAGGTCCTCTTAGCGTGTGGTCATTTCAAGTTGATAACGACGATGTCTACCAAGATGTAATTAAAAAAAATTACATCGATAAAAATGGTTATATCTTTTGTCAAGTTTCCAAGTTGTCGATTGAGACTGCCTTCATCGAATAGATACAATATGTAAAAAAGCTCGGTAAGAGGAAGTTTTTAATAAATTTTCAAGTGAATAAGATACTCATGTGCATGAAAAACTCAAAAGGCGTTCGTCCCGACGCACAATTCAAAAGATCATCCCTAATGTTGACAGCTTACCTCTTTTATGACACAATTTCCAGTAAATGAAAATTCAATAACTTCATCTTTATGGAGACGACAGACTCAGGTTATGCCCATTTTACAATTATAAAGCGCGACGACCGAAACAGATAAGAAGTGTAAACGCCTACCTAGTATATTATAAAAATGAAATTATCAAGTCTTGCATTTTCGTCGTCATTTTGCGCATTTTTTTTATAAGGAGTGAGATGAGTGGAGAATTGCAGCTTATATGTGAGCTGTTGGTACCTCACAGAAATAGTTTTGTTTTATTTTTTATCACAAGCTGGTGAATAAGAGAATTTTATGTAAAATATGTTCCATAATTGGTGAATAATGACAATATAAAATTGAGAAAGAGTTTTGGATTATATTCTTAGATAAGTATTATTAATTTCGTCAAGTTCCTGGGGCCGCTTGTTATGAATATATGCATAATTGCTGGTTCCGGATGTGGATGTGATATTATAATAAAACAGATGGCCCACTTTCCAAAGGCAGCACTTGCCAATTCTGGACACCAAATTATTAATTCAAATTAACAAAGGTAAATTCACGTTAAATTTGGTTGATTCAGCTTGAGGCAATGAGTTAATATCGAAGATCACATAAACAGGATGAAGCGGCATTTATTCTTGACATCATAAATCGATCGGTTACCTGGGCATATTCCCATTTGAGCCGTTGGAAAAATAGCTGAGTATGACCCTCATGAATCACATTTCTAACTCAAAGCATGATCGAGGGCATTTCCTTATACCAGGAACACCAGCAGCCACAAGATTTGGAGCACTAATCAGAGTACAGGAGACTTGAGAGCAGCAGCTGCTTTTCATATTCAAACCATCCAAATACAAGTGTGACTTATTTGAAAAGAAAGACAACAAACAAAATTGACTGAGAAGTAGGTATATTCTTTCATTTTTTTACTTGGTCTCACTCTTTCCACTCAGACTTCATAGAACTTGAAATCAAGACAGGATTTGTAGTTCTTTCCTTACTTACAACCTAATTTGAAGTAGAGCTTCCATTTTTTATGATGAAAGATACATCCGACTCATTAATTTCATCTCATCTAACATCAACATGAAAAGAGGAAAAGGTGCGTAAAAAGCCATTTTTTTTTAATCTGTTTATGACTGATTTTGGCAACAGTTGGAGGGTTTCAAAGCAAAAAAAATTATCATCTACTTTTTTAGTGGCAAGAGAAACGTCCATGAAGCTGTTCGATGTTTGCCGTCACAACCTAAATGTTTCACCTCTCAACGAAAGCTCATATCTGAAGTAAAAACTGAAGCAACATTGATGAAACTGAGAAATCGAAAACCTCCAAGGCTGCAAAAAACCAAAGTTCACTAGATGAATATGAGTTGCCTCACTCTTCGTTAGCACTTTCACAAGGTGCAGCGTCGGCGAGGTTTGTTCAGCAACCTCCAATTGCTGCTGGCATTGACGGGGTGAGGCTCCTAGATCGGGGTGAGAGATGGTGAAACTGAACTCACTTTTATGCCTCAATTTTTTTGAATTCTGGCATTTGAATTTGATATTTTGTGGAGTGAAATAATGGGCGACTCAGATTCTAGTTGTATTTTTTTCATTTTTGACTTTTTATAAATTTATCTGGAGATTGATGTTGATGCCAAATATATAAGTCAACAAATACTTTATGATACCTTCAATTAGGTATGTACATTTCTATTAATTTTCTCAAAGTGTGATAAATTGAAAAATTAAATAAATACTAATACTACTACTAATACTACTACTAATACTACTAATAATATTAAATAAATATTTATGTTTATAAATATCCAAAATGAAATGTATTGAGATTGACTTCAATTAATAAACTTGTATTACCGTTCACAGATCATTCAAAATCCAAAAAAGGATCGTATTTGACGTCGGATGCAGAGTTCGCCAAAAATGAAGGATAGAAGAATGACCCATTTTTAATTATTTTTTCAAAAATGTGTCAGTTTGGTCAGGTTCAAACTTTTATAGCGGCTGTCAATTATTATGAAATTTTCACAAAGTACATAAATGTTGACCCCTTTTAAATGGTGCTATCCATTTTTATCAAAAGTCGCGCAGGAAAGAGTTTTATTTTAATTTTTTTTTAACGATGCAGAAGTGAAGTTCTATCAAATTTTAGGCATACCGTATACTTATGTCCATTACTGTTTGTAGATATATACGACTGGTTATCTTTTCTACTTCGGACAAAAAATTATCCAAATTAAAAATTTATGACCAAATCAGCTTACAAAAATGTGTATTACTTCATGATAATACAATGGTAGATATGCATTCCAAATAAGATATTTTCATGATGATAATATTATAAAGAATATTTTGGTCTCAGTAGATTCATTTGGCTTGAGAGTTTTTCTGCTGTACCTGAGGCCAATTATTTATATACGTCATAAAATGCATTGTAGCTTCTTTAAAACCGGAATTGATTTCAAAAATAAAAAAATTACAAGCAGATCATTTGATCAGCATCTTCAGGACATCGCCGTATAAACTTTATGTGTAGATATGAATGATCTTATGCGGAGGAGAACCATTTTGAACGCGAAATGAAATGCAACAACTTCAAAGATAATGAGCTCAGTCAGTTGCCAGAAAAAGAATGCTCTTTGCCATATTCAGATTTCAAATCTACATTCCGTGATAAGATCTAACACCCTGAATAAGAGAAAGACACAAATAATTGTGGAAATGATATACTAGTTGACAATGGACTTTCTGTTCATCTTTCCAGTATCAGAATATAGAAAATAGTTTAATTATGTCGGTCGTTTTCAAAGAAACGTAGCGCTTTTGAAAATACGCCATGCATTATGAAAACATCATTCGGTTCTTGATGAGGATCTTCTTGAACTAGCTATCAAAGTCACTGTAAAACATCATATTATAAACCCAAATCATCAAAGAGTTGCAATCACGATTCTTTGTCTAGAGCTTGAACGCTTTCTGTAACAGATGTTTACGTTGCATTCGCCAGAAACGTTCAGTCTTTATCTCCGCAAGATTATGCTTCATTTATTTACGAAGCAATTTTTTCTGGCTTTGTTGGTTGCGGGAAAAACAAACAAAGTAAACATAGGCCCTGGAAATGTATGGGAATGTTTCAAAAAGGGTTGTTGGTCTTGTGAAGAACAGCAAAATGGTGAATTTTTAAATAGCAATAAAAACATCGTTTACTTAAGCTAAATGAACTCTTTAGTGGTCAGTGGAATCTTTGTAGTAGCTGTCTTTACCATGCAGAGTTGGATTCAGGAAAGTATGATGAAACATTGTTATTTATCCATTTAATTCCTTAGTATCATTCATTCATCAACAATCCATATTATGTCCCATGATGCGAGCTCTGTTTGTTCACCGGTGACATTGAATATTTAAAGTCACCATAGATGAAGAACAATACCCCAGACATAGGTATATTATCTTTATTTCAGTGAAAAACCTTCAAATCATACAGTTGGTGGATCCAATACTACGCATTACGGACAATCAAGAGTCAGTGGTTCCAGGGCCAAGCAACATTAATGAACCTTAATAAGCACCCGCACCAACTTTACAGCGCGAACTCTAGAGGAGACAGGGCAGGATGAAAGAGAGAAACATGGGACTGGGGACAAACCAACACATTCTTGAAAGGCGACCAATCCGCAAACTTCAAGAAAACCAAGATCCCAGCAGACAAAGCCCAGGGTCAAAACCGCCCGCCACCGAGGTGTCAGAACAAAGGACAATAGCGAGAACATTCTATTCTATCAGATTCCCTTCTGGTGAGCTGATAATCTAGCTAAGGACACCATCCTCATCTCTAGAACAGTTCGTTAGATGACTATAACAAGGTCATCACCGACGTAGTCGTTCAGTAGTTGTAGTTGAGTTTAGTTGAGTGTATACAACCCAGCAGGACCTGTTGGGATGTTTTCAAAGATTTTCTGGGTCGGGATCTGATCGAAATTGATTTCCAGATTCATATTGGGTGGAGACTTCTACGGGCCACCGAAATTCCATAAGCCAATATGATAGATATAACCAAAAGAGATACATTTTGAGTTCCACCTCGCATGGACTAGTTCACGCTGAAATGCAGCTTAATGAAAAGGAGACCTTGCTCTTACTTTGTGATTCTGAAGGACTGATTGATGTTGCAATATACATGTCAAATGTATTTTGAAGCTATGGGTGAATTGTCGTTTGTTGAAGATTGAGACATGAAGGCTAATGTTAAAGAAGTTTGCCCTAGCTACTGCTCTCGTAGACTCTGGTGCGTTATAATGGTCAGTCCCTCCACAGGTGTGCAGGAAGCTTCTACACGCTCATGATACCGTGTTGAGGCGCTTAGTGAACCCCAAAACGCTGAGTGTCTTCATAAACAGGCATACAGGCAAAAAATAAAATAAATTAAACCAACCTCAACTGTAAAAGCTGCCTATGGCAGATGAACAGGAAATTAAATACCTCGTGATGTTGAGTTGGAGAGAAAATCCTTTGTCAGAAGGATGGAGAAAAAAAACGACATGGCGTTCAAAAATTACTCTTGTTTTTTCGAATAATATACACCTTCACATGTCAAAAAGGTTTTGACTACCCTCGGATGTATAGGGGTTTAAAGATTCTGTTCTTATTCTTCTAAGTTTATTATAATAATTCTAAACTGAAAGGTCAATCAAAGCAGCCTTAAATATAGTAACAATAAAAAATAATTACAAAATCTTGCATCTTCTAATCAAATTTCAATACCCTTCTTGGATTAGTGCTTCTATAAAAAAAAATCGAATTTTTGGATGAATCCTAATAATCAAGGTTTAAAAATTATGTTTCTAGGCCAAGGAAAGGGCACAATCATATCTCAATCCGTTACTGTCTAAGTGGAGGAGGAGATGACTACGAGCGACGACGAGTGGCAAGACGGCATGTTATGATAATATCGATTCAGTAACGCCGCATGCGTTCGAAGTCGGGGATGTTTGGTATACTCAGCATCCTCCTGGTCCAGCCCGGGCGATGCGGTAGTCACAATTTGGACGAAGTGGCGCGAACAGGTGTGTGACCGTCATCCGGCATTATTTCCGACAAACTTCGCGCGTAACTTGCGACGGCCGATTGACATTTTCGCGAGTTTGCGGCTTTTTCGCTGCGAACTAAAGCAGAGTTTTTCTGATATTATGCGGTGAATTGACATTATATTGGAAGTTTTGGAATTGAACTGTTGTATTTGATGTGATTTTTCAAGGTAATTATTAAAACCGGATTTGGTAGTTGAGCTTTGGAGTAAGTTCTTCAAAGAGGATTTAGAAAACTTTTTAATCTATAGCAAACACTTGAATTCTATTCAGGCAATCGAGATTCAAGACTGGGTCAAATAGTCACCCTATGAACAAAACTCAGACAAAGTTATCGAATTATGAACGAAGTTGTTTTGAAAATTTTTGAAAAGTTCAGATTTTGCTGGTTATTTCGTATTATCTAGCTAATTAGCTGATGCACTCTGCTTCACATCTTCACCTGTTTGCACATAGGGTTGGTATCATTGTGTGTGGACTCCAATATCGTTAATGCTTTTTTCGAATTATAGAATCAATTTGGTACTTAGGTGCAGCATAATTTTCCAAGCTAGGCTGATTCAATAAGATGCTTTGCTTCATTTGTTGAGATCGTGTGTCAATCTCATTTGTCATAATATGATAAACGGCCTATCGTACATCGTCAAGTTGTGAAGATTATCAATGGAGAAATACGTACTCCTACATAATGTTATTTTCTACAAACATAAAATGGAACCATCAATAACTAAATTCTCCAAAAGCCAATGATTTTTCAAAAGATACGTTTTGAGCATACATCAATAAAAATGAACTGTTTGAGTATTACATAATATGTATTCAGGTATTATACTCTAAACCAAAAAATCCATAGGATCAAAAATGGGCTGGGCAGCTCAAATCAGATGTTTAAATCAAGACGTCTATATGTTTGGGCTTAACATTCTGCTCCTTGGATAGTGTCACAGTATAGCAAGAAGAAAGTGGACATTTGATTTGAACAACCTACCAAGATTAAGTATTTTGTGTGACATTCATTCTGTTGTTTTTGACATTTGATGGTAGGTTTTCTGGAAAAATTTGAATAAAGCTATCATGTATCGAAAAGATGATCAAGTATACAGGACTACATAAAAACGCTGTAACATAATTGGTTCTGATAAATGTGTATATTTGTGTCACTGATCATTTGTGATGGCCAGTTCAAGTCAGGTCGACATGAAATGAAAAATACTGTCATGAAGATAGCTGTTGAGCAACAGATCCATCTTGCTCCATGAATAAATTATCATATTCTACGAGAATTTTGATAAAATCCGTTGAGAAAAATACTTGAAATATGTCCTATGATCTGACTCCATGATTATAGTTCAATGAAATTATATCTATTCGCATAAGTGGAGAACTTCTGGAGCCATTCGAATGCGTCGTGAAATAGTTGGAACTTGTCTGTTATTTTCTTTTCAAGAAAATTTATGACAAAAGTCAGATCGTTATTCGTAATATGAGGTTTTATCTTTCAAAATGGTGGAACCGTTTTGATTTGAACTGTTTATCGTTATCATTATTGAAAACAATACAAAATAATATTATATAATAAATAATTTATAACTGTTGCCATTTCAATGTACAGGGTTTTTCCTTATAATTTACCAACCCCTTTAGAAACTCTATTTACAGAGAAGCGATAAGGTTATGTGATAATCATGTTGTATTGTGCTTTATTTTGTATTGTTTTTCACTTCTCATTATCCTGTATTCGCCTTGTCCACAAAATCTATTTAGATTTTTCTGTGATAAAAAAAGCATGTTTGGTTTGATTTTATTCGATTCGAGATAATCTCCGTTCTTAGCTAGGCTATGCCAATCTATCCTTAAACTCCCGGATAACATTTCCGCAGAACTGACCTGCAATAGATCAAATTTCACCCAGTATTCTATTTCTTCCGAAATCTCTGATCCATTTTCATAGATTTTTGTTATGTAAAATTCAAGTGGATGAGGTCAAATAAACAATAAACATATTGGATATATTTGTTCAATAATCATTCATTGACTTTGATAAATAAGACTCCACACCTTCATAATGATGAATTCGGCTTTCAAACATCTATCGATATCCGTGAAAATATACAGGGTCGCATTTCAAATTAGGAGGTTCGCGTTCTTATTGACCCACCCTGTGGAGGTGAACTCATTTTCGTTGTGATTCCGGGGAATCTCCCCCATAGAGAGATGCGGATCTCAGTGCTAATTTTTTGAAAAACGAAAGATGTCACAGAAAAAAATTCATAGCTAACTTTGTTTGTGATGTACAGGTCGAAATTGAAAATTGGCCATTCTTAGGCACCTCTCGTTTCTGAGCTATCATTGTATAATTCAGATACAAAGTAAAAAAATATTTCTTTGGAGTTTTTGCATAGAATCCAGTGATGTAATGAAATTTTTTCTAGATAGTACCGATTTGGAGATATGAGGAAGTACATAATTTTTGATCTTTTTTCCAATGGTGTTTTGAAAGTTCTGAATGTGTCGTTTTTTTGAACGTGAAATAAGGGCACTAGACCACTTTTTGAAAAAAATCGCCTGGACTCGTGAACTGAAAAATGGATCTAAGTTTTTGAATGCTCCATCAGATAACGGATGCAGGATCAAATTTTAGTCAGTTTATTCACTTTTGTCGGTGAATGTATAGGGTTATTCCGTATATATTGACTCATATGCTAGCGGCGTTATCTATGGAGATATGAAAATTTTGTAAATATGAAAGTATTAGATATTCTTCTGAACTTTTCTAAAATCTTATAAAAAAAAACAGAAGACCATCGGACTGTGGATATTTTTCCACGAGTAGCATTTTTTTCAATGGAATCCCCTGTTTATTATCAGATATCATGAAAGAGCCTATTTTCCTGATTTCAAAAATATATAGTTTGATACCTTTCTGATGAGTCGTTCATGCAGAGGATATTAAATTTTAAATATGTTTAAAAATCAAAATTCACATCCCTTTTACTATGGAAAAATTTATAGAATTGTGAGTATATAGATTGAATCATAGACATAGAGTTCAAATAGCTTCAATTTCTAGACATAATATCAAATATTCACGATAAATTTGTGCAATTTTAGCCATGGCAACCGGTATTTAAATACTTATTTTAAACATTTTTAGATAAACTTGAATTTTTCCTGAACGACTCATCAGAAAGGTATCAAACTATGTATTTTTGAAGTCTGGAAAATAAGCTTTTTCATAACATATGCTGATATACGGGGGTCCCATTAAAAAAATTGCAGCTTGTGGAAAAATATTGACATTCCGGTAGTATTTTGTTCTTTTTGATAAGATTTTTGAAAAGTTCAGATGAATATCTGAAACTTTCATAATCACAAAATTTTCATATCTCCATAGATAACGCCGCTAGCATATGGGTTAATATATACGGAATGACCCTGTACGTGGAGCGATTATCTGGAGAATTATTGTTTCTCTTTTTTCCTGTAATAAAAACGTCTAAAGATAAATATCAAACGATCAAATAGTGAATACTAGTTTTAGAGTTTTATACTCTTTTCCAAATATTTAGTTACCAATTATTATCGTTATTAATGTATTCACAAGCCCACCAGAATATAAACATGTTTAAGACGTAATCGATTCGCAGTCGTCTGAGAAAAATCGAAAGCAATTTCTTTTAAGTGCTCGTCCAATATCGGTCCTCTCCATGTTATATATGATTTGCCCATGTTTCCAGCAAAACTTTAAGCCAGTCTGAATTCTGTTACAATTGAGAAAATCGGTTTTATAGTTTGAAGTGGTGAAAATGTTCATTCAATTTTTGTAAAACAGTTGTTATCAAGTTGATATGACCCAATTTGTCAAGTTTTATTATGTTCTAGCTCAAGTTCTGTCCGATAAATATTGCCATCTGATACATTGGTTTATTCTGCAGCAAGATTTATTTTTTCTAAGTGCTGTTATCAACGGAATATTTGTTATTCTATAGTGTCAAGGCATTTATCAAAAATACTCTACTCCCTATATCATGCACATCATAAACTAGCCAGTAACACTTTTTTGGCATAAAATAATACTCGTATTTCACCATTATTTCACCCCTTTGTCGTAAATTTCCATGAAAACGAGAACTTTACGGCTGAATGTGAAATATTAATTTAATAAAAAACCCATTCACGGTTGTCACGTACAACGATGAGCCCTATCTTTTATATAAGAGCCGAGCTAAAATAGCAGCTCAGGTTTTTTCTTGCACGCACCAGAAAAATTGGTCTGGTCTGAATATAACACACAGTCCAGATGAAACATTGTGCTTTTTTCTTGAATCTGATCCACAAAGCCTTGCGACTTTTATGAGTCATGATTTATTACTCAATCCCTTTTTTCCAAATGATCATAAAAGTATTTCAAGAGACGTCTGAATATGTGCAATAATTGCCTCCATTGACAGCTGGCTTCATTCAAATTAATGATAGATCTGCAAGTTCTATGACAAAACTCAATGTGAGTTCACTATCGTCGGCTCGTGATAAAGCGCAAGAAAAATTTGGACATATTTGTGACGTGATAGAACATAGGTACCTACCCACATCTGGATACATTTTTTGTCTTTTCAGATGTTGGAAGGTACCTATATTTTGCGATAAATCATAAATATATCCAAATATTTTTTGCGACCTTCCTGAAGCTATATCACGAGCCGCCATTGGAGATCACTTGAGCAAAAATATTGGTTACATCAGTAACCTCAAACATTCTGATATTGGAACTAAAGCTAAAATTTACAAACTTCAAAATATTTTTTAATCTGGAAGTGATTTTGAATAGAAGACTTGAAGTTGACCCATTGGGGTAAGGGGCGGAGGAACAGAGGATTTTGTAACAAGTATTGAAAAAGTTGAGATTATTTTATCTGATTTTAAACTTTTCCGCTCGAAAAATTCCCTTTCTTTCACACACCACAAAAAAGTTTCACACCACCCTGTATGAAGGAATACTAACAAAAATTCAGAAATTACAATAGCTTGTTTACCACTTTTTATGGACATTTTCATATGCAAATTCTCGCGGTTATAAATATGCATGAATAAAAGATTGTTTCAATGCTTTGTTCAAAAATATTATTATCCTGAACGAGGTGTTTTACAATGAATAGAGTTACTATGAATATCGCATTTACTAGTTAGAGGATAGTGCCGTTGCAGAAGAAGTTCAAATACTATCACGCAAGAATTTAAGCGCAAGCTTAGCTCAAGCACTCTCAGTCCTGCAACTATCAAACCTCTCAATTGGAAGCCACGTTGGCTAAGCTTACCCGGAACTCAGAGTTCTGGAGCTTTTGGGGGGGTTTATTTAAAATGGGCGCCAGAGATTCGTGCAGGTGAATCCCAACCTTCGAGGTCTTCTCGATTCCAATTGAGTTTATTTAACAATTAACGGAAGAAAGTACGTAGCTGCCTTACTTACCGCCGACAAAACCAGGATCAGGACTACCAACTCTCAAATCAAACTAGTTAATTAATTCCCAAGACACTTATATTAAAATCCAAAAACCCAATATTATCCTTTACAGAAATAGGTACCGTGCCTACTTGCAAAGTACTCAAAACATACGTCCGTATCGTATGTACAAGAAATCGGTAAATAGTAAACTTGTATTTTCCAAAACTCAGTTCAACTTTATGTGCAATTTATGAAATGAATTGGCATCAAGAAAAAGGTTCAGTACAAATCCGATCATTGATAATTAAAAACGCTATAACCTTAATAACGTTATTCTGTCAAATTTTTATAATCCAACAAGCGAGCAGTTGAACCGATTAATTTATAAAAAGATCACTCACAAACTGAGTTGCCGCTATGTGACGTCACAACGCTTCACAAAAGTATTCATAAAAAAAAATAGATAAAGTAGATAAATCCCGACTGACCGTAACACTGACGTAAATAAAACAATATATAGATACGGCTCACCGCACGGCTTGCTAGGTTCTTTACTCCACCAAAAACCAAGAAGAGAAAAACCCCAAAACAGTCCGTGTAGGCTGTACTGTACCAGTTCCCCAAGCAGATGAACGATCTATATGGAAAACCTGTTTTAGCATCGCATAGTCATCATAATTGAACTGCACTTTTCACTTAAATTCAATAAAACCCAATAAAATAATCCCCAGAGTTGAATACATTCACAGCTTATTATCAATAACCCATAATATGTCTATTTTCCACAATTGACGATTAACTGACTTATTTATCAGTTAAATTTCAGCCCAACCTGAACCCAGTCCGACCCGACTTGACTCGAATTCAGAACAAATAAATTAAATAAATCACTATATTTTGCTCGAGTCACGAAAAGTAATTAGTTTGATCATGATTGATATTTTCCCCAATTAAGACTTGAAAAATAATCGACAATCAACCCCATAGTTCATTCAAAACGTTCATTAAACGTGCAATTTTAATATAAAAAAAACGGATGTCAATTCAACAAAAACGACATACCTTGACCGGTTTTTTATTCAAGCTTCACTCAACAACTCCTCAAGGATTGGTAATTAATCCCATGCTCAGGTTCGGCAATTAAGCAATTAGGGTGGAGTGGATCAATCACGGTCACGGTCGTGGTAGGGAAGAAAACACCCTTAACGTGGTACCTACATCAGTGGGAGGTTGTCATCATCTTAGGCCTGAATGCGTACAAACGTTGAAGAAAAAATGCTCAACTCAATGAAAGGAAAAT
Source organism: Orchestes rusci (assembly GCA_958502075.1). Classification (NCBI taxonomy): domain Eukaryota; kingdom Metazoa; phylum Arthropoda; class Insecta; order Coleoptera; family Curculionidae; genus Orchestes; species Orchestes rusci. Next base: position 13,987,687 of record OY293310.1, on the reverse strand, counting down.
GAGTTACCTGAATGGACTATCTTGGGGTTACTTATTTTCTACCCCCTGGATCTAGCACATGGAGATGCGAATGTCTTCCAACCGTTCGCTACCAAGGTCGAGTTCGAAAAGAAAGATACGTTTAATGAAAAACTGACATCAGACATCAGCGACGTACAAGACTTTTAACCAGTGCGCTGTTGCCAGTAAATCAAACGACTACAGGGGAGATCGAAAAAGTAACATACCACATTAATGTTGATTAATTGTAATGGGACAAGCAGTGATAACGCTTTTGGCCCGTGATAACTCCCCCTCTCCTTAGACAGGAGAAAAACTAGGATAGATTTTCGACGATAGGCCGAGACAAGATCGAAACGAGACAAGAAAACCTTAAAGATGACCAATTCGGACTCAAGCAAAACAGAAAACAATAACCAAAGAAAAAAAACTCAGAAAGGAAATAATGATGACCACTGGTCAAAGTGAAAAGACGCCCCTACTGTCGGAGGACAACACGACAACAAACCCTACTGATCCAGACCCATCAGATTCGGAAAATCACATGAATCAGCTCTTGCAGTTTGAAATTCCGTAGATGTTTTGTGGAATTCCTAACCGGCATTGCGTAACCTCAATGGGACTGAGGATGCCTCGTATACCGGTCTTACAAGAGTTGACCACGCGCATTCACCAGAGTCCGACCAATCCAAACCAGCATGGAGTGAGTAGACTGAGGGAGTCTAGTATAGGACAGAAGACTATACCAACTCTCACCTCTTTAACCCCTTAGACCCACCAAACTACAGGGAATGAGTTTGACCGAACTCATTACGCGGGTTGTACTATAGCGTACTACGCTGATGAGTGCTCTCTACGGAAACACCAGGTGGCCTCAAAAATGACGGGTTATAAAAGCTCCACATCGATTAAACAAAATGGATTTAAACAAAGAGAACCACCGCAAGAAAACCAGCGCTGACGGCCTCTGGAATCCAGCACTTAGAGGGATTCTACCTCATCCAGAACCCGGAGTAAGGGTATTCTGCACAACCCCCCAAACAGGGTCCATAGCCTCGTAAAAGAGGGAAGACAAAAACGGAATAACGAAGAAAAATAACCGGATACGGGGCTGAGATGAAACGCAGTAGCTATGCCTCGTGGAGTCCATGTCGTGGAGAAGCTTCAAACGGTTCAATACCCCTAACCCACACCACTAGGAGTACCACCCCAGCGATAGCCTCCCAACGCCCATCCTCCCGCATCTGATAAGCAAAAGAAACTCTTGATATCACCAAAAAGTGCAAGAAAACACGACGGAATAACCGTCATAAACCAAAAAGTCACAATCGGGAAAAATATAACCGCATAGGTTAACGCCAAAATCAGTAAATGTAAACTCAAATTACCACAAAAGTTTACGAAGGTCATAATCAGGGAATGTCAAAATTAGTGATGTGCACCATAACCAACAGGACTCAAAAACAGGCTTAGTTACGCAACAACCTGATGACGTGAATATAGCGAACAAAGTATAGACATGCATTAGACAGACTGAAAGTCTAAAATCGGCAATCATCAAACAACAGCAAGGTTTCAGTTAAAATCCCAATAAATGGCGAGATTTCAGCATTCATCAAACCAATCAACACAATCCAAAACAATGCTGAAACTCAACGAGGTGCTACAATCCAAAATCCTTCAAAGAGGAAAAACGCACATCGGCAAAACGATCGCAGACCTCCCAAAACTAATACCATCGGCAATGTCACCGAATCCAAACAAATTGACGATGTGTGGCTATACCTGGCCATGAGTCATCACCTGACAACAGTCTCAGTTCTAAAATCCATACAAAAATGGCAAGAATCCAGTACCAAACTACCAAAAGCAAGCACAGAACCACTGAACTCTCAAATAAAGTAAATATAATCTGAAAAACCTCATAAGAGAAAATACACATTATTCAGGCTATAAACTTCCCAAGACTGAACAAATGACAACCGCAGCCAAGTATGCCAAGAAAACTTGATTGAATCAGGATCCGTAAAATACATGTCACACTCGATGAAAAACGGAAAGAGTGATTTGAAAATTCACGTGAACAGGCAACGGTATCTGAATGAACTGGCACCTGAAGAGTGAACACTTGGAGGACTTGTACCTCCGGCAGTTTTCCGCCACGGGCCTATTCCTCCGCCTGGCACCGTAAGGCTACTCAACCAAATGAGCGTACCGTGATAAAATGGTACTCACAACAAAGAGTGAACACTTGGAGGACTTGTACCTCCGGCAGTTTTCCGCCACGGGCCTATTCCTCCGCCTGGCACCGTAAGGCTCCTCAACCAAATGAGCGTACCGTGATAAAATGGTACTCACAACAAAGAGTGAACACTTGGAAAACATCCAATGTACCAAAGAGGCACTAGCCCTGAAAATGGATGGCAGGGTTCTGACATTTTCTCAACATGACATTGTACAGTAATGGATTGAGAACTTTTAACACTTAACTAGACCAACTAAAAATCAGGAAAAATGGAATTCGACAACCCAGAAAATGGATGGCAGGGTTCTGGCATATTTCAACATGACATTGTACGAGACACCTGTGTCGGTCCTTCAGGAAATTGCTGTGTGTTATTCAGTTATTCTGATTCTGTTTCAGTCAGAAGTAGAAGTAGAAGAAGTTAGAATAACTGAAGTGGGTTAAGTCACGGAAGACACTCATATTCGTAAAAAGCTGATTGGCAATAGGAATCAGAAGTGAATCTGGGTGTCCAGGATATATTTTGACGGACGGCCACCCGAAGAGTGAACACTTGGAGGACTTGTACCTCCGGCAGTTTTCCGCCACGGACCTATTCCTCCGCCTGGCACCGTAAGGCTACAAAAAAAAATATCGTGAATCAATCAGATTGTCCCAAGTCGAAGTCAGGGTCCACCACAAACGGTTTTGATTCCTGGACGTGCCAAACACCCTTGGAACTTCCCAATTCGTCCTCCAGTTCATAGGACCAAGAACCACACCGGCGTTTAATCACGAATGAACCAACATATGCAGGAGCTAATTTAGCGCTGTAGTAGTTTAAAGCATCGGAAATAGCCTTGTTTTTACGCCAAACTTTATCACCAGGGTTGAAGCTCAAGGGTCGTCGACGTAAGTTATACCTATGCGAATTTTGTTCCCGAGTGACCTTGATTTTCGCGGTGACCTGTTCATACAGTTTAGCGAACCCGCGCTGCCGTTCACGGACATAAGTATCCATATCAACCTCCGGTCGGGGTAATCCATGACGCTGTTCATAGTCATAGCCATAGAGTTTATGCTCACGCCCAAACAGAATGAAATATGGGGTGAAACCAGTGGTTTCGCTAGGCGAAGTACGAATAGCACAACCAATTTCATGCAGGTGCTCGTCCCAAGTCTTGTGATTGTCCTTATCGACGTACATACGCATCATGGTCTTGATGATACGATTGTGACGTTCTGTTGGATTAGCCCAAGGGTTATAGTTGGCATTGAAGAAAATTCGGGAGTGATACCTTTTACACAAGGCTTGAAATTCCTTGGATTTCATCTGGACACCATTGTCACAGGTTAGAAACATCGGAGTACCATAGAGCAAAAAGAAATTTTCCACTATTTCTACCAGGGATTTAGCCTTCGCCGCACGACAAGGAAATAGAAAAACTGATTTACTGAAGTAGTCAGATATCACCAAAATATAACAATTACCCTTTCTCGAACGAGGCAAGGGACCAACATAATCAAGACTAATCGCTTGGAACGGTTGAGTAATTTCGGGACGCTCACCCATGAAACCAGCTGGACGCTTTTGTTCCACCTTGTTCTGTGCACAACTTACACAAGTCTTGATGTAACGAAGGACATCCGCCCTCATTTTGGGCCAATAATATGTCTGCCGAATCCTGCCATATGTCTTGAAAACTCCCACATGACCGGAAGTTGGCAAATCATGATAACGCTCAAACAGAGCCTTTCTATCACCCTTAGGGACAACTATCTTCCATTCATCATATGGAGACGATAACTCGACAAAGGAGGGCTTCAAATGTTTGAAAAGAATGCCATTTTCTTCCTTCCACAGCGAAAACTTTTCAGGGGACTTCCTAACTTTTCCAATCATGGACAAATACCACCTGTCATGCGCCCTACAAGAAGTGAATTCAGGGGAAGTTACCGGAGAGACAGAATCAATGGAAACGGGTACAGACCTTGAAAGAAAATCGGGGACAACGTGATCCTTACCCTTCCGATGAATGAGTTCAAAATCGAACTGCTGAAGGCGCAATTGCCAACGTCCCAAACGGCCTTGAGGATCCTTCAAACGATGCAACCACAACAAGGAAGCGTGATCTGTTATGACCTTGAAATGCACATGATCAAGATAGTGGCGCAGTTTTTCCACACTCCAAATTACAGCAAGACACTCTTTTTCAGTGACGGTTAGTTTCATTTCCGCTCTAGTCAATGATCTAGAGAGGTAACAGATGACTTTCTCATCATTCTCAAACTTTTGTGTCAAAACTGCTCCAAGGCCGTAAGATGACGCATCCGCTTGCAGATAGAAGGTTTTGTCAAAATCAGGGGAAGTAAGTATGGGCGCCGTAACGAGACACTCCTTAAGATCAGTAAAAGCCTTTTGACATTCCGGGGTCCAACTCCATTTCACACCCTTCTTCGTCAAGTTTAAAACAGGGGCCAAAAGTGATGAAAAATTCGGTACAAACCTACGATACCACGACGCAGTACCCACAAAACGTCGAACCTCATTGATACTACAAGGGGGTGGAAGATTAACGATCGCCTCTACCTTCTCAGGGTCAGGACGAAGTCCTTTACTGTCAACGACGTAGCCCAAATAACGCAGCTCAGGCTTGCAAAAATGACACTTTTCCGCTGAAACCACCAAACCAGCTGCTTTCAAACGCTCAAATACGACCTTGATAAGCTCGAGGTGTTCATCAAATGAATTGGTAATGATTACAATGTCGTCCAAATAGACCATGACATTAGGTTCGAGTTCGGGACCCAAAATAGTGTCAACAATTCTCTGCCAGGTGGCAGGAGCATTGGAAAGGCCAAATGGCATACGCCGAAACTGGAAAAGACCTCGTCCGGGAACGGTAAAAGCTGTAAGCTCCTTCGAAGAGTCTGAAAGAGGTACTTGCCAAAAGGCAGATTTTATGTCGATAGAACTTATGAACTGAGTGCTCTTGAGTCGGTCAAGTATGGTAGAAATATAAGGGATGGGATAAGCATCCTTTTTCGTGACTTCGTTGACTTTACGAAAATCAATGCAGAATCTGAAATTACCATCTTTTTTATGCGAAAGACAAACAGGGCTAGACCAGGGACTACTTGACCTCTCAACAACACCCAACCTCAACATCTCCTCTATCTCGTCGTCGATGAACTTTTGCTTACAAGGGGAAACCGAATAGTAGCGTTGTTTAATCGGTCTTGTTCCGGGGTTAACAATGATTTCATGCTCAGCTACTTTACAACAACCCAAGCCAGTTCCCATTTGACTTATTTTTTCAGTCACCATTTCATCAAGAGCTTGACGTTGCGAGGGAGTCAAATTATCCAAAGGTTGCACACTACAAATCTGTGAAAGTTCGGTAGAGTTGGCGAACCGCCAAACACTCTGCCCCAAATCAGGAATAATCTCCATAACCCTCCAAAAATCTATACCGAGGATAATTTGATGTGAAAGCTCAGGGAGTACTAACACGTCTATAATCTTGGTTTTGCCCATTAACGTAATAGGAGCCTGAATAAAACCAATGCTATTGCATCGTTGACCATTGGCGACTGTACAAGGACGATGACTCTTAACTAACTTAAGCCCAAGACTCAATAAAACTTCATAACCAGGCAAACCCACCAAAGTCACGCTAGCACCTGAATCCAATAATCCGAGCATCGGATACCCAAGAATGTCAATATGTAGATATGGACGCTGATCCCCGTGAGCATGTGAAATGATGAAATCCAAAAGAACCTTATTCTGAAAATTAACAAGATTATTTGCCGAGACAGAGGAAGAGGTGAAATCGACACGGCCTACCGACTCACCCGGGAATCTTTTCCCGAGCACCTCGGACAAGTGCGAATAGTCACATCTGGTGCTTTACAACGGTAACAAAAATTCTTCTTCGGGTTTGGACACTCCCGATTCATATGTCCAGGCCTTTGACAGTTCCAACACTTAATGACACGAGGATTAGACGGAGGGTTTTGATGGAAATTCACCTCATTAATTTCTTCCTGCCTTGGAGATTGGGAAGAGGAGGGCTGGTCCGCGGAAATAAAAGCGAAATCAGGCTCGACAAAATTGCGACGTCGACGAGAAGGGGGTACGTAATTCTCCACTCGATACTTACGAGTTTCCAACTTGAGGCACTCCGTTTCAAGTTCCTCAATACTGTGCACAACTGGCAATTGAGTAGCGTAAAATGGTGATACATTACGACATAAAATATCTAACTGAGCTTCCTCAGACAGTCCCTCATAACGCCTGAACAAGGCCTGCATGCATGAAAGATATGCAACGATAGACTCGGAAGTATCCTGAGTTCTGTCTAGAATTTCCCTAAATAACCTTGAACGATAGTCTGGGGGTTCGAAATGCTTGCGCAACAAGTCTGCCAACTCAGACCAATCTCCAAATCGAGATTTATTGGCACGATACCAATCCAAGGCCTTGCCTGAAAACAGATCAATAGCAGACTCAAACAATTGTCTCCTAGTAACATTACGAGCAACTTGAAGTTCCGCCACCCTTTCCAGAAAATTGTGGACCGAAATACCCTTCGAATCCCCAGTGAATTTGAGGTTCCACTTCTCGATATTTTGAGACTTGGGAGTGGAAGGGGTGGAGGGCTGACCCGTACGTGCAGAGGGACTGAGAAGGTTTGGATGACGAGTGGAATTTAGAGGAGGATCATGGCTGAGTTCATCGTCTTCGTCATCTTGAAAACGCTGACTCAACTCTGGGTCGCGCCTAGAAGTTACTTCCAAAGAATCAAGAGAAGACAAAACCTCCACAAGAAGACCAGACTTCTCGTCCAGCTCCTCCGCAGACAAACCGCTCGGGGGAATTCTATTGATGCGCCTCAAAAGGTGGACCAGTCGCGACTGAATAGACAAGAACTTACTGTCTTTACTCTGAACGTTCTCACTCGATAGACCAGAGATCGAATCATTGATTTCAGAGAGCAGGGATGTGATCTTTTCCGATTCTTCCGAGAATTTCAGGGTATAGGGTGGGAATTGGAACAGTGAAGCTTTTTCCAATTTGATGAGTGGGCGCAAAGCTGTTCTCATTTTCTCAACAGTCATACCGTCATCAACGGTAACACCACGAACCACAAGCTCATGAAGAAGCATATCTCTCCGCAGACAGTGGATGTTCATTTTGAAATCCATTTTACAAGGCAAGAAGAGAAATTCAAGGTCACAAATGTATAACGAGGTCAACAAATATAAAAAAAAAATATCAAATATTTCCAGCCGCAAAATAGGTTATATCTATCAATCACAAACACAGTCCGCACACAAGTGTGATTTAAGAGCGGCAGATCCGATCAAACGGTCAAAGTCGTCGGCAAGCAGCACCCTTGTACTTGAAACTAGCTGATGGCCTTACAAAATTCCCCCTCTCCCTAGAGAAAAAAAACTGTCGAAGAGGCTAACTAAATCGCGTCAAAACCTAAAAAATCCCAAGAAAAGAATAAAGGTCCCAGTAAAAAAAACTATTTCATTAGACTTCAAAATTTAACTTATTATAACTTTTAATTATTATAACCACGTTGGGCGCCAAAATTTATCACGCAAGAATTTAAGCGCAAGCTTAGCTCAAGCACTCTCAGTCCTGCAACTATCAAACCTCTCAATTGGAAGCCACGTTGGCTAAGCTTACCCGGAACTCAGAGTTCTGGAGCTTTTGGGGGGGTTTATTTAAAATGGGCGCCAGAGATTCGTGCAGGTGAATCCCAACCTTCGAGGTCTTCTCGATTCCAATTGAGTTTATTTAACAATTAACGGAAGAAAGTACGTAGCTGCCTTACTTACCGCCGACAAAACCAGGATCAGGACTACCAACTCTCAAATCAAACTAGTTAATTAATTCCCAAGACACTTATATTAAAATCCAAAAACCCAATATTATCCTTTACAGAAATAGGTACCGTGCCTACTTGCAAAGTACTCAAAACATACGTCCGTATCGTATGTACAAGAAATCGGTAAATAGTAAACTTGTATTTTCCAAAACTCAGTTCAACTTTATGTGCAATTTATGAAATGAATTGGCATCAAGAAAAAGGTTCAGTACAAATCCGATCATTAATAATTAAAAACGCTATAACCTTAATAACGTTATTCTGTCAAATTTTTATAATCCAACAAGCGAGCAGTTGAACCGATTAATTTATAAAAAGATCACTCACAAACTGAGTTGCCGCTATGTGACGTCACAACGCTTCACAAAAGTATTCATAAAAAAAAAATAGATAAAGTAGATAAATCCCGACTGACCGTGACACTGACGTAAATAAAACAATATATAGATACGGCTCACCGCACGGCTTGCTAGGTTCTTTACTCCACCAAAAACCAAGAAGAGAAAAACCCCAAAACAGTCCGTGTAGGCTGTACTGTACCAGTTCCCCAAGCAGATGAACGATCTATATGGAAAACCTGTTTTAGCATCGCATAGTCATCATAATTGAACTGCACTTTTCACTCAAATACAATAAAACCCAATAAAATAATCCCCATAGTTGAATACATTCACAGCTTATTATCAATAACCCATAATATGTCTATTTTCCACAATTGACGATTAACTGACTTATTTATCAGTTAAATTTCAGCCCAACCTGAACCCAGTCCGACCCGACTTGACTCGAATTCAGAACAAATAAATTAAATAAATCACTATATTTTGCTCGAGTTACGAAAAGTAATTAGTTTGATCATGATTGATATTTACCCCAATTAAGACTTGAAAAATAATCGACAATCAACCCCATAGTTCATTCAAAACGTTCATTAAACGTGCAATTTTAATATAAAAAAAACGGATGTCAATTCAACAAAAACGACAAACCTTGACCGGTTTTTTATTCAAGCTTCACTCAACAACTCCTCAAGGATTGGTAATTAATCCCATGCTCAGGTTCGGCAATTAAGCAATTAGGGTGAAGTGGATCAATCACGGTCACGGTCGTGGTAGGGAAGAAAACACCCTTAACGTGGTACCTACATCAGTGGGAGGTTGTCATCATCTTAGGCCTGAATGCGTACAAACGTTGAAGAAAAAATGCTCAACTCAATGAAAGGAAAATGAGTTACCTGAATGGACTATCTTGGGGTTACTTATTTTCTACCCCCTGGATCTAGCACATGGAGATGCGAATGTCTTCCAACCGTTCGCTACCAAGGTCGAGTTCGAAAAGAGAGATACGTTTAATGAAAAACTGACATCAGACATCAGCGACGTACAAGACTTTTAACCAGTGCGCTGTTGCCAGTAAATCAAACGACTACAGGGGAGATCGAAAAAGTAACATACCACATTAATGTTGATTAATAGTAATGGGACAAGCAGTGATAACGCTTTTGGCCCGTGATAATACACCAGTGTGATGTCCGAATAGGGGTTATTTTCTCGAGAAGGCAATCACCAATCAAGGCATCCGTAGAAAGTACCACTGTGTACCCCGCGACAGCGTGCAGAACGATGAGAGTGAGCTCGACATGAAAATTGAAATCTGGATCATCCCATTGTTCTGGATCAATACTACGGCAAGATCTGTCAAGTTACGGCCAAATCTGTGTGCTCACTGAAGCTAGAACCTCAATGCATACGACTGTACAGTGGAAAGCATTGAAATTCGCACACATTATTTGAAACAGTTATTTTTTGACAACTCTCGTAATATGACATGACCAACACATGTGATCTGCTGTTCCGCTGTCTCTGATTACGTGTAGTCTGTTTACTTCGATGACTTTGGATTTTGAACCATGTATAACAAAGATTATAAAGCCACTGCGGTGTGTATAGTTTACTATCTGCACTGCTGCAAGACGGTCTATGTTTTGTGTATCAAAAGCCAAATTAATCTACCAAAAGCATAGAAAATCTTTGCCACACAAATATATGTTGGCACATATTAAGAGATAATGGGTAACTTGCATGAGAAATTAAATTGATTTGTTTTTAATGCAAACTGTAGAAATTTGCAAACAAAGCGATACGTATTTTTTTGAATATGATTGCCACAAAAGTTATTGAAGTTTTGAGTTCGGTATATATAAATAATCTTTAAAAAATAGCTTCAATCAAATGTCTGTTACTAGGACATTTGTGTTCATAAGAAGCTGAAATTTTGAAAATAGTCCACCAATATCCTGTATTCTATTTGTTGTGTGTGAGGTTTGCTTCTGCGTTGTACAGGGTCTTAGAAATTATGTGATTTCACTGTTACATGTAAAAATGTCAAAAACTTTATTTTTTCAAATGAAACACACTGTGTTTTATCAAATATTCTTGAAGAAAATGAAATTCCCTTTCGAATGATATGAGACGTTTTTATGTCCAAGACTATTTAGATATAGGAACATCTTATATCATTTGAAAAGTTTTCATCATTCATCATTTTGACATATTTTGTCTCAGGCTGACATACTACCAAAATTAAACATTACAGATATTTGACTACTTTTTTATCAGCCAACATAAATGACGAGTAAAAAGCGGATAGCGATAATTAAATAACATGATATGTCCGAAAATAAGAAGACATTCACAACAAAAATGTTCAATTTGGCGACCGGTAGATTTGAAAAGTTTTATCGTGATGTTATGGCAACCTATATGAAAATATAGAATTTTCTTTAAGAATATTTGATAATACAGGGTGTTTGAAAAAATTTAGTTTTATAATAATATGTACCTGTAAAATCACATAATTTTAAAGACCGTGTAGAACGCAGAAGAAAATCCGATACACACAACTGAAACCGGGGATATTCATAAACTATTCCCAAAATTTCAGATTCTCATGAATTCAAATACCGTAGGAATAGACTTCTGATTGAAGCTATTTTTCAAAAAAAAAAGATAAAAATTAATCAATTTTCCAAAAACCGCTTAATTAGTATAATGGAAAAATAATTGGAAAACAACAGAGAGGCCAAAAATACAGTGATATACATACGGGGTGTCCACTCTGAAGTGTCCCACGCCTGTAACATTTTTGTTTATTAACCGATTTTCATTTTTTTTTTTTGTTAGGTCTCGTCGAACACTTTTTGAACATTATACCAAATCAGTTCCAGAGACGTACTTTTGAGTGATTATCGGGGTTCAAAGTGGGTCTAATTCCAGAAAATCGTATTAGGGGACTTCTCAGAAAAAAACTGACAACGGAATCTCAATCAGAATGACCAAAAACCTCCCTGTTCACATTTTCAAAAAAAAAAAATGATACTGTTTTGTTAATTTGTTAATTTGATACTTAAACTGCTCATTGAGTCTTCCTGTACGTTCTAATTCACAGAGAAGATGTTAATAAAATCCCAGAATGTGTGTTTCAAACAAAAAATCATCGATACCTAATACAGGGTGGGCGACAATGGGATACGATTAACGATTTTTATTTACCATTTTATTCGTGTACCTCGTCGATTCGGGAGTTGGAAATTTGTACAAAGGGGTTTTCTTTATGCTGATCAAGATTCCGTTGTCATTTTTTTTCTAAAAAATGACCTAATATCATTTTCTGAAATTTGACACCCTTTGAACCTTCACAATTACCCATAAGTATGCCCCTGGAATCAATTTGTCACATGACCGAAAAGTGTTTGTCGAGACCTATCAAACAAAAATTGAAAATCGGTTAATAAACAAAAATGTTACAGGGGTGGGACACTTCAGAGTGGACACACTGGATAGGGTGTTTTGTTGACTTTTTCAAATATTTTAGATCAATAGAGCATCATGCCCAAGAAATATATTAAGTTTTATCAATACCTACAGGAGGTTGTTGAGGCCTATTAAATAAAACCTCCTTGAAGCCAATTAGTTATAAAGGTATCATTAAAACAACGATACAACCTCCTTACAACCCTGAGTGCCCACTCCTAAGGAGGCTGTTACGGCTTTTTTTTAAGCTTGTTATAATACCTTACTGCAACAACAAGTGAACGATAAAGCACTCATAAAACCTTACATACCATATGCGGTTCAAAACTAGTTGACTAGTCTGACAACCTTTTGGCCGTAACACTGACTTCTTCAAGGACATTGATAAAACACTTTTTGCTAATTTGGTATGTCATAGAACTAGTTTTTTTTGTACTTGTGGTTGTTAGGAGTTATTTGTTTCATGCGAGCTCTATCATTGTATCTTGACAGTTATTAGATAGATAGATAGAGAGATAGATAGATAGATAGATAGATAGAGATCTCCTTCTAGAATCATTTGAACATCTCAATTTTAGAACGAGCTATATCGAATAAACTATATTATCAGGCAAGGATGTACCAACGTATATGAATTTTCTGATAAATGTATATTAAATACTTACACAAAACACTAGCGCTCCGAAAATATTGCGTTTAAGTACAGTATGGCTCTAAAAGCAGTGTGCACCAAAAATTTTGAAACTTGGCATACTTCAATTGCTGTCGAAATACTACTTTTTGATGCTACTGACGTACTTTTAGTATTCGAGATGGCGGCTGGGCGCCATTTTGAAACATTTTTTTTGACAGAAAGGGGGGTCGTGTGACACCTCATTTTGAAGATCCTGATGAGTACTTTATAACCCTAGAATATTGAGTCGATAGCCCCAAGTACTACAAAATGGCGGTACATTTAATTACTACATTGATACATACACTTTTTGAAAAAAATTCGTCAAGTTCAATTCAAAAGATGCTTTTTTGACATGTTTGTCATTTATTCCTAACCCAAACTCTATGTCAAGAATATTTCCAGCACCTTTTGGATTGAATTTGACGTTTTTTTTTTAAAGTGTACGTATCAATGTAGTGATTAAATGTACCGCCATTTTGTAGTACTTGAAGATATCGACTCAATATTTTAGGGTTATGCAGTACTCATCAGAATCTTCAAAATGAGGTGTCACACGATCCCCCTTTCCATTTAAAAAAATGTTTCAAAATGGCGCTCAGCCGCTTTCTTGAATACTAAAAGTACGTCAGTAACATCAAAAAGTAGTATTTCGACAGCAATTGAAGTATGCCAAGTTTCAAAATTTTTTGTGCACACATTAAAAAAAAAAGGAGGGGGGGGACCTCTCACAGCCGCACTGTATATCTATATGTATATTTTTAAGACAATATGGTAAAATTGAAAAATGATCAAAATCAGACGAATGTGTGCAAGAATAAATAAAAATGGAAGGTAACTATGTTCTGAAAATTTCTAAAGTATTGGAAAGTCAATTAAATGGGTTCTTGATCTTTTTCCAATTAATCATTTGATCAATGACGAATAATACCGTGAAAAATATGGCCGTCATACGTTCAAAGCCGATTGTTCATTTATGAGATCTCGTTAAAACACTTAAGCTTTGAGGACAATTTTTATAGAAATTCCATATGCCTCTAGTGCAATAGCTTTTTCATAAGTATCCCTAGTACAATATGGTTTTTAGGTTCACCTAGAATTGTCTCATGATAAAACCTTGTCACTTTATGATTCATATGATGTGGCTAATTGTCTGTAATAGCAAAAAAAAAGAGAAATTTAACTAGTTTCAATGTTTTTCCTTGAATTTTTGATTGATCTGGAGTCAGGAGTGCTGATAATCTCGTCACGTGGATTTTTGAAAAGTTTTTGTATGAATAATTCTTCCGTCTTTGTCTTTTGAATTGCCCAGATTTCTTGATTTTAAACCATTCATTTGCATTCGAGCTCATGCTAGAACACAGCAAATGAACAAAATTGTTACATTCAAGAGGGCTTATCAGGGTTTTATTCTAAGTAATTTCAAAGCAAACATGCTTTTTCGTTGCCTTGAATAAAACCAAATAAACCTCCAGAGAAACAGGCTCTATCATGGCTTTATGGTGTAAATATATCCGATTGCTTAAGACCATTCTGAAAATCTTGAGTCAAAGTTACAGCCTAAAGTTCTCAAGGAAGTTTTAGGAGTGAACAGCTGTAACGGAGATATTCAATGACCTCCATAAGGTTTGCTCAAAACCAATTCCTTATTGGTTTTATCAGTGAGGTCTATATAGCTAATGTGAAAACCTTATTTTAGGATCATTTTGCCGTGAGGCCTATTTGGTTTGAGTTAAAGCTTCCTAAAAAAATGACACTTAAGTAGAACCACCTCAAAACCTACATAAAGCTTCCTTCAAACCAATAAGTCAAAAAAATGTTTCCCGGGTGTCTGATGTATATGACCAATTTTTCAAAACGATCCCATAGCTAGTTACCCGTCTAAGGTACCATCGACCGTGAATCACCCTGCGTTTATGGTGTGAGTGTGACTGAGGTGTGACATCATAACTCAGTGATTTCAGTACATTTCTTAGCGTTACATCCGCCAATTTTTGACCAAAAAGAAGAAGAAAAAACATGTGTCCCCTTATTTTTCATGGATTTTCGAATCCAGCTTGGAAAAAAATTGATACAACTTCCCAATTATTTCTCCTCTACAATAATATGAGAAGTACCAATAAAAAACAAGTGAATGCTTCTACTCAAATTTCTCGAAATCAACTCATATATCTCAAGAATTCTAAAATTCAGCATTCAGAAAAATTTGATTTTTGCTCACATGTTCGACATAATGATGGAAAAATCATCAAATATATGCAGAAAGATATTTTATTCTTAATCTTGTTCATACACATATTTTGGATAAAGGAACATACGGGTTGATTATTATTTGAATGGCGATACTTAAGGGTGATAACCAAGAATGATTTTAAGACAAAAAGTTCTTGGGAAATAAATGTTTTTTCTATAATTTCTTTGATACTAATCCAGATAGATCATGAAATTTGGAACACGTCTTCTCTGCATCAATATCCATTTTGACACACAAACAATTTTATTATTTTCACCAGTGGTGTCCGTACGGTTTTTGCACTCAGTATTTTTGGAGAAAAAACTTATATATACGTAACTGCTTTCTTTCACAACCAAAATTATTTTTAAAATCTCTATTTATCTCTGAGCCAATTTATTTTCTTGATTTTTTTCGTCCGGCGCATGCATTTTGCTTAAAAGAATTATATCTACTCAATTGCATTGACACCCTGCTGTCTTCAAATAATTTAAAACCAGTGGTGCCCTCTCTTACATTCTCATGCAAATTGATGCATTGAACACGTGTACCAAATTTCAAAAAGATATCTGCAATAGTATCAAGGTAATGAAAAAAAAAAAGATTTTTTTCAAATTTCAACACCCTGTATCTTAAAATCTAGGCTTTTGCGGAACTATGTCCATATAAATTTTTCGTCTTAAAATCATCTAAGGATTTTAACCCTTGAGTATCGGCATTCAATTAATAAACACCCTGTATTGTTCAGGTACGCGAATCGTGCGTCATTGACTCGTATCGATTAAGCTGCCAAAGGGCGCTTATACTACATAACCAATGGATAAAGTACATTAATCAAACCATTTCTCTCCCAATATTTCACTCTGAGTCCGCCTCCATTATGGGGACGCATTAAAAACATATGCTATGGGATGATAATGTATTCTCATTGATGAGTCCATATCTCAAAAGGCCCATGATATGAGTTGATTTTCACATTTTTCCATCAAGTGTGGCCATATTTATCAAACCAACGATAAGGAAAAAATAATAAATGTAGGCTGATGCTTGTACCGTTATCTCGAATGCAGAACAGGCTCATTTTACTAGAACGATAATCTACTAACATTGATTCTTTATTGCATAAATCTTGCCAAATCAGATATCAACTGTATTATTTAGATTTAGCTCAACAACTACAACAATTCAGGGTAATCTAATTCATTCTAGTGCGATCTTTCTAAAAAATTGGTCAAAAATCAAATAGATATGCATAAATATCTATTTTTATGCGTTTTCACCTGACTGTACTAATCAAAACAATATTATTGAACATGAAATCAAAGTGAAAAACAAAACCAAGTGGAACTTCGCAAATCTCATGAAGCCAACCTTTTTCGTGTCACCTAATTCCCAAGATGAAAAGGGAACTTGTGAGAATTTTGTCCCAAAGGACGCAACCCCAAAAAGTTATCTCATTTTCGTAAGTGGTGCTTTTCATTTAATTTCGATTAGGCATCACAACAGATCTTCAAAATTGGCATATTGGGTTTTTAGAAGTCAGAATATAGCACTTATTGACTGGTAAAATATTGATGTGGATCAAAATATTGAATATGAGGTCTGTGCAAATTTTTATTATGTATAAATTGCGATCAAAAAAACAGTTTGACATAAAAAATAGTTAGGTATAATATGATGAATGTTTTGGTAAATTTACTAATTTTCTCAGATATTTTGAAAAATTTGGAATGACGCGCATTTATATCTTTTTTGTTACCTGACATGTACCAAAATGCAATGTTTTTCTCTTTATGACCAATTGAACTCTCATTGAAAGTACTAAGAATACAGTCTCAAAATAAGTGCGTTGTCGTATGAGTTTGGGCAGTACCGACACAGCTAGTGAGCTGACGATTTTGTTGGAAACCAAAATAATATGTTCTTACGAAGGGTTATTGAATTGGCTATCGATGTTTACCTTCATCTTACCCATTGCAATGCTTCATCGTTGTGATAGTATCTAGTGCTAGAACCTTTCCAATCAGATTTCAGTACTTCATTGGAGAAAGTAGGTACCACTGTTACTGCCAATAATAATTCTTGATTCAATTTGGGTCCTTGGTTCAACAAATCTTTTTGAGGGTGCCCAAAATATACCTAAATTTAGGTAACGGTTAGTTGTGGTTAATAATTTCATGTTGTCGATATGATATAAATTACCAAACTGAACAGATCAATGTCTAATACAAAGTTGGACTCACGTGAAAAGCTTTATGTGGTACATATTGTTCTGAAGACCAAGACATCCATTATTTATCTGTAACATGCTATTTTTTCAACATATTCAATGTCCGGTTCAGGTTTGTAATGTTAAAAGCTTGAAAAAAAATGGTTGCTTTCTTTTCAGAAAAGTAGTCCCATCATGCTTTGTCTTGATGTCGTAATTGAATGCTGTTGGTCAGTGAAGATTGAGAACGTCTTGATTCCATCATTTATCACTTGTGCAAAATTGACAATGATAATGTATCACTTTTATCCGAGCTTTTATCAAATTAATTAAAAAAGAGGCATTTCCTTTAGCCAAGAAGATAATGTAACGAGTTTCGCTATAGAAAACACTTGTCCAGTTTTAATTAATTCATTCACAAGTCACTAACACAACCACAAATATTTATGTTCACAATCGCAGCGTATATTTATGTTGTAACGATCATAATTCGCGGCTAATCGATAACTATTCTACTTCAAATGGCGGACCTCATTATATATCCTTCTCGCTGAAACTTCTCGAATACCGCCGCATTGTATAGAACTCTGTAGAATATAGTAGGAATTTGCTCCGCCTTCTGGTTTCGCCAGAAGGTACAAATCGATTCTACACAATGTGGCCCTGGCGCATTCACCAACAACGCTGAAAACATGTTTCGTCACATTGCCCTCATCTCAAGGCATTTCGTCCCGAATTGCCTTCATGTCAGTATCGGCAACTGTCCCCAAACCGGCAGCCTGATGTCCTATGGAAGTAGCAGTCCACTGTCCTCTGGTTCGTCCCCCGGGAAGGATAGCAGCACACCAGGATGTCAATACCGCTTTCTTTGAAGATCACCTCCAGCATGCCCCTCACCACTCTCCATTCCAGTTGGTCGTCCGTCATCTTCGGAATTGCCAGATGGGTCAGGTCCTGTGACAGCATTAAGCTTCTCAGCTGATGAAGTGCCGTCCAAACATCACTATAGCTGGTCCGATGTTGTGGAAGCTTCTTTGTCACCAGGTAAAACAGGTATCGTGTCCCTGTCGTGGCTTGAAGCGTCTTCCCAACCTCTGGCCTTTGTCGTCGCAGATGGTCCATTTGCCCGGAATTTCCCTTGAATGCAGCAGCAAGTCCAGTCTTCATGCTGAGGTCTTCAGTAACCAAGTGAGCTAAGGCGTACTTCGCCGGTGCGTTGAACAAATCCAGCTGCTGTTCTCGAACGACGCCATTTAGGACTCAGCTTCCTGATGGTCTCCAGCATACGGGACCAAACGGTTAAAATGAACAACCCTCGGCTTCCCTCGTGGTGGTTTCTTTTTCCGGTGAACGACGTCATTGATTCGCTCCAGAATCTCATACGGGCCCTCCCAAGAACTTTGCAGTCCCGTCGCCTCTGTGAATTGTGATGCCAAACCAAGTCCCCAACCTGAAACCCTCCTTCTTCGGCCTTCACGTCGTATGCCTCCTTCATCCTGTCGCTGGCACTTTGGATGTTTAGTCGGACTCGTTGATGGATATCGTCCATCTTTCGACGAAGATCACTTGCGTAGTCTTCTCCAGTGACATCTTTACCAGGTGGACAGCCAAACTTCAGGTCACAGGGCAGCCGGAGTTCACGACCCATGATGATCTTGGCAGGTGTTTCGCCCGTCGATTCATAAACTGCTGACCTGTGCGCCATGAGGAACAGGTGGAGATGTCACAATGACATCGTGAAGTTCACAAACAACCGCAAAAACAGCGAGAAAATCTTAAAATATATCTTTTGATTAATCTAATCTACTTTGGTTGTTCTCGTCAGCTATTTGGGATTTGATGTGGCCACGAATCCTTGGATGATAAGTTTGTTAAGTCACTGGGATTATTTCAGCGCAACATATTAAAGAAAACAAGAACTAGGAAAACCGACACACAAAAGGTCATTTGCATCTGTAGAACGATTTGTTGATAGCGAGTTAGTTGGGTTTTTACCTAAATAATTAGTTGAGGATAAAACAAACATATCTTCATCTCTCTAGAAATGCTCTTAGTCAACCTCACTCAAACCAGCTTTTACATCAATCAAGCTGATTAATTTAGATGTTAAAAAATTAACAATGGACAATTTGACTCCCGACAGAAACAGGTATGTAGCCCAAAGTTCCATACATTTTGAGAGGTTGAATGAAAGGAGATGAATACAACTTTTAATGAATAGCACCGTACAGAAGCTATATCTGGGACATATCTTTCATCAAGAAATGTATAAATTTTAACTGTGATCTTTGAAGAGAGTCATTATTACTATGATATTTTGTCATCATAAAGTCATTTGTCTTGTTGTTGAAAATATTTTGTTTTCACTTCTATGATGAACCTATTACTGGTTAAAACCTGGCGCTTCTACTACGATATAGTCTATAAATTATCACTAAAATCTGGTCTTTTTTGAGTAATTGATGATCAAACAGTATAAAACCCCCCACAGACGCTCGAGCATGTTGGGCGAGCCACGAATTGGAAATTTCACATTCCATTGGCTACCAACAACTGAATCACCAAATTTATTCCAATAATTCAAAATATGTCACCAGCAGATCAAGGATTAAAGTACTGCTTGGACTTTTCATTCTAATAAACCAAGAACAGTTCATTTTGGTAAGAAAGTTTTGATGTAGCCAACTTTCTTGATCACAATTTGTGAAACAAGCTGGACTATTTGCCGTGCTTTCTTAAAATAAATTCTAATCTCCCGAATATTCCACGGTGCATCTAACGACATCATAAATATTCATTACTTTTCCTCTTTTCTGGATGAGATATCTTTGTCAAAATGCGCTTCATATCAAATATTAGATTAGAACAAGCAACCGTCTTATGGTGAACTGACACTGGAATTATTTTGCTTTTTTGACGATTATACGGAGAATAGGTGATATAACAAGGAAATTATGAATTTCCAAACATGTTATGAATGAAGGCAAGTTTTGAGATGAAATTTGTTCACTATCACTTTGATAAATCATATAAGTGATGCTCCTTGATGATCGAGTTAATCTGCTGAATTATCAAAAGAAATATAAACATTTCATCAAGTTCGACCTGTTTTTTTGCACATTTTTATGTTAAACCAAACGTAGGAATCAATGCATAGCAAGTCTGATACGAGACTCATCATTGGTCTCATTTTTATACTCTATATCCGCTGTTGTATAAAACAGTGAAATCAATCACTCCACTCTTTATTCACAGTTGAGCTTCGTGATGAATTAAAAAATTGTAGGTATGAGTCAAAAGTGAAAAGTAAGTTGCATAAATAAAAATGTCAAAAACTATTTATTTTCAAGAGATCCGCTGATTCTCAAACATTGAATGACTTGATATTTCCATAGAAGTATGATGTTCTTTCTGAGTAAACGTAAAAAGTGAGACTGACTTTTTGATTTGTAATGCAGTTGTGATTTATCTTATCAAAATATCTTTCAGATTTATCATTGAATATATGGAGGGTCTAAAAATGTTCGACCCAACAAAGATACATGCACATTTACGTCCATTTTTTCACATAGTCTCCTTGTTAAGTTTTCACACTTCTCGTTGCGATTTTTTCATTTATTTAACCAATCCAATAAATACGCCTCTTAATTTTTTCTGCAGAATTATCATTGTCTACTTGACCTTTGAGCGCGATTGAGAGATTTAAGAAGAAAAACGTAATAATGAAAAAAAAGACAAATGTAACTGCCTTTGCCAAAACATTTCCAGCTCTCCAGAAAAAGTGACTTTTTATGTGTCTATACATTTTTGTGGAAACTCATTCATCAAATTTTTTCTTCTTGTCATCTGTCGGAGACATTCATCTTATAATGTTGTATGTTTATAGCCCATTAAATTGTTTTAGTGCCAATACGCTTCCCACCACTTCAAGAGTTTTGCCTTTCCATCAAGATATATCTCACCAAATGAAACAGAATCATCTTTTATCGAGACATCAATCTAAGACTAACTATCATCATAATCACATTGCACTGGGATTAAAATATTCTTTACAATAAAAATAAAGAATATCATAAAGATGAATATACGGAGGCAGTTTCTTTTGCGAAGGAATTTTCCAGCCTCCTTAGATAATATTGAATTGTTATATTATCTTATTTTGACCATGCTGCAACAATAATATGTTTTAATGTGATTTATTTGATGTGTAAATGAAATCACAGAATTGATTGATTGGTTTTACAGGTTTGATTAAAAACGTTTTTACCATGTTCCCTAGATTCATTTTACGGATTCTCTCAGGATACAAGCTCAAAAAAAAACTATCAAGCTATGGGACAAAATGTCTCGAAATCGTACGACACAGACCAAAATAGCATCACATCTTCTCCATCTCCATATAATGTTTTACCAAGGTGTCTAGTACTGAAGGTACACCAAAGGGGTACCTACAAGTTTCCAATTTGAAGCCCGATCTACATTCAATTTGTTTTCGAATTGGCAGCTCAAAGATTAACGATATCTAATTTCTGCTCGCAAACTGCAAAGATTTGATATTGAGTTAGCATACAAAATGCAATGTGGATGGTATCTTATGATTCCCGTTTGGTAAGCGAAAATCCATTACTTCCAGTTCGAAGTGAGATTGAATGTATAACATGAGGCTTTAAACGGCCTTGCCCATCTCACTTGAATTTGACATTTGCTATTCTAGAGATAAAGCTAAGGTGGATGATTTTGAAATGTATTTGTTTCTAGGTTTGTTTCAAGAAAAATTACAAAATAACAGTCAAATCATCACAGCCATTCTGTTTCTTCTGCAAAATGGAAATGAGAAATTGATGATCTGACATACTATGTGTGTCTCTATCTATTTATTTCATCAGATATAACAAATTTTGCAGGAAACTGAAACACATTGGCAGTGAAAATTATAAAAAGAAGATATTCACTGTTTTGATTAAATTTCTTTATATAATGAATTTTGACTTCATGTCATCTCAAATACGAATCATCAATTTGACCGGGTTGTAGATCCGATCTAAATGACTCCTTGGACGACAGCTACAGTTCAAACATACCCAGCATATTCTGTTTGCGTTCGCAGACTTGCGGATTGATAGATGGTGGCAGATGCTACCTACATTTACTGCACCTATACCCTAGCTTGGGTATTGTTATCCAGAGATGCGTAGGTACATGCCAGTGATGCTATGCTGCATGACTGAAGATTCTCAGTTGAGATAAAGCGGTATCCAGTGGGCACAATTTTTCTTTTGGATTTCAGAATCATGCTGTGTTTTAGTATCAGTCAAGTACACTAGCAGTGTTATGCTGTACTGAATTCAATTTTTCGAAATTATGTTTTTCAAATATATTTAGTAGAAGCAGATAAGCCAATACATGTCGCCTTTTCGGACCTTTTTTCCACCTAGCCTTTACCCATATATATCTCATGAAACAATATTTTTGACATTCTCACTCTCGAGAAAACATCCAAATTCAGTAGTAGTAAATTTAAATATGAAACAACAACGACATACAATGGAGTCTGAAAGCGGTGCTATATCTGAAGCAGAAGCAGCGATAAAGCTGGATAAATCGGTTCTCTCGCTTCTATATGCTTTTGTTATTACCGTCAATGATAGGGATAAAGTAACGCTATCGCTAGGTGTAGGTTAAATGGTATGAATAGTTCGGGTTCATAAAGAATGTATATTGAGCACAACGAGGATCATCAAATGGATAAGATGACGTGCTTTTCGAGAGAACAGTGGCACCAGGCATTTCACTGATCGATATATTTGACAATAATGAGAGAATGTTGGGAATACATTGTTGAAACACTGACAAATAGAGTAGTGGGTAATTGAAAGGAATCGAATGATAACAGTAATTCTATTCTATCGTATCACATGGTAAAAGTAATTCTTGGTAATATTTTGAGACTCTCCTTTTATTTCGGGACAAAAAAAACAGAGCAGCTTTGGAGGGCTATCAAAAAAAAAAAAAATGGCACAACTTACGAAGATGTGGTTCATTCAGCTTGAGGCAGTTCTGGCATATATCGATCGGAAAAGCGGCGATTCCTTTTCCAATACAGATTATCGAGATACTTGAGGTAGTCTCACAAATATCGTGAATGCTCGAATCCGGTGATCTCGCCGGCCACCGAAACGTCGGCTGAGCCATGACAAAAGAACAACGGCCATCACGATGTGAGTGACCGGGGGTGGGTAGGTTACCATCCTCACCACAGACAGATATTCCAGAAAAACGATATTCATATTTTATGTATGATTCGTAGAAAGTGATACCGCTTAATTTCATACCGCCATGACTAGAATCCTCGAATCGTATTCGTTCACCTTCTGCCTGTCGAGAGCATTTTTTTTTCAATTATTTTATGTTCATTCGAGAAGGAATGGTAGATTTCTGTTTTGATGAGAAGATAATATGTCTTGAATCTTGGACAGAATCATGAAGAATTCCAGATCGACAGAATCTGGAGAATTTCGTGTCTGTATCAGTCTCAAAAATATACCTTGCACAAGGAGCTCAACATGTTAAATGTAACGAGAAATATAGGTTGGCTCAAATCGTTATTATTTCGTAACCTACTTATAATATGATTAAAATAGCTCTTCTTTTGACGTCAAGCATTGAACACAAGTCAAGTGTATCTTCAAACTGTACATCAATTCTATCCATCATAAACGGTCTTTTCACCTCGAGTCATCGAACAGCCTATACATCATCCTTTTGAGCCTGTGTTGTTGAGAATATGGTTTTACATCACCCCTGATTTGTGAGCTTTGTTATACTAATATTATTTTTCGGGGTCTGAGTATTTCTTAAGATATTGTTGGAGTGGCTTCATCTTGAATTGGCAATAATTGAGTGTCTTTAGATGGACGTCGACCATTTAAAAATGATTGTCATATTGATTTGTTCAATTTTATAGATGGGAATCTTCAGATGATAATGTAGGTGCCTATTGTGATTATTTCAAACAATTACTGGATAAGTGCGCCTTTTGCCAGGTTCAATTCGTAGCGACTAGCCTTTCAAAGAAATTATTTTCAACATTATAAATTTCCTAGTGTCATCAGCACAATATCTTTGTTGATACAAGTTCGGCAATATTTTAACCTTGATCAAGAAAAAAAAATGTTTTCAAAAAAACTAAAATATCACAACCAACAAACTCCTCAATCGTGACAGCTCAAAAACAATATCCTGGAAATTTCTCGGCAAATACACGTAGGCGAGCTGTCTAGATCAAATTTTTCAGGCTATCACTGAAACTGATAGCTGACAGGAAGTGATAGCTCGCGCGTCTCGAATTTATGCCGTCACACTTTAGCCACAGAGATAAAGTACCCTTCACGCTCTATTGTGTTTTATGGTTGCTTTATGCCAAAATGTGGCGTGACAAATTCAATATTTTTGAATATGGATAACGTGAGGGATCGGAAATTAGAGGTTGCGATCAATTGACAAGTTTATTAATCATAGCTCGAAGCGCGGATGTATGCAATCCGTTATTCGGTAGTGCGAATTACCTGATTTTAGGATGAATAATATGAAATAGTATATCAAAGTGAAGCAAAATCAATATTGTGGGGGCATTTATATTCAGATTTCCTCTCCATTGCAGAATATGGTAATATTGTTCAAGGTGTCTATTGATTGTCTATTCTCATAGACAGAACGGCTAATAAGAAATATTAACTTGCAGGGATGAAGTTTGAAACATGCCTAAAGGTTCTTGGTTGTCGTATGAATCTAAAAACGGTATCCACCACCAAGGGGAGTTTTTGCAAAACAAAAATAGATTCAGTGTGCATGGGTGTTTTAAAATCGATCGTAAACCAAAGACAGTGACATTGTTGGTGACGGCATTTTCATTAGGCACGGCAGAATAACTATTACTATTACAAATCTCATGTAGGTAGGTTTCATATGGAAGGTATTTTTATCTACCATTTCGACGGCTTAGAGCCGATTCTACAATTGGAATAAGCAATACTCCGTATAATCCCATAATATAATTATCATTGTTCATACGGAGTATAGCTTATTCTAAGGATATACTTGGATTGTAGAATCGGCCCTTGTTCTGCAAACAAGCTAACTCCATTTATACAAATTTTTCAGTAGCAACATTAAACTGTATAAGTAAGTCGTTAAAACTAGTATTCGCAACATGTCTTTGATTGTTAACTTTTTCCGCCTATGTTAAGGTGGTGAGAGAAATCGAAATACAGTAAGCTGGGTGATTCAATTATTCATGTTTTTTATGTAGAAAAGGAAGTTAGCTTCATTGCCATGTTTATTTTAAACATTTTGTTAAATGGAATGATCGGAGTTGGCTTTTTTTCTGTGCATATTAAGATTAAATTAGGTCAACTAACATTTCAATAAAATACCTTCTTCAATGTAAAGAAGCTAACACAATGCAAAATGGCTGACTGATCAGGGGTTCACGTTTTTTCCAAAGCGGTACGTTTATGAATGAAATTAACTTGTTTTTGTGCGGGCACTTTTAACACTTTCTGGATAAAATTGGAAGACATCGTTCTGTAGAATGTTAGACAGTTGAACATTATGCCGCTGGCACAGAAAAAAACATAAATTTCTTCAAAGAGCGGAGTTAGCGTGTTTGTAGATCAAGCCGTTGATTTGTCGATTATTAATACAATAAATAATTATGCATTGATGATTGTTATCTGGGATTTTTCCAACTTTGATGTCCTCCCTGCATGACGTGGAAGATGTTCATGGATCCAATTGTTGTTTGGAATCACAAATCTCAACTGAGATAGAGATCTCTATTTTGAGTAATTCCTAAGTTAACTCCGGTCAATTCTGAAGCCAGAATGCATCATTCTTGAAACATCGATAATCTCGAGTATTGAATACATCAAAAAATGATGCTCAGATATAGTACAATAGATCAAGTGCTATTGGCAACATATTATGCTTTTTGAAAGGACATAATAATATACAACACAAAATTATTGTTACGTACCAGCACAAAACGTTTTATAATTTTATAATATGAGCTACTCGGCGAATGTAAAAGACACTGCACAAAATCACAACGCGACATCAAAGGGGCTTGAAAATCTTTAATTTTTAATACCTCAATCTTCAAATCCATTTATCCAGACATAAATGTTGTTTGTCAAAATGGACAATCTGCACATTTTTTGGAAATATGAAAAATATAAGGATTAGTAAGTACCGATGGCATTGATGTTTAAAACATCATCCTACGACCTCTTATAATGAAGTAATCACTGATTAAAGAGCGCCAATCAACATCCAATACGTCACAGAATACGCTATCTATCTCCGTCTGACGTATCAACTGAGATGACTCTCTCTCTCTCTCTTTCGGGAGGGGGATATGGCCCCACCCCTTTTGCGATCATGCAGTGAAATTTGCGTCTTCTTTTTCATTTATTTAGTATGTTTTTGGGTATTTCGGTAAATTTTTTTCGCTGGTGATTTTCAGATGATGTCTAGAATACTTATATGAAATTTCAAGTCATTTGAAAATGTATGCAAATTGTCCATTGTTGACAATATAGGTGGTCTGATAACTTGAGATTATAGCAGTATTTCATTTTCATCTTGAAGCCTAGGGCGGAAACAATCCTACCAAGAAAAAACCCTAAGCTTTGATACGCCTACTAGTTACTTTGACAACCTGACAATAAAAATAGACCAGATCGGCCGAAAAAACTGGAGAATGTGTATGTGTTTTGAATGAACATTTCAATGATGTTTTTTTTAACGGTTCATTTTTACGATGTGAATAAAGAGTAGGTACCTTCTCCATTCTGAATTGATTGACGAATCCTAATCTGAACTCAAAAAAGAGATGGCGTATTAAATTTTGGAAGCATTTCATTGTAGAGGTGGTACACTCCAAGCTTTCAAGATGAGAGTAGATGCCAAATCGTTATCGAACATAGAGAGTGACCCTTTTTAAAGGGGGCCACCCTCATAACATTTATATTTATGGAGTGATTTTGACGGGATTTGATTTGAATTGAAGAGGGAAAAAAAGTGTATTTTGGGTCCGGGGGGTTTTCTTTTAAACCAAGGCCGACCAGATAACATTTAGAGGCTTAAAATTCAGAATTCATCTAGAATAGATCTGGACAAAATATCATGAAAAAATATTTAACATTAACGATTATCCGGCTATTGCTACTTGATCAATAAGCATTTAGAAGCTTTTTATCTCGTAACTCATGCGATAACAAATCAATCACTTAAAATGTATAAAATGACAACTACAATAGAAATCCTCAGGTATATCAAAAACAAAATGCAATCAATCAAGCAGTGAAGAAAAGATAAAAGAATAAATATAAAATGTACAAAAAATTGAATCAACACGCATGACTTAACTTTAAATTCGAAATTTTTCAACTCCAAATGCGTGAAAGTGTGCACAGACAAATATTTTCCTGATCGGTAAATATAGGGCGAATTGTAAGTGAATGTAGTTTGCTCTCATCTCCCCTAGACTTTTTTCTAGTGGGATTTCTTGGAGAAAAAAAAATCTGCGATAGAACGAGAAAAAAGATCTTAATGTAAAATGACCTACTTGGCAGCAATAGCCGTAGAAACGTTAATAATGCATTTTTTCATAAAATTTGGTGCAGATCCATTCAAGGGGATGACAAATCCAGTGGCGTGGGCAGATTTTTTCTGGAAAAATCGCTAATATAAAGTCTGGATTTTTCTAAATGTAATCTAGTGGGCCTTGGTTTAAAATAAAACTGGACGCTGCCTGGCCTCAAAATATACTTTTTTTTTCTTCTACAATTCGAAACAAATCGCATGAAAATCGCCCCATAAATGAAAATGTTATGAGGGTTGCCCGCTTTTGCATGGGTCCCCCTGTTCAATGGAAAGGTATTACTTGACAGTCGCAGAAAAGTTTATTTTCAGTATAAATGGCCGTTTTGATTTGCGCAAGTGATTTTGTACTCTCTACAAACCTTCAGGAGTGTCTATACGCGTTGTTTCCTTATCTCTTTGTCAAAAGATAGAGGGAGAATCCTCACCAAATTTTAAGACGAACATTTTTTTGGATGTTGCTTTGTTTGCGAAATACGAGTGTTGAAAAAATAAAACTTGATGCGTTTACTTTTTACTATTTATTTGTGGCAAACAATTTTCTTGATATATTTGGTAAACATAATTAGGGTCTTGAGTGATTTACTTTGTGTTAATTTAAAACAAAAAAAAACGTATGACATTTTTATTTTCTCACACCCTGTATTTCAAAAACGAAGCGACAATCCTATTTTGTAAACTTTTGATCTCATCCACACGAGAATGAATCAAAAACACTACTCACTCCACTTCTACTTTTGATCTTGAATTTGATTCTAACCAGCTCGTTATTGATTTTCAAATAATCTGAACCCACTTTTTTTTAAATCATTCTATTAATGGACAATACGTGCATCCAACCACAAAATGAAAATGAGGAATAAGTCACGATAGACTTACTCCATCGTGAAAGAATTGTATTTTGAAATCCATAACCTGATACCGATACCAGAATGTTGAGCGGTGCAAAAATTCAGGTTACAATATTGATGTGTCGAGTGTGCATAGATACTTTTTGACTGATCAAAATGCCTTGTTTGTTGGCAGTAGCTGAACTGCTAAAAAGAATAGAGCTTTGCGGAATTCAAGTGTTTGTGTCAGGTTTTGGTGCAACTTTGAAGACCCTGACGAAGTTTATATACCTAGTAGGTACTTATTCTACAGGGTGTTTTCACAACATTGGTGAAAAATTCGTTTTCATGGAAAAAAGTTCCTACAAACATTTGTGAGGAATGCTTTCTGAAGGAACTACGCACTTTTAAATAGGGCACTCTGAAAATGGGTTTTCCCCAATATTTCCGGAAACATCCATGCAATAATTATGAAATTCATCACTTACATCGCATACAATTTTAATGCTGAATCAGAATTCATGCTCAAAATTTCAAAATTTTAATCAAGGGCCTCTCATACTGGGGGTGTTAAGGGAGAAAACAATCGTTAAAGGATTTTGTGGACTACTTTTCATTCGTCATGAACTAGATGTCTACTGTTCATATTCGGCCATCCACTCTATTACATGCCTCTTATTTCTTATCTTGCCCCTAAACACATTGTTCCTTTTTTCAAATGCTCCAGTTTAGCGACACGTGACCATGACCATGCAGTAGATATGTAATAGGTTGAATAGCTACACCTTATTCAAAACCAACAGTCACCAATGTAAACAAACTACACGTGATCAAACAAAGGGAAACGATTGAAAGATCATGTGAGATGAACAACACATGTGACCAATTTAATGCTTCGCAATATCTGATTACGTGTATATTTGTTTACGTAGGTTGTGAATAGAGTGTAGATTTAAAAACAGCGCTCGCAAAATGCAGGGCAACATTCCGACTTGGATTTCAGTCCCGCTCAACATTCTGTTATCCGTTTCGGCACTTCGCCTATGATTCGTCGGAGAGTTTGAAATCGACCAATAGAATTTGAGTTTGTGCCGAATCCTATACCGGAATGTTCGAATGCCATCGGGTAAGTTCAGGATCTGAATTCAGATTGCAAAACGCTAGGTTGAATATGAATATACGTCCAATGCATCTGGGAAACCATGAGAAGATGCGACGAACATTTCGACGATATCATCTTTCATACAAAATTGCATACATAATATACTTCCAAATAAAAATAGAGATTTATAAAGAAAATAGATTCCTGCCAAAAGATTGATTCCAATGTTTTGAATCCCAACCAAATATCACAACTCGTTTTTCCTTTTGAGATTTCAAAAATTCTTAGCCGTAGATTTTTTCATCTCACGATTCTATAGTGAATCTTTATCAATTTTCACATGAAGTTATTAAAAATAATTGATTTATTTCAGAATGCTCGTGAGTGGAGAATTTGTTTGATACTATATTACTATTACCCCAGATCATACCAGACAAGGCATGAAACAAAACAAAAAGGCTGTGAAATCATCAATACATTTGATTTCATCCTCATAGGAGCTCTATTCGTTTTTGTTGTAACTACTTGGAAGAGAAAAAACACGAGATTCTTTCTACAAAGTCGCCTTCCAATAGCATTCTTCAATTAACGGTTTTTGAAGATCATAGTTGTATTTTCGATAAAAGTTGGTGGCGGGTAAGATTGTGATATATGTATATGTCACAGTAAAACCTGGTAATCAGTAAAAGCTAACTGTTACTAGGAAAAGTGAGCTTTTCCCGATTTGGAAACATTTAGCTAGTGAAAGTTGAATTCGATCGACTTCATCATGCTTTTACTAAAAATTGTTAGCATTCACGTAACTTTTCTAGTGAAAGCTGCTACACTGAAAATTATTATCTTGATTATAAATATCCTTTTTGGTCCGAGTTGGAATTCGCCGACAGATTAGACGCTCTGGAAAATACGAGTTATATGAATCGCAGGTGTACAATGTGAACATTGTTCAGATACCGTATTATAGAAAATACTTGAGTATTCTCAGTAGGGGTTAGTCTGGGTTAGTTTGGGTTTGGCAAAAATTTTGATGTCGCGTGAGCGACATCATTTAGTGCCCCGTGCACCTTGAGTTAGTTAAAAGGCGGAAATAAGTTTTAAAAAGTACTTTTCCTAACTGCTTTCAGTAAAAGTTGATTTGATAAAGTTTCTCCAACATTCACTAGTAAAAGTGTACAATATTAATCAAAATTTAACATTTGCTAACGGATCAAGTGATTGCTAGCATCAACTAGTAAAAGCTAGCTTTCACTGAATTTCTAACATTCACTGTAACTTATACATTTCAATTAATTTCTCTCTTTTCATGAATTCAAAAATCGTATCTTGCCAAGTAACAATCGATAATTCATACTGTAATTCCGCTTTGTTAACCCCAACATTATTTTATTTGACTTCCCATAATTGGGAATCAAATCAAAATTGAACATGGCCATTAACTTTTATTTGGCCAGCAATTAAATCACTTCTGCCAATTTATTTTGAATAGCAAAACAAATTACGTCTTGATAAGCAAATATTCTCTTTTCTTGGTGCTGGAATATAATTTTCGCTATGTCAACTCAATATTTATCTGGAAGTATGATAAATACTACCTATTCAATGCAATCGGATCATGGAAAAAAAACAATACTGAAAAGAGAAACCACCAAATAAATCTTTCTTTTAAATTGGGAACTGAATATTGGTGGCTGTAATCAATCCATTGTTGAGAATATTTTTTAAAAATCTCTTTTCATCAACTACATTGAATACAAATCATTCATTTCCACCACATCTTCTCCATATTTTTCCAAATGAAATCTGAAACCCTGGTCACGTTGCAATCTTATAACGAGCCTACACAATTTATTTCCACGAGAAAAATTGTTTTGAATAGAGTTATAAACCAGGAAACGACCTTAAAGATTGTTTTTGCTTTGGACACTCCCCCAAAGAATTAATGGATTGGAATGATGGTCAATAAAGAATAACGGCCCCACAGTTTATAGGTGCCATTGTGATGAGATATTTTTCTCCTGATAATGTCTTTATAGTTATGGATCTATTGATTAGGCTCCAAAATCCCTAGACGATCGAGTTGGTTCTTCTGAATATATCAGTGTGACAAAAGACCTCAATGTAGTACAATTGGAATGAGTTGTATTCTATAGTAGGCCTGGAACATATCCACTTCCTAAAATAACCTATTCCATATCCTTTATAATAGAGGCTCGACAATGAGATGGAGGCTTTGTTCATTCAAGTCAAGCTTTTCGTACAGAGAACTTGAATAAAGGCGCGGGGTAATTTCTACACCCTCTATGCAGACAGCAGAGATATAAAGAATAGATTCCAACGTATATGTTCTCGAACGTATATGGCATTTTTTTGCGTCTTATAGACAATATGAGAAAAGTTGGCATCTCCCCTCAATGTGTTTAAGTTTCCGCACTCTAAAGACTGCTTCTTGAAGTATTCAACTCGCTGACTAGTTTTGAATATGAAAATTGTTTGGCAATAATATTGGTATCATCTTTATTTTTAGTCATATCAACTTGGAACACAATCTTTTTTATTGCACGGATCTGTGGGTATTTCCCAATTTACAATCATAATCCAGTATAATAATGACTGCCAAAAAAAAAGGTGACTTCAAAGTTTGGTACCGTACTTGAAATGGGCCGGTCATTTGGTGTTTACTTGTCTGAAAAATATTAATAGGTGGTGCGAGCTTTTTTTGAAAGGTCAAGAGGATATTAATGACAATGCTTGATTAGTGAATTTGTGTCAATATTCAAGTATTCATAGACGTCAAATAATCTCCAATACACCAATCAAAGATTCATCGATGAGTGTTTGTTTCCTCCTAGTGGATTTGGAAAATTCAAAAATATAGAATATATAGAAGAAAAGGAATAAGACTATTGAAACCGAGCTCGAGAATTGAATTTATGAAACCCATCAAAATATTCCCACTAGAACTGTGATAGCTCAACAAGTAATCAGTTTCGACGACATTCCAAACTTCAATTTCAATAATTCCAAAGTTATTCAGGTTTTAAGTTTGGTATAAGTTCGGTAAATTAATATATAGATATACCGAGAGTCATGTCATAACTCAGGTTCTAGCACATTTCAAAGCGTTATATCTCCGTCAATTTTCGACCAACAAGAAAAAGAAAAGAGACATTTCTCCTTATTTTGTATGGACTTTCAAAGCCGGCAATAAAAACGATCGATGCAAGTTCCCTATTCATACATTGTTTGCATGAAATTGCTATCTTCATCAAGATTTATCTTGAGTTAAGAC
The DNA here is from genome assembly GCA_958502075.1 of Orchestes rusci. Lineage (NCBI taxonomy): Eukaryota > Metazoa > Arthropoda > Insecta > Coleoptera > Curculionidae > Orchestes > Orchestes rusci. The sequence goes on along the minus strand of OY293310.1, from coordinate 13,954,747 downwards.
TATGAACCATTTGTATCCAATACCCACCACTTGTTGTTTAATTTTGTTCTATAAGCAATAGATGCAGAATTTTTTTATATCTGGAAACTGATGAAGGTATTATTTTTATATTTATCAACAACTTAGTATGTTTTTGGATCCGATTTACACTGTGTACTATGTTAGCAAAAGAGCGCTGCTATTTAGCTCTTTTGAAAAAACAAAAAGTTTACTCATGGTACATTTTTTGGGTCTGTTTAAAATAAGGGCTGCTCAGTAGAAGTTATCAATAGGGACAGCATCATGCTCATTGCAAATTTATAGTTACCTACTACCAAACGCTGAGAAACCTATTATCAAGAACTATCAAACGTAGTATTCACATGATGTAGAAAACTTGAAAAGGCATTTCGCCACAATTTCAAAAATAAACGTTTCTACCCCACACAACAGCAACAATGCAGTTGACTACTGCCAACGTTTTTTATAACCAAAAGCCCAAAGGCTAGGGGTTGCGAAAGACATGCATTTCTCTCCCACAGATCTATCCACAGACGCGTTTCGCTGTTCTCACAGCTCAACAGTGCGGCTAGGATCTGCAAGATCTCATCACCACCAATAGATGGAAATGCGGACTCCAAATCTTCGTATTTCATTTACCTTTTGGTACGTACCTGCGAAACGGTGCATTTCTCTCCTGCAGATCCTAGCCGCACTGATGAGCTGTGATACAGCGGAACGCGTCTATGGATGGATCCGTGGGAGAGAAATGCATGTCTTTCGCAACCCCCTAGCCTTTGAGCTTTTCATTATAAAAAACGTTGGCAGTACTCAACTGCATTGTTGCTATTGTGTGAGGAAGAAACGTTTATTCTTTAAATTTTGGCAAAATACCTTTTCAGTTTTCTACATCATGTGAATACTACGTATGATAGTTCTTGATAGTAGGTTTCTCATCACCACCAATTGATGGAGATGCTGTCTCCAAATCTTCGTATTCCATTTACCTTTTGGTACGTCCCTGTGAGACGGTGCATTTCTCTCCTGCAGATCCTAACCGCACTGATGAGCAGTGATACAGCAAAACGCGTCTGTGGATGGATCTGTGGGGGAAAAATGCATGTCTTTCGCGACCCCTAGCCTTTGAGCTTTTGATTATAGAAAACGTTGGCATTACTCAACTGCATTGTTGCTATTGTGTTGTGTAGAAGCGTTTATTCTTGAAATTATTGCGAAATGCCTTTTCAAGTCTTCTACAGCATGTGAATACTACGTATGATAGTTCTTGATAGTAGGTTTCTCATCATCATCAATAGATGGAGATGCTGTCTCCATATCTTCATAAGGATACTCCTCCAAACTGGAATTCACATTGATATAATATCATGGTTCGATACAATGAACATAATTGTATCATAACCATGCATATGTGATATGTATTCCTAGACTCTAAGAAAAAAATCAACTCCACTCTTGAACAATCAATATGTCGTCTTTTACTGATGGAAGCGTTCATACGACTGGTTGGCCGGATAGTGAAAATGGTCTTGAGCGTGGTTTCAAGTGCACGTTTTAGAAACATTCAAATAAACGTTTTAAAAACGTGTATGGCAAATTACTTTGCTCGAACGATGAAATGTTTATTGAACATACCTATAATTCAACGGAAGGAGCACCAAGTTTCTCACTGATGAAAGTTGTACGTTTAAACAACATTTCAGAAAGGAAATCACCTTTTTTTTTTCTTTGAATTGCCGACGTTTCGACCGTATATTCTTGATCTTTCGCAAGGCCACAAATTAAGGAGGCGTGAGCATCTCAATTCTACACTTAACAAAAGAATACGGAAAACGAGAAAGAAAAACTGAATGGTATATACATGTGATGCTTTGCATTTCTTTTATAGCAATTATTCTATTCTTTAATATTTTACAATTTCACTTGACAAATTAACAACATCATAATAGGTAAATGAATATAATATACAGGGTGTTAATTAAGTATCTGGCCAAACTTCAGAGGGTGATTCTTTGAGTGATTTTAAGGTAAAAAGTTCATATAAACAGGTGTCCATTTCCGCACATTTTTTTTGTTATTTTTATTCGTCAAACTGCCCCTTACGACGCCACTGGAAGTCATAATCAACAATCAATTGGTTCTAACTTAGCGTCTTATCATAGTCCATAATACTGCCAAATTTCAACAAAATCGGTCAACAGGTGTTTGAGATATTAATAAATAAATGTAAAAAAATATATTTTTTTGACACCCTGTATCATGAAAACTATGCATTTCCGGACACCTGTTTACATGAACTTTTTACCTTAAAATCACTCAAAGAATCAACCCCTGAAGTTTGGCCAGATACTTAATACACCCTGTATATGAATATGTTCCAATGATATTCCAATTATCGTGTAACTTCTATAAGTCCCCTTCTCAACAATGCCAACACCATTCCATATTTTTGAGAATTTATCCTGAATTCTCACTTTCTGTCCAACAGTTATTACAGCAAGATCCCTTGCACTTTCATCGTGAATACTCTTCTGATAACTTCTATTTCTCCAAATTTTTTATATCACATTTTTGACTGGCCTTCTGCCACTGCGTAGAGAAAGACTTTGCATGGGCTGGAACTAATGAGCGAATAAGATGACCATACAAAATATTAGCGGGCGAACGACCATCAATTCTTGGGGTATTTCTCCATTCCAAATTTCCAGCTGCATACTGTTCTCCATCTAACTGTCCATTCTGCGAGCATTAAGTGATCAGATATTTCATTTCTTTTACTGCTGCTTCTGCATGTCCATTGCCCTTTGGATAATAAGGTGTCGAAGGACATCCATTGATATTCCACTTTTTTAAAAATTGCTCAAACTCAAAAGAAGCAAATTGCACAACTAAAAATATCAGCAGACACATCTTGAAATGGAAAATTTGGTGAAGTATCCATTTCATATTTCTCTAAAGTTTCTTTGATTTGTGAAGGTCTTATTGCTTGACATTTTTAACAGTTTTCAATGATTAGTGATGTCATGTGATATCTGGGGCCAATAAACAGTTTGCCGTGCTCTTCTTTTTGTACTTTTGATACTCTGATGAGAATCATGTAAGCGTTCTAACACAAGTCGTCTTGCAATTTTTAGAATCACTATTTGACATGCTATTAAAACTAGCTCATTCTCATAACTTAATTGATCCCTTATAATCCAATATGTCTTGAGTTCCAGATTTAATTCACGTTTTTCATTTGGAAAACCTCCGTATATTTGTCTTATTAAATCATGGTACTTTGAATCCTGTTTATCCATTTCTTTGAGTTTTTCCAACATGAAATCTTGAAAATGGCAAGTTTGTGAACCTTCTTCAGTGTTATTTAGAAGACTGTTATGTGATGGTCTGCACCTTTCTTCCAGGTGCCAATAAATTTATATCCCACTGGCTTTTCTTCAAGCCTTTGTGAACGCGGATTTTCTATCAAGTCTGAAGTCTGATGGTTCAATATTGATAGAAGCGGTTCATGATCAGTGATAATTTCAAATCTTTCCAGGCCAAATAAATATATTCTACATTTTGAGACAGCCCATGCAATACTCAATAACTCTAACTAAATTATAGCATACCTTGATTCAGTGTCAGTTATAAATCGGGAACCACATCGTATAAGCTTCCATACATTTTCTTGTTTCTGCATTAGAACATGATCCGAACCATTTAATCTTGAAGCGTCAGTATGCAAGGCTGTTGGAAGTAACATATCCAAATCTGATAATATAGTCATATATAGGAATGTCATCAACTACTTTTGGAATATTCTCAATACCTTCTAAAGCTAAGTACAAAACCCATCTCCCGAACTTGCCAGATCCATTGAAGTTCTAAGAAATTGGTACCGTCCCCAGGGTGTAAGAAATGTAGTGAGATTTTGGCTTTTTTTATCCAGTTCCAATTGCCAGTATCCAGAAGTAGCATCCATTGTTGTAAAAAATGATTAATTTTTCTTAACACTTGAAACAGGTTCACATGGTGATTGGAAGGGGTGTACAGGTCTTGATATGAATTGATTGATTTTGGTGTAGTCTAAATATATTCTGAGTTTCCCGTCTAGTTTCTGGACCACCACTAATGGACTTACATATTCAGAAATACCATCTTCAACTGGCTTGATGATTTTCTTCCTAACCATATTTTCAAGTTCATCTTTGACTTCTTTTCTCCATGCAAAGGGTATTTTTCTTGGGCATGTAATAGCAAACGGTATTGCATCACTCTTCATATGAATATGTACTGGCGGACCTTGCATTTTTGTAAATTTATCATCAGAACTAAAACGTCAGCATATTGTATCAGAATATCTTCTTTTTTCCGTTTTAGTTGTTCTTCTTCTGGGACTCTCAAATATTCATATTTCTTCTCCTCAACGTAACTTATATTGTTTCAATGAAGCTTTTACCTGCTACACAAACTTCAGATCCTGTATCAGGAATAGCATCAACACAGATCTGCTTATTTTTGTCAATTTTTTTAAGCTGAATTCTACAGTGTTGTATTTCTTCTTGATTTATTGTTAAAATTTGTATATTGCCAATTCTGATTTGGACATCTTGCATTTTCATCAAAGATTGTCTTTTATTAGATCTACAGAATTCCGTGAAATGTCCCTTTTTACCACATTTTTCACAATTGGAGATTCTTGCTAGAGAAAATGCCAACGACTTATGCCATGTGATGCTTTGCATTTCTTTTATAGCGATTCTATTCTCTATTATTTGACAATTTTACTCGACAATTCAACAAAATTATAATAGGTAAATGATAAATAATATCATAACAGTACCAAAACCACCGACTTTTTGGAGTGTTTTGAACTTTCTACTTCAACTCCTCCTCTTCTGCTACTCCCATGAAATCAGGTTGTAATGTAAAAGACCTATGCTATAGAGCACACCCTCTAAGTAGTAGCGCTCACTTACCAGTCCGACAGATTTCAAAAAGACCCCACCACGGCCCAAAAGCTTGAAAATGTAAAAGCATATTTCTAAGAAAAATCCGGGATCTAAATTAGCGTTTCATAACACCAGAGCAGTTGGTTCTTTATACACAAGATTACAATACCCCATACCTCTATTAAATTATTGTTATTAATTCTTCAAAATTTTGCAAAACCATCATTTATGTTGTTCCGTGCGATTCATTGTTTTGTGATGTACAATAAGTTTTCATTGCCTCAGTTGTTCTTTTCCGTTTTCCTTATTTGCTTTCGTTGAGAGTGAAATCAAGATACCTACGCCTCTTTTATTTGAAGCCTTGAGAAAGATCAAAAGATATACGGTCGAAACTTGGGCAATTCGAAGAAAAAACTTTGATTTTTTTCTTATACACCCGCTTTTGTCGAACCAGTAAAAACTATAATTCTTTTAACAACAAAAATATGAAAATGGTGAAAATGATAAAGAAATAATAATTTAAGTTATTAAACCGTGTGATGAAAGATATCGATACTTTGATACACATCAGGTACTAAAATATTATGTTCAATATCAAATACTATAAGCTCGCATGCTTATAAATACATGCATCCAGACTCCCGCCACTCAGCACGGGAAGCTGCTTGGAAAGCAGCACCACGAAAGTCAATGTGGTAGCGGCTTTCACCCTGATACTTTACCCAATAACATTCAGAAAAATTTAAACTTGGTCGCTTGTCCAGTCAGACATCTTTTCAAACCATCCTCGCGAATTTGAGACGAGACACTGAATGCGATCAAACATCGAGCACATGTGAAGAGGTACACGTGCTCAAGCACTCTCATCCTTTGATCTTTGCCAAAAAGCCGATATTCTCTCGTTCAGTGACGAGCACGTGCACAATTATCCAAGTGCGCCCGGCAGCCAATTTACAGGCTTGTGCTCGTGCTCGTGCCCTCTGAATTTCACGTTGTTGTACATGCACTATTTGATGAAATTAATATTCAATCTTAACTATAAAGGAGGAAATATTGTTGGATCTGTAGCTGATAGAAAACATGCTCTGTAGTTTTGTGGCGTATCCATGATACCAGATTTTTTTGGGTATTTCGCCACACCCTATCAAAAAACAATCAAACTAGTGTTCATATACCGGATCTTCTATATTATCTGAAAAAAAATCTATTAGTGAACAATGAAACCTATCAATATCAAACGTTTCGGAAGCGAATCTGCTTCCGTCATCAGTGGAACCTATTCAAATTCATAAAGTATTGTTCGTTTTTGTCTGATTTCGCAGTAAATTTGTTTTTTTTGTGTGTTTATGTCAAAAAATGTTACTTTCACAGACATTGAAGTGTATTGTGTTGATTGTTCAACGTTACATATGATTAGTAATTATAATTCTATATTGAAGAGACCTCACGACCTTGAAAAAAAAAGAAGAACATTAATCACACATGAGAACAAGGGAGTTTCATAGATCGGGAATTCGTCAACATGCATTTGATAATAATCATAAAATAAATTGGGATAATTCAAAAATCTTGGCAAACGAACTATGTTCTAAAAAACGTAAACTTAAAAAAAGTGCATATATTATGTTAAATTCTTTCTTATGAATGTGTAGCAACTAGCTCTGTTAATATAAGTAATACATGGTTACCTTTATTAAGAAATTATTGAACATTGCCCAAAAAAGTGAATTATAAATACTCAACAATCTAAAGTTAAACAGTCGAAACCATACTCTTCAATGTCAGTGAAAGTTACATTTTATGACATAAACACAAAAAAAACAATTATTTCACAAAAACGAACAATATTTTGTGAATTTGAACGAGAATTTGAATTAAATGCTCATTTTTTAGGTTCCACAAGCAGATTCGCGTCCGAAACGTTTTATACATGGGTTTTATTGTTAACTAATAGACTTTTTTTCAGATAATATAGAAGATCCGGTATATAAACACTAGTTTGATTGTTTTTTGATAGGTTGTGGCGAAATACCCAGAACAAATCTGGTAAGACTGATGGAAGACATTTATTGGCATATTCTACATTTTTTACTTTCATATTTATGAGAACATAATACAGGGTGTTACTTAATGATATGTCATAATTTTCAAGGAGAGTTCCTGGATAAATCTTAAGTCGAAAAGGTCATATGAACTTGGGTCTAAAAAAAAAATAAAAAAAATTAAACTAAATGAAATAAAATAAAATAAAATGGAATAAAAATGAAAATAAAAAAATAAAAATGAAAAAAGTGTGTTTCAAAATATCCTGTGGCAAAATTCAGTTCAATATCTCAAACCGTCTGGGAAATGTATTAAAGTCTAAAAATAATAAAACTTTAACACCCTGTATCTTGAAAACCAAGCATTCTAAGACCCAAGTTTATACGACCTTTTTGACTTGAAATTTATCCAGGATTTTACCCTTAAAATTATGACATACCATTGAGTAACACCCTGTATATCTCTGATAGATATCATATTTGTAAAATAATAGATCTAAACTCCATATGAATGAGAACGTCTTAACAAGATGTATCAACAACTAATTAATTTGACTTCATTTGATCGAGAAAAAACTGCAATGCAAAACATGTTTAATTGGTTGGAAATGTGGAAAAGTTCTCATAAATTGTCAAAAGCATTAACGGCACAAACTTAAATAGCGTTACGTCATACAATTTATGTCATTCCGGAAGCAATAAAACATTATTTTGAAGGGTAAAATACGATGAATGTTTTGCCAGGAGAATTTTAAAACGACCTTCTTGACTATTTGGAAAATATAAACATTTAGCTGGAGATCAGTGCATTCAAGAAAGACCAAAGAATTAATCAATATCATCCATCTGCTCCGTGAGTACAAACATAATAATTGCTTCCATGACGATGACGATATCCCGACGATAATAGATCCACATATCACTCAATATGTGAATAGATATTAGATTTTTGAAATAGAAAAAAGCACTTTAATCTAGTTTTCACGTTCTAGCCAGATTTTGAATTCCATATCAGATTAAAGAAAAGCGCTTCTTCACAATATACCGATAGAAGGGTCGTCAAGTTGTCTCCAACCAGATCAGCAGAACTTATACTTTTCCCAAATAATACCTTATCAAGCACATTTTGTCTGCTATCTATAACTCATCCTGATACTATCACATTGATCATAAAGTAAAGTTCGATCTTTAAACTCCACTTATCTGACGTTGTCTTGGTTTGACTATCGTTTGTCTAGACGCGGAAAAAAACGCATATTATTTGACACCACTCAAAAAACACGTCTCGTATGATCGTTTACCTCACATTCTATCAATTTTAGGACGCCCAGCCTTTGTTATTTGTTGTTACAGTGTTAGCAGCAATAATATTTAGTCCACGTTAATTGCTTTGCATAAAAAATTGATTGTTCATTCTCTCACAGTATTTTGTCAAGCAATGGACTGTGTGAAATCAAATTATAGCTAACCGATTGCACCAATTCAGTTCAGCACAGACATGAAGTTCAAAGCTGTTTGCATGCTTAGCGATAAAACATTTTCGTTTTAGTGGGCTTTCACACCAAAGTAGCATACGACGTGTGAATTGTTGCAAACATAGTTGTATAGATTTAAATTCTAGAAGCAGGTTCGCAACGACTTTGAGGTCTAAGGGAGCCTTTAGACCTTAAGCTTACAATTATTGCAAAGCGTTTATGTAACGAACTAATCAGAGGCTCATTTGATTCAGAACTAATTATAAAATATGTTCTTCAAGTTCAAGGAATAAAAATCTTCATTTAAAGACCCATATTATTCAAGCTTTTTCTTGGTCTCCATAAGTTGCACTAATAAGACGAGAGGCTCTGTGAGGTCTCTTTTACATTCAACAGTTTATTTCTTTAAGGTGGGATGAATGAACTTTGCAATTAGAAAAATCTTGTTGACAAACATTGGATTATTTCAAAAAGCATGAATGAAAGAACGAGCTCCATGGAGATCAGTTTGGACATCAAGTAAAAGATATCTTGGGCAAACCAGTCAAATCAAAATCAATCCACTGATACATAAGAATAAGAAATATACCAAGGCAAAGGTGATTTTGAATATTTTCCTTGACAACATCTGAAAACGTATACAGAAACCCACAAAGCAGTCTCGGATGAAAACAGACTTATCTGGGTAGCAGTGCTAATTAGGACTGGAGGGCGAACTCATTGCATTTTTATTTGTTGAGATTGTTGCTCATTCAAATACGACTAAAACGTTATGAAGCAAGAAAAGAAACATCACGTTTAATGAAACTGACAGAACTCTTCATGCTTTTACGATGATGATTTATCCAGCATGTTATATATTATTCATCCACTTCTTCATTTAGGTTCTCCTAATCAATTGCATCGCGTAGAAACAATCGTTTGATCAGCGCTAAAAAGTAAAGAAATTTCACTGATGGAACTTTATAATTAGGTATACTTGAATTTAGTTTTTGAATCAAAGAGACTGTAGATGGAGAAATAAAACTCAATATGTCATACGCCGAACATACGCCGAACAACATCACTTGTGTTTTGATTTCTATGTTTCGTCATCAACTGGGCACATCAAATACATGATACAAAAAAGCAAATACAGCAAATAGAACAACCAGCAGGATAACCCCTCCATACCTCACTCCATAAAATGTCGCCAGTAACGGCGTCACTCAGGATATAACTAACCTAAAATTAAAAAAATTCTATGACTATTCAATAAAAGATGTATTATACATCCACTTTCTATTGGTTGATGTAGCTCGTTACTCAAACCAGTAATTTTTTTTTCATTACTCAATTGTTTTTAACCAATGAAATGATCTAATGTCATCACTCTACTGCTTTAGAGCCAATTAATCAAATTCCATAATTTTGAAACAGCCCATTTGACCGTCTATACTTGTTTTTTAGTCATTGCCACATTGTGTTAACAACCTGACCTCACTTTGAGTTCAGTCGTTGTCAAAAAGTGCCGTCCAAATGAAATTAAATATTGCAAAGTTCGCTTCAATTATTGAATAATCATAGAAAAAGTATAGTAGGTATTCTACTCGCGGGAAATGGCTGTTACTCACTCAGATGATTACGCTACTCGCCTACTTCATTCTCGTGAAAAATATCTACTATTTCACGCTTTTTGAATAATTTACTATTAGTCTATCACTATAGAAATTGCCTAAAAATTGGACTTTCATGTTTCTTTACTTATGCTTTGAAGTAATGATATATTGTGTTATCTCTAAAAGATTATCACTGTATTTACGACTTTCAAGATGACTTTGGTCCAATCAAAATTAATAATCTTCTTCTTCTTCTTTCAATGAGCTCGCGTCAATGGGTTCTGAAGGCTGCCCAATGTAAAATCAAAAAAAAAAACAATATGTTGCCTATTTCTCAGCTCATTGTTGATTTCTCCCTCAGTCAGTTGTATGATATACGTTTGTAGTATATCTTCATCAGATCATGATGCCTTTGAAACCTGTTGTTGTGGCAAGAATTGTAGCATTGATACAAGATGCTATGGAAAAACTGCAAAAATTGTTGACAAAAGCTTTTGTGCGGTACAAAATGTGTATTAACGCTATCGGAAATAGAACAACTTCTGCGTTTTTTCGAGAAAACACCAGCCTGAAGAAACGTTGATGTTAGCGAGAAGGCTTCGTAGTATCGAGGATGGCTACAAGGCCACTATTAATGACTTCGAATTGGAAGACTGACTTTTGCCCAAAATCATTTGACATGGAAAGAATTAATGGAATGGGGGGGCTAGGTACTGTTTTTCAGATGAGTCAGATTTTTGCCTCGATGGCACAGATGGACATCGACAGGTCGTATTAAAAATACCCGTATGAAAATATGCGTGAGTTTGAATTTATGAGCGTCTTCCATTTTGTGGTGGTTTGATCAAGGATTGGGCATGAAGCACTGCTCAAGCTCGCAAAAAGTTCGTCTTCGTAGAGAATGGCTTCCTAACATCTCACAGATACATCACAAACATTCTCGACGATTATAATGTGATGTTTTCATGGTTAGTATGACATTTTCAAGCGTGATAATGATAGCCAGAATAATTCGACAAAATCCGGATCAGGTATAGGAATTGAGCGATTTGATTGTCCATCAGACTTCAATCTCATTGAACATGTTCAGGATGAATTAGGACGACGAGACGTATCCGAAGGCAAACATCTTCGAGGAACTTTCAGAAGATGAAAGTATTGTTATTGTAAAATTGGAATAACAGTGACTAGAAAGATCACATTCTTGCATTGACTTGATGCCTCGTCGACTTCTATACAAGCATTACTGATTTAATTTTTTTTTTGTTTATGTCAAGTTTCATTAATTTTTCTAGTTCCAAATAGCATCAAGTCAAACTTCGTTCAAAGTGTGAAATTATTGTACATATTTTTTCTTCATAAATGATAAAATATCAAGACAAGACTTTTGATTCAGTATTGAATGTCAAATCTAGCTGTGTTAGCGGATGTGATGGATGATGGCGTCGAGGGCTATAACACACAATTTTTTCACACTTTTTGTCGAAAGGACTCGAGATTTGATGAGTTTCTTTTTCAGTCAAACGGTCAGACTAAAGCTGCGCTTATAATGCCTAGTAGTTCGTAGATTGGTCTGACTAAGAAAACAACTCGAATGGATTGCTTTGCTTTCTTCAGAGATGGTTACATCCGCTAAACTGCCTGTTTGTCAGAATAGTGAAATATCCACTTCTACAGATGCGAAACATGCATAATGCATCTCACACTTGTCAGTGAGATGCAAGATTTGTTGAGTTGCCTCTTCAGTCAGACCCAAGCTGCGCTCTTGAGGCCAAGTAGGCAGAAACTAGTGAGCAGAAACGTTCGTGGGTATGACTGAGCAAACAGCTCGAGGGCATTGCTTTGTTAAATTAAGCTTAGATGAGACAGCAGGATAACTGATACTTTTGGTCGCCAGTGTAGCACACATAGCTTTAGTTTTGCATCATCTTGTTTTTATAGGAAAAAACATGGTAGAAAGAAACAGGGTATGCCAACGTTCATCTCACTGTGACGTCATTTGCGGCGAAGATACAGTGTTACAATCTTGGCGAATTATTGCAAATGAGATACTTTCAGTATCAATAGTTTCAAGGAAAATCGTCAAGCGGTTCTTGAGTTACTTACCTCAACTTATCTCATACTCTACTGTAAAGTATCATTCACCGACCTGGTAACCAGTCCAGTATATGACACTTTACATCATCAGAGACTCTATTAAAAATGTACTTTACTACTCCGCTGAATGCACCGAACAAATGACATATAGAAGGTTCACTCTACGTAAAGTATTACCATCAAAAGCATCAGAAGACAGCCCGACAAGTCATTCGATAGCACATCATTTTCTTAGCATCGAACATACGTGGCGATAATTAAGATTCACGAGAAAGCGCTTTACGAGGGTTACTCCATAAGTTCTGTGATGAATAACTGCTGTGAAGATCATTTATGAGGTGGGGTTTTTTCATTCTATTGCAGATCTCATATTAGGTCTGTTCGTAGAACAATCACAAACCAGTCACAGCCAATCAGCATTCAGCATTTGCAGTTTGCAAACTATTTCTGAATATTTTGACCAATCGATGAAGCGCTGATCGATTTGTGATTGTTCTACGAACAGACCTATTATTTTGGATGACGGGGCGATTTTGAATTTTCTTTGGATATTAAAGATGATTGATTAAGAAATCAACAAATTTAAAAAATTCTCACCTCATACATCCCTAATAAACCAAAGAAAATTTAAAATCGCTCCGTCATGATTGTTGTAAGTTGTTACTGTCAAAAATACCTCCGTTCGGAACGAGACATTATCTAACCTCCGCTCCGACGTTGCCAATGTATCACCTCTTTGGTCTTTGACATTTTGATTCTCCTGACATCTGACAGATCTGACGTTCTGACTACTCGTCATGAATCTTAACAAGTTCAACAACATGACATGTTGTCTAAAATATCGTTTAAAAAGTAAAGCTCCTGTCCGAGTAAAAAGGTACGCTCCTGCCCAGCCTAGCCAGTGGATGTTCTCTTGTATATCGTTTGGAAAGTATCGCTCCTGCCCATATGGCTGCTCCTGCCCGAGTGAAAAGGCACGCTCTTGCTCAGCGTAGCCGGTGGATGTTCTCTTAAATATCGTTCAAGAAGTAACGCTCCTGCCCAACTCATCTTGTGCTTAACATAATGAATAACCCAAATATATAACAATATCTAAATGTAGGGATATCGCGAGTCAGCTGTTAGTTGGCTCATTTGGCAACGTTGGAGCGGAGGTTAAATAACGTCTCGTCAATCGGAACGGGTATGTCAAAACGAATAAAATGTCAAAACGTGGTTGGGTATTTGCCATAAATTTTAAACGAAGCAAATTACAGATTTATAAATGATTGGAATTAGTCCCTTAATTGATATTATGATTTTTAGAAGCCGTATTATGAGTCCAGTTTTCAATAATTAAACAATGAAAAGTCACACATTTGGTGTAATTTGAACGGAAGACGAAACGACGACTGAGGTGAAAGACTTTATTTTTTTATGTTAGTTTTGAGTTGGGGTTTCGAATATGCCCATATTCAAAACTCATAATTTTCCGCCTTCGCAAAATGTATAAGCCACTTTCATGTCGTTTGTCGTTTATGTTTGTCAACATCATCAGCTGATGATCATTAGATTTCAGTGTTCGGTTCGAAAAATAGTGATTATATTATCATTATATCTTCAGTTATTGTTAACCAGTTGTTCCGCTTGGCAAATAGTCGTTTGTGTTTTTGATTGTGAATGGCCAGTGAAGGATTTGTCAAGGATTGCACGGTGGCATATACGGTGCGGCTCCCCCCCCCTTTTTTTTGATGTGTGCACCAAAAATTTTGAAACTTGGCATACATTAATTGCTGTCGAAATACTACTTTTTGATGTTACTGACGTACTTTCTGTATTCAAGATGGCGGCTGGGCGCCATTTTGTATTCAAGATGGCGGCTGGGCGCCATTTTGAACCATTTTTTAAATGATCGTGTGCACATCATTCGAAAGGTCTTATCGAGTAGATTACTGTGTGCAAATTTCATAGGATTAGACGCATCCGTGCGGATATGACAGCCTGCCAAACTTTTAGTTTTCAAAAATGTCGTTTACATTAAGCTTTAATTTTTTAAAGAGCTGACAAATCAGATTCCGGAAAAATTATGGTGAACCTGAGCAAAACAGTACAGGTTAACAAATAGGAATGCTGATACAGAGCGGATTAAGAATTTCAAGATGATAAAAAAAATTTGGAAAGTATTTATTAGCATTTTAATACTAAAATCTAAATCAAGATGGAGATACAGTTTCCACACTACCTCGCCACAGCAGTAAAGTTTAACCAAATGTGAAAATCTTGAATCGATATGGGCCAGTTGTTTGATTATTGTGGTAATTAGAAAGTGTTACAAACATTCCTAATTCGCGTCCCCTCGCTGAAAAATTGTAGCAATTTTTATTCATGGCGGAAATCACCAGTTGACTGAAGATGATCCTGACAGACGTGTGGAATTTTGCGAAATTATGACCGATAGAATAGGCCAAGAACCGAGATACGTTCAAAATATTTGTTTTGGTGACGAGTGTACTTTCTTTTTAAATGGCCGTGTACACAGGCAAAATATTCGTTATTGGAGTGACGTATATCCTCATGTTTTTAGGGAAACCCACACGCAATATCCCGAAAAGGTTAACGTATGGGCCGGCATATTGGGGAACCATATTGTTGGTCCTGTTTTCATTCATGAAAATTTGTCAGGGGACCTGTATTTGAACATCTTAGAAACTACAATAGAGCCTTTGATTGTACAAATACGTCGGAATAGTTCCAACGAATTTGGCATGGCACCAATTTTTCAACAGGATGGTGCGCCTCCTCATTTCAGCAGATATGTAAGGCAGTATTTGGACACAACTTACCCCAATCGTTGGATTGGTCGTCGGGGTCCCACCGAATGGCCTGCCAGGTCACCCGATTCCACACCATTGGATTTTTTTTATGGTGATATCCAAAACAGAAAGTATATGCAACACAGCCAGACTCTCTTTTAGATTTACAGCAAAGAATTACTGCTTTTTGTCAAAATATTAATGTCGATACTTTCGGAAAAGACCGTCAGGAGTTCTCAGACAAATTATTTCATTGTTTGGGGGTCAACGGAGGACATTTACAACATTTTTTACAATAAAATTTGATGTATGCTTTCTTTGTTCTTAATTCACGAATTTCTTTATCTTGTTAGTTTGGCAGTCTGTCATATCCACACGGATGCGTTTAATCCTATGAAATTTTCACACAATGATCTACTCGATAAGACCTTTCAAATGATGTGTCACACGACCCCTCATTTTATTCAAAAATTCTTTTCAAAATGGCGCCCAGCCGCCATCTTGAGTACTAAGAGTATCAGTAACATCAAAAAGTGAGTATGCCAGATTTCAAGTTTTTTGGTGCACACATTAAAAAAAAAGGGGGAGGGGACCTTTTAGAGCCGCACTGTATGTGTTGTGACGCCGAACATGTTTTGGTGGCGATTCTTGGCATTTGAATTTAGACGGCAGTTTTTGCTTGAAATATACATGGTGTCCGGGAAAATGTGGGAGATCTCTCGGATTCAGATAAAACATTAAAAAATAAGATGCTAAGTTCCCATAAATTTTTTTCCTAGCGGCCCTTCCTACGGAGATACGGCCCTCTAAAGGACCCCACTGGAAATCGGTTTTTCTTGAATAACTTTTGAACGACTCAATATAATTCAATGAAAATTTAATATGATAAACAGTAGTAAGGACCTCTCAAAATACTTCCCTTAAAACATAATTAGCTTGTTTAGTTTACCAGGGACGGACTAGATTGTACATTTTAACGCTCAAATTTTTAACACCCTGTATGATAAGGAGTTAAAAAAAATAAATTCGGCTACCTTGAACATTAAGCTAAAGAAAAGGTACTCTTGTTCATTGTCGATAAGATGAAACATTTTCGAGAAAAAACAACTTTTATTAAACAAAACCTCGAAAAAAGCCATGACGAAGTGGTGCTCTTGACGAAATTGTGAACCTAACGCTAGGAAAAAAATTTATGGGAACTTGTCATCTTATTTTTTAATATTCTATCAGAATCCGAGTTCCCATAAATTTTTTTCCTAGCGTTAGGTTCACAATTTCGTCAAGAGCACCACTTCGTCATGGCTTTTTTCGAGGTTTTGTTTAATAAAAATTGTTTTTTCTCGAAAATGGTTCATTTTATCGACAATGATCAAGAGTACCTTTTCTTTAGCTTAATGTTCAAGGTATCAAAATTTATTTTTTTTAACTCCTTATCATACAGGGTGTTAAAAATTTGAGCGTTAAAATGTACAATCTAGTCCGTCCCTGGTAAACTAAACAAGCTAATTATGTTTTAAGGGAAGTATTTTGAGAGGTCCTTACTACTGTTTATCATATTAAATTTTCATTGAATTATATTGAGTCGTTTAAAAGTTATTCAAGAAAAACCGATTTCCAGTGGGGTCCTTTAGGGGGCCGTATCTCCGTAGGGAGGGCCGCTAGGAAAAAAATTGATGGGAACTTGTCATCTTATTTTTTAATGTTCTATCTGAATCCAAGAGATCTCTCACATTTTCCCGGATACCCTGTATATCTAGGAATTTTTTCGAATTTGCTAAATGATTCATGATCATACAGGGTGTCCCAGCAAGGGTGGCCACCGGCCATATCTCAGAAACTACTGGACCTAAAAGTTCAGGAAAAACAAAATTATCACTAAAGTGGCCACGAGAAAATGCTGGGAAATATTTATAACTTCGAAATTTTTCCGCTAGGGGGCGCAATCAAAGCTTAAATATTAAAATTCGAAATTTCTCCGGAAATTCTCAGATTGATGTATATCTTTATCAACATGGTTAGAAAACCTAGACAATTTCACGTCTTTTTGGTGCAGGGCTCATTGGCGTACCGATCTTCGTGTGAGTAGGGGAAGGTAGTGAAAGTGTAATTGTTCAAGTAGCTGTAACCTATTAACGACTTGTCCGATTTTGTTGCGTATAGGCTTGTTAAGAAGATAAATGTGAGTACTTTCGAACATCGTATCCAGTAGTGCGTGATTGTCTCCAGCAAAATTGCTAGAAGGGGTAACTTGAATTAAAAACAGTGTTTTTCATTTTACCGCAAAAATTTAAATGGTATGGTATAATTCTGATAAGAGCATCGAAAGGTACATTAAATTTACAAGAAAAAAACTTTGAAACGCAGGTGGATATCTTTTTTCGTTTTCGAGTTATTGCCGAGAAAAGAGTTTTTGACACTCTAAAAGTTGTTTGTTGTGTAGTTCTATTGCAACCTGCTTTTTTTTGGCTTCAATAATAATAACTAGTCCAAATTATGTAAAATTCAATGTTTTCATTTGTTATTTCAATAGAACAAAACTCATAATAAATGAAAAATATTTTGATGAGCATAAATCCCAATCTAATTATGTATTAAATATTGCAATGATGGGTTGAAAAAAAATCTAGGTAGTTGTGGAAAAACATCGGCGGGTTTTCATGGAGATAATTGAAACAGATATTGCAATCATAACAATCTCTTGATTATCATTTTAACATTCTCTGTTAAAATGTCTTACACCAATGCCGAGGCTTTTGATATGCTCGCCGTATATTTTCAATGTTTTGGAAATGCTCCGATTGCGGCACGTGAATACAAGAAGTGTACAGCTCAATCCAGTTCCAATCAGAAGACGTCCGGTAGGAAACCATGAAGACAATATTATAACGTTCTCGCTTACGTGGAAGCTTCACCGCATTTGAGCACAAGAGAAATTTCCCACCATCTAGGATTAAGTCGTTCTTCAGTGCTCCGAATTTTGAGAGACTTCAAACTTCGTCCATACCATCTTTCCTTACACCAAGCTCTATCAGAAGATGATTTTAACAGGCGACTAGACCATTGCTATTGGCTTCGAGAAATGTGCAACGAACATCCTCAATTCCTCTCCCAGATTTTATGGACCGATGAAGCCCGTTTCTCTAGTTCTGGAAATGTTAATTTGCATAACATGCACTTTTGGTCGCGGGAAAACCCACACTGGATGCGGGAAGTGGATCATCAAAACAGGTGGAGTGTAAACGTCTGGTGCGGAGTGTTAGGAAACAAAATTATTGGGCCGTATATTATTGATGGCCATTTAAATGGTGAATCATATTCAAACTTTTTAGAAAATGACTTGCAAATACTTTTAGAAGATGTTCCCATTGGTCTTAGGATGTCCATGTGGTACCAACATGACGGTTGCCCAGCTCATTATGCACGGAGAGTTCGTGATTTTTTAAACAACCGTTATCCAGATCGCTGGATTGGAAGGGGCAGTTTGTTCCCATGGCCACCGAGATCCCCCGATTTAACTGTGTTGGACTATTACTTGTGGGGACGAATCAAGGACATCGTTTACAAAACTCGTCCCACCACAAGAGAAAATATGATTGAGCGGATTGAGAATGCTATACATTCCATTGCACCACTGAAATAGAAAGAGCTGTTTCTATTT
This sequence comes from Orchestes rusci, assembly GCA_958502075.1. Taxonomy (NCBI): domain Eukaryota; kingdom Metazoa; phylum Arthropoda; class Insecta; order Coleoptera; family Curculionidae; genus Orchestes; species Orchestes rusci. The sequence continues at coordinate 13,936,154 of OY293310.1, read as the reverse complement.
GTAGGCACAGAATTGAGAAATGTATTTTACAAGATGGAGGACAATTCGAACATTTATAAAGTTAAATAAAACTACACAACAAACAACTTTTCGAGTGTCAAAAATTATTTTCTCGGCCATAACTCGAAAACGAGAAAAGATATCAACCTGCGGTTTGGAAGTTTTTTCTGGTAAATTCAATCTTCATTTCGATTCTGTTATCAGAATTATACCATACCATTTGAATTTTTGCGGTAAAATGAAAAAAACTATTTTTAATTCAAGTTACCCCACTTAAACAATTACACTTTCACTACCTTCCCCTACTCACACGAAGATCGGTACGCCAATGAGCCCTACACCAAAAAGACGTGAAATTGTCTAGGTTTTCTAACCATGTTGATAAAGATATACATCAATCTGAGAATTTCCGGAGAAATCTCGAATTTTAATATTTAAGCTTTGATTGCGCCCCCTAGCGGAAACATTTCGAAGTTATAAATATTTCTCAGCATTTTCTCGTGGCCACTTTAGTGATAATTTTTTTTTTTCTGAACTTTTAGGTCCAGTAGTTTCTGAGATATGGCCGGTGGCCACCTTTGCTGGGACACCCTGTATAGGTGAGCTTCCATGTTGACCATTTTCTAAATTCGGGCAAATACCCAACGTCCCACCATAATAAAACGATATAATAACGCGATCACCTTGTATAAAACTAGCAGGGCTTCTTATGATGAACTGATACGCTGATACGTTCGTCGATGAATACTCCGAGATTCCCCCAGCGGGTGAACGGGGCAAGGTGTTGGGAACTTCGGTAATTGTCGGTTCGGTTTCGCGAGCTTGTGAGAGTGAACGTTCTATATGTTATTTGTTCGTTTTTTTTTTGTTCAGGGGTTCCGGCCCCAAGCAGATGAGTCTGAAACCAGACACCCGATAGTCCGAGACCCTAGAGTAGTGTGGGGTTCTACCCACTAAACCTCTTTTCCGCATTAGGACTTCAGTGTCCCAATCTCTCACTTAAGTTTAGCTCTTTGGTACCGGGTTACCTTCCGAAGGCCTCTTGGTCACAGGGTAAGATCGCGGCAAAACTCGTCCTACACGTATGTCACCGCACTAGAAGTTACCATGGTAGAAAGAAACAAGGTATGTCAGACACTCGGAAAAAAATTGGCTTGAATTGCGCAATGACGTCAAACGCTACAATTTTTGTTTATAGTAACCATGGTGACAAAGGAACGTGGGTTTTTACAAGTGCTATCTAGCATAATAGATAAGTTGTTTCATTTAATGTGGTTATTTTCTCATTTATAAATATATAAATAATCAAAAAACATACCTTGAAAATTAATTTCTTGTCCCCATTCCTTTGTATATGGCATTTACTATTTCCCCATCTTCGTTGAAGTTTGATAATATAAAGCGATCAAAAACCAGACGAGGTTTGGAGACGGATTTAACTGACTAGGTCACTAGGTAACAAAATTACGAACGAAGCAATAACAGATATGACGAATTATTCGTTTGAATATTCAAAATTCAAGTCAATTATATCAACGACGGACTTTATGTAGATTCATTCCAGTAAGACCTGTCATCTGTCAACCCGACACTCCAGTCAACGTTGCCAACTTGCAAATATACTGTACACCTTGAAATAAAACGTTTTCAAAATGGTTAAAAGGTTAAATACAAAATTCTGTTTGATTTTAGGCAAAATAGATAAAGCAAAAAATAGCCTCAAATCAAAGCAAGTAATTACAAAACCGCTTAGCGATATTACTTGAAATTTTGTCTCAAGTTGTGGTTTCTAGAGGTGGTCCAATTGCGATAAATCGCCAATATGGCAACACTGTATCTTTGTTGCATTTGACGTCACAGTGAGATGCGCGTTGGCATACCTTGCGTTTCTTTCTACCATGGTGGTTACGAAAAAGAAAAGATTCGGTGGCTGAATGACGCTTTGCATCAAAGACTGCGAAATTACAGTGGTAGCATGGTTTGACTGTCGCCATCTCATAGTTTCAATTAATAACTTGACATAAAATGTTGGTAACATAAGGAGCCTATCTATATTACCTAAGTGGTAGCATGCTTTAACTGACGCCATCTTATTTTTTTGATGAATAACTTGACAATGTTGCTAACATATAAGTAACCTATCAACACTGTGGTTCAAATTGAGTTAGAACATAGTTTAATCCTTAATAACTTTTTTTGTTCGTTCATGGGTTTTGATGAATTTTAGATATGATATTGGTAAATATGATCTGGGTGGTCCTCCAAAACTAAGCTGTCGAAGTTTGACAGGACTTACGACGTTTTTATGAAATTGGTGCATTCAAGCTCGTTGCAAAAACGAACCGCGCTACTTACAGACCAACTTATATATTTTTTGAGAAGGACATTAGTGAGAAAAGGTATCCTGATAATACCAATATTTCAGAATCATAGCCTGAGAAACGTGCTTGTCGGCATTGAAACGGATTCATCTAATTTTGATCAAATCTTTTTGAAATTCCATAGCAACGTGGATTGTTTGTTAAAATTTTTGAAAATGTTGAGATTCTAGAGTTTGCCTGTTTGCTTTACATGGTTTTATCTTTGAAAGATAAAATATCGCTAAAACGATTAATGGAGAAAAAATATGGGTGCACGAAGATGTCGCAGCCCCTTCAAATTATCAAGTGAAATTCAACAAAGTTTATTCAACGAGAAAAAAAAATGTAATCTAAAATTTTCAAAAATCGAAATTTCAAAAAACTTTGAAATGAACTCATATAATTTGAATGCCGACAAGCACTACAGAAAAAAACATCGTTTCTTAGGTAATATGGTTCTGTGATATTGATATTTTCAGGATACTTTTTCTTACCAATGTCCTTCTCAAAAATGATATCAGTTGGTCTGTAAGTAGCGCAGTTCGTTTTTGCAACGAGCCTAAATAGACCAATTTCATAAAAACGTTCCAAGTCTGGTCCAGGCTAAAATTTGTAAGCTCAATTTTGGGGTAACTTTCAAAACATATTGATTGAATATTATCATATCCAAAAATCACCAAAATCCATAAACAAACAAAAAAGTTATCAGGCGTCAAATTATGTTGTAACTTGATTGGACTACGGTTTACGATACCTAAGTGGCGACATGTTTTGGCCTGCGCCATCTCATGGTGAGAATGTGAGACCGACCATATACGTATTATTGAAATATACCTCGGATTCCCCATTTCATCAATGTGCGGCAAGTGAAGCCGATCTTCAGCCGATGAGAAAGACAGGAATAATCAAGCCTATACCAATGCCTCATAAGTGTATTTCATGTGTATCTGGAAAAGACTGCGATTGTGCTAAAAGCTGTTTCCTATAGGTTACTCGTGATTTTGGGCCGATCTCATGCTGCTGCTTTGGTGCCGATACTCCCGTTTTCAGACTGCACGGTCTCTGTTCTAGGTTCAAATAATCGATAACAGCTGATGACCGTACCTTCCTATTGGTTGTTTTTCAAAGTCGGACCAGAAATATAACCGCCTATCGACTAATCCTGATATTTTATATTGAGGCATGTGCATTGATATGTGAGTACACATCAAACATACTTATGAGAAATTAATCCGATTTGGCAGAATTTGGCTTCTTCTTGGGAGGACCACGGTCGGTATATTTTAATAATAAGTATATGAGACGGACTGCCACCACCCCTCTCAATGTGTGCTTTGAAAATAAGAAAGCACTTTTTTTCTTGAACTTAATACATTATTTTACGTCGTGAATGAAACAATTTATTATTTTCGTGCGATTATTTCCAGGATCAAGACAGTTGTATTTCACGAATTCACGTGCAAGTAGAGTTGATACAAATCAGTATTTTTTGAAAACAGGTATGCTCTGTAACAGTTCCGAATCCATACATGCTTCTTATACCTTTTGATACCTAGTATTTTCACCAGTACCACTGTATTGTATTGTTGTATTGTTGTTAACTCTAATGGAAAAAAGAGTTCTAGCGGTCAGAGTAAGAACTGTGCTGTTATCTTTTACATGTTTGATCTGTTAATTTCAATTTCCAAATAGATTAAGATTTTTGATCGTGATAATTCTGATATACAAATCCTCACCCTCACATTCACAAAAAAAAAGGTTTGGCGACCATCCGACTACACGTACAAAGAATAATAATTGAGATTATTGCTTTCTTACCTGCATGACATAAAAGACGACAGTTCACTTCCACGAGTCTGGTTATAACTTATGACCGCTTCCTCATCCAAGTTCATCAATTTTGGAACGGATACCTACATGTACCTTGACGTTGTGGGTTCTCGTGGTGAAAGGTGAAAAAGAGTGTCATTTGGATTTTTCTTTCTTTCAAAGTTTATCATGATATTTTAATCAAAACTGATTTAGGATTCACGTCAAGCGTATGCAAAGTACGCGCTGTGCGAACCGAACTGACGAGTATTTTGGTAACTTAGTATTTGTCAAATTGATTCCTGCTACAGACTGTTATTCGCTGATATGGGAAAAATAGCTGTTCAAAACATAACCCAGCAATAGCTCACCGGGCACCCTATGCATTTTTAAAGGGGTCACCGTCGAAGATGCGCGTGAGCTTATCTTGTTTGTTGTAGTATCATGAGATTAACCGTGCAAGAAAAGTGGCATTACTTGAACAAGGTCAATCTCAAAGGTTTGTGGCTGATAGAGTTGGTGTTACGGAAAAATAATGCTTTAAGGTCGTGCTAATCATGTTTTAAAATTTTCTTTAAACCTCAATGTATTAGTGGCTATACCTTTTCATGATCATCACAATTATCTTATTCATTTTAATTGGGTTTATAATGTGATTAAAAAGTTGACCATTGAAAAAAATTACAAATTATCTAGTTGAGGAAGAACTTTTGCTCTCAATAATAATAATTGTTCAAAAACGATCAGCAGTAGGAATGTTTAATGTATAATCAAAATCACTACCTACCCCATATTATTTTAGAAAGCAATCAAAAATACATATAGTCAATAATAATTTTGCGGCTTCTATCGCCAGTTCCGTCATGATGAAGGGAAACTCAAAAAGTATTTTATTGAATTTTCGATGCCGTCCGTGCTGAATAATTGATGGATGTTGATCGTATTCTAAAGAGAGATATTTTCGATGTTGACTGATCAAAAAAATCGTTTGGTTTGTGTAAATTGGATTTTTGATAAACTCATGTTTTATGCAGGGAGCTTGCAGGAAATAACTAACTTATTATCATGACAAGCGATCAGTTGATTGAATTTTTTTACAATCTCACCGTAGAGAAACTATATAATTATGTCATGTCACTCCAAATAATGGAGAAGTAGCTTGACCATAAAGCAGCTGGGCATCAGTAATCCAGGTGATAATAATTACGGTCGATTCAAATCCAACAAACATTATTCGACAGCAGCTAGTTTGGTTAAAATAGTGGGTACTATAACCTAATTGTCTAATCATGACAGAAAATATCTTGCATCTCTGAAGACAAAATACATAAAATCACTTTTTTAAAGGTTTTCATAACACAATGTTTTTCTGTCCATGAATAAACTTTTTCTGATTTTTTTAAAGAAGACTTGGCCTTTTCATCACAATGAGTCATATCGTTCAGATGTATAACATGAGAGAGACTTGACAATCATAATTCAAATACAACATTTTGCAAGGGGACCATAAATTATCTAGTGAAATATGTTCTGTTTTGTCCTGGCGTATCCAAGATTCTTCGGTTTTTGGGGGTTATTCTCACAATAAACCTCATGTGACATTCTTGTTATATAGGAAAAATGTGTTTTGGAAGATAAAAGCTACTCTCGTTTATAGAGGAATATTTAATAGACTCTGCTTTCAGTGGTTCATTGGAGGAACCTGGCTCGGATCTAGTCCATACTATAACAAGAAATTTGGGAGAATATAAACTATCATATTCACAACAAGTTAATCAAATCACGAGATTATGAGTTTGCGTATTGAACGTCTCCAAGATCTCATCACAGGAAATACGATCAGAACACGATCTTTCAACTCATTGCATGTATTATAGTCTCAACTCTTGTTGTTTCATTGGTCCATGCTCCTGCTTTCTTAAGCATCCGATTGAATATCTATGTAATATATATCGCGTAGTGTAAATAATAAAAAATTGTATCAAAATTTAACGAAAGAATGAACGTTTTGGAGTAGGAGCGAACGAATTTGTCATTACGTGCTCTCGCTATGTTAAGGCGGCTTCATACTTCAAAACGTTCTTCAGTTTCGTTTTCATGTTTCATTGGTGTCGTAGCCAACAAGCAACTCATTCTACTCATTTATACAATAGTAAATCAGGCCTGTGATAGCATACGCCGCCGTTTTTGTATGTTGTAAGCATTTCGCCAAGATTATCATGCTATAGATGATGCAAAATAGAGCCTCTTTTCTAAAATTCGAGGAAATTTAATTTTTTAGAAAATTTGTTGCTCAGTGTCTAGGCTTATGGCCAACACTGCTACGTTAGAGCTTTGTCCCTGCCTTCAATGCAGTATTGTCAAAATTACATGAAATTATTAAAAATCAGGGCACCAATAATAGATGGGACTAGTACTGTCAACTTGTAACAGAATATACTAGAAAGATTAAAAGCAAACTACTAGGTTTATGTGCTCTAGCACATACACTTTGATTAAATCAAAGTTCATACGCTACCTTTTCAAAAATCACTTGGTAATGGATGCTGATCGTAATATCCAGTTTTCTTCACTCGAGTTCTAACATGGTCGTCTAGTGATCAATTTGATTGGGTCTTTTACTTCAAAGCCCAGATCTCCTCATTTTGTGTCGCTATGTCATCTACGGAACTTTGGTTGGTACACCTTCTGTTATTCCAGTGATTGTGGACATAGGATGCTGGTTTGGCTGTTCTTTTATCCTAATGGAGTCTTTATCTCTGAGAACTTGTCTCAAACTGTCTTGTTGTTCAACATCGCGACTTTCAATAATAACTGGTCCATTCTATAGATATTATCTGAAGTTTTAAAACTGGCGCCCTACGTCTTTAAGAGACATTTTCTTTTTCAAATTTTGGATTGTTTGTTTTGAATAAGTATTATCCTCTATCCGACCATTGTTTCAAGCTTATTATCAATTTCAGGAGTTGTCCAATTTTCTGTCTCATTTCTGCTAGTGGTCTCAGTTTGTTTATGATTCTCTTAATTGCTGGAGCTCATTTGTGTATATATGTCTCCACTATTTCTTTGTTGTGATGTGTTATTCCTTCAGCTTCATTGTTTAAATCGATTATCTTGATGCTGCTATCCTTTTACAGCTCCCCTTCTCTATCGTAACGGAGTTACATAATTTTTGAGTTTATTTTCCGGTTTTTATTACCTAATTCCGGTTTTTTCATAACTCAGTAATTGATCAATCAATTTATTTCGTTTTTTGTCTATGAAAAACATCCTTAAGATTCTACGTCCGAATCTTCAATTAAATATCGGGTCGAAACAGTCATTATGCCAGTAAGCAACGACGTAAAATCAATTATTTGATTATCTACATGCAAAACTCATGGTACGTTTCTCAGTACCCGTCGCATCTTTTCCCCACTTCTGAGCCTGCCAAAAATAATGCATCTCAGATCATGGAGATGAGGAACGAGTAGTTATTATCAGGAGATGCCAAAAATGTCCTAGTCAAGGAATGACTGCCTGATAATCCGTTTATGTTGAAAATCACTGATAAAGGAAACGCCGGAAAAATACGGATAGACGAGGAAGTGCTGTAAATTGTTTTTATTCACATTTTTGGTTCAAGACTGATCAGAGATCAAAGTTTGTGAAATGCAAAGGGACAATAACAAAATTTACTTTCTTCAATAAGCTACTCGATAGGCACTGTGGGTCCCACATAAATCCAAAGGGTGGCGCCCGAGATTTGGAAACACAATTTTTTCTTCCCGACGAAAATCTCCGGAAAATCCTGAGTAGCGTAACACTATAAGTATATGAACAGTGTGGGTCATCTATGGATTTGACTACTTGCAATCCCTAGAGATGTCTGTTCCTCTTTGAGGGTCTTTGAGCATCCCATTTTGTTTGTCACTTCTTTGATGATGTCAAGAGAATACACGTACCACATCAAATTGGTCTTTTCTTTGTGAAATATCTCTTCCCTAACTTGTTTTTATGTCATGAATGTTTTGCCTCAAAAATTCAAAATATTTAAAATGTTCTGGACCTTGAACTGAATCATCAGCTTTTTTCCTTCAACAAACGCAACAACACCTGACAAGATCATTGCTAAGAAGAATTTAGAATTGCTCCAATCAAACGAGACGCTCGGCAGTCCGCTACTGATCATCGATCTTTTATAATGGTATTTCGACTTAGTGGAAGCTTTTGTCACCTCTTGCCATTTGAATAAAAGCACTATGTTGGAAGCTGCATTCGCTAAGCTTGCCCCGAGCTCAGAGTTCAGGAGCGTGAGTGGGTTTTTTCAAATGACGCCAGTAATTCTACCTGGTGAATCACAACCTTCGAGATTTTGTCGATTGTAACGGAACATTTCAAATGACAAGGCAAAATAAAACAGAACTAAAAGGCTGTTCGAGTCACCATCAACGACTTTCAGGAATAAGCATGACTATTACCAAATTCAAACTAATTAATTCTTAAAAATCGTGTATTGTGGCAATTAGGCAAATCAAGTTTAAGTATAGCTTGACAAAGCAAGCTTCCGTATGATCATTACAGTACAGTAAAAAGCAAGTCACTTGCTCAAGAAAAAAAAACGCAATATGACGTCACAACGCTTCACAGCTGAAATATACAGGGTGTAAATTAAGTACTTGTGAACATTTCAAGTGGTAAATCTTTGACTAATTTTAAAACGAAAAGTTCCAATAAACACAGGTCCGCAACGAAAAATAAGATATAATAAATGACAAAGCATTCAATTGGAAATATGTATGTGACTGGACATCAAAGTTGTTTCCATTTCTATTAGTATCGAAAAGTTATACCCCAAATACTGATTTGCATTCCATTAATGAATCACAGAGTAGATCAATTGGGTTTATTTTGTACAGAATCTGAACCGTATTATTCGACCCCAGATTATCCGCACTAAATGCAAATCGTAATTTGAATTAATATTCACAGGAAGTCTGTCAAAAACATCCGATTCGTACATGTCATGTGAACATGTGAATGATCGAGATCTGGATGAATAATACGCTTAAACACGGTATAGCCGGAAATACATCAATACCTTTTTATTAGCACGGACAATAAATTTCCCTATGTATATGTAATGCAGAAGGATATTTCATTTCGAAATTTATTGATCATCAATTTTTATTCGACCGAGAGGAGTCGATCATACAAGACAACTTCAAGGAGAACAAATGAAGAGTAACGTTTTGAAGCGGATATCCACACGTCAAGAAAAAGTGGAAAATCTAAATGGAGTTTCTACGTCTCTTGCGACTTGAGTTATTCACCAACAAAATCGCACCAGTTTCGCATCGAAGAGGCGACAAATTATCGTAAACTTGGTGCTAACCTGGAACTAGGAAATGTCAAGAAGAAATTGTTCGCGCTTTTTTTCAATGCCAATTGCGAATATCCCAATATCAAACTAGCCAAAACTTTTAAAATATTCGAGCAAAACAGTCAATAAGGATAGGGCACTACAATGACTGGTTTGTGCACTATTTTAAAATTGTGATTTTTGTTTTTCTTTTCTTTCAAACATTTTATCTCACCTCCAAAATCTTAAACGAATCAGCGTGCCATCATTTTTTAAACCTCTCCTGCGAACGACACGCCATCAATATGCCTAATCCTGTGAAAAAGCTACTTACTATGACAGCTCCAAGGAAAAACATTTTTATTCGCGATAGCTCACCTAATTTTGTATAAAATGGGGCGCCTCTCAAAAAATGTTCCTTCGCAGAATGTTGATATACGAGCAATAAGAAAATTGCTCGTTGTTTGGCCGATTTATTAAAAGAAGGTCAAAACCATTATTGTAAGGGAATGTTGACATTGTAATTTTTCATCGTATTATGAAAGAGCTGTTGAGGGTTTTCCATTATACTTGACCACGACAAATTATCGATAGTATACGGTTTCGGTTTCGTAACAATGATCCATAGACGACCGATCTATTATTATGGATGCGGGGTATCATTTTCTTGATAAAAAATGGTAGTACAAAAGGGCTTTTCTTTCCAGAGGTAGCCTTATAGTCGATAAATGCAAAAAAAAATGTAAAGGCTAGCAATATGCGCTGATAAAAGGCAAAGGGCTATTGTACTTCAATTACTAGAGATTTTTCATGAGAAGAGATTTACGAAAATGTGTGTTAAATCTAAAATATACGACGACCTTGATAAGCGACCAGTCAAACACCTCATTGCCTCACTACGGGAACTGCTGATCCAGCAATCTACCGCGATGTGCCAACAATGCTGCAAAGGCAATATAAGTTTATAAATAGGAGTGCTTTTTAGTTTTAAGGACATTCATTTATATTAATTTTTGTAATCAATTTAGCTAAGAACACATTAATTATTTTATCATAACCTCTGTATTAATTTTGAATAAAAGTATTTTTTAAAAAATTGGATTGTGAAGTGTTGGAGATAACAACTGGCGCAGTCGCTGTAGGATCTGTCTAACGCTGTCAGAACACGAGAAACTCCAACTGGTAGCGGCGGATTCCTATCCCTTAACAGAAAAGAACCAGAGAAGGCCCCACTCGCTATTGCTACGGAAGGAACACCTAGTGACACCCCTGGTAGTCAAGAAAGAGAACACGACAACTCGATGAAGAATACAATCTTGTAAGTAATGAATTGTCTCGTATACGTTCATTTTTTGTTGATTTTTCTTTACTGTTCGATTTTTCAATATTGTATCTCCCAATTTCTATTTTTCCCGAGGAAAAATCCTTATCGCAAAACAACTTTATTCGCATTAAAACTTTCAAGTAATCAAGAAACAATGGCCCAAGCTCGTCAAACTAGTCAAGATACTGTAACGACTATCGAAGTAGAACCATACAAACTTTCCGAAATTTTTTCTATTGTTCCAGAATTTGATGGCGACCAAATCTTTCTAGGAAATGTTATTAACGCTGCCATTGTGCGTTTGATATGGCAACTACACAACAACAAATTTTTTTGGTGATTCATATTAAAAACAAACTTAGAGGTAGAGCAGCTCAGCTAATCAATTCTAGAAATCCTAACACTTACCTCGAAATCAAGCAACTTTTAAATCTACACTTTGGTGATTCCCGTGACCTTTCATCACTTATCCAAGATCTTCAAAGACTAAAACAAACTCCAGATGAATCACCCTTGACATTCTTTAATAGACTTCAAGTTCTGAATGCAAAAATGCATTCGAGCATTCAAAAATCCGCTACTCTGAAAAGAGACCAGAAAGAAGCCCAAACCACTCTTATTGAAACTATGGCCCTAAATACACTCCTTACTGGACTAGAACCAAGACTAGGACAATTAATTCGTACTAGCAATCCGACAACCCTCCTAGAAGCTCAAAGCAGAATCAGAAAAGAGCTTCAACTCTCATATTTGGAGAACCAAAAAATTGGTAGACCAAACGCCCAAAAAATTAGTCGACCCAACTCTCAAATCCACAAATGCTCATCATGCAACCGCACTGGTCATAACGCACACCAGTGTAGACAATTCCCTAATCGTTCTAACTTCAATTCAAACCACCCATCATTCAATCCAAACTTTCAAAGGTCAAATAACTTCAACAACAATTCCACTAATTTCTCTGGTCAAACCAGACAACAACATCAACCCCAAAACCCACAACGTCCATTCAATTCCAACTCTCAATATCAAAAACCAAACTTTTCATCAAATCAGATGCGCCCTTTGCATCATCTCAACGAACCTTTCGACAATACTGGTAATACTGATACCTAAACAGAGTATCCCAGTTACGATTTTCAAGAACATTACAAAAATGTTCAATTTTCCGAAGAAGATTCCGCAGTAACCATTGATAATAGTTATGAGGATTTTCTAACGCGTCCTACAGACCACTAACCCCCGACAACTCATTTCAGGATGCAATCTTAGACATCCAGACCCAAATCCAAGCCTTGAATTTGGACAACATGGATCCAAATCTGAACTTTCCGGAACAGACATTCCTTTAAGCCAACTTCTAACTGGAAACTCCAAAAATCTCTATTACATCAACGATCGCAACAACAAATTCAAATTTCTCATAGATACCGGCGCAGGAATTTCTATTTTTAAAGAAAACGCTGCAACACAATTTCCAACACGATTTCCCGAAAATATTACCATCCAAGGTATTACCAACCAGAAACTTTCCATAAACACTTCCACTCTTGTCCCTTTCAATGTAGGTGACCCTCACAAAGGGTACATTTACAATCTTGATATAGATTTTGATGGTATATTGGGTTTGGATTTTCTAGGACATTATGAATGTGTTATCGATTGAAAAACTAAAGAACTCATTACAAATTTCAAAACGATCCCCCTGTATAAAGTAAATGAGGAATTTATGCACAAGCAAAATAAAAAACATCATGTTCGTACAAAAGGAAAACGTAATCAAATTTCATTCGATGCTAGAACTGAAATGATATGTAAGTTAACATGTAATTTGACTAATACTGACGCTATTCTACACTCGCAAGAAAAAGATAAGGTCAGATTACCTCACGCATTGGTTAAAGTGAATAAAAAAGGTGAATTCTACACTTCCATTGTAAACGTAAACGCCATGCCTAAAACTGTTGACTTTTCAGATCTTAATATAGAACCACTTGACCCATTCTTAAACAGTGATTAAACAATTTTCAATTTTAACCCCGATTTTGACAATACAACCATTTTTGATAGGAATACATTCATAAAAGATCAATTAAGAACCAAACATTTAAATATCGAAGAAAAGAAAATAATAACTCAACTTTGCTTTGATTTTTCTGACATATTTTACCTCGGAGGTGACATACTCTCCTTCACCAATGAAATGAAATTAAACACTAATAACGCAAGACCTGTTTTCACTAAATCTTACCGTTATCCACAAGTCCATATGGAAGAGGTGAAATCCCAAATAAAAAAAATGCTCGATCAACACATCATTCGCCCCTCAATTTCCCCGTGGTCTTCCCCCGTTTGGGTTGTGCCAAAAAAAAATTGATGCGTCTGGCAAACCTAAATGGCGTGTCGTGATCGACTATAGAAAGCTCAACGAGTTAACTGTAGACGACAAATACCCTCTACCAAACATTTCTGATCTTCTGGGTCAATTGGGAAAATGCCAATATTTCACCACACTTGACTTGGCATCCGGTTTTCACCAAATCGAAATGAACCCAAAAGACATCCCGAAAACAGCATTCTCCGTAGAAAACGGACATTATGAGTTTATTCGTATGCCATTTGGATTAAAGAACTCTTCCTCCACCTTTCAGAGAGTAATGGACAACATCCTCCTTGGTATCTAAAACGAAAGATGCTTAGTCTACATGGACGACATAATAATTTATTCCCCCACTATCAATGAGCACATTTCCAGGTTAACGGAAGTCTTCAAACGTCTTCGCAAAGCGAACCTGAAAATCCAACCAGATAAGTGTGAATTTCTTCGTAAAGAAGTTGCTTATCCTGGCCATTTGATAACCCAAGCTGGAGTGAAACCTAACCCATCCAAAGTCGAGTGTATCTGAAACTTTCCGTCCCCAAAATGCTCTAAGGACATAAAATCTTTCTTAGGTTTAGCGGGCTACTACAGACGCTTCATCCCAAATTTTGCCAAAACTTCCAAACCACTCAAGAAACTTCTTCAAAAAGATATTCCATTCATTTTCAACTCGGAATGCGAAACATCCTTCAATCAGCTCAAACAAGCTCTAATATCAGACCCAATTCTTATCTTTCCCAACTTCGAAAAAACCTTTCTCTTAACAACCGACGCAAGTGCTTTCGCAATTGGCGCTGTTCTTTCACAAGGACCCATTAATAAAGACCTCCCTGTAGCATATGCCTCTAGAACTCTATGCGCTGCAGAAACCAAATACTCTACCATAGAAAGCGAACTCCTTGCAATAGTCTGGGCGGTTAAGCATTTTCGCCCGTATCTTTTTGGTCGCAAATTTATATAAGTTATTGATCATCGCCCTTTGACCTGGCTTTTTTCCATCAAAGATCCAGGAAGCCGTCTAGCTCGATGGCGGCTCAAGCTTGAAGAGTATGATTATAGAATCGAATATAAACCTGGTAAAATTGATAAAAATGCTGACGCATTATCTCGAATAAAAATCAACCTTTTCCAAAAATGTTCAGAATTTCAACAAAAAGTTTCCGTTTTTGCTTCAAACGACGACGACATTCACAATCAACCATCAACCTCATATGAACTACCTTCAAGCGAAAAACAAAACGAAACGTTCAATGACACGACAAACGATGACGAAGTCACAGAAGAATACAACAGGTTTGTACACCGTTACAAAACAAAATCAATGATTGATTACTCAAAAATTGATTCTTCAAACTCACAACTTTTAGACAAATCTAGCAAAAACATTGTCACATTTTTCCGCCAAGTAAAATTAGAAGATCTTAATCATAAGATAATGAATGATATTTTCGAAGAAAATGCTAACTTTCATTCAAATGAAGTGAACATACTTCACAGCAAATCTGTTAAAGATCGTAAATACTTCATAATCCCACTACCATATGATAACAGCATAGTAGTACCACGCCTCTTTTATTCGTTATACACGTGCCGTGACAAATTTGATATTTCTCAAACTTATCAAATAGAAAATAATCTCGAACTTCCAATCCTTGAAATATTCTCTTTCATTTTCAATGACAAAGATATAAAAATCCAAGTATGTCAAAACATTGTAAAAACTCCCGATGACGACGAAAGACCAATAATTATAGACCAATACCATTCTGGCAAAACTAATTTACACCGTGGAATAAATAAAACCATTAAACGCATAAGAAGAACCAAATATAATTGGCCCGGTTTAACAAAAGACGTAGACCAATTCATAAAAAGTTGCGAAATCTGCCAAAAAGTAAAAATCTGTCGAAAAAACTTAAGTACTCCCCTCGTCATTACCGAAACTCCAAAAACTCTATTTGAAAGGATAAACAATGACCTCTTCGAGTTTCCTACTCGCAACCATGCCCTCACCATTCGAGATGAACTCACCAAATTCACTCAGGCCTACCCTGTAAGTGACAAGAAAGCAAGTACAATCGTGAACACCCTCCTTGTTTTCTTTAACACTTTGGTACCCCTTTAAGAATACATTGCGACCGTGGTCGAGAATTCGACAATACTCTTGTCAAAGACCTTTGTGAGATGTTTGACATTAAACTCACATTTTCCAGTGTCAGTCATCCCCAATCTAATGGATCTCTTGAACGGTTTCATGCAACACTCACTAAAATGATCCGAGCTCACAAAGCCGATCACCCAGACGAACACCCCTTCAACATTCTCCCATATGCAGTCATCTGTTATAACAACACTAAAAACAAAACTCACGAATTTACCCCCTACGAACTGATATTTGGGCATACATCTAATAGACCTCCTGAAACTCTTTATAACCAAGAACAACTCATTTCCAAATACATTCGAGACCTCAACAACAAAATGGAATATTATTACAAAGTTGCACGATCAAGAACCAACCTTCAAAAAGAAAAATCCAAGACAAGATTCGATAAGAATGTATCCAAGGAAATTCCAGAATATAGAGTAGGTGACAAAGTATATGTTAAAGAATCCCAAATTAGAGACAAAGCTCAGAATAGTTTTAACGGACCATTTGAAATTACCAAAGTTTATGAAACTTCAGCAAAAGTAAAAAATCTATCTACTAATCAGTCATCAAAAATAAACTCCGATAGACTAAAACCTTTCTATGACTAGTCTATTTCTTTTCAGACTCTTCAAACTTCTCCAAGTAGTTTCCCTGGTTTCCACTCAATTCTTCATAACTCCAATAAACAACACAGTTGGCATATTCTTCCACTAACAATGCTCTCTAAGAATCTCCAACGACAAATGGACATTACTGGTGTACAAAGAACTAGAACCACTTCGAGAAGCCATAAAAAATAATAAGAACATTCTTTCCCACATGACCGACTTATTCGACGAACCTTATCCTCGAATGATAGCCTTCAAAACTCAAATTAAGACACACATTAGCCTCTTATCTCAAATCGCCAACTCTGTGAATCAAAAGTATACAAACATAGCCGCCGATACAAAAAATTACGCTTTTAGAAACAAACGAGGTTTAATAAACGGCATAGGCAGCATTTTTAAATCTATCACAGGTAATTTAGATGCTTTGGATGGCGATTACTACGACGAGTGTATAAATAAAGTCTCACAAAACGAACATGAGATTGAACACTTATTAAAAAGTCAAATTTCCGTAACAACATCCGTTATAAAAAATTTCAATTCGACCATTCAAAAATTACAAATTGACGAAGAAACATTTAGACAAAATATTGCTGAAATACAAAAAACAATGCTTGATATTTCAGACGACATGGCTTTTTACGAAGGTCAGATAAAAGCCTTGGAACTTTGCGAATCTCTAATGGAAAGCTATTCATTTTTAGAAGATTCTCTAAATGATATCTTGAGTGCCATAACATTCGCCAGATTAAAAATATTGCATAGTTCAATAATAACTCCTAGAGATTTAGTCACCTCCCTTCAAGAAATAGCGCGCTGTCTCTCAAGAAACATTCTTCCTCTACCAACTTATACTTTCAAAGTCGCTCAATATCTTGACATAATAGAATTAGAAGCGTATCAATCTGACAATAAAGTTGTTTTCATCCTGAAAATACCTTTAATCGAACCTGAATTTTACACCCTCTTTCGAATCTTTCCTATCCCAGTATTGGACTATCGAACAGGTGTTTTTCACATTTTACCAACAACTCAAAAATATATCGCGCGTGATGACAATTCTTTACTTTACGTATCTCCACAAGAGTTACACAGCTGTAAACAACTACATAACAACATGAAGATGTGTTCTGATGTTCTCCAATATCCAATAGATAGTGATGCTATCTGTGAGGCACATCTTTTAAGACAACCTACCACACTTCCCAAGACATGTCAAACTTCACTTCTCCTGGATAGCGACTACAATGTACAAGAAGTCGCTCAAACTTCTCCAAGTAGTTTCCCTGGTTTCCACTCAATTCTTCATAACTCCAATAAACAACACAGTTGGCATATTCTTCCACTAACAATGCTCTCTAAGAATCTCCAACGACAAATGGACATTACTGGTGTACAAAGAACTAGAACCACTTCGAGAAGCCATAAAAAATAATAAGAACATTCTTTCCCACATGACCGACTTATTCGACGAACCTTATCCTCGAATGATAGCCTTCAAAACTCAAATTAAGACACACATTAGCCTCTTATCTCAAATCGCCAACTCTGTGAATCAAAAGTATACAAACATAGCCGCCGATACAAAAAATTACGCTTTTAGAAACAAACGAGGTTTGATAAACGGCATAGGCAGCATTTTTAAATCTATCACAGGTAATTTAGATGCTTCGGATGGCGATTACTACGACGAGTGTATAAATAAAGTCTCACAAAACGAACATGAGATTGAACACTTATTAAAAAGTCAAATTTCCGTAACAACATCCGTTATAAAAAATTTCAATTCGACCATTCAAAAATTACAAATTGACGAAGAAACATTTAGACAAAATATTGCTGAAATACAAAAAACAATGCTTGATATTTCAGACGACATGGCTTTTTACGAAGGTCAGATAAAAGCCTTGGAACTTTGCGAATCTCTAATGGAAAGCTATTCATTTTTAGAAGATTCTCTAAATGATATCTTGAGTGCCATAACATTCGCCAGATTAAAAATATTGCATAGTTCAATAATAACTCCTAGAGATTTAGTCACCTCCCTTCAAGAAATAGCGCGCTGTCTCTCAAGAAACATTCTTCCTCTACCAACTTATACTTTCAAAGTCGCTCAATATCTTGACATAATAGAATTAGAAGCGTATCAATCTGACAATAAAGTTGTTTTCATCCTGAAAATACCTTTAATCGAACCTGAATTTTACACCCTCTTTCGAATCTTTCCTATCCCAGTATTGGACAATCGAACAGGTGTTTTTCACATTTTACCAACAACTCAAAAATATATCGCGCGTGATGACAATTCTTTACTTTACGTATCTCCACAAGAGTTACACAGCTGTAAACAACTACAGAACAACATGAAGATGTGTTCTGATGTTCTCCAATATCCAATAGATAGTGATGCTATCTGTGAGGCACAGCTTTTAAGACAACCTACCACACTTCCCAAGACATGTCAAACTTCACTTCTCCTGGATAGCGACTACAATGTACAAGAAGTCGCTCAGAACTACTGGCTTATCACAGTTGCTGACCCTCTGCCAATCTCAATCCGATGCGGCAACCGAAATATGGTCACTAACATGCTCAGAACAAACTCTCTTCTGAAGCTTCAACTAAACTGCAATGCCTTCATTAGAAGTACAAGACTACACTCCAAGTACCCAATTGGAAAATACCAGAACGTCACATACAACAGTCATCCGGTAAAAATTCCTTACAACTGCTGCGACCATCTTCCAGAGAAACTTGCCGTCCCAGAACTGACACCACTAAAGTTGAGCAAGTTAAACATAGAAGATCTCAATATGGCACAGCACAGGCTTAACCAATACTCGGACGAACTGGACAACCTACTGAACCAGCCCTTAATAACCAAACATATTCACTGGTTTACCATGTTCCTGTTCATGCTGATCATCATCATTGTAATCATCTACATCTGCTGAAAATGCCGACGCAGATGCCCTAATAGACTCAGCCTAACCAATGGTGACGACCCTTCAGACCCTCCGAAGCCTGAAAAGCAAACATTGTTGCGCCAAAAACTCCGAAAACTCGTCCCTAGAAGACGTACAAGCATCCATCCAGAAGAATTCACAGAAGAAGACTTCGAACTGAGATGCGACCCAATCCACCAGTGAAAGTTGTTGCAATGCATCAACTTTCTTATAAAATGGGGAGTTGTTATATCTAAAATATACGACGACCTTGATTAGCGACCAGTCAAACACCTCATTGCCTCAATACGGGAACCGCTGATTCAGCAATCTTCCGCGATGTGCCAACAATGCTGCATAGGCAATATCAGTTTATAAATGGGAGTGCTTTTTAGTTTTAAGGACATTCATTTATATTCATTTTTGTAATCAATTTAGTTAGGAACACATTAATTTTACTTTATCATAACCTCTGTATTAATTTTGAATAAAAGTATTTTTAAAAAAATTGGATTGTGAAGTGTTGGAGATAACATGTGTTAATGAAATGAAACATAACGAATTCTTTGGATATATTCTAAGAACGGATAAGTTTTGCTGATCAGACTGTAGATGAATGGATTCTGATGAATATCCTATTTATTTTCATAGAAAAGTACCAGTGTTTATAGAGTGGGGAGGGGGCGACGAACTTTATGTCCTTACTGTATAATTGGGATGAGAATATCAATAAAAGCCTGACTTGCATTTAGAATAATGTTTCCTCGTTCCCATGTTTTTTCATTTGCATACGATCAAATAGTGAACAGCGATCAAAAACTTCAATCAGGATTAACATTATTTTATTAAAATTCCAACTTATTATGGGTTTTAAAAAATATAACTGGATTTTGCTCTATTCATAATAAAGTAATCTCCGTTATCATTCTTGGTATATGTACAGGGTGTCTATTTAAGAATGGCAAGGTGCCAGATCTCAGAAATTAGGCATCCCAGAAACTTGCGTAAAAAAAAATACTGGTTAATATGGAATAGAGAAAATGCTAAAAATATATCAGAAGTTCCCAAGATAGCCACAAGATGGCGTGATGGTGCTATCAAAACGCAAAATCGCTGTTTTTTAGTGATTTTCAAATAGAAACAAATATAAATGAGTACCGCTATGGATTTTTTAAGAAATTTCCGTCAAATTTGTTTTTTGATTTTTTTTCTAGCATGTCAAATAAAACAGGTATCAGCTGTCAAACCTAACAATGCAAAGAAAATCTCAATGGCAGAACTGCAAGAACATGTGAAGGGGATGAAAACTGTAGGCGGTGGCACATCAGGGATTTCTACGATGGTTTTCAGGGACGTGTTTTATGTGGCAGGGAACAGAATTCTCGACATAATAGATACATCTATGGGTTATGGAGTATTTCCAGATCAATGGAAGTGTTCAGTGGTCACAGCAGTTCCCAAAGTTACCAACACGAAGCTCGAAGAAGAGTTCTGACCTATAAATACTGTGCCCTTGTATGAGAAGTTTTTGGAGGTGGTAGTGAAGGTGCAGCTCCAGGAATACTGTGAGCGGCATGATATATTGGTGTCCAATCAGTCCGGCTTCAGACATCATCATTCATGTGAGTCCGTTGTTGTCAATGTATGTGACGAGTTTGTGAAGGAAATCGACAGAGACAAGTATGTGCTTGCAGTGTTTTTGGATTTCCGTAGGGCTTTTGAAACCATAATCAGAAACATACTGCTCAAAAAACTGGAAAAGATTGGTATATCTGACATTGTTTTAGCGTGGTTCAACTCTTATTTGACTAACAGAACTCAAGTTGTAAAGTTCCGGGATGTGTTGTCACAATCTATGAATGTTGAACATGGGGTACCGCAGGGCACTGTGTTGGGTCCGTTGCTGTTTCTGATTTATATTAATGACATTGTTAACGTGGTGAAAGTGGTGAAAATCGAACTTTTTGCAGACGACACAATGCTGTATATACCGGGCAGTGACTTGAGTGAATTACAGGACACCATAAACTGTGAGACTGGTTGTACAACAATTGTTTAAATGTAAATGTGTCAAAATCGAAATTTTGTGTGTTCGGAAAAAAGTGTAGACTCTCTGAAGTTGATGTTAATGGTATCAATCTGGTTATAAAAAATGTCAAAATTTTATAGGTATAGCATGGAAATTAAATATCTCGGAGTGATATTTGACCCAAATCTGACTTTTCGAACGCATATTAGATATGTGATGAGGAAATTTTCCACGAAAGTAAACTTCATTAGGAGGCTATATAATTCTATAGCTGCTCCACACTTAGAATTTTGCACCACATTATTCTACAACCAGCCAAAATATATATTAGACGAATTCCAAGTTGTGCAGAATCGAGCGATGCGGGCAATCCTTAAATGTAACCGGTATACACCAATCAAATATATGTTGAGTACTGTAAATATCTTCTTTGTTAAACAAAAAGTCATGTTCAATGTATTCGTCTTTATCTTCAAGATCAAGAATAAGTTGTTACCACCCTATATCTGTAACAGAATAAACACATTCCAAGATATTCACAGGTACAATACCAGAAATCTTTGCGACTTCATCCTCAACACCAGAAGCAGAACAAACCAACTAGCAAATTTCGATCTTGTGTAAAGGTCTGCAGGAGTTCAACAACCTGCCTGCATTTCTAAAAAACTGTGATAATCTACCAAATTTTAAAAAAATTACCAAAGACTATATTTTAAACAATGTCCTGCCAACCTAACATGTTTCACTTTTAATCACTTATGTATTTTTATCAATGTAGGTATTCTTTTTTCTCTCTGTCCTTTTTTATTCATTTAACTATGTTTATACTTTTTATATTTTTTAAGGTTTATTATATTATATTATTATTTATTGTACTCCTTAAAGCTTGATGCTTAATAAAGATATATTATTATTATTATTATTAAGAATGCTTATAACTTTAAAACAACTCAACCGATTGATTGGTCTCATTTTAAAAAAGAGGTTCTCCTTTTTCACAATTTTGAATGGTTCTGATCGGAAGAGACGATTTTATTCAATATAATATGCGGACGACGGACCTTTTCCAAATTTATTCGAAATTTTCAAATACAAAGGCAAAGTGAAAATAGTTCGTCTGAAATGTCGACTGAATTTCGCACATCTTCCATGCATTACACTTTTTTCTAGATCTCGAAATAAATAAGCTATATGCTTTTTTGTAATTATTAAATGCAGAAAAGTCCTTCTATTTAAAATATAAGTTGTTTGAAATAAAAGAGTGACTGTGTGGTAACTAGGTGTCGCAAAAATTTGTTGATATCTTCTTTACGAGGGCATCTTGAATAGTATCACTATTTCACATTAAATTACTGAAAAGCGTATAGATAGCTTTTTTATTTCGAAATCTAGAAACAAGTGTGATGCATGAAAGTTGTGCGGAATTTTGTCGAGAATTCAGACAAACAATTTTCAGTATACCTTTGCATTTGAAAATCTCAAGTGAATTCAGAAAATGTCCGTCGTTAGCATATTATACTGAATACAATCGTCTGTTTTGTTCGCGATCATTTGAAATATCAAAATTGTGGAAGAGGAGATCCTCCTCTTCAAAATGAGACCAAGATCGCGTCAATCGGTTGAGTAGTTCAGAGTTATGAGCATTCTAGCGTTGTAAGGTTTGACAGCTGATAGCTGTCTTATTTGACATGCTAGAAAAAAAATCAAAAAAACAAATTTGGGGAAAATTTCTCAATGAATTAATTTATATTTGTTTCTATTCAAAAATCACGAAAAAACAGCAATTTTGTGTTTTGAAAGCACCGTTACTCCATCTTGTGGCTATCTTAGGAACTTCTGATATATTTCCAGCATTTTTTCTAATCCATTTTACCCACTAAATTTTTTTCCGCAAGTCTCTGGGATGCCTAGTTTCTGAGATCTGGCACCTTGCCATTCTCAAATAAAATACGATTTGCAAAAGAATGATCAGACAAATGGCAAAAAATTTTAGGTGCTAATGTTTATCAGATATCGCTCGTTGATATGATACAATTTGAAGATTGAAAAATACTCATGCAAAAATGTGTTTCAAAATAATGAGAAATGAAAAAAAAAGCGCCTTGGTTGGTGGTGTGGGAGTGTGAAGCCTAGCTAGCCACCGAGAAGTGAGAAGGCCCGGGTTCCAGTCTCGGATGAGCCATGGTTGTTTGGTGTTGGACTGTTGGTTGTGGGTATACAGGGTGTTTCCTAAAGATTGGTAAAAAATTCGTTGTGTGATTCCTGGGGTATTTTCATGAAAAAAAGTTCCTATAAACATTTGCCGAAAAATGCTTCCTAAGGGAGCTACGCCCCTTTAAATAGGGCACCCCGAAGACGGTTTTTCCTCAATATTTCCGAAACCTTACATACAAAAATCATGAAATTTGGTACATCATACAAACTTTTAATGCTGAATGAGAATTTGAGCTCAGAATTTCAAAATTTTAATCAGGGGCGTACCATACTGGCGGGGTTAAAGGTTAAAAGAAAATTGGATTCTTTTAACCTTTTACCCCGCCAGTATGGTACGCCCCTGATTAAAATTTTGAAAATCTGAGCTCAAATTCTCATTCAGCATTAAAAGTTTGTATGATGTACCAAATTTCATGATTTTTGTATGTAAGGTTTCGGAAATATTGAGGAAAAACCGTCTTCGGGGTGCCCTATTTAAAGGGGCGTAGCTCCCTTAGGAAGCATTTTTCGGCAAATGTTTAAAGGAACTTTTTTTCATGAAAATATCCCAGGAATCACACAACGAATTTTTTACCAATCTTTAGGAAACACCCTGTATCTATATCGTGCCGCCACTTTGAAAAAATCAAGTTGAAGTTATTGAGCTGGTAAATCGCGTTAGTGATAGCATAAAATGGATAAACTAGTAGTATTTCTCACTCCTTCCCAACATATACCTACATAATATTATGTACAGGGTCTCTGATTATATAAACGTGGCTCATACAGCGTGTATTTTCCAAGATAGAAAAAAAAATCTCATGTTATCTTCTGCAGTTTTCAATAAGAACAAAAGAGCATTGATAAGATAAATGGAAAAATCTTGGCAACTCCATATTTGTTTAAATGGAACTCCCTGTATATTAAACACTAAAATGAAGGAACTTTTTTTCCTGAATCCAAACACATGAATATTGATGATGTTTAGATTAGCCATTCTTGAGATATCTTAGGTTAAGTTATAAAAAAAACATGAAAAGAAGTTCCACAAAATCCATAGCAACAACAGAATTCTTGTTTTGAAAAGAAATTTAAAATAATGTATAATGTATAAATTTGGCATCAGGGGAAAAAAATCTTCCATTTCAGCGCATGCAGGCTGTTCCATTTGAGCAAATTGAAGTTCCCAAGATTTTTCCATTTTTATCAATGCTTTTTTTTTCTTTTTGTAAACTGTAGAATATAACATAGGAAAAAACCTACAACCTCAATATAGAACATTTGTTTTCATCTTAAAAAAAAACGCTGTATGAGCCACGTGAATATAATCAAAGACCCTGTAGTACATACATACAAATATAATACATTGATAATGATACATGATTTTGCCAAAACCAATAGAGGAATTTACCACACTACAAATAGGTGTCTTCCAAATATGCTACCCTGGTTTAAAATATTACCGCATGCTCCTGGGTGGACCACAAAGCATATATCTCAAACGTGCATAGTAGCGGACGTCAATCGAATGTTCTCAATCATGCGATATCATTTTTGAATCGATCATAATCAAATAAAGTTCTGTTGAAGCAATTCTCAAGGGCAATTAATGCCACTCCAGCCGGAAGGAAACAGGTACTTGAGAAATACTTTGATAAACTTCCAACTCGTTATTGTAGTTTCGAAACTTAGTAAATAAAGTCAGCTTCTTACGAGTGATAATCGGAGCACATCATAATGAATGAGCTTTTGGTGTGAGTTTTTACTTTTTCACTTCTTCTCATTAGTTAGGTACAAAAAAATAATGTTCATTAAGCATGAACCTGATTTTTTTTGTGAAATCTGAATGTAATCTGATGAATTTCAGTAAAAAGACTTGGGATCATCCGAACACAACTGAATAAATCATACAGTGACCGGCTAAAATATGAAAGAGATTCATTTTAGATTCAGGGTTTTGATTTTTGGAAAACGCTCGGACACATCGTTTTTTATTTGTGGATGCGTTTTTTAATGACAAATTCATGGATACAGGGTGAACCAAAATCAGTTACGACTATCAACTTCTTTGTTTCAAATGAAAACGTGTATTTGTATGATTTGGAATAAATATTATTATCATTATTATTATCGTTAAAATAATAACATTTTTGATTTTATTTCTGTATTCTGTGTGAAATTCTGAGTTTATTTTATGCAACATACCCCAAACCTATATGAAACCGTTTGCCAGAAAATGACACTTTATATCCATGATATTCATTATTTAAAAACTAATTATTGTTTTTATTGGTCAAAAAATGTAACTGAATGTTGATTTAGCAATGTAAATAAATGGTTACCAACTACACTCACCGACAATCAATTCGGGACAAGAATAATTTGAGTAGAATTGATATCCTTATAACTTTTTCATTTGTTGTCCGATTTTAGTGAAATTTATACCAAAGTGTAGCCCTATGTCTTGAGATATTACCCTTGATTTTTGTTTTCGTAAAATACTGATGACTTGGTCAATATACAAGAGAAACAGAAGCTACTTTTTCACTCTTAAGTTTTCAACACCCTGTGTAAAAATTGAGTGGCAAAATTTAGCTCCATTATATTGTGTCGTGAAGTGCAATCTTTTCTCAACAAAATGTTTTTTTTTGTCATGTCAATATCTGCTTTTTTTAGAGAAGATATTGTTTGAAGAAAATGCCGCAATTTTCCGATAATTTATAAACAATGAATGAAAACATTCCTGTAGTCTTGCATGAACAAATATTCTTAGATTCCATATTGTCCCAATTTACCCAATGTTTCAATGGCAGAAGTCATATGGATACGATGTGACAATACGCGCTAGAAATTTGAAAACATTTTGTTCATCCAAATCTATGAAAATGTTTTCATCCATTGTTGGTAAAATATCGACAAACTGCAGCATTTTCTTTAAACATCTGTATCTTCTCTAAAAAAGCAGATATTGACATGAGCGAAAAAACATTTTGTTGAGAAAAAATCGCACTTCAGAACAGAAAATGATGGAGCTAGATTTTGCCGCTCAATTTTTCCACAGGGTGTTAAAAACTTAAGAGTAAAAGAGTAGCTTCTGTTCCTCCCTGTATAATGACCAAGCCATCGGTATTTTTCCAACACCAAAATCAAGAGTTATATCTCAAGACATAGGGCTACACTGGTAGAAATTTCACTAAAATCGGACAACAAAAAAAAAAGTTATAAGGATATCAATTTCATTCAAATCATTCTTGTCCCGAATTTATTGTCGGTGAGTGTCAAAAAAAACATAATCGCGTAGTTACCCAGTTTTTATATTGCCGCCTCTTGGCGGTGAATTCGAAAAAATAGGCAAATACGCGAGTCTGTTTGCTTGAGTTGCTTGGTTACTTCTTGTTAACTTTACTGATTGGACATTCAGCTCAATTATTGAACCAGTAAGAACATCAACCTGCTTTTGAAATGAAAATAGTATTGGTCATAATATGAAATATACTTCGAATTCCACGCAGAATTCAAGAATGAAATGAAAAATAGGTGTTTCTTTTTGAAAAAAGAAATTGATGGTCGTAATTAATTTTTGGTGAACCCTCTATACATGAATTTGCCTTGAAAAAAACCGAATTCAAAAATAAAATTTGACCAAAAAAATCCAAACCTTGAATTTGAAATGAATTTGTTCCTTATTTTGGCCGGTCACTGTATGTATATTTCTCAATAAAGATTGGCGAACCCCATAGAAAATATGAAAAAAAAAATGATTTTGAAGATAATTTGGAGAAACCAAAAATATCTAAAGTATTTTCGTTATAAGATACTTTCAAATTAGCAGAAAAGTAAAAAGTACATAGCCAAGATTTTGTAATAAAAACAGTCGAGATCATTGAATTGATGTGACCAAGAACTACAAAAGTCACGTTCTTTCAAAATGTTCACATTATCTATTCCAAGGATAATGTTGCCAGTTGATTTGATCAATTCGAATAAAGAAAATATCTTTCCCATATTTCTATGTCACTTCACTTAAAACGATGACATTCGACTAGTACTTCTGTACTGAAAGTAGAAAGCTTGAGTACATTATAAAAATATCACGATTTTTTATAAACAAGACAACCATTCATGATTGGTTCATACACGATATATGGAAGTTCAAATTAACAAAGAGTCTATACTCGGCTCTATATGTATGTGTTTTGCGGATAAAATCATTTTCAATTTCCACAAAATAGCCTCACAATTTTCGAAATATCATTACATTCACTCTTAAGATCCAAAAAAATCACACTAATTATTTCTCAGGAAAAAATGCACAAAAGGCTTGCCAAGTAGATTAATGAAATTTCAATGTAAAGCCGAGCAGGCCCATTTATTGAAACTTTCTCTATTGGAAAGTCGATAACGTTTTTATCAGCCCCCATTGGAACATTTGGACAATTTATGATCATGGATGAAAGAAGTCGGGAACTTTCTAATAACAAATGGATTTTTTGAGGTACAAAACAAACCAATAACGGACCAATATTGTATTTGGGATGTTTCCAGAACATCAGGGATAACAATGTCATAAAGAATATTAAAATGCTGAAAAGTTTATCCTGATAAATATGGATATTCTTATATCAAATGTGCACTCTTCTTGGAATAGCTTCCGGCCCTTTCTCAAGAAAGATTTAAACCATATTACTGATTCAAAGAACGTGATGATTAATTTATTATCAGTGAACACACTAGCTATTGAAGGATGAAGAAAAACATCTTATCTTTAGGCGACTTTATTGGACTGCTCAATATATATTGACAATCATTGGTTGAGAAGTAATCTTCCATGGACAAATAATATCAGTATCGAATCAATTTCGAGAAGTCCTAAGTGGCTATTCGGATAAAGTTTCTTGGGGTAGACATCCAACCTTGGTCCTATTTATGACCTTTAAGCAAAGAGCTGCAAGACAGGTTTTGAAAGCAAATAGATAAAGTTCATATTTTTCATTAATATTGATCTGGAGGATCCTGACTGGAAGGATGGTTTATCTTAAAATAATGGACGCCGGACGCGTATTGGCATTCCTTACTACGCTACAGAGCATAGATGAGCTGTATCGCAGTAAAGTATGGCTGGACTGCGCGCACAATTTGTTCAGCCATTGTTTACTACGGTACAGACCAAATGCACTGTATGGAAAAAAAGTATGGTAGGAATGGATTTGTTAACTCAATGCATCAATCATTATCGTTCACCACGGAAATCAATTACATACATGTATAACTATTTTCTATTATAAGGGTGAATCTAGAAATATTCTACTATCATTTTAATGTGACAATGTGTACAATAGCTTCGCGGAGCCATTTTAATTTCGCAAATTAGAAGTGAACAAAGTTCCAACTTCACTAAGTTGTGTCTACGCAGGGTGCCACTCAATGATAGGCCGTAATTCCAAAGACGCATTCCTGAACCGACAGTACACGATGAATTTTTCAGTTTGTCAACGGACGGTCTCCTGAGTGTTAAATTAGCAGAATCGGAAATTTCCCCCTGCGGTTTTTGTGCAATAGAGGTGGTTCTTTTGAATTATTCTACAACAAAATTAATCATTTCCGGCCCATTTGGGGTAGTTTTAAAAAGTTAATTTGCTCTCAATTGATCCAAAATAAAAGTGGTTCATAATAAATGGGCAAGCATTTTTTCCTAATGGACTATGTCACTTGATTATTTTTTGAGATAGCCCAGTTCATGGAATTGGGGTAGTTTCGTGATGAAATTACACAGTGATCAGATAAAATATGGAACACATTTATTTTAAATGCAGGGTTTTAATTTTTCGGAAAACGCTCGGGCATGTTGTTTTTTATTTGTGGATACGGTCTCTTTGATGACAATTTCATGTATGCAGGGTGAACAAATGGGCACATGTGATTTTCATTCCATATTTGAATTCTGCGTGAAATTCTGTGTATATATTTATGTAATATATCTACATATTATATTCAACTTTCTTCGAGAAAATGGCATTTTGAATCCATGATATTGATCATCCTAAACCTGGTTGATGTTTGTATTGGTTGAAAATTTGAATTAAATGCTCATTCGGCAACGTACTAAAAAAAAACATACTCGCCTAGTTAACTATACTAAGTTTATATTGCTGCTTCTTGGCTGTGAATATGAAAATAAACAACTACGCGATTTTGTCTTTTTGAGTTGCTTAGTTACTACATATCTACTTACGTTGCTGATTGGATTTTCAATTCAATTATTGGATCACTAGAACATTAACCTCTTCTTGAAAAAGAAATATTATGGATTTATTGGGCCATTTTCTCGAAAACGCGCGGTTATTTATACACAATAGTAGAGAAACAGCCCTAAATTTGATCCTGGATCAGTCATCAAAAAAGTGATTTTGCATTTAAAAACTTGAATCTCGTTGTCAGTTTACGTGTCCTGGGGATTCTGAAAAAGAGAAAAAAATGGTTAAGTGCCTTTTTTTCACGTTTAAAAAATGGACACTTTTTAAAACTTTTTTCTGTGTAATTTAAAAAAAAAATGGCTAGCACCATTCGAAAGAGGGGCACAAATTATGTACTTTATGAAAATTTCACAATAATTGAACTTGAATTGAAGGATAGTCAAGTTATAAAATTTTGAACTTGGCAAAAATGTCCAATTTTTCATATTTTTTTCAAAAATGGGTCATTTCATGAACATTTTTTCTTAACAATCGCCAGGACACGTGAACTGACAACTGGATTCAGGTTTTAAAATGCACAATCACTTTTTTGATAACACGCAGGATCAAAGTTTCCTCAAATATTAGGCGCTTTCTCCACTTTTGTCCGTGTAGGTATGGGGTGTATAACATGACATAATATATACTCGAATAGCATGCAGAATTCAATAATGAAATAAAAAATTGGTGTTTCCATTCTGAAAAAGAAGTTGATGGTCGTAATTTACTTTTAGTGCAACCTATATACCTGAATTTACTATAAAAAAAAAACCTCATCCAAAAATACAAATCGACCCGTCCAAGCGTTTCCCAAAAAC
Source organism: Orchestes rusci (assembly GCA_958502075.1). NCBI lineage: Eukaryota > Metazoa > Arthropoda > Insecta > Coleoptera > Curculionidae > Orchestes > Orchestes rusci. The sequence goes on along the minus strand of OY293310.1, from coordinate 13,905,959 downwards.
TCATAACGCTGGATTCTCATCAGCAACAAAGTTCCACAAGGGTGAATTTGATGAAAAAAAAACATAGAAAACTGGTGAGTATAGGATAGTTGGATTTTTACGCATAAAGATAATGTAAGTAGGTATTTTAATTCGAAACATTGAATTTTACGCTATTATATTGAGTATTAGTGTGCTTCTAATTAGCCTATACAGGGTTCTATTCAATGATAAGCCATAATTACAAAGATGCATTCCTGAACCAATTTCAATATAAAAATGTGTCCTAAATAGTCTGGTTTTCAAGATACATTGTGTTGGAGGTCTATTTTTTGACCACATGAAAAATCATAGGGTGAAGGTGAAGGAATGTCAAAAAGATTATGTCCATAACAATAACAACAAATAACGCAACCAGCGAAGTTGACTCGATTTACTTATAATAAATCCGAATTTTTTTCTAAACCTTTATTTCGAAAACCAGAATATTTATATTCAAGACACAATGACAATATTTATGTTAACCTATAACACCTTTTCTACTTGAATTTGGTTCAGAAATGCGTCTTTGGAATCACGGCCTATCATTGAAAAACACCCTGTGTAGACGCAGATTATTGTTGTTGAAACTTAGTTCAGTTCTAATTTGCAAAATTAAAAATGGCTACGTGAAGCCATTGCACACCATCGTCTCATCAATATGATATAGTAGGATTTTTCTAGATTTACCTTTATAATAGATAATTTTTAGATACATATGTATGTGATCAATCTTGTTTATATATCGTACTGAGTGAACGATAATAATCAATGAATTTAGCGAACAAATCCATTCCCACCATATATGTACTATGTACCTATTTCTTACATGCAGCGCATTTGGTCTGTACCGTAGTAAACAATGGCTGAACAAATTGTGCGCCCTGTCCAGCCATACTTTAATGCGATACAGCTCATGTATGCTCTGTAGCGTAGTAAGGAATGCCAATACGCGTCCCGGACAACCAGATTTTTATAGTGGTCGAATTAATGATAAATGGACGATTCACTAGTTGGTTCACTTGACTCAAACTACACAAACATTATTATTGACGGACGTCCCATCTCATCCAACATAACTTTGCCTATACAAACTACATAACGCTGATATAGTAGTAACTACAAGTAGAGGTACACCCTGATGCATTAGAAACTCATGTTTTATAAACATATCACAAGAAACTGTTATTCCAGGGCACGATGATTTTGTAGAAATGCATAAAATGTTCATGTACCTACCTTTTTCCCATCTAAAGTTGATGAAGTCTCGCGAGAAACGGAATAAGTTTGGCAGCTTCGACCTAGTTTGACAGTTCGTCATGTAAATATGTATGCTTGTTTATGCTCACTTGATAAGGTTTTCATTGGTTTCGTATTACTAGAACCAACTTTTTCTGCTGACGTTCATCTTTCATACCCATAATAATAAAACCAATGTAGATAAATTCGAAAGAGAGTAGAAATAGTACAATTATTCAAATTTCGAAAAGAACTTTTCGGAATGAATTGACCTTTGACTATAATCTAACTAGTGACCTAACTGTCTAACACATTAAAATACAGTAATTACTCACAAATAGAATTGTACACAGTGCAAATGTAGATTTTTTTGGGCTATTGAGTAAAAATGAGAAAAAAAAATTAACAAGGTAACTTTAATGTTAGTTTCACGATACTTAAACAAAAAATATGCTTAATTTTACTTGAATCCATTGCATTTCTAGTTTCATCATAATGATACAGATGCTTACGACATAAAATCAACACAAATCCGCAAAAACTTAACACTTGAACATCAAGTTGACTTCGTTCCATAACAAGGTCAACGCAAACTGCCTCTATGTTGAGCATTTCCAGTGCCGGAGGTGGTTGAACTTCATCTACTGATAGACGTTACAGGTTTGATTTGATTTCAATTTGAACCATCTACACATGCGTGCTTCAATATTACCGTAAGAATCACCAAGAAATGTGGATATTCATCTAATATAGATTGAATGTTTGAAAGTACTGAACTTATCAAATGTACACCTTCCCACATTTGATACAACTACTGCACATTTCTTCAGATTTTGATAAACCTAGCTGCGTCAGTGTATTATCACCTCTATGACCCAATACGTCCGTATCCATTGGAATGGATGGATAAAAGGTTGAATAATTAATCTGTTCATTGCTAACACATACAGTCCATTCTTGACTTCACAATGTGCCAAAAAATCTTTCTCACTTATGACTTATGGTTGTTCCTTCCACAATAATTTTATGTTCTCTCGAGGCTACTTTCGAAGCGGATAGTAAGTGGTGCTTCATTTTGAGCATGATTATTGCTTGAATTTAAAATTTGATAGCTTGACATTCTGATTTCGGGTTTCTATTCAATTGGATTTCAAAACTTCCCCATTGGCTGTATGTATTGATATGATAAATACATAGTTTGATAGCACCCCCCAAGTAACACGAATATGTATAGACATTTAAAACACACTTATAAACACGAGAAAGGATCGTTATTGAATATTTTTATCGTATTAAAATGTCTATAATGGTTCTAGGTAACAACCATAGAGCTACATTGTATTTTTTTTTTTTAAGATATTTGCGTTATTTGCATTGCAATTTTGGGTATGATGTGTGTATGATTTGAGAAAAAACATTGTCCAGGGCCGGAGTTAGGAAACATGAATATTCTTCACTGATTTAAGCATATTTTATTTTACAGAATATCATTACATGTTTTCAACAGAGCAGAATAAATCAGAATTGTTGCAAATGATGTAAATTATTAGAGTCTATCTCACTATTAGACAAGTATGATATAGTACTGCGAAATATTGAAAACTCAATCATAATTGATTTGACTTGCAAATCTGATTTGACTGTTAATATATGGGTACATCATCAACTGAATGTTCATGCATCTGCATTTTGAGGCAATTTGAAGACTTTTAATCCAAATATTTTAAATTACATAGCCCAAGATCTTGATTACAAACAAAAACCACTCTATTACACATAATTTGTCTCATATTTTCAATGATTTTCTTAGAATGACGTTTTTTGTATCTCTCAATAAATATTTGGTCTTCTTTCCCAAACATCAAAAATGGCCGACCAGATTCGCGTGTCAAATATGGCGAACGATAATAATATTTGTCGCAACAAGCACAGTTATGAGAGAAATGTGTTTCGGAAAAATCAGATTAACCACCAGTTAGATTTGGTCCCGGTTCTCTATGAATTCGTATGAAAAATATTTGTTTCATCTGAAAAAATAAAGATGATTGTCGCATAACTCATTCTAAGGCAAGATATACCATGAGACAATGTTGCCATTTTGTGTCCATTTTTATTTTGTGTGTTTGATTGGATTCATAGTGCTGTATTGTACGTCCAAAATCAAGTATTCAATAAATCATGTTTATAAGATAAAGATATTCTCGTAAGTCAATTCAGACTCAAACATGTTTGCGACTTAACGGTTCTAATAAAGATGACTATGATAATATAATGAATATCTTATAAAAATATCTTGTAACCATCTTATAAGTTCTCTATGAAATCTTAAAAAATCAATAATACAACAAATTAGAGTTGGGAGTAATTTCTATTATAAAATTGTATGCTATAATATGCTATAAGATTTCAACTTCTTACGTTTTATAGAAGGCTTATTAAATGGTCTCCTAGAGAGCTATATTACGTGATCAAAACAATTTGTTGCCTCTGGAAGTATTTTGTCCCAACTACCGTCACTTGATGATCAAGTTAGGTATTGGAGGACCTTAATATATCACTTATACAGTTTTAGTTCATTGAGGCACAATCTGTCTTAGCTGGGCCGTTGATGGATTTTGGCTTTTAAGCTTTCCTGTACAAAGTGACTACTGGCTCCCGAGTACAGTATTGAAAATACTCTGATCCGGATTTCACTACAGTAGTTTGCAGCATAGATCAGTACTTCTTCTTAAGCTGTGTTTGCCTGATGATTCCTGTCTTAATTTTAATCTATCATGAGTTCGTCCTCCACGATCCCTCGAGTTGCCCCTCGATGTTGTGTACTGTCACACAAAAAACATGTTCTGGCCCAATTCGCTATCTTCATCATCCTTCTCGTTTTCTGGTTTTGTTTTTATTTTTTCATCTAAAAGCCTTGCCTTAACAGAATCAAACTTGACCTGAGATCGTCTCCAGAGTTGTAACTACTTATTTATGTTTGTGTACTAAGTACAGGGTTATTGATAACCGTCCGTGTGGACGGACTCACCAATCTGTTCGTTACGGTTAAATCAAACTATTTTGTGTAATGTATCTCAGATTGTCATCCTGAAGAAGGAACGAATCAGTTTCGAAAGCTCGATTAAACAATTCATGAGAACTCACGTATCGTGGGCCTCTCATTTTTGACTGCTCCCCACCACGTTCTCCTTCTCGATAAAGAAAAAAAGAAGACTTTCAAGGTTTTAATAACCCCATCATAATATGGTTAATCTGTGGTCTTAGATGAGTGCGTTCCACGTATGTGGAACAAAGTGTTAAAGTCAATTCTAGTGCATATTCCTGGAGTAAATTAATGCTTCGGAAACTTCATTTATCAGAACTTCCTTCTGCTACTTGCAGCTATTTTTCACAAACTTCTTCATTAAATTGAATGCTTTCTGGATAGACTTCCCATTTTATCATCAAAAGCAATGATCGGAACAGATGCAGATATCAATTTCAAAGTTTTCTTGTTAAGTAGATGCTAATATACTGGAAGAAAGCATAAGTGTATCTTGCTTAAAATATCATACAAAACTTGATTGAAGTATGTTATGTACATTATGAAGTTTCAGCAACTGTACATAAGCAACTGCAAACCAGAGATTCATAAAATGTTATGAGATTCAAATAAATACTACATGCATGGTGAACTCTAGAAAAGATTAAATCAAGAAATTTTTACCCTGATGATGAAGCTAAAAAGGCTTTCGGCGTCTTTAGCATTTTTAATCCTTACTTCAACGCTTCTTAATTGGATTAAAGTAGCGGGCTTAAGCTATTTGGATTCCACTTCCTTGATTTACCAAATGAAATTACCAGGGGAAATTCAGTTTTGAATAATGAATTTCTGATTTGCAAATGGGCATATTCGAAATGAATGCTTTGTACTAAGATGTTATGTCTTTGCTTAATAGTAGAAGAGAAGTTTGCGATTATTGTTATTTCTATATTGTCTATTTGAAAAGCTTTGAGTAGTGAAAGGACTTCACAATAGAATGATCCTCACTCTGCCACTTGTCTATATAAGTGACTTGAAAACGTTGGAAGGTGATAATTCTCGTCTCTTTATTGAAAAATAGTCAAAAGACAGTGCATAGTGATTGAGAAACTCCAGTTTTCTTTGATTTACAAATCAAATTACAATCCTGTCTTGACCGCCTTCTGAAACTTATTTTGAAATTCATCAACGCTGATGAATATTTTATGGATATTGGCTTGCCAGTTTCAAATGTCAGACGCTTTAAAGCTTGAAGTAATTTCAGCTTCAGCAACTTTATACTTTACTTTGCCAAATTAACATAAAACACAAACTTGTTACTATTAGTGTCGTGTTCATGAACCTGGATTGTGCTCGTTTGATGCTTTGCCCTGCTAACAATGTAAGATAAAAGAGCGAATTTTGTTTTGTAGCAGAGAGCAGTGAATTAGGTAGCAGTAGTTTCCAGCCAAGTATTGTGAAAAATGTCTGATGAGTTTATCAAGCTGCTACATTGAAAGCAAAAAAAGACCTTACGGCCACCCACCAGAATTTTATTATTTTATGGATAATATGAATATGAAGTGGAAGAGATTTTGAAGTTCTATACGTTCATAAATGAGTTTTCATGTTTGCTTGAGTACGATACGATGAAGTGGAGTATTTACTTAGATGTAGGAATATGATAAATCCATAACTCACTCTTCGTCTTCGAATATTGGTAATTTTCATCCTAAATATTTTCTGTATAAACATTATCAGATGAAAGTCAAAAATACTCAAGTTTAATTAGGTTAGATACAATAGGACCATGCTAGTGGATTAATTTTATCTCTAATTAACTGATTCCCCAACATTCCAACTGCGTGGGTGTCATCGGCTTTGATTATTTATGAGAATTTAATAGATACCCCAGACAAGGAAGATCGACGTGAAGTGGAATGATAATGATAATGAAAATTAGGATTTGGTGGTGATTCCAAGAATGATGGTTAACAAACATGACCCGTTGATCTTAAGAGATTGGGCGATGCTTCACGTCAAATTGACAGATGTCATTCAGTTAATCTTGATATCCGAAGTGAAAAAGCCGAGAAGCTGTCGAGTTTTCTATATTTACGAGTGAAACATTATTACCAGATACGGTTTTAGAAATAAATACCCTTATCTGTCATTTGATGCTGATTAAGTTCATATCTTGAATAATTTGCAATTATTGCATCTCCAACTTGAAGTCATATATATCGTTTCATCAGCCAAATTGCATATTTATCACTAACAACTTCCAACAAATTTGCCGATTTTCCGCGACTTCATGACAAATGCAGCGATAATGTGAACAAAATACATATTTGCTTCACCGCTGCACTAAAGAGCTACAACACAGCTGACTCATTTATGTCATTCGATGAGACCGCGCCACAGTTCCCTGAATAGAGGTTTGACTTGAAAAAGTTCATTTTTGGAAATTCATGTATTATTTCATGAATAATTGTTTTCGTGATAGATCCTGGAGCGAAAGCAGACGAACAACAACAGAACCGTTTTATTCTCTCAACTATCTGAAAAAAACCCGATCATGGCAATACCAGCACTCCGAAGAGATATGCGTCATGTCTTGGGAATTCAAGTAGTCTCTACATTGCGGTGACAAATATTAGCGACAGGTTTGAGGTGTCACGACAAATGAGAGTACCTCGACTACAACAAGCACAAAGTTCGTCTACTACAGTAAGCTCAAAAGGCAAGAGGCACGAGGCTCTACCTGCCGAATTTTGCGTCTCAGGGTTTTTTTTGTGAAGAAATGAAAATTTGTTTGGTGCTATATAGTCATCGCATACGTCCATTGAGGAAGCCATATGCTATGTTCTGGACTGGTATCTTGTCTAATGGTCTCACCAAATTGATTCATGTTCAGAGTACAATGTCTGGAGACAGACGCATTAGAAAGGTTCTAGATCCTCACGTTAGACTATGGCGACGAGCAGTTGATGATGCTTTTGTTTTTATGGATGATAATGCCTGACCTCACCGTACCAGAGCTGTTAATGAATATCTGGAAACGAAATGCGTCAATCGTTTAAACTAGCCCGCATCATGGCCAGACATGAAGCATCCAGTAGAGCATGTAGTGACAGTACGCAAAAACTAACCCAGGACCATAAACAAGAGCACAAGAGCTTGTTCATGCTTCTCGGGAAAAATCGCAAAATATTCCTCAACAATATATTACCTTTCTGATAAACAGCATGAGCAGGCGTATCCAGGCTTGCATGTATGCTGAAGGTGGAAATACCCAATATTCAAAAGAAACACATCAATTTGTCAATTGTGATTTTTATTAAAAACTACTCCTATATTTAAATAAAAGTTTCTGATTGTTAGACATTCTTATTATAGGTATTCTAGATGTTTTTTTGATTAAAACTTTTAAATATAAACTATAATCTAAAATATTCCAACGTTAGCACAGACAAACAACGCTCTTTATCGAACAGAAAAGAATGTCCAAAACAATTATCGAATTCTACTCGCGTTGTAATAAATATCATCAAATAGAAATGTAGCGCCAACGATCTGCACAAAAAATAAAATTTACAAATAAAAAATCACCGGAAAGAAAATGATCGAGAGTGGAATGTTGGTTGTTTTGCCATCACGTGAAAATGTATCGATGTTTTCAACAGTAAAATATTCATGTCTCGGCTATTTTGGTCAATTGGGGCAGCCACATTACCACAATATACAGTATTTCCACGGATAGAGCACCTTACGGTTAGGTTGTATTAGTTTCTGTTTGGCAAAAATTATAGTCATCTGGGCGTAAAAAGTATTTAATTATGTGAAAGTGTTTGGCGTGATCATGTTTTGAAAAATGACTGGAATATAAAGCCGGAATATGTTTTCTTGTGATTGATTGCCGTGATTCTAGAGTCGAGAAAACAGAAAACCATTTTTCCCAACTAACATTGTGAGGCAAGTTTGGAATAAGTGCCTTTTCACAGTCGTCACTCACTTATCCGAAGTGAAGCGCACAACTCAGGTGACCGTCGATCCAAGTCGTTTCCTTCATGTTCCGAATATGGCATGAATGCCCCGGTTTCCGGTCAAGGCCTAGATGCAAACTGCACTGGAAAAGCGACAGAGTGAATATGGCAACATCGCATTTCTCAAATCCACTGCAAATCTTTTCGACATCTGTCCAAGTCGATTTTATAATTTTCCATGATATATTATTTTGATGTCCGTTTGAACCTGCCTTTTGTTTTTATTCGATGTTAATCTTATCCCTATAAAATCTGTTTGGCACTTTATTATGCATACTTAGACCATTTCGATAGGCTCGTTGAGTGAAATCTCGACAACGATGTCTTTGGCATTTATATGATATATCACATACCAATAACACGTGAACAAAATTTCAGCTCGATGCATAGGAATCAAAAAACTCGCGAGCCTTCAAATATCAAAATAATTTTAGCGTCGCTGTGACGTCACTGCATCTCTCGCCTCAATACCGGTTACCGGTTGAGCGACGACACGCATAGATTTGAAATTATTTTATTGGATAATTCATGTTTTAGTGATGGTTCTATAGTTCTGCGGTTCGGCTATTCATTTGTGATAAAAGATGTGTGATGCGAACAAAAAAATATTCCAAACTGACAGTTGAAAACAACACTTTTATCGACCGGAGATACTGTTCAGTGTTCTCTCAACACAGGTTAGACGCGACGGACAAGGTGACGTCATTGGTCGAGCCCGGAGCGGTTCAAATTTGCAAGGTTTTGATTATTTACTTACATATAAAAACGGGCTCGGAAAATTATGATATGTTGCAAACGAGCTAAATACAATACGCTTTTTCAAAATATGTATGAATGAGCATATTTCCACTTGATTTAGTGTCTGGCGAATTATGTATTTGCAAGCTAGTTTTCTACTTGTTTCTCTTGAATCTGTTTGGTGAGAAATGACGAGAAAAGCAAGTTATAGCAACGCCAGTAACGAAGAATAAGTTCCAACCTATTGATTCTTCTCAAGTATTTCATTTTTGCCCATAGAATCAGCTTATTTATTATGCAGTGCAATTCGTCAATGCTCCCTCAGTCTTCTTCATTTTGAACCGAATGATGATAATGCTTTACCGATATAATCCTCACTACTTTCATTTCAATAAAGCATCTTCTGATTTGATTTTATGTTGGAATGAAATCAGGATACACCAAGCACGATCTTAATTTTTTTGATATAGTAGTGACTTAGTGACCGCTGAAAATTTCAAAATAATAGCTAAGCACCTTTTTTAAAAAAACAAGAAGATGAAAAAGGGGGTCGACTGGTACCTCATTTTGAAGGTCTTTTAATCCTTATCACACCCTGAAAGTTTAAGGTCACTGTCTTGTTCTTATTACTCAATATTTGACCAGTATTGTGTTCTCAAAATGGCACCCAATGAAAATGTCATGACATTCATACTCCAAGCGCCGAGTGTGTTGAGAAATGGAGAGCGTGGTCATACGTTGTTGTTGTTTAAGGCGCGGCCGGGCTATTCTCTTCCCTATTTACACTGCAGCAAGTAGCTCATTATGCTGCCCTGATCTTACCGGTCTAGACCAGTCTTGTACCTTCAATCAGGTTCAATTAATCACCGACAAGTTTTTCAAGGTGGTAGGTTTTTCATGCCGTGTGTTACACCGAAAATATCGCACCATCTGCGATCTAGAGCTTCACAGTCAATGATGATTTGTGAGGCAGTTTCGTCCTCTCCACCACATAGCCTGCAGCTTGTTAGACCATCACGTCACAATTAGCAGTGACAAAAACCTGGTTTTCTCATTGCTTCAATAAGAACGCATTCATTTGAACTCGAAATAGAATTTGTCAGCGTTCTACCTCTCAGATGACGTTACTCTAAAGTTTTTAGTTAATATCCGGGCCCTGGATAATAAATAATATTCTCAAATTTGATTTTTGATGCGGTTTAACAAGAATTCAACGTAGTGCATTCGTAGAAAAAGTGCCAGATATTTTTTTCCCACTATAGATACTCAAAAACATCCAACGATAATAACAATGTCATGTTATAGACAATTTTATCTGCAAATCGTCTGTCACATGACCTAACATCCTCAGATGTCACTGTCAATTCATGTGTGAACTAAACGAAGCCTATGACAGACTACTACCACATACCTCACCCAATTTTTTTGGCGGGAAAAGTTTTGCTATTTTTCCTCGGTTCACGAGCTCATATGATGAAGAATCCAATTTTACGTTTCAAAAGCTGGGAGCAAGACACGTACAGGAATTTAACCATACAAAAATTTATTTCCTTGCATCAATTATAATAATAATAATCTTTATTTTCGAAATTGTTATTACGACAAAGTGAAATGGCGTCAAAACATCTGACGATCTTACAACTTATGCCTAGGTTACCTACTAGTTCAATCTAAATGACTACAATACTTTTTACATATTAAAATAATCATTCAGGCAGTATGGTTCCAATTGAATTAACAGTTTTCTTATTTCAGACTTGAAAGTTGTTACGCCGTGTAGTTGTTTTATATGTAGCGGCAATTTATTGTAGAATTTTATACACATGTATTCTGCATTTTTTTCAGTTATTTGTAGGCGATGCATAGAGTAGCGAAAATGCTCTGCTCTTGTATTATACTGACTGTTACTTAGGACGTTGGAAAGATCCTTATTTTTATACATGAACATTGAGGCTTCGTATATGTATAGAGCGTGTACAGTCATTATTCCGAGACTTCGGAACTGGGTTCTACATGACTGATCAAATTGCATTTTCTCAATTATTCTGATAAGACGCTTCTGCGCGACAAATACATTTTGTACATGGCTATATCGGCCCCAGAAAATAATACCGTATTTTAACAATGAGTCAAACGTGGTTAAATATAATATTCTCAAACAATTTTCATTAAGATATCGCCCTATGACTCGTATTCCATATGAAACAGAGTTCAGTTTTTGCATCAGCTGAGTTATGTGAAAAGACCATTCTAGAAATTCATGAATAAAGATGCCTAAGAATTTCACGTTTCTTGATGTCCGGATATTTTCAGACCCTGTGTCAAGCTGCATAATACTCTCCAATTTTGAATACTTTGTCCTAAACAGCATCACATTCCTCTTGCTTGCATCGAGCACCAGATCATTTTCTTCAAACCATTCAGATACCAAAGAGAGGAGACTTGAAGGAAAATGTAGCCTTATGCTCACCTGAGCAACCTTAATGACTCTATGATTGTCTTCTTTATTCCAGCTAGAACATAAAAGAAAATAATTACAAAACTTTATTGCAAACTTCTCTTGCTATAAAACTCACTTCTGTAATTTACCACGAAAAAGAACAACTCAATTGACGTCAAAATTTAGAATGATCATTTTTTTTTGAGCACCAAATGGTTCCGCTAATTTAATGTTTTGTTTTTAATTAAACCGGTTGGAAAAATGAGGTCAATATTTGAACGAGGAATATTTCACAACATTTTTGCTTTGTGTAAAGTTAGTTGGAGGGGACAAATCACGTTCTCAGAGCGAAACTCATGCAATTATGTGTATTATAAATTCTGTTTTATGCTAACGGCTCAAAAGAAACTTTGTTTGAAATAATGTGATATAAACATGTATGGTCTGAATTCGCAATAATTTTTCAGAGTGTTGTTGAATATATCCATGTTTAAAATTCGGGAACACTAAAAAGCTCTTTTATATCTAGGTTATTACATTAAGTCTTTGATGATGCATACAAAAAATAAGTAGACATCAAGATGTAAGTTCATGTATAGCTCATCCGTGACGAAGTTAAACAGCCTCTCTACTTGGTAAAACTATGTCCGTGGAAGGTTCTTCTTCGGCACATCGGAAAAGATTTTGGTGTCATCATGATTTTGGGTTATGTGATGACAGCAAAGCTGATATTTCCAGGAATGCTTAACTAGGTATAAGGTATTTCCACTTGGTTCAACACCCTGAAAATGAAGATGTTCAAAACCTCATCTCACACAAAATCTACAGAAATCAGTCCAATGTACGAAAGTCGACCTTTAAAACGGTGAGACACTCGAGAAAATGTTGTTTAATTTGACGAGCAGTGTATTAGATTATACTTTGACATTGCTCTCGAGTGAACGTTGACTGTAGACTGTAGACGCTGAATGGGGATGTTAGATGCAGAACAACTTTTGTTGGAATATTTTTCTGGCGTCTCTCTGGGGTCTACCGCTTTAAAATTGGATTCTTCTCTTAGGACTCTTCAGAGGGGTTTTTGCTTTTTGGAACAGCACTTCTTCCACGTTTTCACGCCCATGTTATGACACATCCACATAATTTTTGATTAGTGAAACATGTTCTCATTTGTTGCATAACTGAATCATCCCTCGCATAAATAAAACTGGTTATAACAATCCAATATCACAGGACCACGTGCTAAGACGATAATTTAAGGGCTCTGGTAATAATTCTGGTGCTCTAATTATTTAGAGGACTCCAGGGGTCTTCCAAGATCCTGAGAAATTTAATAATCTACATGAATCACTACATACAACATACTATTGCTTATCTTGCGCCAAGAAGCGGAAAGGAATTTTATGGATATAGGTCGACAACGTAAAGTATCTTGGAGTCGGATGCAGAAATATTGAACTCGAAGGTGGAATACATGATTCATTGCTCATTATTGGTAACGGATCTGATAGTGTTTTTATTTTCTAGGTATGTGACTGACATCAAATTCAAGACCAAAGCTTCGATTGCAGGTGAAGTAACTACATAATATAGAAATAATTCAAATAGAATAGTGTTCAAGTCTCGAGAGATTCTCAAAGTATTATACGATCACAATAGTATATTCTACAACAAGCTCATTCCATGCGAGTTTCACACTATAATTTTTCTACGACTCCTAATTAATATCACTATTGTGTAATTAATAACGTTTGTTAATTTTTGTTTTGGTAGATGTGCCAGTACATGATCATCTCGCACTCGTTGCCATGGTAACGAGTAGGGAATGGTTTCATTACCCTCGGTTGCAAAATGTGCTACGTCTCCTGATCAATGTCGATTGCACAATAGTGACATTCCTTGACAGTCGTAGAAAAAAATAATCACATTACATAATTATGGAATGGATAAACAATGGACAATTTGCATACATTTTCAAATGACTTGAAATTTTATATACGTATTCTAGACATTATTTGAAAGTCACCAGCGAAAAAATTTTTTCAAAATACCCAAAATTATACATAATAAATGAAAAAGAACACGGGAATTTCACTGCATGATCGCAAAAGGGGTGGGCCCATATTACCCTCCCGAGAGAGAAAGAGTCATCTCAGTCAATACGTCAGACCGAGATAGATAGTGTATTCTGTGACGTATTGGATGTTGATTGGCGCTCTTTAATCGGTGATTACTACATTATTAGAGGTCGTAGGTTGATTTTTTGAACATCACTGGCATCAGTACTTACTAATCCTTATATTTTTCATATTTCCAAAAAATGTGCAAATTGTCAATTGGTCAATCGGCTGTTAATTATTGAGTGAGTTATTATCAAATGAAGCAAAAATCCTTGGGTCATTCATGATTTGTCACAACAAATAATGATAAACAATTAGAAGTTTGAAATATCTCGATTTTATTCTTCGAACTTTATCAACAATAACTGATCACTTATGAAACAAGAACTGTCACAACAAATACACAAAAAGGTGGCCTTCTGCTAGGCAAACATTCGAACGATATAATATCATGGAACTGCGAACTCGCATTACTATGTTTTCATCTGCGTAAATACGAGCCACTATATCTCAAGGATCCACAACTTGTTCTGGTTGACGATTTTTTTCTATCTCGAGAACATATTCAAGTGATTCAGATCCGGCGACCTAGAAGGCCACACGATGTCTTCAAGTTTTCTAATCCATCTCAGGAAACTAATGATCTACGAATGTTCTCACCCGATGTGCTGATGCAACATCATATTATCACTGGCACATAAAATTTGATGACCATGATTGTTATTCAACGATTCCAGAAGAATATTTACTGATCATCGTTTTTGGTAAGGTTTGCATATGTGAATTCTTGCAAGTTATGGAAATTTATGATGCTTGCCAGCTTTCAAAAAGACTCTGCTCTTGATTTCTTATCCATTGAGCAAAATACCAGACAAAAAGTGATTTACAGTCCAAACCCATACGGTCTTGCAGCTGACCTGGCACATGAACTGACGAAAACAATCACCTATCGTCTTCACAGGAATTCCTGAAAAATTCAAATGCCCTCCTCTTTGAAACATCAGACTCACATTTTGGAAAAAATATGCCTCCAATTCACGTGGGGAGATGACTGGTCCAAACGAAGAACTGGCTGATAAAATACTCATTGGTACAATGAATATTTCATGGAAGATTCATTTGAGAATCTTTCTTCAATACCAAGTTTGAAGTCCATAATTGTAATGAATTTAATTCATGTAACTCATGTACAAGTGGACATAAAATCATTTACTATTCACCACTTATTGAAGCTTCATTAATTATTACAATGATAGCTGTTCATGAAACAAGGATTTTCACAGTGTTCTGTACTTAGGCACAATGAAAAGTTCATTGAGCCAATAAAAATGAAGTTGGTGAAAGCAGTTCATCGATATTACGATCAAGATTTTTTTTGATTAAAATAGCATGCGACGAGTAAAGATGCTACATAGGTACATTGAAACCTATACCAAATAATGTGACTTATACAACCAGGGCAACCAGTGAAGTTATAACAAAACTCTTTCGATCATTGAATGGGGAGACGAATAGTACCCTCAAGAACAAGGTACTGCTCTAAAAGGCTTTCTTTCATGAGACTCAAGATTTTGTATGCGTGCAGCAATGCACTTCACATCCATTTAAGTCATCGAAAACTAGTACCTACTGATTTTTAGAAATAAAATATTGGGATCGTTTGCTTCGTGGTTCGTGAGAAACAGGTACATCCAGAATTATCTTGACATTCCGACAGTGGAGAGTTCCATTGAATCCAGCAATGTCAGACTAAGGAAGGCCATTCGAAATTAAAAACGCAATAGGTCATGAATACAGTGCGTCCAGAATAAAATGATGTACATGGGACTTTATTATGGGGATATTGGAAAAAGTAAAAGATACGACGTTCCTTAAATGGAAAAAAAGTTGCGTATTTGTATGCCCAAAAATATTCTACCTTTGTTTTATTTTGCTACGACGATTCTAGAAACGTCGTCAAAAAATTCTAGGCCTACTATGTTGCGTCCAGACAAAGTCAACTTTTTTTTTTCTACATTACGGTATTGGTTCAAAATAATACAAAAGTAGACTATTTTTGGGCATACAAATACGCAACTTTTTTTCCATTTAAGCGACGTCATATCTCTCGTTTCCAATATTCCCAAGTACATCATTTTGTTCTGGACACACTGTATTCCAAATAAACACGATAGAGCACTCAAAAGGTATTCCAAAAAAGTTTCATCAGAGCATTTAAAAAAATATATTTTATCTACAACTGTCAAAAAATAATTCTTTATTCACGGGCAGTGGGCCAATCATAAGCGAGTATTACCAGTAACGCAGCGATCATAGTTCTTTATCCACGGGCAGGTTCTTTATTCACGGGCAGTGGGTATAAACACAACTATTTTTGGCTTTATTTAGTGACTTTTTTTTCCAAATTTTTTGACAGTTGTAGATAAAGCATTGTTTTTGACTCGCATATAATGAACATATTACACTCGAATAAAATTGATAACACTCGCCTTCGGCTCGTGATATGAATTTTAATCTCGTGTAATATTTGGCCCATTATATGCTCGTTAAATAAAATACTATTAATTTCATATTTTCGTCAAAAATTCAAGGCTTTCTTGAATTTGAAATGTCAAATATAATGATCATTATTTCTCAATATCACAAATTCTTCAGTCGGATTGACGGCAGAGGCTTGAAACTCAGCAGTTATAATCAGGGTCGAGGAGCCTTCAAAATAAGGTTTTACTTGACCCCCCTATAAAAGGTTTTGGGGGTGAGTTTCACCCTGCCCAAGAAATTCCAGATCAGGGTTTGCTTATATGCATTATAAGCGTCCCTCTCAAAAACAAAGTTGATGTGGGTGAGTTCTCAAAAGCAACGCTGTTTCGTATTCGATGAGCCACCCTGTATGATGTTGAACAAAATCATGTTTAGATCACAATGATTTTCACAGGGTGCTCATTTCAAAACTCACGACACGCGTTATTGCAGGAACGGAAAAAAATTGTGAAATTGACCGGAACAGGTTGATCAATTTAGCAATGGAGAAGGTTTTCACAAAAAAATGGTTGACAAGGAATCGGCAAGTTATAAAACACCATGCATAACTGACAAAAGGAGCGTTGAGAACTGGACAAAACCATCATTGTGCGATGTTTTAATGATGAATAATATGCTGATCAAGATATCAAAAAGAACGCAATTTGAAATTCTGATAAGAAGTGTCTGAGTGAACTCCTCGAAAAATAAACTTTTTTGATCTACTGAATTTAATCCAAGTTGGAGACTGATCCTGTATATAAGTTGAGGGAAAGTTCTATGTGATGTGGCAATAAACTGTTTGAATATAGAAGATTCAATTTGATGAGTGGAACTGACATATTGATGATTCACTGAGAATTTTGAGATCTTTGTATTGCCAATATCCGTTCTCACGGTTGTTTTGTATGGAAAGGTGAATAATGTGGGGTTGAGTCTGTAGAATATGTTTTTCCTCAGCTCAGTGCCTGAAAGATTCAAAATTATAATTGCTTTTGTTTAAATAATTCACTAAAATGAACAAGTGCCATTTTTTGGGTGTCAAGCTCACTTTTTTTGTCCACACAAACATGCTAAAAAAAGTAGTGAAGAGTGATAGAAGGTGATACTTGGGAGAAGACACTACAGGTTAATATTTTGTAAGGTACAGATGTTAATATATTTCGTAAGTTCAATGCAATGTTTCGCCCAAAATTTGTGAAATCGTGCTGCCCAAAGTTTGGTTTCTCATTTTAAGTCATTCTCACCAATCTGCTATACTGTTGAGAGTGGGCAGAGTTTGTTTGGAAGGTTACCACACGGAATCCGGGGAAACCAATCAGATTATTATTTAGTTATATTTTGAATAATTCACTTGAGAGGACTCCTACGCCTATTTCATTTCTCCTATCCATTGAGTTACATTTTTCAATATCATACCTTTTTTTTCTGTCACCTTTTATATCATTCATCTCACCACTGTATTTTCGTTATTTGAAGTAGTCGGGGTTCGATTTTTTTCAAAATTCATACAGGCTGATATGCCACACTTTCCATGATCTCTAACCCAAATTTGAAATCTGATCCCGCTTACTACGTCTTCGCAAAGAGGGCCAATTTTCAATATTTTGCTTTGCGTCAGAGATATCAAAAAAGAATACTGGAAAAAGTTGTATTAGAATTATTCATACTCCGGATACCAAGTTTAAAAAAAAAATCCATTTCATTTTCACAATATTGTTGTTCAGTCACATATTAATTTTTGCGTTTGACATTTGATGATTCCCATTAAAACTAACTTTGAGGTTGGAAAGATATAATTTTTATCAGGAAATTGATCTAATCTGGAGAAAATATTTGAAAAAATGGAAATTTTTCCTTGGAATACGGTATCCAAAGTAAGAATACAATTCATAACAACTTTTTCCAATCACTTTCCTCGATATATCTGACGCAAAGCTAAATATCGAGAATTTGGGTCACTTTGAGAAGACAAAGTTGGCGGAGCTTAGATATCAAATGTCAGTTACTTGAATATTTATTAATTTATCTTAAATACTGGAGATCATCAGTCTGTGACGATTCAAAATGTCGATACCCGATTAATTCAAATAGGGAAAATACAGGGGTGTGATCATCTTGAGTGCGACACACTGTGAGACATCATTCATGTTCAACACTGACAAATACTTAGAAAATGATAATAACCATTGACTCATCCGCTACTACATTCCTGCCAAAGATTCTAGCCCAGCAATTCGATATAAAAAGCGATCTATTTCTGTGGCACTTGGATATTGATTCAACGGCTGTAGTATTCATCATCCAGGAACATAACAAGTAAATACAAACGGACACCATAACCTTGCCGAAGTCAGCAATAAATTATCAAACGCTCAGTAGCCATATCGGTGTTTACGGGAATCCGTTCATACTCAGTGAGAATTGAATAATTCATAGAGCTGAATGATGTTAATGCACCATAACTAGCCAAAACCATTTAGTATGTGCATGTCCGAAGACGGAAAGCAGCTTTGAGAGTTTCTCAGTGGTTGGAACGTGCATGGACTGGCCAGCTATGGACATTTTTTTTTGGTGCGAAAAATAAAAGCCACTATTTGGTCCATCTTGAGAAAGCTCAAGCCGACAAAATAAATCTCAGATACAATATTCACACCTTTCCGTCTATCTGTTCTGTATCAACTTATCACGCAATCATTCTTTCTTCCTACAAATACACAATACACTGTTCAAAAGAATTCTGATAAATAGATTCAAATTCCTGAATTAGCTCTGACTCATGACAAATGAACTGATTGACGACGTGACTGAGCATAAATCAGCCTCTGTAATATAAGTCACCAGAAAGCTTTTTAAGTTCAGTCTGGATATGATGAAGATATAAACGCGACGTCACGACCATGAATTAATAATTCCAGACGTCGTCAAAACAAACTTGATTGCTTTTATGTGATTGGAATCCTCAAAAGAGGTATAAGGTTAAACGTATCCTGAGAATGGAAGCACATGAATAATGTTTATACGATGAATACGCTTTTATGTTAAGGGTTATTTATCGTTACATAAACTCAGATTGTGGATAGATGGAATCGCACAACGATAGAAAACCATACTATTTGGAATTGAAGTTTTTTCGAAATACGTAATCGAAGGTATCACTTTATCATGGAGAATAATGCTCGCTGGTACATATTGTTTCAGTCGCTTCCAGTTGTGATGCTATGATTTTGCATTGTAAAATATTTTAAAAATTTTCCTTTACAAGTTTTGCGAATGAGAGTGTTCATTTATTGATTAGGGCTCAAAACATAATTATTTTTGCGCATTTCACCTCATATGCCAAGAATGGATATCGAACTGAACATCTACATGTTGAACATGGAAAGTCAACATGTGAACAATATCAGTTTTTGTTACCAACGTTGGTATCTAACTGATTGATTATAGCCAAAACCTCACTCCAGCTTTCTTGATAGGACTTGACTTGACTTGATCATAATATCATGTAATGCCGTTCAGAAATTCATTGGGTCAATACTCACTTACCTATTTGTTTTGTCACAGACACCTTATTTCGCGATTCCTTGGATAATGCGGCCGCTCACATCTATTCTTAGTCAAGAAGTCGCAAACCAATATAGCAACTGCGTTGGTGTTCGCTCCAATACAACTCTCCATCAGAAGTTGTATTTTTCTAGATAACATCCACTTCAATTTCACACTTCTTGTTCAAAGCCTCATATTCACCTCAATTGAAAAATGTAGTGAACCAATTCCCAAAGCCAACTGATCAAATTAGATTGGTGTGAAATAATGCGACCGATTGCCTGAGCTTTGAGACCACAGATATCGTCTATGAACTGGTTATGGCTAGTAAGCTTCTTGGTCGACTTCTAGACTTGAAAGAGTAAGGACTTGTTTGCAGTGTCTGTTGTGCATCATCGATTCTGAAAAATTCATACCTAGATTTGGTTCTTGCTTGAAAAAAGTGCCTAAAAATGTGATAGAATCTAGAATTACCTGCTGTGGTGTCTATATGGTGATCATGTAACTATTCTGAAGACTTGCTATGAGTGATTGAAATGCGGCAGTTTCTAGATTATAAGATAAAAACATCTGAGTCTACTTTGAATAAAGAGTGAGCTATGTGATTATGGAGTCCCACGTTGAGGTTCGCCAAGCAGCCCAAATGGATTTTCAACTGCTTCACATTCATCACACATACATACAGGGTGGGCCATTCCAAACAAATCAAGGCCATATGTCAATCTATACAGTAAGCTTAGAAAAAAAACGCTTGGACCCGTCGATTTTTATTTTAAGGAAAAAAGATTTTGAGCTTATTGCCAACTCTGTCACATTCATTCACTCGCGGGGGTGATCACCAACACCAGAATTTTAAATGGGACGGGAGGTCAAGTGATACCTTATTTTGCAGGCTCTTTGACCCTGATCACAACTGCCGAGTTTCAAGCCTCTGCTGTCATTCCTGTTGACATGACAGCTTGTCAAACATTTGTTTTTAATCAATAAATGATTACCCGCAAGAGTTAACCTCTCCAAACTGAGAGGATTTGATGATGAACCAAAGATCTTTAAAATTAGCTATTACTTAGTCATTTTGACGTGGACGTATTTTGTAAAAAAAAATAGGGTAAAATAAATCATCGTCAAAATGATTGAGTAATAGCTCATTCTGAAGATATTCTGTCCTCATCATATCCTCTTGGTTTGGGGAAGAGAGAACTCTTCCGGGCAATTATTTATTAAATACAAAAAAAAAATAAAAAAAAACTGACCTTTTATGCACTTTCACCTTGTGAACATTCTTACTTACAATTTTAGATACCCATGAGTCAAATTGTCAAGGGGATTTAACAGTCTGAATCAATTTAACTAAAAGGGTGTATGTTTACAATCGAAATTTTGTGTTTGTATTAAATCAAAATTCCTCGGCTTTTAGCTTCTAACTTCGCGTGATAATCACTCATTTCACAGCTTTTCAGGAATCAGAATCTCAACAAAACCATATTGTGGACATGGAATTTCGAAAAATGTTTCAGAAAGTGAAGGGCAAAAGTGACAATTAGAGGTTATTGTTTGTTTACGGTACAATCAGCTGACTTTTAGGTTATGTTCTGAAATGGCCTATATTTCTGTAATCCTCAGAATTATTCAACAGTGTTTTCTCCTCTCTGCTCCCTTAAAATATTTCTTATTTTTTAGTTGAACTTTTCTCAAGTTTTCATGAATTCATGAAATATTTTTAGATCGATTTTTATTGACATTACATGGATCAATTGAATCAAATCTGGACAATCTGGATCTGATCTGTCCATCCAAACACAACCGGTATGGAGTTTCTCCAGTTGAACTTGGTAACTCTATAAGTCATCCAAAAAGCGATTAAAGTCAATATGAGAATTTGACTCTTCAAACAAAAAAATTTGCAATCTCCTAACACTGTTTTCCGCAGTGCAATTTGAACCTGCATGATGATATGTCGGAAAAGTTTATGTTTTATAAAATTTTGTTCCTAGAAAAAAAACTAATTCCTCAGAATGCACAAGATAACAAATATCTTTGGTAATCCATAACCCTTTCAATTGATATTTCTGATTGAGGTAAAACTAGACAATCTAATCTTCCACGAATCCAGAAAATGCGTCTAAAACGATTAAGCAGAATTTACCCTTAATTGGTCTCACAGAATCAATATGGATACGGGATTTTTCTGCAACAGGCCAAGGTTTTAATGCGCTTCTACCAAGATAAGCCTTGGCATACATTGACATGCAATGCAAGTTTTACAGATTAACTCAATGATTTTATTCATGTTGAACTACCAAACGTGAGAGCGCGCCAGGCAGTGGCGGCTCGTGAAGTGTATAGGTTTGGGAGTGCGCTACCAAAAGGAAATCACAGCAATGATGGTTATTCACTTGAGGTTCGTGACTCAATCAAAATAAGATCCAAATAAAACCCGAAAAAACCAAATAAAAAAAACGATGTATTTATTCCTTGAGCAAAAACCATAGTTAAAAGTATATTATTCAACGAGTGGGAAATGGTGAATATTAGTCACGGGGATAAAATTTGCGCTACGAGCCGTAGGCGAGTAGAGTTATCATCTGAGTGAGTAATATCCATTTCCCGCGAGTAGAAAACTATACTTTTTTTATGATTATTCAATAGTTGAAGCGAACTTTGAAATATTCAATTTCATTTGGACAGCATTTTTTGAAAACTAGTTTACCTAAAGTGAGGTTAGGTTGTAAACACAATGCGGCAATGACTATGAAACAAGTATGGACGGTCAAATGGGCTGTTTCAAATTGATGTATTTAGAGGTTGACATTTTGTCGAATGTTCTGATTGGCTACAAAACAGTGGAGTAATGAGATTAGATAATTTCATTGGTTGAAAACGATTGAGTAATGAAAAAAAAAGTCACCTGTATGAGTAACGAGTTACATTAACCAATAGAAAGAGGATGTATAATACATCTTTCATTGAATAGTCATAGAAAAAAGATTGTTTCGCGTCCTATTTATATTTTTTTACTTGTGTGGGACTCAGGGCTATATGAAATAAGTAAATATGCAACATTATTCGAAACAAAAGTGCTTAAAGGATTAACCTTTCAAAAACTCGTTTCTATTTCTCCTTGATAACGCTGGCAGTGTGCGCGCACGGGCACGCTTATTGACGAGCCCCTGACGATGACGCGAGGGTTTTTATTTTGACAATTGTCATGCGTAAATTGTGAAACATCCTGCTCGAATTGCTCTGGAATGATTACTCGATTACATTTTTTCCAACCAAGGTTTCTTTTTGTTTCCCAAAATATGATTTGATCTGGATCTGGTGTTTTTTTTGGCCACCCTGACGCAACAGAAGTACAAAAATTTTAATAATAAAATGTTAAATTGAGAGCAGGACCCAATTTTGAATAAATCTAGTTTCAGCTCTTCACATTCAAAAAACTCTTCAAAGTTGGGCTGTAACACTGACTCAAGCAGAATTCGTGGATTATGCTTTTTTTTTATTGTCCTTTAGCCCTTCACTGTTTGTGTTGCTGCATCCCGTAATTTACCAATATGAATCTGGCGGTGTTTATTTATAATAAGACGCTATATAAAGATAGCTCATATTAATGGAGGTCTTTTGAATATTATCAAACGGCGATATGGAAAAAACCTAGTAGGTAACATCACTGTTTCACTGCATATGACAATTACCCAATGTCTTGCGTCCGGCACGAACGGTGTAAACGGTAGAATTATTGGCCTGTTTAGGAAAGTTTTACATGTACAGTGCAACTCTCATGTTACAATTGATAAAAATTGGTTAGTGACTGACATAGTCTGAAGAAAATGTTTTTTATGAAGTGATAAGTCTACCAATAAATACGTTGCCAACGGAAGTCTAGAAAAAAAAATTGTTTGTTTGCTCTAAAATCACAGTTATTGGCCACTCTGGCGTAGACATTGGCATCATAACAGATAGTTATTGGCCGCACCATTTTCTCAATGATTTATATTGAAAAGTCCTTAGCATTGAGTAAATATGTTCAAATTTTCACACCAATTTTCCACACTTGTTTTTGGTTTGTTGTTTGTTACGTAATAATGGTATGACAAGTTTTTCAAACTTTTTTTTGAACAAAATGTAACAAAAAATAATTCTTCTGAAAAAAAATATCTCATGATCAACATCTGTCAGGTACTTAATTGGAACGAGCTGTCAGCCTTAACATTTGAGTGATTTGAATATAAGAAACAGTGAAAATAGTTTTTGATTATGCTTAAAGAGTATAAACTAAATCTTACGAGAGAAAAAAGTTATATCCTTTTTTTAAGACAAACTGAATATGTGAATTTACTAGGATTGGACTTGTGCAAATTATGCTTCAAAATACAATCCAAATGAAATGGATGAACACAATTATCACATTTTACTCCAGATTTCGAAGGCATTAGGTATATTAAAAGTACAAGAAAAGCAAATCCCTTGACATACAGAATCATTGCAGAAGGTGAATAGTTTTTTGTTTATCACTTCATCTTCTACAAAAAGATTTTTTTTAACAGCCTGGATTGCACTCTGTTTCAAATCTTCTTCATCGCTGGAACTGATCCACTTATCCAGAACAGTTGTCAATATTTTCGGAAGAGGTGTTGTCGCAGAAGTTGTGGAAGTCTGTTCTATAATATTGTCTGATGAAAAAACTTTTCTTTTTTGTTCCATTGACAACTTATGAGATGTCAATGGTGCACTCTTCTTTTTTCTTTTGTTTTGTTGTTTCTGGCTCATGCGAATTTCACGGTTCTCCTCTCTTTTTCGCCTTTTTTTCTATTTCCATGTCCTTCTTTCCCTTTTCTTTTCTTTCGTGCAATTGTTTGTAAGATGTTGATGTCAGTACAGAGGGAAATCTCTTTACTTGCTTTTTGCCTTTTCTTACAGGAGCATCTGGCCAGTTAAGATGATTCTTGATGGATCCATGATTTAACTCAAGTACAGGGGGCTGATTTGCTTGGGTCGTTTCCGAAATTCGGTCAATAGCATGACTTGAGTCTTCAAAGGTATTGATCTCAAGGCATCTTTCACTTATAATCTGACTATCAAACGAACATGAAGAAAAATCCAATATTTCAACATTTTCCAGGTTGATTATATCTCCAGATTCTAGCACTTGATATTCTGTTTTGGATGTAGAGTGAAGATCATTATCTTCAGAAGACAAAGTGCTGATAACATCATTCAAATGATGATCATTTGTATCATGATTGTACTGTTCTGTCTCTTGATTCACGTTGGTTCTATCAATAGTTGTAAACTTTTTTCAAATTGAATACGAGATTTCCGACTCTTGATTGTCCTTAGTCTCTTTGCGTATAAACTCGTTTATTCGTGTCTCTCCCACTAGTTCCTTGAACTCACTATATTTGAGAGTAATCTCGGCTTCCTCATCCACACACTTCTCCCTTGATTTTTGTCCTAAGCATTTACTGTAGTCGATGGCATTTGGATCCCATGGGTGAAGCCCACATGCCTTGAAACCATTTATCATGATAGACCCACGAACAGATGATGTAAATAATCACTGTCTCAAGTAGAGAGGCGAAATGCCTTTTATCAAGTGCCTCCAAGGGATGGTTTCTTCTCCATTCGCTAACTTCTTTCCTCAAACCATCTTTTACAGGTTTGAAAGCACTAACATCAGCGGGTTGAAGAATTCTCGTAGCATTTGGATAAAGTGCTACGAGAATTATCTGTAGTCTCCTGCACAGCTCAGTTAGTTTTCTGTCTTGATGAGTTTTAAACCGTCTACAAACAGTAACACAGGTAATTTTGAATTGGTGGATTGTACAAATTTATGAAATATGTTCCCAATATACTCATAGAAAATATCCTTTTTCATCCAGCCTGTATCACTGCATGCCACACTAAAGTCTTTAAGGACGAGATTTGCGATTTCTCTGGGCAGCCTTTTGTATGGGTATACAATAAGTGGAGGTGCATATAAACCGCTTGCACTGAAAGTAAACAGTACAGTGATCGATGTTTTTGATGGACCTCTTTCCACTTCATAAACGTTTGTGATCCTTTGAGTGCAAGGACTCGTTAAGTGAGAGGACACAGTGGAAATCCGGTTTCATCCGCGTTAAATATGCGATTTGGAGCCCCTTTTCATTTGGGTATCAATAAACGTTGTAGAACAACCCTTTGATATCATTTTCTTCAATGCTGGCTGAAGCTGACGTAACGGCTTCAGGTTTTCGGACCGCGATTTCAGGATGTCTTGTCATGAAGGCTTTCCTTCCTTCTCCAGTTGTTCACAAAGAGATTTTCTCTAGGATTGTTATCAAGGAATTGTTGAACTGTCCGCTGAATATCTTCTTTTCTTTGCGGGAAACCCTTTTGATGGCATTCTTTCACCCATTCAACCAACAACTGCTCTTCTAGGTCTGTTGGAGTAGTTGATAGCCCATGCCTTTTTTTTGCGAATTTGTCTGACAATCAGAACTGAATGGTTGATCGAGGAATACCAAAAACTCTAGATGCTTCTCTTTTTGGCATCCCATTTTTTATAGCTTCTATAGCTCTGCTTAATATTTCACTGTTATAATTTTCACAGTATTTCTCATGTTTTCTAGTTTTTGGCATTCTCTGTAACAAGACACCTTGTTCATTTAAAGTTAGGAAGGTTTAAAGAATTCGGAACAGACACGGAACGCAAAAGAAATTTCAATGTGTCTAGTTATTGGCATGCTAAAAATTATAGTCATTAGCCCCGGTCCATAACTGTTTCCGATGTCGTAAATCAAAGGAAAAAAATATATTTTATCATAAAATTCATCCAATATTCAAAAACATCAAATAATAGAACAAACGTATTGACTATTCTCTATATAATGATTGGCAGGGGAGGCCAATCACTGTTTTTTATCGTGCATCTCATGCCCAATTATTGGCCCCCAAAAAAAATCCAATTTTTAAAATGAAAATTTTAATTTTGGTCCAAAGATTCGTTCATATACAACTGACAAGTTAAAAAAAACAACTCAGGAAATACTCAAAAGCCATGAATAACTGCTACAATACATCAAACAGAGCCGGAGCTACTTACGAGATTTTGAGCAAACAAGCACCAAGCATACTGCACCAAGACAAGCGGCCATTTGAAGTGATTCTGACGTGCAACCAGTGGGTGCAGAGTTGTCAAATTGATCAATAGCAATAAAAATGAATAGTTTAACTAGGTGTTGCCAAAATGAAGAATTGTTCGTCATTTCTTTGCTTATTATATTGAAATAAAAGAAAGACGACCAATATCTGGGGCGGAGCCAATAATTGTACCGTTTACCCTACTACCGGCAAAATCAAACCAACCAAACTGATGCGCGTGTCCTGCGTAGACGATATCTTACGGCAAGGGTGGTATTCCTGGCTGTCGTGCGGCGGAACCGATCAAATTATTTGATATTCGTCGTACGGAGCGTGCGGATTTCAGCCGAGTTCGACCACAATAAACACACGTACGTTTTTACACTCCCCGACAATAAATTCCGGACAAGAATAATTTGAGTCAATTTGATATCCCTGTAGCTTTTTTATTTTTTGTTCGATTTTGGCAAAATTTTTACCAAAGTGTAGCCCTATGTCTCCAGATATCAACCTTGATTTTGGTTTTGGAAAAATACTGATGGCTTGGTCATTACACAGGAAGGAACAGAAGCTACGTTTTTACCCTCAAGTTTTTAACACCCTGTGGAAAAATTGAGAGCTAAATTCATCTTTATTATGTTTTGTTGTGAAGTGCAATCTTTTCTCAACAAAATGTTTCTTGGTCATGCCAATATCGTTTTTTTCAGAGAAGATACAGATGTTTAAAGAAAACGCTGCGGTTTTTCGATATTTTATCAACAATGAACGAAAACATTCTTGTAGACCTGCATAAAGTTTAGCCCCATGTCTTGAGATATTACCTTTGATAAAGGTTTTCAAAAAATACTGATGGCTTGGTCATTTTACAGGGAGGCTTCTTTTTTACTCGTAAGTTTCCAACACCCTGTGGAAAAGTTGAGCGGCAAACTTGAGCTCCATTTTATTGTGTCGTGAAGTGCGATCTGTTCTCAACAAAATGTTTTTTTGGTCACGTCAATATCTGCTTCAAGTCTGCTAGAGAAGATACAGATGTTCAGAGAAAATGCCGCAGTTTTCCGCTACTTTATCAACAATGAATAAAAACATTCTTATAGACTCGCATGAACAAATGTTCTAAAATTCCATATTGTCCCAATCTACCCAATGTTTCATTTTAGACAAATTGTTAACCTCGAACACTTTTTGGAAGCGGTAGTAACATGTTGTGGACTGGTGTTAAACTACAAGGCCGTACAGATCTTGTAATAATTGAGAATGGGAAATCAAACACATGACATGACAATGGACATCTGGAAACCTTGCCTGATTTGCGAGAAGCCCTTTTTGAAAAATATCAAATATTCCTCAAGAGGCATCAAAAGCATGCCATTAACATGGCAGAAGTCATAGGGATATACGTTGTGATCAATAGCGCGTATTGTATCTATTAATTGGAGAAATTTTGTTCATGCAAGTCTATAAAAATGTTTTCATCCATTGTTGATAGAATATCGAGAAACTGCAGCATTTTCTTTAAACATCTGTATCTTCTTGAAAAAAGCAGATATTGACATGACCAAAAAATCATTTTGTTGAGAAAAGATTGCACTTCACAACAGAATATAATGGAGCTAGATATTTCCGCTCAATTTTTCCACAGGGTGTTGAAAACTTGGGGGTAAAAAAGTAGCTTCTGTCGTCCCTGTTTAGCGACCAAGCCCTTGATATTTTTCCAAAATCAAAATCAAGAGTAATATCTCAATTCTTGTCCGGAATTTATTGTCGTTGAGTGTATAACGTTCACTTTACGTATCATTGGTTGATGATTGGTTATACGTCAAAAAATAAACCATTACATTTCGGTTGAAGAAACAACGGTCATAGACAACCTTTTGATAACGTTATTTCAAGATGAAAAACCATAAAGATGTGGTTTTCCACGATGCGGTAACGTTAAAAAGACTCAGACATCTTACAACTTTCTGAAACGTTATATTAACGTACAACTGTCATCAATGAGAAACTTTGTGCTCCTTCCGTTGAATTATGTGTTCAATAAACGTTTTATCGCCTGAGTAGAGTGATTTGCCACACACGTTTTCGAAACGTTTATTCAAATGTTTTTAAAACGTGCACTTGAAACCACGCTCAAGACCATTTTCACTATCCGGCCAACCAGTCGTACGATAGCTTCCATTAGTAAGAGACGACATATTGATTGTTCAAGAGTGGAGTTTATTTTTTTTAGATAGATTCCAGGAATACATATTTCACCATGGTAATGGTACAACTCTGTTCATTGTATCGAATCATGATATTATATTGATGTGAATTCAAGATTGGAAGAGGATCCTCATGTTAATCAATTCATGGTGAGAGAACACGTTTTGAAATGTTTTCAATTTGCTATCAATATGTAATTTTCTACATATAGATCAGAAGACTAGTGACTAACATCATTTGTGGTTCGGGCTTGGAGGGTGTGATGTGTCAGGTCGCATATTCGAATATTTATTTACCAACCGCAATGACGACGAAGAACTATGGCGATGAATAAAAAATCATGATTGAGAAATAATTTATATCCAACGTTTTGAATCAGTTTAGCAAAAACGTTAGATTCTGGTCTCATTTATACAAGAATCAAACGTTAAAAATTTGCTAACGTAGAACGTTGAACAAAAGACGTTAAATTTTGGTTTTGTTTTCACGACAATCAAACGTTGACAATTTGGTTATGTAGAACGTTGAAAGCCGCGAAATTTCCAAGTTGAATGAACGTTTTATATCAACTCATTTTTCTAATGGTGTCGCTACTTTTTAAAACGTTTGATTTACATTCGTGTGTTTAGCGGGACATAGTCAAGAGTGATTTTTTCGAATTTGACAAAAATGAAGAATACATTTGTTGAATTTTGAGCAGTCTGGTACAAAACTGCCGAGTTCACAGAGATATGAAACATAAAGACCACCATAATTCAATAGATCTCTCTTTTTAGAACATCGGTTGTTTGCCTCCTACTCCAACCTGTTCTACGCATAATAAAAGTATGTACTTTCCAGTCACAATAACTTTCGTATTCCTGACATTCCACCATCAACGGCTACAAGACAACCGTAGCGTACGACATGTCCGCTCGCTGCTCGCAAGACAGAAACGCCGCGTCTACCGGTGCTTCCGCGGAAGCCGTTCATGTCGGACGGTCCGTGCGAAAATCAAAACAAGAGCTCATCCACATGTAAAAATAGGGGAGACCGGGACTAGTTGGTACAAAAAATAGGTTTATTTTTTTTGTGACTTATCTATAGAATCTAATGAAAATTTTGAAGAGTGATGTTAGACTACATCCATTTTGCTACCTTATTAGACAAAAACCAAATGCGTAAAGATAACCAAAAAGATGAAAAAATTCGAAACCATGTCGTGTTTATCAACTTGCCCCGTATATGGGGCAAGTTGATACATAGCAGGGGGTAAGTTGGTACAGCAATTAAATTTTGCAAAAACTTTATTTATTGAGAAGTTTTGACAAAAATAATGACAAATAAACTCACTCTGAGTCGTCAGAATTGCAGTTGTGGCATATATAGAATGCACCAGACTCACAGCATTCTTCGTGTGACCACAGCTTACATTTAATACATTGAATCCATTTTTCTCCTGGACGACTATTGGAGAATGGTTCAACACATATCAAGCACACTGCTTTTTCCTCATCACTTGTGTCATATTCATCAATTGAGCTGGTCTTTTTTGTATTCTTTTCCATTTCTTTTTTCCCAAAAACATTTTTTTTCACTGCATCTGCCTTCACATTCCTTTTTTTCTTTTGTTTTTTCATCAGTCTCTCCTTCTGTTCTAGCTCAAGCTGGTCTTTCAGTCAAGATAGCTGATTTCCTTCTGGGTTTGCCAGCCTTCCGTGTGGGTTTCCTTGAACCTGCTTTTGGAAAGGGTAAATGTGTTTCTAAATTAGTCGATGATTCGATGATGCCTGAAATGGGGTCAGGTGGTGGACTAACATGACGATGAGAAACTCCGGCCGATGTGTACGGGATGGATGATTCTTCTCGAGTGGATGTCGATGATTCGGGATTAGGGTCATTGGCATTTGTGGATGTTTCATTGTTATTGATGTTTGGGACTTCCGAGGAGACTTCTCTATCTGTTAAATGGGATGCCTTGTATTCACTATCGGGAAAAATGTCCCGATTAGTAGGTGATACTCCTGCCACTCTAAAGCCACTTATTATATTGCTTGGAGTCGCTGCTAGAGGTGAAGCAGTGGCAACTATTCCCGAAATATCGTATATACTCATGGTGCGTCCTGGGTTATTGGTCATCCATGCATCGCAAGCACTGTTGACAAATTTCTCCGACGGACCATACACATTTCGGTCAAGAGGTTGTAACTTATGGCTACAATGTGGGGGAAATGACAAAACTGTTACTCTATGGTATTGTCCTTCAAAATGTTGAGTGCTTCGACAGATAAATGGGAATCATGATTGTCGAGGAGTAACAGCACTGGACGATCTTTTGAGGCTCTAGTGTACTTCACAAAGTGCTTGACATAGTCAATAAAGTGAATTTCTTTCATCCAGACAGATTCATTGGCACCACCTGCGCTCTCAGTTGGACTTTCTTGCAAAAAATGCGGTTTAAAATGCACTCTTGGGAATATAAAGTAGGGAGGGACTGTATTCCCAAAAGCCGAAACAGCTAAAGCAATGGAAACTAATGTGCTTCGTTCAGCTGAAGTTACCCTGCCGACTTGTCGAACACCTCGACGAGCTACCACTTGATCAGGCCTTTGAACCGTGATTATGCCGGTCTTATCCATGTTCCAAATATCTGCAGGTTCAATCTTTAGTCGATTTAAAACACTCTGAAGATTGTCGAAAACGGCATTGACATTGGTTTTATTGAAGCTGGTTGCTCTGCTGAGACTTGTAGCTTGTGAGGAGCGTATAGAGAGAGTCCGATTCCTTTTCATAAACGCAGAAAACCAATCTGCCCCGGCCATTTCATTTTAATTCCATACCACAGGGATCCTCAGATTCATTGATGTTGCATATAAAAAAGCTACTCTTCTTACTTCTTTTCAAAGCCCATAATAAATATCGCAAGCTTTCTTGATATACTCGGCGAGGTGTAACTCTTGTTCGTTTGAAAATACCTAAAAAAGTTATTCAAATGTTATTTGCTTTATTATAACTCCTCAAGCTTATTTAATTTCTACCTGTCTTATTGGTATGTATCCGACAACTGTTGTAGTTGGTATAGCATCTGCGGCATTAAGTTTATTGTTCGAGATTTTCTCACAGTATCTTCTCAATGTCATCAACGGTATATTAAAATCTCTAGACGTTCCTCTCGAAGAGCGTTTGTCCTGTTTAACAGCTTTGACAGTCCTTAGCATAACATCAGGGGGAGTCTTCCGCCTTTTGGTTTTCTTCCTAAAAGTTTTCATGACAGCTTGCGTGTATTACGATATTCTATATATCTGTTAACAAACAATATTTTGCGCTTTTATGCAAATACATAAAATCAATGGCATCGGGGTTAGTTGATACAGTACCAACTAGCCCCAAAAAAAAAACCAACTAGCCCTATGGTATTCTTTCAACAATAATGTGACCTAAGTCTTAAAACCCTTTTTTCTTGGACAGCTTTATATAGTCATTATTGTATCTATAAATCTCCCACACAAATCCCAACCCAGTAAATGAGGAACAATTTTACTTATCTAGAACTTATTACGTTTTAAACGGAAATGAAAATATTCACTTACCAGTGAAAAAAACACAAATACCTTTCCACGCCAAAAACGCGCTTAATAACTGTGCCGCGTCATTTGTCAGGTTTTGTAGAACTGTAAGAAGAAGCGCCTGACGAAGCGGTGTTGTAAGATTATCATTGCTTTAGCGAATATAACGTCTGTGTACCAACTTACCCCCCTGCAAATACATTTTCCCCGCCCCAACTCCCTACCATATAGGTCAGAACAAGTCCTTCTATGGAAACTATGGTACACTTGAATGCGAATGAAGCATTCAATATATTGAGTAAAAGTAACAACTCATGAGTTTTCTTTATCAGAAAATCTGTAAGGGGATTTATCAAGTTGTCTCAGAACACGAATATTGTTGTCTTAAGTAGAATCATCCTCCTCAATGTCTAGGAGTTGTTCGTGAACACCCTATAGGAACCTACGCGTCAAATCCAGTTACAAAAAAATAGTTGCGAAATATCTGTACTCCAACCCTCATTCAAATCGAAAGTTGATGTTATAAGATAGAAATTTGAATCCTTGTTAATATTATCTTGGTTTGAGCACTTGCCTTATGAATATCGATATTACCAGAAAAAAGATCTGTGATAAGTGTCAACACATTGGACAATTTGCACATTCTTTGGAAAGATGAAAAATAAAAGGATAAGTAAGTACTGATGCCATTGATGTTTATAAAATCAACCTACGACCTCTAATAATGAAGTAATCACCGATTAAAGAGCGCCAATTAACATCCACTACGTCGCGGTATACATTATCTTTCTCCGTCTGGCATATTGCCTGTAAGAGTTCTCTCTTTCTCGAGAAAGTAGTTCAGCTCCACCCCATTATCGATCATACAGAGAAATTTGCGTTTTCTTTTTTATTTATCAAGTTTATTTTTGAGTATTTCGGGAAAAATTTTTCGCTGATGATTTTCAAATATTGTCTACAAT
Organism: Orchestes rusci; assembly: GCA_958502075.1. Lineage (NCBI taxonomy): Eukaryota > Metazoa > Arthropoda > Insecta > Coleoptera > Curculionidae > Orchestes > Orchestes rusci. The sequence continues at coordinate 13,872,460 of OY293310.1, read as the reverse complement.
ACTTATATAAAATTCCAAATCATTTGAAAATGTATGCAAATTGTCCATCATGGTCGTCAAATGGAGAATGCACCAGATAACTTGACGGGTTGCATAACCATCCAGGACTCGTATTCCGTGTACTGTAGAATTCCATAGTAACACAGAGTGTAAAATGATGGGAAAGCGACGTGTTGCTAGAATTCCACAGGTACAGGGAATACGGGCATAGGTTACATATCGACTACTCATGTCAAATGCTCGGTCAGGTGCTCAATTCTCCCATTAAATCCGTACTTTCGTACACGGATAGTAAAGAAAATCGGATGCATATTTGTATACGGATTAATTGAAGAGTTGTGTACCAGGTGCTTGTTTAGTGGAATAGCATGAAAAAGTATGACAATCCAAGCCGTATAGTGCAACACAAGATAAGCACTTCAACAAAACGTTGGCTGTTTGTTGCGATAAACTTTCCAAACTTATATTACCAGGGTATAATGCCTTAAATGTATTTTGCGCCTCTCAGAATTTCAAAGAACCAATCAATCAAGCTTTAAGAGCTTATTGAGGTGGAAATTTGAAAATATGGCCTCAAATCTGTGAACTTTGATATATTAGTGTTATGCTTGGAGGATAGAAAAATGTTCAAGAAGTAGGATGTTGTATCATTTGAATAATATGTGAATGTGCAGACTTTCAAACAGAAATAATCAAGTGTTCTCAAGGAGGTACAGATCTCGGACCTCAACCAAGTGCGAACTGAGATCATCAGGCTATATGCCAGAATACTAGGGATGTGGATAAGAAGTGTTCTTGACGGTGGAGAAAACCGACTGTCACTTGAGCTTGAAATTGGGAATTCGATACACTTGCATTGAATGCAGCTTCTAAGAATTTCGGTTTCCTTCAGTGTTACTCCATGTGCAGGATTCCCACCAGATCTCATGTTGCTTTGGCCAGACGTATTCTTCTGTCTAGGTACTGGCTTTGAGTACCTGCAGTCTAATAGTGACAAAATAAATTCAAGAACTCGTGAAATTCAATGAAAAATCTGATTTACAGTAGAAAGCTTTCTATTTCTGGGTAGGGCATGTGAATTGAATATAATATTGCGGTCTACACTACAAAATTTCAGTGAAACTAGTAGTTGATACACCATTGGGTAAAGGTTCATCTGATTTTCAAAGATTTTTTAGAGTGAGTTTTACAATTCAAAAATTGATGATCCAAGCAGTTAGCGGAGCGGCCTCTGGAGTCTTCGATTCGAACTTGCAAGAGCGTGATAGAAATCAGCGGTTTTTATGCTGTTTCAATTGAGATCGAGGAAACATCGAAGATATTTCCGATTTTTATTATTTCTGGAAAGATTCTGATTAACTACGTTGAAAAATGAGTTTTCATGCTGATTAAATGATATATTTCGGGATTTGTCATCATTTTTGAAATCATAAACCAAATCTGGTATAGAAATAAACAACAACTGACATCAATATACGCGCGAAAACAGGCTACAAAATAATAATGTCATTTTCACGCTCTCGAAAGTTTGCACGCTTTCCGATACGGCACTGCAGAAGCCCTTTGAATGGCCAATTGCCTGGAAATAAGCAATATTTCATATAACCTATCATTATCATGATTATCGGCTTTGCAGAGTACTGCTTATTCCAAGAGAATACTTGAATTATAGAACCGACCCTAAGAAGATGTCGAAGAGAGTATTATAGAAAATAAACAAATCAAAACATGTATGAAAATTCTCAAAACAATCTTAGTATAATACGTGTGACGAAGTTCATGAATTTTTTGACTCTCCTTTGCTCATCCAGCTACCCTGATATGCCGTATGTTCAAAATAACGTAAAATTTGTATAATCTACTGAATTTTGGAGATATTTTTCAGCAGAATTTTTTTTTGGGAGAAATGCAAGATTTTTATTCATACCACCAACCTATCACCTGCGCATATCTGAAATTTTGATGGAAATGTGCGGTATGAGGTTATCGCCAAGAATCTAATTCCGCATCCACCTTGAATTGAATTATTCTCCGATTGGTAGCACATTGGTATCAGCGACCGTTCGCATCAGCTGTACCAAAAACCCCGTCCCGTACCTCAGTTTTCGACAGTTTTATTTGCAGATTACTACTGAATTCCATAAGGTGGGTCTTTTCACCGGTTAAGTCTTCAAAATTCTTTCATGTTCAACGCTTAGCGTTTTTCCAGATTGAGGGGGGAGTCCACCTTATCGGTATTCTTCACCAGTATTCTCCACCGCTGGCGTATGCATGTTAGAGGTGAGGTGGCTTGCCTCGTTAGAAGTTACTCTGCTGATATCCTTTTCTTTATTTTCGAGATCTATTCTATCACCCTATATATCAGAAAAACCGAATACATTGAAGGGTTCTAGTTATATCTCCAAAATGTTCAAAATTGGCCCTCTGATCAGAACCTGGCGATATTTTTGTCCTTGTCGTTTCATTCTCACTCCGTCTTTCTCCTCATATGAAATCGATTTTTACGTCTTCATTAACCGCTTTTTGTGTCATATCTTAAAATATAAATCATATAAACTTTTTTTTCTAACTCTACCGCGTAACGCTAATGTTCTGCACAACTAACCCCAACTCAGATATAGCTTTATTCAATTTCAACGAACGTCATACTTGCCATTTCAACGACGGTCGCCAGACAGTCCAGGCACTTTATAGAGTTATTTTTCTCGAGCCGCGCATGCGCTTGGATCAGGGCAACTGGTGGCTGGGTGATGTCACGTGTGACAATATTTTTTATAACCTGGAAATTTCTGTCAGAGTCAGTGCCAAGTTTGAATGAGTTTTAATTGAGTTTAATTAAGAGTAACATACCTATTTGTTGATACAATACATAATTAAAACGTGGATAAGTGAATTTTAACTATAGACCAAGGAGCGCCATTTCCGTTCAAGCAAATGTCATATTTTTGTTTTGACATCACTTCCGCGTTCACATTGCAGAACAGACTTTAAGCTCGATCCTTGTTCTACTTTCAGCAAGACAAGGATAGAAGCACGGTCGTGAACGTTATACTGCTTGTCACTTGCCCTGGTTAGAACGCATGTGCTTTACGCTATCGGCGAGAAAAACATCCCTATTCAGAAACTGAGGGTATGTCAACAAAAATAAAAAATGTTAATGTTGTCATGAACTGACATTGTCAACAATAATCAATTGGCCAAAAGGCCATAGTCACACGAAGCAGTTCCTGACTTGTTCTATTTCTACATCTTTTCCACGTCCGGATCCAACCTGCAGTCCACCATCATCATCATATAGCGAAACCTATCCACCTGTTCTAGAACTTCGCCGTTTATTTCGATTGGCTGTAGAACATTCTTTGATTTTTTGATGGTCATAACCTTGATCTTTTTTTCAGTATATTTTCATGCCAAATGCTTTGCAAGCCATGTAAACACTGCTGAAGAGTATCTGTACGCCATTATACGAGTCCGCGATCAAGACAGTATCATCGGCGTATCATCGAAAAGTTAATATTTATTTTGAATGGTAGGGAGAACCAGGAACGGAATGGCAAACCTTTTTGGCCCAATTTTTAACGAGTGTCATTTCACAGAGCCAAAAACCACTTTTCTTAAATACTCTGGACTTTTCTTAACAAAAAAGGTGCACTTCTTTTTTTCCGATAAAGCTCATACCATTCTCGAGAAAAATAGGTTTTTGTTTTACACGTTATTACATGTTATAATATACATCAAAATACTACGGCAAGACAACATGCAGTTGGTGTTATTGTCGGAATTCAAAAACTTCTTGACAGTTCCAGAGTGATTCACTGTACTAGAAATATTGGTAAAAAAAAATCAGAAAACAATGATCAATAAATTTGCTTGGCTTCTTTTGTTTTTTTTGAGTTTTTTTTTTAAATTTTCAACTAATTCTAGTATAGAAAATCAATCTTCGAGAGTCAAAGGAAAAAAAAACAATACCAAGAATAACAACTGCTGTCTCGTCATAGTATTTTTATGTATCATTGCAATAACGTGTACTAACCTATTTCTCTCGAAAACGGTCAGTTTTATCGGAAAAAAAGAAGAACACTTCTTTGGTTGAGAAGAGTCAGAGTAGATAAAAAAGTAGTTTCCAGCTCTGTAACATGACACCTGTCAAAAATTGGGGCCAGAAGATTTGACGGCCAGTCCGATCCTGGTTTCCCCTACCATTTAAAATGTTGACTTCACTATGGTTTTGAGTCTTCATGGTCCACACAACATACTGATATTTTATCAAATCATACAAGCCGGTGCAAAGGTTGGAGCTAAAAAATCAAATCAGTGAGTTCCCCTTTAAGGTGCCTCTCGAGGTGCCTTTTGTGCGAGCGGGATTGAGACTGTGCAATAATGTGCTGTGACGCGAACTTACCTAGAAAGTTTGGACAAAACAAAGCCTGTTTCCTTCTTTTTGTCGAATTAATCAATGAAAATTGAAGTTTTTTCATGAGTAGTGACAACAAAAATGTGTTTGTCATTTTTTTTTAATAAATTTTAGGCAACGCAATCACTGGACACCGATCACCAAATAACCGGCGCATAAAAGGGTTTCTTGACAGTGCCACTTCCACCACCTCCAAATCTCTCAATACTATAATATCCAAATCTTCCAATACCGCTCGCACAAAAGGCACCTTTGGAGCTCTGTATCTTTGTTAGGAGGCACTTCTGAAAAAAAAATGATCAACTAAGGTTATTTTGACCTACCCGATACGCTCCCGGAATTATGCCATATTCTTGCCGGATACCCTGTAGAATGTAAGAGATGTTACCAATAATCATCAAAACAAAGGAATCACTCAACGGGAATGATCCATGAATAATTTTTCTTGCTACTACGTATCTCTTGACGTTGAATAATTTTTTCAAGTCTATACTTGTTCACAAGTCTACTCAGACAAATCTTATGATACCATTGGTCTCGAATCATTACATTACTTATAAATTGGGCTCCCCCGACACTTATTTTTATCGACTTCACTCCATCCCCAGATAAATAGGTTCGCACTTGAGCAGAATCTAATTTTCGAGATGCTTTTAGGAATCCGATATCTTAATGAGGTGATACAGAGAACTTTTAGTTAAAAGCTAGGTCGATGTTTGATTGAGAATTTGTGAACTCAAATTTTTTGTAAGTGTTGACTCTCCAAAAAAAAAAATCGATTCTGTCAGTTTCATTTTGATTGCGTCACACCTTAATATAATCGAGGTCAGTCGTTCACTCAGGTATGGTTTTGGACCGGACTAGGACGATGAAGACTTTAGCCTGGCTAGCTCGTCCGCTTGTACGATTTCGAAAAAAAATGACCTTCTTACTCTAGCCCAAGGCATGTGGGACATATCTGCACTATTGTACTATCATGTAGATGATACTTTGTTTATGATCCTTCAAAGAAAATAAATTTGAAGTTTCTGTTGTTCGATCAATTTTTTTTTGCACAATCTCAATCAACATTGTATAATAATTGCGATTTTCAATTTCTTCCGTTTCAACCCTGAACGTACATCATCAGAACAAGCTTCCATGTCCTGATGATGAACGTAATGTGAATTGCATAAAAGGAGACTGACTAGACCCTTCCACCTGTAGACTGAGACTAACTCCACAAAAAATCCTAGAGCAATGATTTTTTTGTGGAATGGTTGGAGCTTACGGATTGAACTGAATGATGTATTCTCATCCCAATATCATTTTTGAAAGTGATCAAAACTTCTCAGAAGCGAGAAAAACAGCTTGATCTTACAGAACCGCACTATTTGAAACTCATTCCTGCAGCGGGGCACCTTGATCCAAAAGATCAACATAGCAGCAGAGGAACTCATATATCAACGCATCGGTTAGTTTTCCAAAAATAACATTCGATCTAGCTAGAAGAAACGACACTACATAGGATAGGCTAAATAATTATCACCATTATGGAATGGTTTTGGTGGATGGTGAGCGATGCCCTTCGACAATGAAGATAACTTCATTCCTGCCTGACTAAGACAGAAATGGAACCACTGGTCTTGTCAACTCAACAATCTGTGATCGGGGGGAATATCAATATCCCAGAACAAATGTAAAAATCATCAAAACCGCGATTCCTCATCAGAGGTCGTCACCACAGAAGAGATCTAAAACTAAACAACAGTGGACAGACAACATGTCAGTTCGCTACAAACTTGTGAAGAACGGAATAGATGTAAACATACATACGGAATCGATTCAGATGATCATATTCGAACTTAGAAGAACCTCACTTCGACTGGTTATGGACTGGTCAATGTGAATCCTGAGATTCTTGGACATCCATTGTTTTGATTTGATTTTGTTACAGGACATTTTGATCAGTATAATATTCGATCTTCATCAGGTGTAAAGTTCTTATCATTGGTTTTCGCAGACGAACTTAATTTCCTCTTCTCCTCAACGTTGGTACAGCCACTGACCCTCTGCTAGGCCTCGACAATCAAACAATTCATGACTCTCCGGACTCATTCTAACATATCGACTATTGAATAATAAAGCAAACTTCAGTAGATTGAATAAACCTTACAATACATGATCCACGTTACTAACACAGAACATCTTATTCTGCAAAATTTTAAACATTTTTGGTTCTATATAAAAAGTCTCAAGAGTGATTCAGGTCGTCCGGAAGTCACTTTCAATCATCGTACTCTGGACACTGCAACATCGATACATCATTCATACAATACATTGTCTTTTCATTCTGCCATAACTAGGTACGTCATCTCTGAAGTGGCGGACAAACTTGTACCGGCCTTGTTAGAATTTCTGCTTCATTTTTGAAGATTGTCATCAATTTGATTTCTCACTCCCCTTGCAAAAACGATCTTTTGATTCTGGACACTTTCCGACCATTGAGATCCAATTCAGACGGATGATAAAACCAACCCTACCAACTATCGGGGTAGCAAAAACTAAACCAAAAGCGATAGAGTCAGTTTTTACAGATGAACTTTCTTCCAACCGTACAAGACTTACATAATAAACCATAAAAACGCTCCACAGCTATCACTGCTATTTATTGATATATCTCAATTTTTTTAGTTGAGGGTTGCATCAACGTACACGGATCTATCCAAGGCGTCATAAGTTCCTTTTTAAAAAACTTTGCAAAATTGGAGTATCAAGGGCGTATTTGAAATGAATAGGATCATACCTTGGCAAGCGTCGACAACGGGATGAGTGGTTCTGTCTTACGAGAGGTTCAATTAGACAAGTCATAACCAAGACTAACCCAAACTAGCCTGGTAAATAGATGTATCACACGCGAAACAGTAAAAAGATTGCTCAAATTGTCGTACATCATTGAATATAAAATTAGCAAAGCTTGAACTGCCATGTGGAACTCTAGTATAGTATACGTCAAAAACTTAGGAATGATAAAATCCGTATAAAAACTTGAAATGGGGTGCTATAGTAGATATGTCGATATGAGAACAGATTATCAGCTCATGAAAATTTCAACTTTTCTAAACCACATTTTTTCAAGTTGATAAACCATTGTCATGAAACTAATGATTATTTTTTTTCAGATAGCCTCATGCGCTTATACCAAACCACTCAAATGTGAACACATCGCAATAAAATTACTCTTTTCGACATATCAGCGGCTATAGTGTTGTACTGAGCCAATAATTACAGTAGTAAAGTTGTCTGCCATATCTATAAAAGCAGCAGGAACTTTGTTCAAAATATGAGAGCTATTTTGTGTGAACGGTTAATGATGTTATCGATAATTGATGACTGCTTATACTAATCAATTTCGGAAAATATGTTAAAATATTTTTTTTACATTACTCACTTATGTCACATCTAACCATTTGTGTGCGCAGCAGTGGGCAAAAAAAAGCCAAAGAAACTACGACGTGGACTTTTTGATAGTCAGTAAAGATGGAACGACTTTGAAAAAATAGATTGCACAGAATTGACGCATATCTTGGCAGACGATAAAGGCATAACATCAAATCACTCAAGAACATTTTAGTATCGTAGTATAATACGTTTGATGGAGTTGAAGGATTCAGGGCAATGTTTTCATAAAAATATCATTTCGAGTCTGCGACAAAGAAAATGAGTGGGTGTTTAGAAATTTAGAGAGATCGATCTCCAGAATTAGATCATGTTGTACTTCTTCAAGTCGAGAAATGTGTTGAGTATGCCAAAAAATTAAAACAACCTTTTGTTTATCCAACTTCAGGAAAACATACAGATAAAGTTATTAAGAAAGTTATTTTACCTCTAGTGGAGGATGGCATACATTACATGATCAAATTACTCTCGAAAACAATCATCAATCGAAGACAAAATATTTTTCACAATCTTTTTCTTGCTTCGATTAAATTTACAAATGTTTGTTTTAGTGATGAAAAAGATATATTCTTATACCTACAAGCATTTTTGGATTCAATTTATAATACTTTTTTTTATGCTGTATTAAACTTACACCATTTATTGAAAGACTGCCACACAAATTTCAAATATTGATAATCTGCTATATGAAAAACGGATTTATTGATCATTTGTACAAACTCAGGAGTAGATCATTTCGCCACGCTTTACGCTGCAATGCTTGACGCCTGGCGTTTTATGAACAATACCGCAGTAACCAATGAGGATAAATATACTGGATAAGTGCACCAAGCCTCTCACCTGGCCACGACTTGATGAACAGAATTATTGGTTTTTTAGTAGGAAGGACTAGCTCTGCGATTGGTCCGTGAAATTGGTAAAAATACACGCTGTCATATCAACAGAAATGATAACAGAGCAATGAAAGTCGGCACTTGTAATCAGGGTCAAAGGGCATTTAAAATAAGGTATTACTTTACATTTAATTTTTTCATTCAAAATGGCGCTCAGCTTTCATTTAGACATTTTCCGATGTTACTACTATGTCAAAGAATGCAGAACGTCTCCTTCCACATATTATGGTGTGTCTAGATTTTGGTCGCATATATTAAACGGTTCGAGAGTTAGAAGGGCGAGGAGACTTTTTTGAGCCCCATTATATTCATAACATGTGCGTAAAAAGTATATCTCAATGTAGATGAAGAATGGATACTATATTCTTATCCATTATTGAAAAAAAGATGGGACTCAATAATCATGCACATTTTACTAATCTCAAACAGATCTGTTAGACTTGAAAGTGATTTAGAATTTTAATAAAATTCAGTTCTGCACCGATCCGAAAGCAACTGGAAAAAAGAGGATCGACAGCTCAATTTAAAATTGACGTTCATTGTGCAAGGAAAGAATTATTGGGCATTTCATTTTCTCAAGTTTAGTTCCAGCTAAAATTAGGGCAGAGCTTCAAGCTTGTCAAGTATATTATGTAACAATAGAATGGCATATAAAATCATTATAAATGAAATGTGAGGGGATACTTCATGAATTGGCATGTTCGTTTCTCATTCAACAAGATAATCACCAGATGTATTGAATTCTGATTCCGTATTTTTTTTATCAGACCTTGTATGCATGATATGATTAGCACAAGCTATATCATGAATGCCTACAATATCAAATAACAGTCAACAATATTGTACGCCAAACTATCTATCATTTGAGAGCAATAGTTATTATCACGCAAATCTCTCGTTTCATTAGTATTTTTGCGGACACTCTAAACTAATGCAATAATCCCCAGTTAGTACAATATGGGTAAGTAATATTAATAGTTGCTTTTAAAAAAAGCAAAATTTGGACAGAGACAGAATTTTAAATTCGGAAGCTCCATACATGAACTATGTAGAAACTAAAAAACTGATGAAAACTGGATCTGTTCACGATTACAGTGCAAAGTGTTCATATTTCCTGTTTCATCAGCACGAGAAATTTCTGATAGGAAAAATCATAAAAGCGGTCTGGCCAATTCAAATCATGTAGGTGCTAAGGCTTCTGATGAATCTCCTTGGTTCAATATCAGAGGAAGATTGTTGAGGTGCCTCTGGAACCCTTCTTCACTTTTGACCGTCTATGATCATTAGGAAGGGAGAAATGTAGTCTTTAAATCCATGCGTAGGCCGCGTGCCACACTGTACTTAGATATTGGATTGGTATTATTTGGTAACGTACTCCAGATCTGAATTTTTGGTTATTTATTATCTTTCATCATTTGTTTAACATATAGTGTTGAGAGTTTGAATAAAGACAACTGAAAGCCTCTCTGTATCCACATTTCTCTAATAAGACTTGTGGTGATTTCCGGGATCAGGAAGAACGTGAGAACAATAATAGTCGTAATTCTGTTCACGTCAACTGAGCAATCAAGTTCCTCACACTGCAGTACCTATTTCACCACAAATATTATTTCATCGTAACAAACAAGATTTCTTATCATCAATATAACTATAGTTTTCAATGGCGGTCATTAGCTATCCGAACAATTAATTTCAGACGTCATTGTTATGCATCCATTTCTCTGCGGAGTTCGATACGACTCGTGAAAAAAACATCGCATCATTTGTGGTGTGAAACAAGAAAAGCCGCAGCAGCTTCTGCTAAAGAATATTTGGAGCTGTTCCGCACGATCAGAGCGTTCTGCCAGCAGTGCCAGCCTCCATATACCAAATTGCATTTTTCCGGTCCAGAATTGCGATGCAGCTTCAATCCTCCATCATTCCGCTCAAGTTCACATTTGAGTTCTAGTTTTCCAATCAGCTGCTTGTATTAAAAGGTAGAATTGCCATTTTATCGCCAATTGCTATTCTATTGGCTTTCATGCCAGTGGCAATTTTTTTTGTCGATCCCAAGAGATGAGTTGACTTGGTGAAAAACTGCGATTAAATCACTGTGAAAACACTATGGCTGCAGCATGTCATTAAAAAGGAATTGATCGATTAACAAGTTCAGTCTAATGGGTTAGAACTGTTCATCGTGACAAAAATCGACACATTCATAGAATTGATGAGCTGACGGTGATATTGAATATCTAATCATAATACATTTAAACGAATCAATATAAAGTAATAGTAATTCACGTGACTAAGGCGGTAAATGACTTTTTAAGTTACGAGTCGAACTATTTATGGACGAGGCGACGAAAGAGCCGAGTCTGGAATTTCTAGACGAGTAGTTTATTGACATTTAACGGCTGTGTATCGTACACAGTTTCGTTTCATACTGTGATATTCTTTTTTCAATCGGTTCAAAGTGCTTTCTTGTCAAACAAGTTATTAATCGAAATCATAAGATGGCGCCAGCCAAACGATGCTACCAATGCAATTTCACAGTCTTGGATGATGCAAAATGTCATTACGGTACAGTATGAAATAAATTATTTTTTGGTCTTGTTCGTCTCAGATCAAAATGTGGTACACTCTTTCCCGCGCTAGACTCGCACCGTAATAAAAGGAAAATACTTGATCTCCGAACACATCCTGTGCATATCCTGCGCATCATTCACTCAACCTGTCATTACTTTTTCCGGTATTCAACAAGTCTTTTAGTGGAGTATTTGAGTGGAGTATGCTCTACTTAGCAGAAAAAATAAGTTAGTATGTACAAAAACATATTCTATTCCATACTGTAACGTGAAGCATCATTCACCAGACCCAAAACCAGTCCGGTAAATGACACTGAACATCATCGGAGACTGTGAAATTGCATTGGTAGCATGGCTTGGCTGGCACCATCTTATCTATTACCCAAGTGGTGACATGGTTTGGCTGGCGCCATTTCATGGTAAGAATGTGTAGAGTGTAAATGTATAGTTTGACAAGAATGCACTTCAAACCGATTAAAAAAAATTATCACAATATGAAACAAAACAATGTACGATACACAGCTGTTAAATGTCAATGAACTACTCGTCTAGAAATTCCAGACTCGGTTCCTTCGTCGCCTCGTCCATAAATATCTCGACTCGTGATTTAAAAAGTTATCTATCGCCTTAGTAACGTAGATTACTATACTTCTAGCGAGAGCGGAACCTGAATGAGTTTTCCAAACATTCCTGCCGCTGGGATTGTACGACGTTATAACTGGAAACCTACGTCACAACTGTGCCTACGTTTTAGGCATACGATTCACTCAGCAGGACAGTTGGATTCGGTCACCCCTCATGAGCCACCGATGATGTTATCAACGATCAATATGATCAAAATCTTCCTTCGGATGTTTAAGGATGCGTCTACCGGCATGATTCGGTTTTAGTCAGATGACAAAGCTAAATGATTGTGAATAAGACATGTACAGGAACCCGATCCAATTCATGCCAAATATAAGCAGAATCACGATCCGGATCAAAGAAATATGAACCAAATTGGTTAGAATTCCAAAATGTCGAAGTGCCGATGAGCAATCTTTTCGCTGATCCTATGGGTTGTGTTATGACAGTGAATTCACTTGTCTGGTTAACAGTGACACCTGTGCAGTCTCGAATTGTTTTGGTCAGTCACAGTCACTGTGGACGTCATGCCTACCCGAACGCATAACACCTACGACCCGATCTGGATATGAGCTCCGGCATAGGCCGACAGGCATCATGTAGACGCACCTTTGGACCTCCTAGGGTTCCACGAACAAGCTGAAATAATCCTCTTCGTCAGAAACTAGCCATACATCGGTGGTTGGAAGGTGGCAAAAGGCCCCCATATTGGGGTATGGTTTTCAAGGTTATAGGATTTTTTGATGAAGTATCCGCATATGGCAAATTTTGACCTAGTCTTGGCCTCTAATTTGAATTATCAAATTTCTGTAGTTCTGCCCACACATCCACTGAAATATAACGAAGCGGGGGCAAAAAAAAATATCAAACCAGAATTCTTAGCGATGGGGGCAGATGACGATGGTTAGTACATGTTCATTTCAAAGACTCTTTTTTCTGTAGGAACCATGTTCTGATTGATGGGGTGAATGTCAAGCGACAATGAACAGTGCCCCTGTGGGTGATCGGCAAAGACCCTGAACATCGGGTACAAGAAACAAGAATATCAAGGATGCGGATACAGTTGGTCAATGAAAACGCCAGTAATGGAACATCGTTACTTTGAATCTCACCACGATCATACCGCTAACTCGGAAGACAATGGTCATAATTTGCAGCGGTAATCTTCCAAAATTGATTTTGTGAATTGGAAATAAAACTTGACAAGGTTGTCTTTTCTTGGATACATGATTAACCAAGGGTCCTCTATTTCTCAACCCAAGCAAGTAAGAGAGTGTAGACATCGGGCAAAATAGTTTGCCACAAAAATTTGCTCTTGATGTTTCTCATCCCATAGATTGATCCTTAACCTGGACAATCTTTTGTTTTTTCCAGACTGAACATCATATATTAGATCCTCACTCGTCATACGATTCACGGCGTGAATTTACGTAATCACGCCGCGTTTCGTGTGAGAATTGAGCAAATAAACATGCCCTTGCCCTTCCACACTTGAAAAATATGCAGTGAAGTTCGCATTGACAGTTGATTAGTTCTGCAGCCAACCCATCGTCGTGGTACAGAAGACTCCGATGACGATCTCTATAGATCCAATAAGAAAAAAGTCTATCTGTGTTCTACTCGCTGATGATATGTTATTTGAGTTCAAAAAATGGTATTTTGGTTTGAGTACAATCCCATTTGTTGTCACCAAACTCTTGAAACTTGTTTTGATCATCTGAATGAACAGAAGTCATACCTGGATGATTTTTTGCTTCTAGGGAACTCCTACCGACAATATTTGTAAGACCAGTTCTTTTTTGTGTAAATTTGATTCCCTCATTAACTGGAAGAGAAACGTGGTCATTATTCTCAAACGATATCCGTTTTTTTTTGTGCTACACACAGAAGTGTCGAAAATGTTGATCTGAGAAAAATTAAAATCAAAAATTTTGTAAAGCTTGTGTGCTTTCTATTTTCGTTTTGGCCATCAATTCGTTATGGTTTTATTAACACCAAAACCGACTATAGAGTTTGGGAAATTAGAATTTTGAGTATTTTGACCTTCATGATAATTCCGTGCTCCAAATTACGTAGAAATTGCCATTCATTGCTTGTTTTCTCATTTGAAATGTTCAAACTCCATATTTACTTCTTCATAGATGCTGTGGGATAATGTTCATGTCACTTGCTGTACATCGACAATACCGCGTTCATCACTTATACATAAAAATAAGATGGAAGCCAAGTTCCATCCACATTTTTTGCCAAAGATGTGTGGCAGTGATGTGAAAAGCGCCATATTTCGTATTTTTTAACAAATTATGTGCCAGTGTAGTCAGTTAACAGGATTGATATTGAATCCACATGATCGACAGAATTTTATATGCACACGATGTTTTTGGGGAGCAGGGATTTTCTTTTTATAACGGTGCGAGTCTAGCGTGGGAAAGAGTGTACTACATTATGATCTATTCGGAACACGACCATCAAATAATTATGATAGAACTTCAGTCAGGTAAGTTCGTTTGATCTCATAATTATTTTCAACTGAATAAATTTAATAATAAATAACTGGATAAGCATTAGCATTGCATTTTATGAAAAATGTATTGAAAAGTATTTTGATGAGGATAATATGAGATCATTCAACTTACTTTGCTGACACTAAAAATGTATCCAAAGCAATTCGGAAACACGACAAACTGGTAGTTATATGAAATGTAGAGATAAAATACAACAAAGCCCCAATTTTATCATGATGTTTGGAACATTCTAGGAGGATATGTTTTTTCAAACTGAGACTTGATATTTAACTAATTTGACACAAAATATAAAATTTCATTCTAGTTCATGATTGTGTTTTCATAGGCCAATCATCATCGACATAACAGTTTTTATGACGCGAACGCGCATAAAGTATCAAGTTTCGCAGTATTTTCCTGACAATGACGTTTTATACTATGTACAATAAAAATGTTAGTTGAATCACAAATTGCAATAACGAACAAGTATGACATAACTTCATATGCAACTCGAGTTTTGATAGATGTTTATGTCCTCTGCTGCATCACATACTTTCGGGACAGAAGCTCTCGAGTTATTAAGACCGTCGCCTTTGGGCCATAAAGATTGATTAAATACATTTCGTACATAACTTACTATAATGCCCTTATCAGCATATTTTTTCGAGAGTTCCAATAAAGATTCGAATTTTTGTAATGTTTGTGGTTTGGAGAAAAATGTGGTAGTCTGAAGAGCCCGTTCGCTTTATATTTCTTGAGTACCTTTCCTCTTCTAATGCTGTAAAACCGATTCATCATGAGAGCATAAGGCCAGAAAACGAATACCAAAAAAAGCAGAACAGGTGAAAAAAATGATATAGAAGTGAATTTTGGCAGAGATGTAGGGAGAGATGTTCCAAATAACATACCTACTAAAAGTTCACGCTTGTGGGGCACGAGCTGAGGTGATGTGGGGGCATCAGGTTTTTCATGAATAACCCAGAAAATACGCATCCGAGAAAAAAAATACTGGAACTTAATTGAATGCATATTCAGAGAGATATGGAGCGTGGAATATCTTCATAAATTGAAAAAATCTAATTTTATTGGTATAAACCAAAAGTTTTGCTGATGGAGAATTTAAATATTCAGCTTAAATAAGGACTCCTTTCCATCAAAGTGCGTTGATGTCTTTGTCTACCGGTATTTTAGAAAACTACAAAATAAATCGTCATCAAGCTTTGGATATTGGAACCAAAACCATGCAAAGTTATATTGGTTGCATCTTTGGTGGTATGAAGCAATCCAGAAAAAATGTGGTTTCATTAATAGCGAGTATGAGCAGTAGCATCAAAACTAGTGAAGAAGCACTATACATCAACCACAAGACAATTTTCCAAAGGACGCTCATTGCAAAAAAGAGCGATGAAGATGTGGAAGAGCTTTTGAGTTATGAATTGACACCATTTCCTTTGGCTCTTCTGAGAGGCGTAGTTTCTGAGTTAGTCATGAAAAACCTAGAAAATGGGTCTGTAATGCCACAACCTTAACTCGTGCCCCACATGTGTGGACTTTCACTATGTTATTTGGATAAAATTTCCCCATATCTCTGCCAAAATTCGCTTATATCTGATTTTTTCCTTAACTTTCTTTCGTTGCATGGCCTAATATACTCCAAACGCCAACGGTGCCTGCACAAATCTTGCCGGTAGTAATTGAATCAATCAATTATTTTGGTATACGAATTTCTCTGATAATTGACATAATTTTGACGCTTTATGACACATTCTACATGCAAATGAGTTATAATGTGTCAAAATCATGTGAAAAATCAGAGAAAGTTGCGCAGCGGAACATCCGAATGAGTCAAGATTATGTCAAAAATGGAAGAAGTTGGCCGCGTCTGTGGAGTCCTATTCACAGCGAGTTTTTCTGCGGTGGATTTCTCGGATTTTTGACACATTTGTATGTAGAATGTGTCATAAATTGTCAAAAATTCCGAAGATTGATTGACATTAATTGCTTCCGGCAGGAATTGCGCAGGCATCGTTTGCGTTTGGGTATATGCTTTCATGGTGAATCGGTTATACAGCATTAAGAGGGGAAAGGGAATCAAGGTATATGAATCGACCGGACTCTCCGACTATGATGATTTTCAGGATATTAACAAAAGTCTGATGACTATACTAGGGATAATGATGTACTTTCGATTATACAAAAATATATACAAAATATCCACGGTAAATCATAATCATGATGCCTAGTAAGTAGCTTTGGAACCTCTAAGAAATCCACTTGAACTCATTTTTTCCATTGTGACAGGAGAGCAGAGAATATTCAGATAAATTGAATTAAGGTGGAAGGTGAAGGTTGATTAAGTGAATTGGGAAAGTGAGTGAGAACTGAATAAGAAATAATAAATCGACATGTATCGAGCGAAAAATGACAAATCCACTGTGATTACGAAATAAACTGAAAGTTTGCCAGAGTTTGCAGCGACTTATGAGTCGTATAGCAGTGTTGGCAATACAACCATTGATTCTTGGGAGGATAAAAGATGAAATCCAACATATAATTAAACCAAAAACTATCACGTTATGCACATATCCACCATGATCTAAGTGTATTATGTTTATTCTGTACGCTTCACAATATTTGTATACACAACAATATTATAAATGAATTATGAAATTTTTGGCACCCTCCTCTATTCTAACCCAATGCAAGAACTCTAATAATTTGTGTAACACAACTAATCTGGTACTTACGACCAAGAACACTTGAAACTGTTTTTTAAAAAGGCTACACACAAGCTTTACAGGCATGCATGATCAATTATTTTCAATCGTCATTAATCTTCAAGTGGCTACAGACACTGCAACATGCCTGTACAAAAAGATTGATCATGCATGCTTGTCAAGCAGGCAGTTTCCTCTCTGGCCTCCAGGAAGGTCCATCGACATCAGACCAGTAATATAAGATTCACGGCTTTGTATGTGAAATTTGAATAAAAATTCTCGGACTGGTATGCATTTGTCTCATCCCTTATTGGGGCTTAGATCTCATAGGAGGTTATGATTCGTTTTTGGAATGTGTTCTGTGTATTGACAAGAAATATAACATATTGATCAAATTTTGTTGATAAAATATCCACAGTCCACCGTCAGGAGGTACAGAGGTACAGCAACTAGTCAAAGTGTTACAGATATTGGTAAAAAAAATCAAATGTATTTTTTTGCATTCATCTAGCAAGAGAGATTCAAGCGGGGTGGTGTACATTCTGGAATTTCAGATGTTCCTAAACAAAAAATCTAAGGAAGGTGAAATAACTGCTTCCTTCTCCCCCTTCATTTATATCTTAGCGTTTCAAAATTGTTTCAGAATTGGTTACCTATTTGATTATTTCATTGAAATGGAAATGTTCAAACGACCGTTTTTTAATGAAAAATGTTATATTTTTATTGCCGTGAATTCATAAGTGATTGTGTTCAATGTTGCTCCATACTAATGAGAAAGAGCTATAACAGTGGATCACTATTCGGAAACATCTGGAGAATACTTATCACTTATATGATTATTCTTCATCTACCTCACTGTAGCTCTGTGGGTTGTACTCTCAGTGGATAGTGCCCCGACGGCAGCCCCACCACAAGTTTTATCGGGGTACGCTTTGGTCGCAGTACTTCGTCAGTAAGTCCTTTCGTCGGGTTGCCGATTGTGTCCTTTCTCCTAAGAGATCTGTATTGGTAGCATAAATACAATAAGTTCGGCCCTTATCATGTATCATGCTTCGATTATTTTAATTGGCACCTTTGGATAGCTTGCCACCTTTAATATTGGCTCTGCATCATTAGGCTTAACACATCCAGAATATCAAATCTGTTCAATACGTAGCCGCGAGGACATCATATTATATTCTTCACTTTTCTTGTTTGAGAATTGCATAAAATAACAACGAGCGATTGCAATATGCACACAATTTGAATAATAACAATAAAAACTTGATCCATAGGAAAACTGCTAAGTTTGTCTATAACAAGGAAAGGAAAGCATTATTTGTTACGTTTACTTGATAGTCCAATTTCAGATTGTTTCTGACATACGTATCAATTGTTCTCGTTATGGCGTACACCACCAAGTAGAATGAAGTGTCTTTTTTCAAAAAGTCTTCTAGAATAAAACATAAATAATTGTTGGTATTATCAAAATACAAATGGTCAAAACATAAACTAAGTGACCAAACAGATCGTATAGTGATACAAAACAAAAGAAATATACAAACAATTCATTAATAGGTGAAATGGAAAATATCATAGCCAAGAACAACGAGCTAGACTCCTGTTATTGGAAACAGCACGTGCTGATATACAATTCTGGTGGTTACAAAATATTATGAAGTTATATGCAAATGAACTTGGATTTGAACTTCCGCTTACCATGCTATAGTCGATCTTATTGAGCAAAATAAATTCATGCCAAAGGATTTCAGCATTGTGCACTTCTAATCATGTAATTTGTTCCAGGAACCACTTCGCATTTCAAAGAATCAGATACTCTGTTAACACAGTAGAGACAAAAATTACGCGCTCCAAAGAAAATGCAAATCTCATGCAAGTGGAGCCATCGCCTCATTGTTCTCGTTCATTTCGTCTGAACACCGAAAATACATTTCTGGCGCAAAGTGCTCACTTGAAATAAACGAGATTTCATATTCTAGCGATTGTCACCAAAATACGAATATAGTTGTTTAGATGTGATTTCATATCATCGGATTCGGTTGGGTTAACCATCTATAAATTAATGACGAGTTTCCATCAAAATTAACGGAATTTTGTTAGTCATGAAAAACATCCGTTTCTCAAAAATATGATTCCAAAGGTACCCAAGGATCATTTTCTGGTAATAACTGCATGGTTTCCAATGATTCTTTCCGATGGACTGGAATTTTCCAAAAGCATCATCATCAATCAATGAACATAGTTTCAAGTCGCAAAAATATTCATCTGTTTTGATATTACATATTTCATATAACCTATATGAAACGTTGAGATTTGAAAGTCCAGAACTGTACAGTATTAATTTTTTGACCCAACACCAAAGTCCTTCAGGTGAAATCTATTTAAGAGCTGTTATACATGGTTTGTATAATACGTGCTTGATAGGAGCTATCAATTTCATACGCTATTGACTTTTTGTAATAACTTTTCCAGATAGGTTACTTTCTCGGAGCTGGAGCGTGAGATATTGTAGATTATCCACTATGTTATGCAAAGTGAAGCGATTTTCAACGAAGAAATAACAAGAAAATTATAAAAAACACATTTGATTTGCGTTTAAGATGTTCCAATATCCGTCATAGGAAAATCGGTACATTTGACAACAAAATTAAAACCCTTATGAACTTGGTGAAAGTATGGGTTTCATGTTATTTCCAATCATCATTTTCGTGAGGTGAGCATAACATATTATGAAAAGTAGATACCCTCGATAATCCTAGATAGCTAGATTTATCTGAATTAAAATCGACAAAAAATTGAGTGAGACCAAATCAATACTTACTTTAGGATAATACATCATCTCAGTGCGACCATTATACTTTCCGTCCCTTGAAAATCATGTAACAGGTCCTAAGGGCGCAAGGGTCTTTTAGAGGTTCACTCCCAAAGACGACGTCACCGTTTCTGTTCCGAACACACTTGAAGTGGAATCAGTTATTTTTATTTCGTTCGATTGAACATATTACACACAAAAGATCAACGTTGAAGAAGATTCTCATCGTTTCGATTCTTTTATATGAATGAAAGTTATGAATTAAAATATACTATGGAGTGCTGGATGACCGTGAGAAGTGAGAGCACGATATGGTGGAAGATTCAAAATGTCCAGTTTTTAGTCTCACAACACGTTTTGGAGGTAATAAAATCTTACAGGAGATCATCAATATTGATGATCAATCTAGGCGTCATGACTGTGGAGAGCTAAATCCATTATTATTATCCTTGTTGCTTTTAATGAAAATATTAAAAAGTGCTTTTGTTCAAGAGAATGACGCGCTCCCCCGTACCGCTATTTCTTTCTAACGTTGTGGATTAATTCTATTTTTCTACGTGATCTCGAGAATTTTCTTTGATAGAGCATATCTGTTTCTTGCTGGGAAGAGGTTGTCAAGTACAGTATACTGTCTGGAACCCTAAACTAAAATTTAATATACTTTCAGCTTGTCTATGTGCCAACACATGGCCGTATTTTGTTTGAACATTCATAACGGCATAGTCTCTGATTTGTCCCCATATCACCATCAATAATCACTGATCATATTACCCAACCAAACATATTGAATCATGATTAGGGTATCATCCAATCAAGTAACCACAACAATAATTTCATTTGCCAAAATCATCACTTCTAGCTGGTTTCACATGGAAACTCACAAAACGAGCCAAGTTCGACTAGAACTAATGGCTTGAAATGTATTGGAAATTTCCAGGCATAAACTTCGTTACATATCATTGCTGGACCGCATTGGAGCAGTGGTTCGTAAATTGCTTTTAGCGGACCCTCATCCATTGTCATGTGATCTACTACTCACATCGCACATCTCACATCCACTATAAGTGTTATAGTAGACACATAATAATCCTTTTAATAATAAAACAACCAAACGAATTGAGACCCGACGCTGAAATTATACGGTTTACTAGAGCTAATAGTCAGATTTGCTGGAATCGCGACAATCGTTCTGCGGTGCGCCACTTTAATCGAGAAAATGCTTTGTTGTGGAAATTCTCCGTATGGAAAACTAACTACTATTAATTTGTAGGATGTCAACTTTATTGAGACAATTATTCGTTTGGTAAATATATCTCTAAAGTTTAGTATCATTAAAGAGGGTATATGCTCCAGCTAAACCTTATGAATGACTTCAGGTAGAGTCTGTGCCATCAGAGAAGAAAACGATGACGTGAGCGACGCAATAAAGAAATTTGAGACTGAGCGAAAGAACCGCCTCCTCTGCTGCATATGTTGCCAAAACGACACCAGGTTATAAAAGGTTGACATTGTGAAAGTCTTATTTTTCACAATAAAAGCGAACTTGACATAGAACATCGGTCATAATTCAACTATGTATCGTCCAATAATTATAATGGGGTTGTTTTTCTGAAGTCACGCATGCGCGTATATCAGGGCAACTAGGGGCTGGGAAATGTCAAATTCTTGATAGATTCAATTTCAAGTTATGACATGTGACAATATTTATAACCTCCAAAATACTTTCAGTGTCAGTTCCAAGTCTGAGTGAGTTTCAATTGAGTCTCTTCTGGAGTTACATATTTTTTGATACGATAATACAACCAGCAGACGTGAGTACGTGAACTTTATCTATAGGTCAATAACCAAGATTTGAGTATAAGCAAAAGTCATATTCTTGACATCTCTTCCATTGCCAACAGATGTTATGCTCTATCCTTGTTCTATTTTCAGCTGAACAAGGATAGAAGACGCCGCACTGCTTGTCAGTTGCACTGGTTGGAACGCATGCGCCTTGAACGGGCCACAGACGATGCAATCTGTCGTACAACAAGTTTGACGTTCATGACTTTTTTTGGTTCTGTGATGCGTAGTTCGTTACGTGAATTCATTTTTAGGAAACCATTTTCAAATCACAACCCTTTCTTCTTTTTCACTCTGTCACTTAAATCATCCGAAAACAACTCGACTACTACAGCAGCTAATGTTTTTTTTTGACAAAGTTGGTGCCACGTCGACGATTATAGATATTGACTGAACATACTGAACTATAGTTGTCAATGTTTGACACTGTTGTACGATGAAGTCGTACAACAAATAGAGTTATTTTTCTTGGGCCGCGCATGCGCTTGGATCAGGGCAACTGGTGGCTGGGTGATGTCACATGTGACAATATTTATAACCTCCAAATTGCTGTCAGTGTCACTGCCAAGTTTGAATGAGTTTTGATTGAGTTTCAGCAAGACAAGGATAGAAGCACGGTCGTAAACGTGATACTGCTTGTCACTTGCGCTGGTTAGAACGCATGCGCTTTACGCTATCGGCGAAAAAAACAGCCCTATTGCATCGTCGGTGGGCCGTTTTATGCTATCGGCGAGAAAAACATCCCTGTTATAGGATGTAGGTATAAACGACAGACCGTTGGAGTTCACGACACTGATGGTGACACGAATTTCAAAATCTGAGAGGGAGAAAAGAGAAAGAGGGAGGCACATCATTCTCGCGATAGGACTGATGTGCGTCACTGTGTTCTATGTAACGTAAGTTCACTCTACAGTGGCTCGATAAACTACAGTGACGCAAATGAGGCCATGTTAAGACGAACGATGGGGCGCATTCAGGAACTTCGCAATTTTTGAAGAATAGGAAAAAGAGAATAATATGATAAATAAGTACGTACCTTGTGAACAATTAGCAAATCACAAAGGAACCTTTGTAGAAAATATTTTTATCAGAAAATAATCAATTTTCACAAACCGCAACTTTATAACATTTCAAACTCTCAATGGTTGTCAAATGATTGTCAATGACAACACAACATACAACATCGGTCGGGTTCATGAGACGGAACAGTAACTGGTTTATTGTGGATATTTTCGAGATCTGTTGAGCTTATCGGATAAAATTAGTACAGATACTGAACTTTTGACTCTGTATCTGATGAAACCAAGTATTGTATACCATTTATGAGTGGAATAAACAGGGACGGGTTTTGAGAAAAATAGGCCCCATATTTTTTTGTTGTTGATTTTTAATAGCTTTGCCTGCAAATTTTGAGAATCTGGAGTTTTCTGCACAAATGAGGTACTCATGTTGTAACTCGCTGAGACGTACCATTTTCGAGAAAGACGCATTAGAAAATCTTTTCACACACTGATTTAGGTGAAGATTGTCATGTGCGTCTGGCTTGGCTATCACAGGTGAACCCGTGCTTTTGCTGAGAGATTTTCAAATGCATTTTTCTCGGAAATGGTGCGTCTCAGCGAGGTAGAAAAAAGTACCTTATCTATGTAAAAAACTAGATTTTGAAATTGTGCGGGCAATACTACTAAAGCTCAACAAACAAAAAATTCGTGACTCTTTTTTCCCAAGCCCGTCTCTGTATTCCCTAGACATGAAGGTAATACAACACTTAGTTTCCGTTCATAAGGTAGAGGGTAAAAAGGTTGGTGACTGTACAAAATCTAACCCAATTATCTTCACTTCAACTGTATCTTGAAAACGAAGAGTCTGTGGATACCAGTTTTCACGAAGTTTCATTTCTATTTTGGGTTGAAGAATACGTGGTTGACATATTGACAACATGTACTGTTCTATAGAAAAAATGAAATGGCATCGTATATTATTTAAACTGCAAACTAAGAAAGCTACATGAAAATCAAGCGAATAAGGTATAATTCTGACTAATAAATTAGAACTTTTATTATACTAAATCTACATTGCTTACCTCCGTGCGGATTAGTCTTCAAGAAACTTAATTTGAGCGGGGCGTCAACCTAAATGGCAACAAAGATTTTACAAATGGAATTCGAGAGAAAGCTGAACTTGTTTTTGGTTTGATTAGGAATGATTTGAAATCTAGCAAAACAGAAACCTTGCAACGCAACGCTTTGAAATTTTAGTTTTAGCCCTTAATACGGAGTCGCATGAGCAAAAGCATAAAAACTTTTGATTTTTTCATGGTTTCTTCGAGACTGGCATGATAGAGCTTTCAAGATAGTGAAGAGGTTTGAGTCTCAATTGGTTGATTATACATATATTTATTCATTTTATCCAAGGAACTAGTAGTAGCGCATGGAAGCAATGGAAAATAATAACTGCGAATCAACCAAAGTTGAATACTCAAACCATACCACAAAATACATTGTGAAACCTCAATCAAACATGATTATGTTTGTTAACATCGGTGAAAGTTCAATATGATTTGGCGGCTTGGCGAGAAAAATGGTATAAGCAAAGATTAAAAATAAAAATGATAAAATGCGCCAGTACGACAAAGCGAATTAAACCGAAGAGAGACAAAACTACCTTCCTGTTAAAGGGACAATCGGAGATAGTCGGGCGAAAATTCGTACCGCACACAGTGAACTGACTAGTTTTGATCATTCGAGACCGTATTTAAAAGATTTTATGGTTTATAGTTATTTTTGTGATCTGGTGTGACTTTTGTGGTTAATATTACCATTTTTACCTTTCCATCAAATGAGAAAGAGTATGTTAAGTGTGATTAATTGTATCTACATTAACTGTAAAAACAATCATTATACTTCTACGGAAAAGCTGCATATTTTTAGAGTACCTATATTTATGAAATTAGGTAAGTTATATTCAAAGAACTCACCTTTTATTCAGGTGCAACTTTATTCAACATGATACAAGGTTTTGTAATTCCATGATTCAAGGGCCGATATTTCAATGTCACCTTTATGAGTGACATTTAAGCTAAGGTATACTCAAAGTTGATGTGAAAAATGAAATTGTCACTCAAGGTGCCGTTTTTGAATTGCGCCACTCCTTTCATTTAGCCAAGGATCTAATGTGAGTGTCGCAATTGAAACACGGTAGTCACGAGAGACAAATTCAAGGTCCAAAATAACCTTTCAGTGTACCTTGATCTTGAATGGACATTGAAATATTGGCCCTAGATCTCACAAACATTCAAAAACCAAATTGAAAGTCAATCCATCCAAGTTACAATAAATTGAAAAATAAAAGTGTTCGTGGTGATGTGGTGTGGTGATTTTTGCTTTAATAATAACAATAGTATTATGCCAAAGAGCAAACATTTGTTTGTCAACATTTCAACACTATGTTTTCATATTCTAACGAGACGCCAACGTGTAGAACTCGGTAAGAATAATGAGTGGTTTAGAACCATGATAACCCTTGAAGAACGTTCTTTGTTTGAAAATTCTATTGTACACATTCCTGAAATATTGCCACCCCTCAAGAGATCATTAAAAAAGTTTGAATACAAAGATAGTATGCTTTTGTGCAAATTTTTCGGGGTCAAAAGAAAAATCAATATTGATTTTTCAACATTTACAGAAATAGATACATATCTAACTTGCACAAAAAATGCTCATATAGACAGTGAAATCTGTTTTTTTTGGGCAGTGTGATTGTCTGTCAAGATATTTAGACGCCAGTCAAGTTTTTTTTCATTATAACAGAAGAAAACGATATACGCAGTTTGCTAAGAAAAATATAGATCATTCTTCTTGATAGCCGGCTGCAGAACCATTTCCAGCCAAAACTTCTTGAAGTCGTCGAACCATAGAATTTGATAAATTTTGACAAACAATAGTCAACATCTTTGGCGAGCTCATTCCACGCATCAAAAATGGCATCTGATAGTTCTGCCTGATTTTGGGCCTCCAGTTTCTTTAATAAATAATTTTCACAAATCGTCCTCACACAGTTACATCGGATTAATATCTGGACTACGCGATTGCCATACTGAAACTTGAATGCTCCGGTTTTAAAACCATGTCTTGCAAACATTGGCGGTGTGCACGGCGCAGTTATCTCGTTGGAAAATATATTGGTTTTCTGGATTAAGGGCTTCAACCGATGGTAACATTACATCTGAGAGAATCTTCAGATAATGAGCCGAAGTGAACCTGTCATTGATATGCCAACAATCCCCCAGCCCTCATGCACTAACCCAACCCCACATGTTGACGGGAAAGTCCTGTCCATTGGATTTGTGTATGGCTCATCAAGGCGATAGTGTGGAGGCTGATGGACTTTAATTTTTCTGCGATCAGAGGAGGACTGTAATGTTTTTTCATCGGTAAATATTACCCGTGCCCTGTGATCCTCGTCACGTTAGTAATTTAGGGCAAAAATCACCCTTGCCTGCTTTTGCTCTTCGGTTAAATTTGGTTTTCTTGCAGCAGTACGACAACGTAATTCCGAATTTTTTTTTGTTCGACTTTGGTGGAGCAGGATTGAAACTGACAAATTTTGACGTTCACTTGTCACCTTCATACACTGCATGATACTACAACAAACAAGATATGCTCACGCGCAGGTTTCGCTGACGTCATTGCGTGACCGAACCTCAAAATTTATAGGTTACCTAGGTAACTAGGTTACCATGATACTGAAAGAAACAAGATAAACCCTCGCACATCCCACTTCCGATGTCATCACGTGAACTACCTCAAGCCTATACAATCAATGTCACGCGGGGACCTCATGCGTGAGCCAGTTCAAATTTTGACCAGCAAATGGTGACTGGGTAACGTAATGGATGTTTTGAATCCAACCTCAGTTTTGGCTCGCGGTGTCGACATGAGCGGCTTGGTTCTGATTTCGTTCAGCAATTGATCATATTTAGTGTGTTTTTTTGTGTGTGAAATTTTTCCATTTCAATGTACGCATTTGTTGTGCAGGTTAGTGTACAGTGGAAAGCATCTGAATTCGCACAAAATGGGGGCTATGATTGAATGTCCACGTTATCCTCACATGTCCATATCACCATGGTAACGCTGTTATCAAATGGAACATTTGCATTAGTAAACAATCTCAACGTATACGTTCTTAACGTGAATGTTCAATCATAGAGTCCAATATTTTAAACAGCCCTCGTAAAATGCCAAACCTTGTCATAGTAACACATCACTTTGGCAAAATGACAAGTCATTGGTGAACAAAAAAACTGGTTTTTGGTTTTGAGATTGATTATTTTAGCTTAGTTCAAATAATCTTGATACAACAAGATGCATGTTTTATCAAATATATTATCCAGTGATGCGAAGGGCGAAGGTCAATTGAAATATTGGCTAGTATGTGAGATATTTATGTAGAAAACAAAAAATAGGAAGGTGATAAAATACATTAATTGCATCTCTTTCATATCAGATTACTAAATATATATCACCTCGAACAAATCCCAGCGCAGATACTACACAATACCCACCGCAGTGGCTTGATGGCTTTTGTTATTCATTGTTTAAAACCAAAAATCATCGAAGTAAACAAACGACACGTGATCAGAGACCAAGAAACAATTTAGCATATCACATGTGTGTTGGTATATTCCACCTATGCATATTACGAGGGTTGTCAAAAAATAACTGTGTGTGCGAATTCATATGCTTTCCACTTAACCTACCGCAAAGCCAAGTAACTTTGTCACTTACGTTTTTTTTTTATTTTTTTTATTGTTTAAGGTCTTCTTAAGTTTGTCTCTCTGGTACAAGGTTTATAAGAAAAAAAATCTCCTGAAATTTTAATTATTTCTTTAAAAAAGGGTGATTTTTGCCTAGTTCAAAATTTTAAAGCTAGCATACTTTTTGCTTTTCTATTTCGAATGATGCTAGTCGTTTTTATCAGAAATTTCAAATTACATAGAAAAAAAGTCTCATTCTTACCCCTTTTTTGCACAAAGGGACACCGAACAAGTTTTTGAAAAAAAATTGCCAGGACACGAAAAGTGACAAATGGATTAAAGTTTCCGAATGCACAACTACGTCTTTGGTAACTGCTGCAGCATGAAAGTTTTATCATTTTTTTATGGTCCTTTTATAATTATGACCACTACTGATAATTACTCTTATGCTCATATTTAAATACACTACACTGAATTTGACTGAATCAAGTTTCATGCTCCAGTGATTTCATGAATTTTTGTAAATCTGTCCTGTACTAGATCAATAGAGTTATTGATGGTAGTAGTGCATTGTATTGAAAATAAGTCACGCGAAAAAGCTTTGTATGGTATAAATCCTGATGACACTTCACTTGTCCAAAATGATATCAATAATGACACCTATGTTCATCACGCGTTGGATGAAATATTCTATTGTGCATTATACACAATAATCCATGTTTGCAAAACCAATTTTCCATTATTTCGTTTTATTTTCTTCTTTAACTTTGTTTATTTTATTTTTCATCTATCGGTCCAGTTCAATGAGTGACTTATCTTCTAAATGGCTTGATCTTAAGTCATAATATTTTTTTTTTCTATATAGGTGGGGTACCAAGTAGTAGTGTGGGGCTCCGGATCTAACCGTTCACCCACTAAACCTAACCACCTTGCGTATCGCCTTGAAAGCTGCGACTTTTCTGGAAACAATGTCCTTCAAAAAGTTTTAGTCATCTCGGTTCATTAGAATATTTCGGCTCGTACACGGTTACCGTAGGTGTACTGCTACGTATTCACCCCATACCTTCGCATACAGGTATGGGGTTGTCTTCAGCCATGCGTGTCTTCAAAAAGGTCCCTGGGACGTCCATGGTACTTTTGTTATAACAACTTCTTCCCTGTGGACGAGTATTTAACCAACTCGCGCAGTTCCTCATAACATGTGGGCATGCATAATGTTTAAATACTTTCTCAGCCCCATCTATTTTAGTCATTGCTTATATAAAGTGTTTCATCAATATTGCGAAAAAACTCTGGAGAAGTTTTGCCGCTTGCAAATAAGAAGAAAACTTCCTATGAACATGTGTTCGGAAATGCTTCATTACAGAGATACAGGGTGTTGAAGTTTCAATTTAATTTTTGTTTTTTCTAAATAGTTTTGGCACTAATGTCGATCTTTTGATAAAAATTAGTGATTAGGAGTTTTTGTCATGCGAAATTCGAATTTGATCTTAATATGGCTTCAACTTGTAGAGGGCGCTACCTACACGTATTTTCACCATTATTAACAGCCGTAACTTTTTTGGACGTGCCTGTATTATATAATTAAACAAATTATACCTCTTAAAAGTCGCTTAGTGCAACCATTCTCGAGATATTTGTATATTTGTATTGTAGATATAAATATTCAAGTTTGGATATTTTCAAAAATCTAAAATTCACATCCCTTTTGCTATGGAAAAAATTAATTGTGATTATATAGATTGAATTAATAGGGATGGAGTTCAATAACTCCATCCTCTAGATGGTATTCCAGATATTCACGAGTAAGTAGATTCCTTGTGCAAATTTATCCATAACAACCGCGATCTAAATACTAATTTTTACACATATTTAAACTCAAATATATCCTGAACGATTCATCAGGGTGGTGGTGGTGGTTTTTCTTTATATATTGACAACACCTTATCTTTTTTGTTTGACGTTTTTGAAAAAAGCGTCTCGAATAAAAGTTTGATGGTTTCCAGTAATTTTTTTAAAAAACTTCATTTTGCATAAAGTCTGGGCGTGGTCCAACTTTCTTATTTCAATAGAGAACCCTACTTTTTTATTCGATTTTTATATCTTCCTGGAAATTCTAAATATTTTTTAGGAATCATACTCTATACCTAAAATTGACGTGTAAAACATATTGACCTCAAAAAAGTGCCTGGTTACCGTCATTGTTTTAATGTCTGATAGATTTTTTGGCAGCGTCAATAAAAATTCCTCACACAGATGAGAAAAAATGTGATATTCTTAGAATATACATCCAAAATAACAAAAATGCATACAGTTTGATGCCACTTTGTTTACCTGATTCAAGCAATTTTCATAAAATTGCAACTTATATTTTGAATCTTCGAGAGGATATGAAAATCGAATAAAAAAGTAGGGTTCCCATTTGAAATAAGAAAGTTGGACCACGCTCAGACTTTCTGAGGCACCCTGTACACGCGAAAAAAAGTTTTTGAAAAATTTACTTGAAATCATCAAACTTTTATTCAAGACGCTTTTTTCAGTAACGTCAAATAAAAAAAATAAGGAGTGTGTCAAAACATAAAGGAAAACCCTGTACTGTACTCCTCTCTTGACACATTTTCACCCAATCAAGCACCCAATCCAATTATCTTTGGACGTAGGCCAACCCACGAGGATTGGACAACGGCTAAAGGATAATAAACGCTGAGGCGATTAAAATGGCCATCACATCTTTTAAACCATTCAAATCTACGGGGAAGGATGAAATCTTTCAAGCTCTACTTCAGCACGGACTGGAATGCCTTCTCATCCTCTTGAAGAAGCTCTTCCGAGCCTGTCACGCTTGGGGCTATGTCCCAAAAGATGGACCAGAGTAAAAATAGTCTACATACCGAAGGCAGGAAGATTGGACTCTAGTCCAAAATCGCTCCGCCCAATAAGTCTCACTTCTTTTCTTCTGAAAAGTTTGGGAAAGATCCTGGACGTGCACATCAGGGGAGGAGCCCTAGTAGCAAGACCCCTGAACATACACCAATATGCGTACCAAGCAGGAAAATCAACGGAACTGGCCCTAAACAACATAGTTGGAAAAATAGACGAATCTTTCGAGTCCAAAGGTATCGCTGAGAGTATTTTCCTAGACTTTGAGAAAGCATTTAATGATGCACCACGTGACCAACCCTATGAGTAGGTATGCTTAAGAGGGATCGAATTTGCAGTGTCAACATTTATCAGATGCACACTGGAAAGCCGGTGAAAACCTCTCTCAACTGCACGGAGATACGTTTCAGGGCCGCGAGAGGATGCCCACAGGGGTTCCTTCTCATTGATGACCTGCTAGCCATGGTGGAATTGTTGGGGGTGGACGTACTCGGCTATTCAGATGATGTAGTTGACCCAATCAAAAATATCCCGGATGGAGAAATCAACGAGAAGATTCAAGAGGACATCGACCTGGTGAATGATTGGTGCAGAAGGGAACAAATGTCTGTTAAACAATCATAATACTCTTTACTAGAAGAAGGAATCTAAACATCCTACTTCCCCCTATTCTTGATGGGATATCTGTTCCATTTGAGACAGAGCTGAAATATCTAGGCGTCACGCTAGACAAAACCATAACCTGGAATGCTCGTCTGGAAAATGTCATCCGCAAAACAAAAATGTCTTTATGGACATGCAAACGCATTTGTGGAAAAACCTGGGAAATCAATCCCAAACAGATGTACTGGTTATATCTCACGATCGTCAGGCCGATGATAACTTACGGTGCAATGGTTTGATATGTAAAGGGCAATCAAAGCACATCCAGAGCCAAACTAACAAGTAAACAGCGTCAAGCCAGCCTAGCCATATGTGGAGTGACCAGCACCACACCGTCCGCAGCGCTTGAATGCCCCCTGAATCTCCCCCCTCTACACATTGTGCTGGAAAAGGAGGCGAGGAGGGCAACGTATAGAATCATAGCTAACCACAGAGGTAGCAGGGCGGACACAGTAACATCCAACAGACTAATCAGAGAATTAGAGGACCATCGTACTCTAGGTGCTTTCCCCGATGTCATGCCTACCAAGACCACCAGCAGGAAAAACTATGACATACTCATCGCTCTCCGGGAGGAGTGGACACACGATCTTTTCAGCCTAACAAGAGCTTTCACCTGCTGGTACACAGACGGATCAAAAACGTCCTCTGGGGTAGGATCTGGAGCCTATTGTGGCCAGGAAAAAGTAGAAATATCACACAGCCTGGCAAAACTAGCCACAATATTCCAATCTGAACTATCAGCTATTGAACTCAGCACCCTATGAATGCTCGACTACGATTGGACGGCAACCACAAACAAAATACAGTCAAGCGGCAATAAAGGCGCTTGAATCCTACAAGAACTCTACAAGGACTGTAGAGAGCTGCCAAAATACACTGAACAAGCTCGGCGTAGTCAACAATGTAAAACTGGTATGGATACCTGGCACTCTGCACACGAAGGAAATGAAGTTGCAGACCGACTTGCACGCGAAGCAGCGACCAGAGACTTCATTGGACCAGAGCCGGCACTAGGTATTGCATATAATGTTGCGGCTGCAGAGATATCCACATGGATGATCAACCAGTTTATGCGATACTGGAGGAGCCTCCAGGCATGCGACACTTGAAAGAATTTATCTTTGAACCACACAAGAAATGCGCCAGAGAAATTGTGGAACTCAACAGACAGGAAATCCGAGTAGCGGTGGATTTATACATCGGTCACTGTCTGTTGAGAATGCCTATGCACAGAGTGGGGCCCACTGAGGCTAAGGAATGCAGACTGTGCCTAGAGAAGGAAAAGACAGCCAGTGTGAATGCCCGTCGATTTCACGCCTCCGACAAAATATCTTTGGTAGCCCTTGGATTACTGCAATAGATCTGAAAAATGCCTCACCCAGAGCGAAAATCAGTCTGTTTGAAGGACTGGGCTTCATGGGTAAATGACCTGGGCCACAATAGACTCACTAGTGGTCGCGGTGGAAGGGTGCCATGTACCCAATCACAACTCGAAATCACGAAAAATCACGTGTTTCTGGATAGACTCATGGATAGGGAAAAAGGACAAAAAAAATTGGCATGAAATTTCATTCTCTGCTGAAGGGGTTCAGTCCTGCTTGGATGGAGAATAACTTGTGACATAATTTCGAAAAATCAAGTATGTCTTGAAAATGAACATAGAAACTATTTTCCTCATTTTTTTAGGTTGAAAATCTTAGTAAGATTGCAAGAATTACAAAAACCACTGCCTACTTTGATATTTTTAAGAAATCAGAAGTTCATCGGCAAGGTAAAAGATACCAAGCTCCAAACTTTTTGAGGCAAGCGTGTGGCAAATTCTTACCGGAGCCAATCAGAATCGTGTTTATGACGGTCGATTTCTGTCATTTTGAAATTGTCAAAATTTATTCCATATTGTATAGTGTTTGAAGGACTTTACGGCTATGGAGAGCTTAGATCGAAAATTGGCCGGAGTATTGCCAAATTATCCGGCAATTTTAAAAAGAAACAACAACATTAATAGCAGAAAATTTGGTTTGAAGGAAACGACGTGCGCATGCGTACCACAAAATGATACCCCACAAATGATTCAATGTGAACGACAGCGGTAAAAGTATTGCATTAATTTGATACCCCACTTCTACCCTAATTCTACCTTGCCCTATGTGAATGATACTTTAATTCATAATTCACTTCTCCCTTACCTCTATCTTGCCCTATGTGAATGATACTTAAGTATACGAGTTTTTGCAATATTTCTGTTTTTATGTCAAAATGACATTTGCAGGTTCCAATTGTTCAATTGTTCAATTGTTCCTTTAAGAAAGCCTTTATTATTCAATTTGTTTTGGATTCCTTGTTGGAAGGGACCTAATATAGAAGATTTTTTACAATATTTTGATAAATATCATTACAGGGAGGTTAAAAGAAATCGAGAAAATTGCCAAAAATATTTTTTTTTTCAAATAGAAACCACCAAATTGTATCATTTTATCCTATGCAGCATTAGAAATAAAGGTGAGCTCTTATATAATTTTCCATTTCGCAAATAACTCATACTTATTTTGTTTGCCTAATACTATACAACGCACATATTTCGCACAAAAATGGTATTGTGCTTTTCCAAATGTGATCAGTCGAGAAAATTGTGCCATGAATGGAATAATGACACATCTTGGTCTAAGAATTAACAAATATTTAGATTTCAATGGTTTATTGATTGAAGAATCTCTCACTACAATCAAATATTTGTTTTTTCTGATATTATTGAGAGAAATGGTTGATTCAAATATTAACAAATCATTTAACGAAAATAAATAAGTCTTTTCTTAATAAATTCTGAATTTGACACAAACAATATAACCACACAGTCAGAAATTCCAATTAGATACTACAGCACATCCACAACACAAGCAGTTTGTTGTTTCTAGCAATGTGTCTCTAATTAGTTAGAACGTCTATGAAGTAGCAGTTTTCGGTTTCCAAAGCGAGGAGTATTATATAACGGTGTAATTGTTATTCATTTCAATGTATATATGTTATTTTTTAAACATTCTAATTTGAAAAAGACTTTCCAGGATTGACAAAATGTTTGATAAATGTACATAATATGCTTGAGTAACCATGTTATCAAAAAAAAAATCCATACCTTTTTAGAGACAGTGAATTTCAATAGCAACAACTTCTATGTGACAACATAAAGATGAAGAGAGATTGAGGAGAAAAATCACAATACTAGCTATACAAGCGTTCTTTGTATACTCCATGTTATTCCGAGGGCTTTGTTCCAACACTGATGTTCTTCTTGTAATCTGTAGTTTGTTTGATCTCCCTCGACTGAGATCTCTATAAACAGTGAACTTGGACTCAATTTCCAACTGAATCACGGCCGATTGATATCTTTATTATTATGTGGAGTAGAATATCTAGAGAAAAACGGGCTTTCTACTTTTTATAGGTTCGTTTCCTACAGATAAGGGACCCTTCTCTCGTGAGTTTCACAATTTTCCCAAAAGATGATTTCGCTTGCCACGTACTATTTATATCCGGAATTCCATAACCATGGAAGCAACAAAATGTGCTCCAGAAAATAAATACGTCTTTCCAGCTCACTTTCTGTGACATCTAGCGTTGAAATATTGGATTTCTCTATTCCAAGCTTCTCAGCAGAAATAGATTACGGACAGGAATTGAAGTGAGGATGTCACTATCAGTTTTCCAGTTAGCATATATTAGCTGAGGTTTATGTCACGGAAAACGCTTCAGAATGTGTCTGACATTATTTTTTGGAGAAATTCAAGGTTTGGATCAAAACTTCTGGAATTATCTTTGAGAACTCGACTGAAGCCGATAATAATTTTAAGGTGCTCTTTTCATTCTTGTACCGGGAGGCATCATATTTCTATGTTGAACTATGAATGATATATTTTTGATTCTCACACTCATAATGACTCACTGGTGATGATCAAAGCCATCACAAACCGTTATTTATAAGATACCAAACCTTTTATACAGAGTGCCAGAATTGGTTGCCCAGATTTTATGAACGTGAAACAAAAACTTCACAAACATGTATTTGTGTTCGGATATGCTTATTAACAAGTTACGAACTTCGAAATGGTTTCTAAATTCGAATCAGCAAAATTTGATGTAACAAAAGATTAGATGAAATGTTGGAGCCGGTTTCTTTGATGGAAATACAAGCTTTATATCGGTTGAAATAATCACCGTCTGCTCGCTCGAAATTCTTTCATTTCTTACTTTGTGTTTTGAATAATTCAAAAAACTCAAAACTTTGCTTATGACTAGCATTCAGCTGAAATTTGGCAGCTACATAATTGCTGAAGAACAGAAACGTGATATTTGTTACTTGCTGGTATCAATTTAAAAATTTGGCTACTACTGTTTTAAATCTTTTATTTATGTTGCTGTTTGTGAAGTTTGACCAACCAATCAAGTCACTTCCTGTACCGTGAATTAAACCAATTTAATAAAAGCTCTCCTATTGATAGGTACCTCAATTTATGCAGTGTATCCGCCTATGCAGTGCAGTTGAGAAAAAACATTGCTTATTTTTCAATTTACAGCAAGTCATTTTTCATAAAAAATTCTGGTTGTTGAGAAAATGAATTAACAATATAAAAACATTTTGGTCATTTTATCTTGATAGCATCTTATTTTGAAAGATAAAGAGGCGAACTAAAAAACAAATCGTTAAATACCTCACCAAGTTTTTGTCATAGGAAAGAGAAGCCAATAGACCTGCGTTTTGTGAGAGATACAGACACGAGTTCGTTTTTTTTAATGATAGACCCTGTATATTAGTGAGGCGTCAGGTGGCTTATTTTATTCTGATTTCAATGATATACAGAGTGTTTCATAAAGGTTGATCCAAACTTTGAGAGGTGATAGTACTCATAAAAAATAAATAAAAACGTTTCATAAAAATAATAATATGTTCGACAACGCTTCGTTTCCGATATATGGGGGATTGTACACTACTTTATACTTCAGATAAGTGATTTTTAACATAATATTCTCAAAAAACGAATTATCATAATTTCAACCGGTAGGTATGTATTTTTTTAAATAATTGACCATCCTGGTGATTTCTCTCAACCCTGTAATCTATTTATACATTCTTTTTTGCCAAGCCAGACTCATTTTCCAATCAGCAATACCATGAATGTTAAAATGCTGTTCTTTTTTATAAACTGGGTCAACTTTACTGTTGGCAACAATTAAGGATATTCCAGACCGTAGATTGAAAAAGGTGGTTTACATGGTGAATTAATTCTATGCTCAATCTATTTTGACTAAATACGTGATCGTTTATTAGGTAAAGTATTGAATCTTCAAATTTCAAAGACATTTTGAAGCTTGTAACAAAGATATAGATATGGATATTTTTGTCGAGTTGAATGTGATATAATAATTATATTGTCAAGACAGTATGCTCAAATGAAAACCTTCATTATCCTAAAGTCATGCCCCATATAATCTGTATTTCAAGGAATGTGACCCGACCTTCAACATAATCTTGAAATAAGAACAAAGATAGAAACCACGTCTGCATTTTCGCTAAGAAATGAGGTCCGATTTATCTCTTGAGATGTTTAATAATACGGAAAATCCGAATGGAAGAAGTTCAGAATCGACTTTTTTTGTTCTGACTGGATGAATTACCTCCTAGTCATAAATAGGGTAACCAAGTGGCCTCTTTATAAAAGCACGGGTCTACTTTTTTTGGAATAATATCTCCGCCAAACATTTATATTATTTTTTTCTCAATATGTCTCTGTGGCCTCATCCAAATTGTAACTGATTTCCAGAGGTCATGAATAATTTTAATGATTCAAATAAGGTCATGTTTTGAATGATACACTGTCATCGGTCATGACAACACAATCAGAGCACATCAATACACAGTCATAATAATGTGATAATGAAAACCGGATATTGGCAAAGTTCTCATCTATCGATATTTCTTTACGGACCACAGATAGAAGAATAGAAGTGTATAGACGAAATCACCAACGAAGGTTTCATTGACGTCAAAAAAATAAATTCTCCCATTTAGAAACTAGCTGACCTAAGTCCAGACCAAGTCGGTGTAAACTGAAATCAATAAACAACGTAATCCCGAAAAGTCTTATTTTCTTTGTTGCCAGTAAATTGTTGGCATGGATATCCTCGAATGATACTCGCGTACCATTGTTTTATCAAAAAATTCGACAGGAGTATCTGGAGAATGTATTTGATAAATCATGTTCTGTAATAACAAGCACATAGATTTCTGCTAGCGGAAATCGTTCCTGTTTGGAAGACATAGTGATATTTCATTTTTTATGGTGGATCTCGATATCGATTATTATATATCAACTCGCTGGAGGCTTAGCACAATGAAATCATTCATTTTGCATAACCACACAGAATCGCTTATGAGAAGATACATGACTAATTGATTTTTCATTTTTCAGGTAAGAGGGCGATGTCAGTTGATTCTGGTAAGATCATTCGTTTGTTAAGACCTGTGAATTCAAAATTAACGTATTCATAATATCATTATGTCCAAAGAAGAGACGCTCACCAGGCTGCTGGTAGTGCACTCTCCTGATTATGAAACTGTAATAAGGATATAAGGGGTTTTTCCAGCCATAGAACAAAAGGCTGGAAATCAAATAACCGCATTTTTCTGGTAAAGGCTTTCCGTCCATGTCTAGCCTTGGGCTATATTGCCTCCGGCTGGAGGAAAGTGGAGGTGATATTTATACCCAAACCAGGAAAATCAGAATACACCAACACCAAGTCTTTCCGAACGATTGGCCTATCAAACTTTCTAATTAAGAAACTAGAAATACTTCCTGATAATGGATGGCCAATATGGTTTCACAAAGAATGATATTTGTCAAATCAAACGGTCAAAATTACAAAACTATGGCTGCAGGGGCTATCCCAAGGTCCGCAGAGCGGAGTTTTTTCCATCTCTTTTTGAATCTTGGAATGGAAAACCTGCTTAAGGAGCTGAATGATACGGGATTGTATTCACAATGCTAGTGACCTGGTGGTGAAATCAACGTCAGAGTGCTATATCCAGGAGATCAGGGATCTCACAGTGCGAGCAATGAGAATTATAGAGGGATGATGATGATCCCTTGAAGGATTCAGGAACAACCTTGAAAGGATCTGATATTTACCAGGAAATCAGATCAGACTTAAGCCGTAGATATTGCCCTTGGACAAAGTCTTAGAGAAAACGGTCAAATACTCAGGGATAGACCTTCACCAGAAACCGTCCTGGAAAGAATGCTCTACAAAAGTCATCTGCTCTTCATGGACATGTGGGAGAACTATAGAAACAACACTGGAGATTAAAACCAGAATAGTAAACTGGATTTATGCCATGGTTATCAGATCTCTGATATAGCGTTGGAACTGATCTTGGACTCATTCCCTGTAATTTTTTATGAGACATCCAGATCTAAGGAGCAAGGTATAATCATAAGTGAACCCTAGTTGAAGGATAGAGTGCCTTATGTACTCTGACTACATGACTTCAATGGTTATTTGCTGGAAGTTCACCTGAATTGATTATCCTCAGACCAGAAGATTGACCGGATCGCAACATACAGTTTGCCGTGGTAGTTTACTGTTGGCTCCAACCATCAGAGAGACACAAGAGCGGGAGAGACAGTGGATTGGACTTCTCGCTCGGGATGCTCTTCAACATCCTGAAGGTCGAAATCTATGATATAAAGCAATGTACGTATAACATTTTCGAGAGCGCCACGAATCACTAAACTTTCAAAATTTGTTCAGATAGCTAAATTTGAGACTGTTGTGAGAAATGTGATGAACTCGAAAGCAGTCCTACAATGAAAAAAGGTTCTACGAAAGATAATGCAGAACCGCAACAAAGTTTGGCTTATATGGGTTCCAGGCTACAGCGGCTTCCACTTGCCTGAGGCTAACCGACTTGCCAAAATTGGTTCATCAAGCAAATCAATCATTGGCGCAACAGGAGTACGTCAGCCAAAGAAGCTTTCACTCGAAAGGGCCACTCCATGCCGAAACAATGCCCCAAGCACGTTACATGCAAAGGCACCAATAACTGGATCTGATACGAGTAAGACCAAAAAGCTCTTGAATCTGAGCAGGAAAGACCTCCGCACATTGGTAGGTCTATCAACTGGCACTGGTTACATGAACCTTGAGGGTCAACACAGGATCAGGATCGGAAAAGATTACGTGTCCACATCCTAACGGAATTAGCAATCACAGAACTCTACGAAGTGAAAGGGATCTTTTTGAAGGACCTTCTGAGCTTTGCGAAAGCGTCGTGACTTCAATAGACTTACTTTAATTACTTTTGGGTTGTGAGGGGCCTAGGCCACCTGAGCAAGTTTTGGTGTATACCATACACTAAAACATACACGACGTTTTTTTTTATGAATGCATGAGTACGTGGAGAAACAAAGAAATGATGATGCCTTCTCCAAATCCTCCATTGAAAGATGTTTCAATACTTTTTTCATACTGTACTGTTAAATTGGATTGGAAGAATACATAATTCAACCAACTTAGGAAATGGTAGCCTGGTTTGGCTGGCGACATCGCAGGGTTATAATGGATAACTTGACATAAAATTGTGGAGACGTACGCATCTAAAGTGTGATCAATTTGTTGTCGGGTCGGGCCACAAAAAGTTTATTGATTGACCGATTTAGCTTGATTTTTTTAAATTGTAGAGCTTGACAAACTCCCTCCCACCATCACTCATACAAAATACAAGGCCTACTATGCCAGTAACCTGAGTGGTGATATGGTCTGGGTGATGCCATCTGATGATTAAAATAAGATGCGGACTCCTATGTCGCCTTGTCCATGAACATCTTGCCTTGTACTTTAATAAGTAATTTCCCGGCTTAGTTACGTAAATAACTATAACGCCATTAACGTATGATGATAATTGATCAACACGATGTAGAAAATCATGATTGTTTTAATATACAGTCAATGCCGATATTAAATTATAAAGAGATTGTAGATCTATCCAAGTAGGTTCTTTACCACTATCGATTCTAAACAAGTACAGGAAAATCAAAATCAAATAAAGTTTAAACCGTCGGTACAAGTTTTGCATGCTTGTTCGAACACAAAAAAAAACAAGTTGAGCATTTTGCCCAAGTGCAATTCTCATGCTAGTATATGTACTACAGCAATGCACTTTTGAATAGAAAAAGTTCTTACCTTCATTGTCACGTAGAAGTGGAAAATCTTATTGGAAACCCGTTCGAGGGCACAGCAACGTACTTCATGAAGAGTTTGTCGAAAGTTCAATTTCTTGTGCTAAGCAGTTTTTTATGCGATGAGGTAATGAGATTTGCTGATAATAATGTTTTGCATTTGGAGAGAGATGGATTGTGGCGTGAACATTTTATCAGATATCTTGATGAAAATATGCGAAAACCTTACTTGTACATTATCATCAAACATAACCACCTTGATTGATTTGAACAATTTTCCAGCTCTCTCTGATCATTTATTCTATACACAGCCATTGCTGTCGTTTCGAATCGAGAAACTTCATGGTTTGGTTTTCTTTGTTTTTCCTATGTGATGCAGTAGCAATTTCCTAATAAATGTTCAAAGTTTGGATGAAGTCAAATCGCTCGCACGTGACATGGATTCCAGGATGGAAACGATAAAGTGGACGTTCGTTGAAACCACACACCAAGTTTACAGAATGAAACAAACAATCCTGTTTTCACCTCAACCTGGAAAACACAGTTTGCACAACGATCAAGAATCTGGATGGAAAATCCAGTAATATTTTCGCAGCTATAGTTTCAGTTATGGGTTTATAAGTGAATAAATTATATTTTGATAGGCTGTTATGTAAATAACTCAAGCAGAGCAGATTCCAAAAGACAATTCGATTACAGCTTGAGCTCAGAATGCAATAATTTCGTCAGTTGATTAGTTTTTGATACAAGAAACCATTTTGTGCTGAAACTTTATTAGTGGTAATTCTTGTGTTCCATCCAAGAAACTCTTTCTGATCCCAGAACGGCTTGAAATCTCAATCATTATAATTAGAATTCAAATTTCGAAGACTTGGCTTGATGAAAATCACAAACAATCATTTTGGGCATTTAATTTTATGATTGGGTATACTATAGGAATTCTGCAGTTTTGCTTTGAATTAACTAGCACGTATTGTGAATCTGGAATTTGGAGTTTTATAATCATATTTATTGGAAAGCTGATCTTAAACATACTCGAAGAATATGATGAAGCATTCTGCCATGATATTACCAATCATTCACACAAAGTCATCATATAGGTATATATTTATATCAATTTTTGCCTTTCTTTCAAAGAAGCAACACAACGATCATTGTCAACTAGTTTTGGAAAGGATCCTTGAAAAGTTCATGCGGACACTAAGACTAATATAACAATTATGTCTTAATCATTCCGTAGTTGTGGCTCTCATTTCTTCATGAATGAGAGAAAAACTACAAACATTTTCTACTTTTCCCGTAGTATTTTCGAATCATCCAGGTCGGCATCTAGAATCTAGGATGTTCTCTCTTCACGACTTGCACTCGCAATTAAATCACGCGTTAACTCAGCGCAACAGTTAGAAGAATTGAATAAAGTAATGGATAGTAGTATTCATGTGAGATTCTTCAGTAGAACAGTATAAATAATGGAAAAAAAAGTCATGTTATCAGTGTTATCGTGAAAATATATTTGAAAAATAATATCGATGCTTGGAAGGAAGAAAGGCATAAGCGACATCATCCATCAAAATCACTTCAAAATTCTACCAAATACAGTTTTTTTTCTGCGACGATTGGTCTATGTTTGAGCTTACAATGGATACATTCATTCGCCTAAGTCAACCATGTTTTCAAGAAAGTATTCAGATTTGTATTTACCAAGCGACCATTAATCAGACGTATTTCAACTTAGACCATTCATTTCGGAAACGTTCTCGGTTGAATCTTTTTAAAATCCCATGATTTTCACAGAAGTGGCGCTTATCCTTATTTACTTTAAAAAAATATTCAAAGTTTATGCACATGAACTATTTTTCCTTCATCGTCCCAAAAAAGTATGTGGTGCTTAACCTGTTTTTACCTTGAAACGTTTTCCAAAGTCAATCTCCTTGAACCCGGATTTGTTTATAGATCTAGAGCTATTTATTCAAAGTTCATGTTTTTGATTTTTTTTTCCACATCAACTTTTATTTATTGATTATTGGATCTAAGTCCTTATTTTTATATTAATTTGAATCTAACCGCCATTGTCTTGGTGTTATGAGAAATTAATAAATATTAAAACTACTGATCATGAAGAGAATGACCTGGAACCAAATATTTCCTTTGCAGTTGTTAAATACATACAGTGAGGACGTAAATAGTCCCCCCCCCCTCTAACTTTTGAACGCATTAATATTTTTGGCTCAAATTTGAAAGTGTGTTTCAGGGTGGGCTTTACTAAGTTTTGACCTCCAAAAAAAATTTTCATCTGTCAAACTGACAGCTGGGCACCATTTTGAAACAAAAAATTAAATGGAAAAGGGGGTCATGTGATACTTTATTTGAAAGGTCCTTCCATTCTCTTTTCACACCCAAAGTTTGAAGTCCTTATTATTTTTCATAAGGAAATGGCGCCATGTCGAAAATAAATTATTTGTGTCTAAGTAGATACTATCTTTTATTTTGTTTAAAAAACTATGGTAGCACAGATTGATACAGAACACCTAGCTGCATATTAGATTTATTATCGGGTGTCAAATTGACAACGTTTAAAAATTTTTTTTTGGCAGCGACGTTTCCGAATTTTTTTTTCGAAATTTTTTATTAAATACTAGTGTAGAAACAATCACTTATGTTATAGGTTAGTTTTTTCATTGTTAATAAAGTTCTTTTAAGAATTAGAGATAGTATTTTGACCCAAATAATTTATTTTCGATATGGCGCCATTTCCTTAAGAAAAATGCTGAGGACTTCAAACTTTGGGGGTGAAAAGAGAATGGAAGGACCTTTTAAATAAGGTATCACATGACCCCCTTTTCCATTTATTAATTTGTTTCAAAATGGTGCCCAGCTGTCAGTTTGACAGTTGAAATTTTTTTTTGGAGGTCAAAACTTAGTAAAGCCTACCCTGAACATCACCTCCAAATTTGAGCCAAAAATATTAATGCGTTCAAAAGTTAGAGGGGGGGGGGAATATTTACGTCCTCACTGTATATGTATATTTAGCAAAAAAAGTTATGAATTCTTTTTTTGAATATTTTTTGAATCGTTCTGCTATAAAATCCAGAAAAAAATGTCGCTTCTTACATTTTTTTCTCAAATCATCGATATCATATTATAATCCTGCATTTTGTTAAAATTTGCTATTGTAAATCAATCATAATATATACTTCAGAATACATACCATATCAAAATTTAAGAAAAAAAGAAGAAGATCAGAATATCTTTACAAAACACAGACATTTGAACACTGTCAAAAGCGAGTGATAATATAGCAATATGCATGTATAATGTTTCGAGTAACTTGAACGAGAATAAGATCTCCATGAAAATTGAAACGAGATGATTTTTGTTTGAAAACTGAAAATTAGATTATTGACGCAATTTTTTAAAACAAA
This sequence comes from Orchestes rusci, assembly GCA_958502075.1. Taxonomy (NCBI): domain Eukaryota; kingdom Metazoa; phylum Arthropoda; class Insecta; order Coleoptera; family Curculionidae; genus Orchestes; species Orchestes rusci. Next base: position 13,828,702 of record OY293310.1, on the reverse strand, counting down.
GCAATTTCAGTTCTCAGCATTTACATGAATGAGATCTCTGCTCTAGGTTTATGATTATTTTCTTTGTCATAAATATTAATTCACCACAAAAACGACTCACGAACAATAATTATTTGTGTGAAGATACGACTGTTACTTTTAACTTTGTAATGAAAAATACATTACAATGATCATGAAAAACAAAGTCCTGTAAATAAGCTCAACTCCCAAGGCAACTTTCTATGACTATCAACAAGCCAATCACGTACTTGCAGTCAACATATAGAAAAAAGTATGGATCTTAACCCATTCTTAATGCTCGAAGGCACTTGTAATACGAAACTGCGACTGGGGATCGATTTTGTTTTTCTACTTGTCTTCGAAACTCATACATTTTCTCCGTCGCAAGGACGATCCCCTATCGAACTAGACATTATAGACTGTCCACTGAAGTGTAACCACATTGTTTAAATAGTTTATCCTTTGGAAAGATGATTGATGTTTCCATTGTCAAGAAAGTTTAGCAATGCAAATTAGAAATTATTCGCGATGGTGAAAAATATGCTTTTGTCAAATTTTGTCAGATAATTATCACACGAAAAAGTATGTATGTATCGATATTTTCTCCAAAAGCTACAATTATTACTAGACAAATTTATGATCATTGATTGGAAACTAAGCCAATTACATGCTGTCACTGACAGAATGAATGTTTGATATGTCTAACACGTTCGCAACAAACAAGATTTGCATCGACTTCAGGACCAGTGTGATTATGCAACATTCCTTTAAGTGTCTTGTTTGAATCGCATTTGCAAATCGGATCCCCCTAAATCACCGACCTCCTTCACAAGGTCTAGCCTAGGGGCATGTAACTCAGATTCCGCACTAAATTGAAATACCGAAATACAGAGACGCCATTTTCTTCTTCGCAAGTTCCTACGTCGTGCTCAGGATAATGTGAGTGTTTTTAACATAATATACTCAATTTCACAGTTATCGATGCATGCCCATAGGGCTTACTTTAAAAACAAGCAAGCGTTGAGTGATATGTGCTCTCATTCAGGTACTGTGAGAAATGACATTGGATTTTTTGCTGTGATCTCAAATACGTCATAAGATAACCGATACTTGATAATCTATGTTGCGTCAATTAGATCACTGCTGATTTTCATCCGATAATAATTATAGCTCCGGCAACGAAGGAAAAATATAGAGGAAGAAAATGGAGTATCTGCGAATTTTCGTATAGGTGTGGGGTGAGGTGTCCCGAGCAACATACTAAAAATCCTGATCGGAGTGTGGCGAGCTAGGAGGTATCTAAAGATTGTTTTTGGATTTTTATTTGTAGAGGGAAATCCGCGACCTTTAGCAAATAAACATATGAATACTTAATTATTCTACAAAAAATTTTCACCAAAAAAGTTTCAGTTCATATATATATTGTCGCTAAGATTGGAAGGTCAGGAGATATGGATGAAGGAAAAACTATATGATTATATAGGGTGATTCCTAGACATTGATGAAAAATGCGTGGAGAGCTTCATTCTCACGGGGTATTTCCATCAGGTATTTTCATGAAAAAAAATCCTATAGAAATTTGACAAAAAAATTTATTCACGGGAGCAACGACCCTTTCTATAGGACACCCCAAAGACTTCGTTGACTTTAATTTAAAAAACCGTTCATACAAAAATCATAAAATTTCATATATCGCATAAACTTTTGAGGAAGAATCAGAATTTGAGCTCAAAATTTCAATCAGTGGCGTACTAAACTGGAAGGGTTGAGTGTATAACTTGGACCTCGATAAATGGTGTACGAAGATTCTTCCTTTACTACCTGATACAGTGAGGAGTTGAGCCAATCCCGAAAGTTAATATCAACAGAGATACAGAGTGTCAGAGTTGAATTTTTATTTTTGATTCATTTGAATAACTTCGGAATAATCAATTCATATTGATGAAATTTGATATGTGGGGAGGTTGATTGACATGCAAAATTGAAATCTGAGCAAGGAACTGCTCTTACTTGTACTGTGCGCAACTTACAGAATTTTCACTCATTCAAATAGTCATAACTTTTTTGTACGCACTCGTACATTATTTTTTTCCAATTGAAAAATTGACTCTCCCATCATATTTACACAAAAAAAGGTATACTTTGTGGAAGTGGCTAGGAGTAACCTTTTTCAAGGTATTTGCACTTTCATCCGCTGAAACTGAATCACCCCGTATAGAGTGATTGATTTTCAGCAACAGGGTGCCAGTTCTCGTAAACCATTCATCATAGAGACCCAGCAAAAAAATCTGTATAGTAATGTGCCCAAGAGAAAATGCTGGAAATATATTTCAATCTTCTAGGATCGCCGCAAGGGCGTAACGGTACTGTGAAAACGGAAAATCGATATATTTTCGAATTGTTTGCCATTGAACTACCAAAAAAAGACATGGAAACACATTTTGGACGATATTCTCCAGAGAATCGCTCCTCGGCAGTTCTCTCTAAGTTGTCAAATAAGACAACTACAGGCCGTCAAACCTGATGTTACTAAATTGCCTATAAGTTCAAAATTCCTCAACCGATTTGACTGTTCTTCAGTTAATTTTAAAGAGGAAAATCTGCTATTTCTGTTGCATGAACGATCTTATTCGCTTTAGCCGACCATACAACATGAATTGTAAAAGTCAAACCTTTATTTGAGGTTTTTTCGAAATTTTCATATGCAAACCTATTAAATAGATGCCTCCATTGTGTTATTTGGATAATTTTGTACCACTTTCATGCAGGTGACTTTTCTATATCTTTTGAAAAGAAGAGTTCATCAAAAATAAGTTGCATCTTGCATAGAAAAAACTTCAATACAAATATTTTTCAAGTCGTTGAAAATGTTGATGTTGAGATTATTGATGACTTACAATTTCGTGGTTTCAGAAGATATCGATTTACCATTCTATGCATGGAATATTGTGCTTTTGTGAAACCAGGAATGATGAAAACTTCAGATAAAGAGGCAAACAATAAAGAACTACCCATCAGTGAAATACGATGTCCTGAGATGAATGCTATACCAGAAAGCATCAACATGATAGAACCAACCATGCAGAAAATAAAACAAGCGAAGGACACAGGCACAGACATGGAAGAAGCGAAAAAATAAAGTTTTTCGCGGCTTTTTAAATTACGAGTCAAGTTCTCTTATTCAGTGAGCCAAGTGAGCCGAGTCCGGAATTTCTAGACGAGTAGATGTATGAATTTGATGTCACGACTTAGGTGAGAAAGAAAGGTTATTAATTTTAGCAATATTTTATGTCAAGTTATTAATCAAAACCATGAGATTGCGCCAGTTAAACTATGCTACCACTTAGGTAATATAGAGAGGTTACTCGTATTAGCATTATTTTATCTCGTTATCAATTAAAACCATGAGATTGCGCCAGCCAAACCATGCAACCAATGCAATTTCACAGGCTTACATGATGCAAAGTGTCATCATTAGCAGAGTAGGGAGTAAAATAAATTATCATCACAGTCTCATCTGATGATGTAAAGTGTCATTTGTTGGACCGGTAACCAGTTCGGTAAATGATACTTTACAGTATGAAATAAAAAAATTATAGTGGCAAATAACACAAATAAAGTAGAAAAGCATGAGTAGGATAAAAACTTCAAAATAGAAGAAGCAAACAGTGAATACGAGACTAGCAAGCATAAAATGAATAAAGCTACATGCACAACAAAAATAAGGAACAAGAGAAAAGGTCAAGTGCTGATGACACTATACCCAACTTTGTACTCGGGATCTGACAGAAGTTGTGATGAAATTTAAACAAAAACCAAGAATTGACAAAAAAGATTTTAGGTGGAGAAGACATTGTAGTTTTTAGAAGAGAATAAAAAAAGTGAAACAAAAATATCTTAAATGAACGTAAAATGATCCGACTTACAAAATCGGCAATCAGAAATATTTTACATAGATCATGAAGTATGAATAGTCAAAAAATTCAACAAAAAAATGACAACCACGAATCATCAACTTATAGTGATATGAACTAGACTGGTCCAAACTACAGTGCCAATACAAGACAGTGGCGATAATAGTAAATTATTTGAGGTTATAACGTTTCATCCGCCATTTTGCAATATACTTCGAATTGACACTCTTAGTGTGTTACTAACCTATGCCCTTCCCACTGTCAGTGCTCTGTGAGTTGATTCCATTGTAATTCAATATTGAGGTTACCAAACATGAAAATATCGAACAATACTAAATATTTTGTTTTGTTTTATCCTCAAAATCAGTCAATTTAGAATAGCGAACAATTAAAATGAACGAAATATGGAGAAGAGGAGCTATGATAAAAGCTACACGTGCCTCTTATGTCACAACAATGTCGAGCGTTCTATCCGTATTTTCTTTTTGAATCATGTTTTTCCAACTTGAAAATAAACACATCTCATATAAATCGGATGTCTCGTCCTTCTGACTAAAACATCAAGTACACTTGCTAGTTTTCAATAAAATTTTCATTCCGCGGTTTTGAAGTTTCCGGAGTGTTTCCAATTTGTAGCTGTAACGAAATTGCAGATGTAGCAAGGGCATTTTACAACAGTAATTATTTCGTTTGAAGGAACTTTCCCACTTTACCGTGTAATCAGAAATCATATACTATTTTCGAACACTTTCGTATCATCTGTGTGGAATTGAAATGATGAGTTTAAATATTATACAATAATTAGAGTGTGTTTTAGCCTTGGAGACTACACATTGTAGTGACATATTGACAGAGGGTATGGATGCGGATCGTTCGTTTAGCTTATTCAATAAAAATGTTTTATGCTAAATAAAATCTACAGTCTGCTCACAAATAACTTGAAATATCCATACGAAAAATGCAAAGAACAAATGGTACAATCATGAAATCACGAGAAAGCATGAAACTCGAAAATTGTTGACAGATCTGAATCATTAACGGATACTGTGAAAAAGTGTAGAGCTCATTATCGTTAGGCGATCTATGAAAAATGTGGTTACTCAACAAAACAAATCGACGTATTCTCATTACGAGCAAAAACTGTCTGGCAACTAATTAATCAAAATGAATCAGACAATTCAAGTTATCACACAGAAATTCCACCTGAAGAATTCAAAATGTTTTGGAAACATATGGAATAAGTACAAATCATTCCAATACGGATAAGAAAGATTTTAGCTTTCTTATCAAAAATTACGTAATGCGAAATTTCGATTTTCCCCTATCCTGTTGACAAAACAGAAAATCTTAATTATAAACAATCTAGGTGACATCAAAACACATATTTGATATCAGAATGTTGAAATCACTTTGAAATGGAGTATGACACCAAAAACTGCTAAAGCAAACCCAATTTTTGAAAAGGCTGATCCTGGTGATCTTCACAACTATATCGCTCAATAGGTGTCATTTCCTCTGTATCCAAAACTATAGTTATAGCTCTCAATAATAGACTTTTCACCTTTTTGGAAAAAATAATATGCTCTTATCAATCCAATTCGCCTACATGAAACAACTATCTATACGAAGCTTGCAATAGTCAAATTTGTGAAATGGACAGTCGAAGCTTTTGAGGTGAGTCAGATCGTATCAAGTACTCTCACAGGCTTTTGACTTTTTATATCATTCAAAACTATCAAAAAAACTCAAGCATCATGGAGTAAGGGGAATGGCTCTTGGCTTTTGCAATTCTTATTATTTGCCTGACAGAAAACAATGAACAATGGTTGCAGGTATTTGTTCCTTTGCATCTGGTGTAGACCTTGGCGTTTCCCAGGCTCTATCTAAAGCGTCCCGATGTTCAATATTTATGTGAATGGCCTTTCACTTATGACGCAGAGAGCAAAATTTTGCTGATGACAGCACCCTGTCAACCAAACACAGATTCATACGAAAAACTGCAAAACCTCTACTGATAGCAGGCCTGGATGCAATGTTTTCTGCAAATCAACTGTGCTTGAACCGCGACAAAATAAAACACCTATATTTTTTATTAAAAGTGGCGCCTGATAACAATGAAAATATCCAGTTTTTGAGACCAAAATTGAAATGAACTAACCAAGCAGAAAACCACAAATATAGGACCTAGCAATAAAATTAACAAGAACAGTCTTTTCACCACAACAAATCTCTAAGTCTGTACACCTCACAGTAACCTTCACTGCTTACTTTGGATTATCTCCAAGTCATCTAATCTACAGTATCTTATTTTGAGGTATACCAAACTTAACAGACATTGATTCTAATATAACTATTCCAAAGTATGTTTCTTGATGCATGATCAATTATTATGATCCACAACGCTGTTGATGGGTTTTGACATGAATAGTTTCATTGTGAGTCTATTTGGAGACAACTATAATCCCGTAATCACGTGCCTGTGATGCGTACAATGAATCATTTTCTGCCTAGCAGCTGAGGTTACGAAATGAGTGAACATATGAATAACAACCAGTATTATCAACGCCAAGCATTATACATAAAAACTTTCATTAAAATTACCTGACATTGCATATGAACTGTTATGAGTGAGAATTCAACAATCAACAATGATTACCTGATGATGACCTAAGATATTCAAATAACAAGAGTATCGACCTTTCACGGTTCCAGCGATACCCGACCCAAAGTTTTCAGACTTGTTAACAATTTTCAACAGTCACCTTGTACATTTCGTTCTGATCTCACTGTTTATTTTTGAAACTCTCGGATGTTTCTATGAAGTCTGTTCACAACGACATTTGAAAATCATTCTGCCGGGAATCAGCCAGACTTGAGCTTCTCCAAAAGAAAGTGGAATAGCTTTTAAATTGCTTTTATATTTGTAAGATTTTCATAAAACTCAAGATGGGATGGATTAATTCATGTGTACTAATGGAAATCATGGATCGCATTGGTGTGTCTCAAAGCTTTGATAAAATAATTATTTTCTACAATCTCATCAAATCTGAAATTCAAAAACAATTTCCTGTATATTACGTATAACTGGAAATGCCTTTCACTTTATGTTTGAATATGAACCCTTTTTCCAGAAATTTCATTCAAATCTCACAACTATTTATCTCAAAATGCACAACTAGTTTCTGGGTCATGTCGACCCAAGGTAACGTTGAATGTGAAATAAATCGAAATACCGGGATACAGTAATTCTATTTCTGCTGGCAAGAAAATACGCTTGTGACGGAGAATGCCGCTTAGCAATGCGAATTTTCTCAAATTCGTCATGCATTGTAGGAGACACTAGGATGGCTACATACCTTAAGGGAAAAAACTGTCACAAAGGTTCACGTCTAAAGAAGAAGAAAGGTGTAACGAGGGATTCTTCCATTCAGAAAGACATATTGTCGCAGTCTCGCGTGATCCTTTTGTGTATTTTGCAGATGTATTTTCATTTTGTGGCTTTAACCCGTGAGGTGAGAGTTTAATACTGGGAATTTATTGATTGAACGGAATTTGTTCTATTGACAATACAACTTTTCAAGAAGCGATGTTATCCAATAAATGATATTGGCATTTCTTTTCTTTCATCATCCATATTATAATAACATTTTGGGTTTGTGACTGAACTTTATATGGTCCAGCCTCAATACCTACAGTGGTTCTGATGAGGGATTGCGACGATACGTAGATGTTAATAGGATACAACACCAAAAAATACGATATCTTGATACATCTTTGTAACAACACTGAAAATATATTTCAGATAGTTATTTATAGTTGATTGATTGATCAATCAATCTATGGAATACGCTCTGATGACATCGAACAGATCAAAAGTATTAAACACTAGGTCTAGCGGACCTTTTAAGTGGAAGAGGACTTCTGAGATGTCTGGGAAATCTGTTGAATTGCTGAATTTTCTTCTCATATTATTATGAAAAAATCATTAAAATAAAAACAATGTACAGGGTGTCTATTTAAGAATGGCAAGGTGCCAGATCTCAAAAACTAGGCATCCGAGAGACTTGCGGAAAAAAAATTACTTGGTAATATGGAATAGAGAAAATGCTGGAAATATATCAGAAGTTCCCAATATCGCGACAAGATGGCGTAACGCTGTTTTTTCGTGATTTTTAAATACAAACAAATACAAATGAGTACCGCTATGGATTCCTTGAGAGATTTTCTTCAAATTTTCTCCCCTGATTTTTTTTCCTAACATGTCAAATAAGACAGGTATCAGCTGTCAAACCTCACAACGCAAGAATGCTCATAACTTTGAAACAACCCAACCGATTGACGCGATCTTGGTCTCATATGAAAGAGCATGATCTGCACTTCAAAAAACTTTTTTGGTTTTGAATTCTTGACATTCGCCGTCGCCGATGGATGGCGTTAACTGAAATGGTAGCATGTTTTTGAGTTTTTTCCACAAAAATCATATGTAATGGTATATTAATTTTCATATATTTCAAAAGAGGATTCATTTTCCTATTAAAAAAAGGAACAAATTCGCCTAAATCTACGTTCAACCTCAACCATAACCAAACTTATTGGCAAATGCAATTGCAGTCTTGTTTTGCTTATGTTTATGTGCTATTTCTTCAAAATGATGTATGATATGGTATTATTATAGTGACGAATCAGATTTTGATTTTGAAGATGCTATGTTATTAGAAGTATTGAACAACAACGGCATCCAATATAGAGCAGACATTTACATCATCTGATACTCATCAGGAAACGTTGACCTTTTCCTCTTCCTCAAACTTTCTCGACACATATGTAATATGTTCTTCAAGTCCCCTCACAGACACCTCTTTTCTAGTGACCTCGAAAAAATTGGAAATAACCACAATCTATTCAGATACATCCCTATATGGATTATTTGCCAGTATTTCAGTGAGTAAGATCTGGTCATCTTCATCGGTAAACCAAACTTGGTTTTGCCTGATTGTTTTTAAAAAAACTTACTATTTCTTGATTTGGATTCATTGCGTAAATTGTCTTGGTTTTGAATCTAGCGATAGTATAAACAAAAACCATGAGATCAAACCTCAAAACATTGACAATCAAATGTCTAAATAAGATATTTTATTCCACTGCGCATGCGTTTCGCTACGTTAACCGTTATGACTATCGTCCGTCAACAACCGGCATTAATCGGTATCGATATACGATAAATGACCACCAAATGTCAAAGTTGTCAATCAGCGTTGACCGGAGCTGCATTTTTTGAGCAACGAAAACTGTCTATTATTATTATGTATATTGCATCGATTCCCTTCGATATGCATGGTTTACTATACATCACTGATGATGTGAATAAGGAAAAGTGAATGCTTTTACCATAATACTATCTTTTTGTGGAAGCATTCTTCATACCACTCAACTTGATTTTTTTCTAGAAATTTTATTCCTATCCAATAAATTAAGTATTGCAATAAATACCTATTCGCAAGATCTGTAACAAAATAATGAATGGCCGCTTCTAAAATCTACGTTTGCCAGTTTGATAGATTGCCACCGTTATTCTGAAATGCAAATTGCTTTTCCGTTCGCATTTAATACTTTTTTCCAAAGATCCAAGAGAGAATCGGAGGAAAAATAAAATATTTTAATGGGATTGTACATGTTTGATTTGCAGCATTCCTAATCTATCATAATTCAATTCAGGTTATCTATAGAAAAATGATGTTTAGGAATTTGTTCAAATTCTTCATAACCAATTCAAGAAATGAAGTATTATGATACAGAGTGACCCATTTGAAAGCGGACCACTCTCATAACTTTTTAATTTATTGATCGATTTTAACGATTTTTTTCTGAAATCTAGAGAGAGAAATGATGTATTTTGAGGCCATACGTCGCCCAGTTTTTTCCAAAAACCAAGGCCTACTAGAGCATATTTTGAGGCTGAAAAATCCAGAAAACATATAAGCGATTTTTTTAAAGAAAATCAGCCCACGCCACTGGATTTTTCATCCCCTGAAATGGGTCTGTACTAAATTTCATGAAGAAATATTCAATTCAAAAATATTATTTCTGAGTGTATTTTTTTCAATTTTTTTTGTCAGTCTTGTTTGTTTTCATTGTATTTTGACATGAGAATATCTATCAAATGTTTATATTCAATATTTTTCTCTGATAGATTTGCTATCGCAAGAGTTTTAGGGTGAAATACTTCTTGGTGCTTAAAAAAATTAATCGTCGATTTTTAATATTTTTTCATGAAATTTGGTACAGATTCATTTCAGGGTAATACTATGACGAATCCAGTGGCGTAGACAGTTTTTTTTAAATCGCTTATATGGATTCTGAATTTTTCAGCCTCTAAAATATGATCTAGTTGACCTTAAATTTTGAAAAAACTTGACGCCGTCTGGCCTCAAAATAAACCTTTCCACTCTCCACATTTAAAAAAAAAAATCGTCAGAATCGCTCCATAAATAAAAATGTTATGGGGGTGGCCCGCTTCCGAATGAGTCACTCTGTATGTCTTTTTGAAATGTATAAAATTGTATACAAACTTAAATATCACGTAGTATTCCAAACGGTAATTTTATTCTTGGCAGATTATATCAATACCATTTCTATTTTCGAATGATCAAAAGAGCTTCAAATACATATTCTTGTATACGTTCGGCGATATGCTGGTCTTCTTTGCTTTCGTCGAGGGGATAATGTTTTGGTTGCAAGGCAAGTGTGGCCCCTTAAGGCTTGACGATCTATGGATTGTTTGCTCTCAGAAATTGAACAACGCATTTTTATTGGATAATGAAGGACTTTGATTGTATAAAACACTTTAAGGACGGGACACAGCTATCATACACCTCTCCGATTCGACTACGTTCATGCAGTCGCTATAGTCTGATAGGGAAATTATTCATAGAGTCCGTACAGCATACGTTTTCCCCACGTATCGTTTCCCGCTCCCACATGACTCTGTTGGCGCATCCGATCGCGATCTGATCATGCACTCTATTCGATTCTTGGCTACGGATGTGGATGTTTCCACTAGATTGGATACAATGTCGCCTCTGAACCACAGGAGTTGAAGTTTCAACGAGTGAGTTTTCCGAAGCTACGCGGTACTGTTTGAATCGACACTCGTAAGAGTGACTAGTGTATCGAGGCGGAACCAGAAATCAGAAAAGAGTCGGAAGCGTGTATGACATGTGAGCCCATCCCTGCTGATCCCGCTCCGATGCGCTTTCTAGGCAAAAAGTGGGCCGGAGCCAGATCGGAAGGGTGCATAGAGTCCGGGACACACTCATCCGCAACGAGCCCGTTTGAAGGCGGTGTCCTCATTCGATCCAATTTTCAAAAATGGGCTAAAAACAGACGGAACGTGATCGTTGCGGAAAAGTATGCCACTGCCTTGTTAGATGTATCCCGGCCATTGATCGGCTTGCATCACACTCAACACCAGGATGTTATGGTAACTCAACTCGGCAACGAGAACTTTGCATTCCATTATCTGTTCGGTTCACGAATGAAGGTCTTATACGAACCAAGACCACAACGAGGTCGTTCCGAGTGTTCTTGATGTTCAGGTGTTTTCAGCATTTGATTGTGGTCTGGACACACTTATCTTCCATGAGCTCGTTACTCCGACGGTCGAGTGTCGGGAAAAAGACAAGGAACGAACCAAGGTGTCAACATCTCCCATTTTTTTAAATCAGTATGTTTTCAAAATTCATTCATTCTGTTTATTATTTGTGGTCCCAATGAATATTTAATGAAAACCAGTGAAGAACTTATGTCTGTTAGTTCTCGAATCGGTCTTGGGATTTTCGCGCTATACGGATCGTAATATTGTGGCTAAAATATATGTGACTTTTAAGAGATTCGACTTTCAGGCTATATACCCCCATATACCTGTTATGGTTACTTTTTGAATACATTTTAATATTATACAGGGTGTCTCAAAAGCTATGAAAGTATCAAAGTTGCTTTTTTTTTTTAAATGGAAGTACATGTATTCTATTGCAATTTTGGATTTTCTGTTCAGAATAAGTCTAAGTTTTAATGGGTTTTACGGTACCTTAACCTCAAGGTTCTTTGAATAATTTGAATTTTGTGAAGATCTGAGGTGATTTTTATGTGTCAAATGATCGAAATCTGCGGTAAACTGTTACAATAGATCATGTTTTTTATCCTGATCTGAATAAACTTGTCGTCTCATAGAGGGTGCCCAAAAATTGAAACTAATCGAATTGAAACTTTCAATGGCTCTAAGTTGACTGATTATATGGAACCTCATATTTTTTACTTTATCAGTTGATGTCTTCGAACATTGAACCACTAGAACAAGCATAGCACCCCGAACGTACACGAATTGTTTGAGTCGATAAAATTCTGTTTTTGTTCATATTTATGTGATGTTATTTTGACCCATTTGCTATAAGATCTCTACAATCCAACCCTCCATGAAGAAGCTCCACGAACACAGCACTTTCTTGGTATAATTGCCACACTAAATTTTCTTCTCGAGCACAAATAAATTATTTTAAACTGGAAAATGACAACAACCGTTACTTTCCAGCATCTAATAACGTCATGGCAACGCATTTCAAATAGCTCGATTGATGCCCAACGTTGCCGTTTCTGAAAAAAATTCCAATTATGAACTTTTTATTGTGAAAGATCAAGGAAAATCGTTCGAGTATTCAACGACAAGTAGTTATAGCGATAAAAAAAAAGGCTAAACTCTCCTTGAATATTGAAGAGAAATACATTTATCGGATGATAGTGAACTTCAAGTCATTGTTATTGAATTGGTGAAAGAAAATCTGGTAGAAGGTATTCCAAGGAAGTAAATATTGCAAACCAGGAGCTTGCTTTTCCCCTTTTCTCCCATGTTTACATTGACATGTGCTACTTGCACAATATTGTTTGTTTATGCTTTTAGTGGTTCAATACTCGAAGCTTGATGTATTTTTCAGTTACCTGTTGAATGGTAATAGGGTGTCCTATACCTAAGCTCTTGCGTTTTCACAGATGATAATCGTTTTTTCTTGCATCATTTGATTTTTTTGAAATACAAATCCTAATGATATCTCATTATCTAGTTACCTATGGGTTTTTGAAATGTAAATTCAGTGGAATAAAACAAATGCATCAATTACTTAAAATTGGGATTTGGAAATGGATATGATTCATTGTGTAGAAACTCATTTTTTTTTTGTAACAATTTAGTGCGCTTTCTGGTTCTTCTTTTTTACCTTGATAATTATTAGTTTTTTCTGGTTAGCGTCCTTATTATGTAAATTGATGTCCAAGTAATGAGATTGAGGACAGTAAATCAAACTCCTTATGTTATCAATTTGCCATGATAATTATTTTGACAGTGGTCAAAGTGATATCCGAAATGTAAATTCCTTTTGATGGTCTTTTGAGTGCAGAGCATGGACTTATTCTGCTAATGTGTTTTGTAATGATGACCCAGACACCTATTCTACTGATTATGGTGAGAGTTACCCTGCTTAATTCAATATTGCGGGAATCAACTAATCCAAAGAAATCCTATTGTGTTTTCTATTCTATGGCCACTTCTGGAGATTACGGCGAGAAATGTCTTACCAGTGGTCTAAAGAGTTTGATTCTTGTGGACTATCACGAATTATGTTGAAATGATCTGCCGCCGCTCCGTTTTCCGAGCGATGGCGATACGATAAGGAGTAACTTACCATCAGTAGTCTGAAGAATCTGCTGAGGTTCGTTGTTTCCCAGCGTCAGCGTAGTGGTATGAAATATAATGATACTTGTGGTATGGGAGTTTGGTTCTTGAAAATGAAGTGATCTCGAGTTATGAGTGATTAAATATCATTCATACGGCTATGTCGACTTGCCAAATTTTTTTTTTAGCGATTGCGTTATAGAATCAACGTGTGGCATTTAGACATTGGCTTGATACATTTAGCTGTTAGTTGATATTGAAACTGATTAAAGAAGAAACATATTAATGCCAGGTTTTATGGTTGTCCTGCGGCCTGGGAACGCTCGAAGGGATGCCCTACTCTTTTGTTATTCTTGGGGATTATAGTGTTTATGTGGTGGCCAACCATTGATCTAATATAATATAATGGAATGTCTGTATTCACTTGGATTGTATTCGGAGATTGATTGTCGCATTTATGCTCCCTGGCGATTTTGTATTTGTCGTACAGTAGTATGGATTTTGCAATTGGTGTATTTCTCTTATTTTTGATTCCAGTTAAACTCACATTAAAAATATTTTAAACTTGCCAAATACCACAGTGGATGTTATCATCAATAAGGCAGGTGACCTAATTTTTATCCCAGGTGCGGTTGTTCTGGCCAATAGTGGAGCTGAGGTCGGTGAACAAGTCAATCATTTATTTGTTATTGTTACAGATAGATCCTGACATTTGTTGAAAGAGAATTTTATCACATAATTGTAACACTTTACCACTAATTCCACTCACATAACTTAATTATTCCTCATGTATTCGAGAAATAAAAATTGGATTAGATTTTCACAAAATTAAAATGATTTAAAAAACCTCAAGGTTTAGGTATTAACCTTCGTGAAAAATACACATATTTTCTTCAGTATCCAAAAGAACCCAGGGAGCTCAATTCAAAGAAACGCCATTTTTATATTTTTAAGGGTTTTGAGCCACCTTGTATAATATGAGAATAATTTTAAAATGTAACCGTGACATACCCCTAAAGTCAAACTTCAAACTTCTCCAAAATCACGTATTTTTTGTGGATAAAATATTACGATCCGTTTAGCGTGAATAACCTTGTATGATTCAATCACGAACATACTGGTTATTTTTGGGATCTTGATTGAATTTTACGCATATATCCTGAGAAAAAACACCGTATGAGCCTTAATTCAGTAGGTGCTGTGGTTTTGCTTGGCATTTTTCTGATATAAAATAGATTCGTTATCCTAGTATCTACTTAACTCTGAAAAAAAATAGGGAAAATCACGTTTTTTCTAAATAGAAACACGGTCTCTTTAAACATTAATTTATGTAAAGTAAAATCATTTTCATTTTCTGCATTGTGAAATAGTAGATTAAATAACGACGAGTCAATAATGATAGCTACTATTGATCCAAAGAATAGTTACGAGCCGAGCCCCGTAGTGGCAAGGGAATAATCTTCTGAGGGATTGATAGCCATTATTGCGGGTAGTATACTCTACTCTATTCACGATTAATTCAATTTTTGGTGACACGACATTGAAACTGAATTTTACTGACGCCAAAGAAACGAGAAAGTGGGACTTTTCAAGGCTAGGCCTACAAAGTAGTGCAAAATGGCTATAGGCGGTAATTTTTTGTTCAACTATTTTTAATAAAAGGCGTTACAAGATCACTTTCTGAATGCAGGTGATGGGAGCATAATAGGTACATTATTATTCAATGGAATTTATTACCATCCTATCCAGATATTTCTTATGAAGTCTGAGTAAATTAAGTCCTATACATTCAGGATACAAAGTAAAGCTCTCACTTATACGTCGCTGTTGGTTTTACAGTGACTTGTATAAGATACAAGACAAATGCAACATGGCGGCTGGAACCTGAAATTTGTGTATTTCCGGCCCCGGTGGCTCAGTGGTTCGATCTTAGCCTGGCGGAAAGACCTGGGTTCAAATCCCAGCTCGGGCATGCTTTTTTTATAAAGTCCTGTACTTTTTTGACTGTTTTTCTGTGTCAGCAGAAAAATAACGTGTAGACCACGGCGATAAAGTGATTTTTCCAGGCCACTTTACCGCCTAGGACTACAGTATACTATTATTTGAGATTGTCAATGACATTCCCATCCATCTCAATACAAA
The DNA here is from genome assembly GCA_958502075.1 of Orchestes rusci. Taxonomy (NCBI): domain Eukaryota; kingdom Metazoa; phylum Arthropoda; class Insecta; order Coleoptera; family Curculionidae; genus Orchestes; species Orchestes rusci. Next base: position 13,812,925 of record OY293310.1, on the reverse strand, counting down.
TACATAAACGCTTGCTACGCGTTTGACACTGACACTTTTGAGTTAGTTGATACGTTTCCATGGAATCAGTCAGAGTTGTTTTGTGATTGGAGGGCAAAACAGGAGTCTTTTGATAAAACATTTTCTGATTGCTCCACAAGTGATATAATCGTGGTTGTTTGAACTATTCTACCTTCGCAACGGTTGTCATGGAATAATATGTGGAAATATACTACAGAGACTACACGAATAAAACAAAGATTCCAGTATAGGTCGTGAATAAAAGTGAGGACATTTTGAATGACGTATAATTTTTGAACTCGATCTACTCATTATTGTTTAAGTGAATTTGATGTTGGTGCTCGTATCCAAGACACTTTAATGTTCTCAGACTATAAAATACCATCTGTGACAGTTCGCGTCTTCATGATCAATAATTGTGCAACCCCGAAATGTAACTTTCCACAACATTTTTTGATTTACCTACATTTTTATATCAGCTTCAATAATTTAGGTTCTTGATTTACCGGATCTTGATTTGATATTTTCATTTGCTCATCATTTACAGAATGTGGAAATTGAATGAGAACTCTCATCTTATCTCCTTGCGTGTTGTCTGATTATTCCACACAGCTCGGAAAAAAATCTTTATCAAAATATGTAGCAGAAATTCTTTGACGTTATTATCAATTTCCTTTAGCCTCGTCACCCTTATATCCCAAGTAATGGTTTAACGAAATCTTCTCGCATGTTAAATTGAATTGATTCATTTTATTGAATTCATAGACCGTTATCACACCAACAATGCAACTTGTCGATGACTATTCTCTGAAAAGACATAAATATGCTACGCTACTGATACGTCAATTTCAGAGTAGGTACGACAGAGTAAGAATAATATTGATGACTTCCTACCCCTTTTTGATCGGTCTGTCTTCTCTGCAATAATATTATTCGACGCGGTTTCTTTTACATCTTACATCTTCTCTGGAATATTCAGAATCAGGATTAAAGAAACACGGATATTTTACAATAATTTACATTATATCGGATGTCATTTGGTTCCTCACCCATGATTCTTTGTCGAAAATATCCATGTGCTCAAATTCAATGTTTGATCTTGACTTGCGTGCTTTCTTCACATAAAGTCAATTATTCTCTCTCAGCCATTGCCAACTTTGAATTTCACTCTCCTCATACCCAACTTTCATCTCCGGTTATGATTTTGGAAAAATGGTCGGATCTCTAAGTGAGAACGATGTTACAATTTTGTACATATTGACACATGATACAGTTCCATTTTATATCACCTCCTGAATATAAATATCCTGAATATATAAGAATTCTCTGAGAATTCTTATATATTCATACGCACATGAAGTTTAAATTCACAAGATAATATGATCATTTGCTGGACGAAATTAGAATCGACTCGCGCATTTCGTCACTGTTTGCTAGTTTGATCAGAATGTATACGAAAGAGAGCTGTTGAAGTATCAAAAACGTGACCTTACAACTCCTCCAGGCATCCTTTGCATTTTGATGGTTGAGCACCCGATGACGTCAGCCAAAGCCGCGCGTGATCTTGTTTGTTGAAGCATCATGGTGAATGCATGTATGTCAATGTTAAACTCAACATATTGCCCTTCTATTCATATTTTTATTTTGAAATCAAGTCAAAACGCATAGGTTGAAGTGAATGTGAATGAAAATAATAGGCTACTTTGTAAATAGCTCTTAATCTATTTAGCAAACATCTTGGCGTATTCGATAAAATGATATATCATCACAATTTATTATGAAGCCTTCAGGAAATATTTTTAAACGTATTTCATTTAGTCATCATGTAAAATTCATATCCATATCTGTTTCCTTCGCTACTCGTCCGTTGGATCAGTCGTTAACTTTTCCCAAGATAATATTATGGGGTAGAAAGCGATTCGATTCAGAATAAGCGTGACAATATATTAAGCTCCCCTGCAGTAGCTACAGCTTTGTATGATCATTTCCGTTCTGGATTCACTTCCGTTGGGGTTTAAGAAGAAACTGATCTTCTGGGACTTCATATAGATATTTTAAGACTCATTGAGTTCTTTGATATTGGTTATGCGATTTTCTTTGAATATAAGAGAATTCACTCACTAGAAAGCAGAATTTTTGTGATTTTACATAGAAAAGTTAATGAATTATAGTATTTTTGGCAAGCAAACGATTGGGTTGGTGCTTACATCCGCTAGTCTTTCTGGATATAATCAAAGTAGAGTCCAAGAAACAATACTCCTCTGGGATAGTTATGGCCAAATAGGTTCGCATTCCTTTTTATTACTACGTGATAGACTCCAGATACGATATTCAAACATGAGTTGTGCTATAGATTTATCTATCATGCTACGCCTAAGCTATGAACTCAGATTCTAACGAGAATTATTGGATATAAATACAACTTGATTCTATTTCCAAAGAAATCGCTACGCAATAGTTTTATGCAGTGATTTGTATTATACTCGTAGACAATTAGATAGAAAATGCGACATAGTCGTGATTCCTTGGAAAATTATGTCTTCGCATAAATACTCCGAACACAGTCTTCATTTATGATAAGCTTCAAAAAATACATACATTTCATTTTATTTTGTGAATATTATTTAATAATTTGAAAAAAATATTTGAGTAAAAGCTCAAAATGTTGAGTTATTTGAAGTTTCATTTTTTTTATTCGATCGTAAAAGATGAATAGTTCTCGTTAGACAAAACAATTGGGACACTCTTCCTTCTTCATGCAGTTTCAATGGCGTGATTCAATAATTGTTTTGACCATTTTTTGCATTAATACTCTCCAAAGACGATCTGAAATCTACTATTCTGGAAAGTTTTCTTCACAAGCCAACAAATGCGGCACTATAACGCGACCTGTCTACTTTGAGATTTTCATGCAGTATTAATAAACTTGTTCATTTGAAGCATCGCACGATCATACAGGGTGACAATTAAAAAACTATCAATGGGCATAGTGTACAAACGCAAAGAGATGAAAAAAAATCCTTGACATACTTCATTGCATAGAGGAAACTGAACTTCCACCCCTCCAACTTTCACCCACAGCCACTAACCCAAGTGAATAATTCCTCATAGCAACTTCCTCTTTGTGAAACTTCGAATTGAAGATCTTGAAATTTCCTTTTTGATGGTATCGCATTCTTTGAGCTGTCTCTGACGTGCCTCCGAAGGGCTTCAGATGTATTTGGCGTGTATCCGAGGTGTTGCTGAGGTGTTTTGTTGTTCCATATCATCATTCACCATTTTTCCATTTTTTTTTTCAATTCTCTCTCGAAATTAAATTGTGCCTAGTTTTTGTGTGATCCTTACTCACCTGCTTTGAGACACTTGAAAAAAAAAAGGATAAAACAGCATGAGGGTGATATAGAACCACAATCTTCTTGGCAACACCTGGGAAATACCTCGGAGACACGTCAGGGTCATCTAAAACACATCGTATACACCTCGAAGACACGTCAGATACATCTGAAACACCTCAGACACCTTCCGAAGACCACTCGGATGCACGTGAGAGACAACTTAAACACGTCGGAGATGGAGACACTTCAATCAATGCTCTTCAATGGTACATGATGCTCATTTGAAGTTTTTGATATGTCACCCTGTAGGTATACAAAATGCCCACGATAAGAATAAATTATTCAAACGATCTTGGTAAAAACCTGGACGTGATGACTCAACACGGCTTGTACGAACAAATTCAATCTCATCTATGCCATGATAAACGGTGTGAATTGCAGATGAAGATGCAGCATGGAGATTGCTAAAATCAATCCAGAATAAATTGAACAGTACTCAACCTCTTTTCCGAGAATATCATTAAATTAAAATCGCTGAATCAAACATTCAATGATTTAGATATCATCCCTTATTAAAAGATCATAGTGGAAATAAACTAGTAGTGCCACTCTCCCAAATATTTTCCCCCTGCTGACAAATCGGCAGGCTGTTGGCAGGGTGCCGATCATCTCATTTGAATCTGTTATTTGAGTTACCAGAGTCGGAATAAAGAAAATGAGTAAGAGAGAGAATGGTTCTTTGAGATTTATTAGATCACCAATGGATGCAAATCAGAGAGTTGATGATGATCATAAAATAATCCATAAAATTTTTGAAAAATTGAACAATTTTGCATTTTTGCAAGACCGCATTTTACTGCTTCCATATTATTACTTTTATACCTACAATAACCACAGGTAATCATGTACAGGTATAAAAAGTCATAATATGGAATTTTGAAAATGCGGAATTGCAAAATTGTTCAATATTTTAATTTTTTTATGAATTCAAATTTTCTTAAGGAAGTTCGAAAACATGTCTATGATTAAATTTGGAACAAGTATTTTATCTACCATTTCCCGTTAGAAGGCCAAATAGTACATTTTGTATCAAGGGCGGAAAGTAGATGATTTTGACGAGGTTATAAGTAGCAGCACGAGCGAAGCGAGGGCAAATATTAGCCGAGTCAAAATCATCTTTCGTCCGTGATGCAAACAGTGCTTTTTGTACAACCAGTTTGTAATCATTTGAAAAAGAATAATTATGAAAATCGAAAATAAATAGTCGATCCGATACACTGCACTACACTGTTGATAAGTCAGAAGTCAGACAACTGACGAGTGACCGGAGTGATAACTGTCAATCATGGTATTCATGGTTACAATAGGTGTGTTCCTGTATTCTTTTGTGTGGCGCATCCATTGTCACCAAGATTGTCACGTGATAAGTTCCTTTTAGTATGATAGACTGTCACGTGGTTACTAGATTCAGAGGCGTTGGGATCCAAGGAACCGTTGCTAAGCGATCTTAGGCCCGGTTGCCAAAATTAGCGACTTTCCGCCTGCTTTGCATGCATTGAAAAGAGAACTTTACGTGTAGGTTGTACAAACAAATTATTGTTTGCTGTTGCTTCAGTATTGTTCAATTTTTGGTCCATTTCAACTCTTGTTAACCGCATTCGCGGACATACTGTATACAAAAGTCACTTGAATGATAATATGTTGTTGCGGCACTTAAACCTTGTTATCTTTCTTTATCGAGACTAAATTTTTTGGCCATTTCCAAAATGCGGTCAGTCAAAAAATCAACCAGCTTTATGTTTTTTGATAGTCGATATCATATTTCTCAACATTGAATTCTACTGGTGTAATTTTCAGGTGAAATACGTAAACACATTTTTCTTACACTACACCTTGTTGGCTTTGCTTTGAGCTTTTGTTACTCCAACTGTTACCATGGCTTGGATTTTGTCGGAATTACACTTGAAGTGAGCACATTCTGCCATTGCTTCCAAATTTCCAAGGTAAACATCCATGAGAATCACTCATTTTGAAAATCGCATTTTGACATGAGAAATCTTGATACGAATGATAGGTGAGCTTAGAAGCAGGTTATCATTTCTGTCCATAGAAAATTGATAAGCTTGTTTTCACAGTATAAAAAGTCAGATCATTCATCAGTCCCTTTCCATGTAAATTTAAAATTATTGAGTTATTAATTTGAAAGTGCCCTTCGTCCTTTAAACAGGTCTACGATAATAGGCTTTGACATCTCTCAAAATTCGGTTTGTTGATGTCTGAAATTCGGGGCATAATTATACAGGGTGTCCGGTGATTATATGGCATCATTTCGGGAGCGTATAGGGGAGGTCAAAGTTACAATAGTTTGTCGGACATTTTATTTTCTAAAGTGCTTTCTAACGGGGCTACAGAGCCCCAAAGGGGTACCAATCGATTTCATTCTTTAGATCGAACTTTTGAACCGGCTTCTATAATTTGGTAAAATCTTAGTATGTTGTATAGGGCATGAAGACTCCTAAACCAGAATGAAGTCAATATATTAAATTGTAGCATAACCAGAAACGGGCTGGCCACCAAACCTTTTGGGCCCAATTCTTGACAGATGTCATTTCACAGATCTCAGAACAACTTTCTCAAATACTCCGATTTCCTCTCAACAGAAAACGTGCTCCTCTTCTTTTTCGACAAAACCAACCGTTTTCGAGAAAAATTGGTTTTGGTTTTACACGTTGTTGCAATAATACATAAAATACTACAAAGAGACATCAGTTATTGTTATTGTTGGTATTTGAAAAATGTTTGACTTTCTCAGATTGATTGTCTTTACTAGAATTGGCTAAAAATTTGAAAAAAAAAAATTAAAAAATTCAAGTATTTTTTTTTTTTTCAAATCGCTAATGGCCGATTGCACCAACCAATTTTGAGGATACTTAACGCTAAGGAGCCCTTAAATTGACAGTTTTTCATGCAACATTGTCAGGTTAAGGGTCCCTTAGCGTTAAGTATCGTCAAAATAGGTTGGTGCAATCGGCCATTAATAGTACAGTAAATCACTCTGAGAGAGTGAAAAAGTTTTTCAATACCAACAATGACAAGTGGGGTCTCGCCGTAGTATTTTGGTGTATTATTGCAATACCGTCTAAAACAAAACTCTATTTTCTGGAACACGGTAAGTTTTATAGTAGAAAAAGATGTGCACCTTTTTTGTTGAGAAAAGGTAAAAGTATTCGAAAAAGTAGTTTTCAATTTAGTGAAATGACGCCTTTCAAAAATTGGACCCAACAGGTTTGGTGTCCACAGTCCAGTCCGTTCCGGTTCCCTCTACAATTAAAATATTGACTTTGTTATGGTCTCAAGAGTCTTCATGGCCTACACAATATACTTGAATTTCACCATATTATAACGAGTAATAGATTCATATTTTTTTCATAAGAAACCGCCAAAAGAGAGAGAGGAAAAGCCTTCTCTTGAGGTGACAAATCCAATTGCTATTGGTGATTCTTGTATTTTTCGTTATACATTATTGCTGTTACCGAAATGTGACCGTTAGAGAGTTAGCAGTTTTGAGCCAGTGAAGGCAATCACAAATACCACACAACGTTAACTCCAATATGTAGATCATGAAGTTTGAGAGTAAAAAGCTGCGTAAAATCGCATTTGATCATTTATTCCAATCTCATTTGAAACCAAGTTCTTAGACTTTTGCTGATGCCGTAATGAAGATTATCATCGTGACATAAAACTGAAAACATTTATTGGTTGCTGAAAAGTTTATGGTAGTTTGATAATGGCAAATAGATTTTGGGCTCAAGAAATCACCGACATTCCCATGTAATAATCGTTAATTTAGTCGGCCGTTATCATTTTCATTTCAACCCTTTTCTGAAGTTGTAAACACGAATTTAATATTATCACCAACAACTGGCTCCAAAACATTTTACACGAAGTCTGTCCTACTAGCGGTTGTTGAATTGGCACCATATTGTGAATATTAATTAACAAAATTGGCTGTGTTTGATGTTTTAATATAAAATCATATCATTTTGAGTCTGGTCATATACAGTGCGGCTCTAAAAGGTCCCTCCCTTTTTTTTTCAATGTGTGCATCGAAAATTTTTAAACTTGACATACTTCAATTGCTGTCGAAATACTACTTTTTGATGTCACTGACGTACTTTTAGTATTCAAGATGGCGGCTGGGCACCATTTTGAAACATTTTTTTTAATGGAAAGGGAAGTCGTGTGACACCTCATTTTAAAGATCCTGATGATTACTCTATATCCCTAGAATGTTAAGTCGATGTCTTCAAGTACTACAAAATGGCGGTACATTTAATCACTACATTGATACATACACTTTTTAAAAAAATTCGTCATGTTCAATTCAAAAGAAGCTTTTTTGACATTTTTGTCATTTATTCCTAACCCAAACTTTATGTCAAGAATATTTCCAGCATCTTTTGAATTGAATTTGACGATTTTTTTAAAAGTGTATGTATCAACGTAGTAATCAAATGTACCGCCATTTTGTAGTACTTGAAGATATCGACTCAATATTCAAGGGTTATAAAGTACTCATCAGTCACACGACCCCCCTTTCGATTTAAAAAAATGTTTCAAAATGGTGCCCAGTCGCCATCTTGAATATTAAAAGTACGTCAGTAACATCAAAAAGTAGTATTTCGACAGCAATTAAAGTATGCCAAGTTTTAAAATTTTTGATGCACACATTAAAAAAAAAAGGGGGGGACCTTTTAGAGCCGCACTGTATAATGTTAACATCTATTTCTTCAAGCATTTTGGATACATTTTTTATAATTTTCAATTCAATTGATAGCTTGTTTAGAATAAACATCTGTATTATTGGTTGATAATTGGTTATACGTCAAAAAATAAACCATAACATTATGGTTGAAGAAACAACGGTCATAGGCAACGTTTTGATAACGTTATTTCGAGATGATAAACCATGAAGATGTGGTTTTCCACGTTGCGGTAACGTTAGAGAAACTCAGACATCTAACAACTTTCTGAAACGTTGTTTTAACGTACATCAATGAGAAACTTGGTGCTCCTTCCATTTAATTATATGTTCAATAGACGTTTAATCGTTTGAGTAAAGTACTTTGTCAAACTCCTTTTTAAAACGTTCATTTAAATGTTTCTAAAACGTGCACTTGAACCAACGCTCAAGACCATACTATACGGCCAACCATTCGCATGATAGCTTCCATTAGTAAGAGACGACATATTGATTGTGGAGAGTGAAGTTTATTTTTTCTTAGATAGAGTCTCGGAATACATATTCTACCATGGTTATGGTACAATTATGTTTATTGTATCGAATCATGATATTATATTCATGTGAATTCAAGATTGGAAGAGGATCCTTATGTTAATCAATTTCTGGTGAGATAACACATTTTGAAATGTTCCCAATTTGCTATCAATATTTAATTTTCTACATAAAGATCACAAGACTAGTGACTAACATCATTGGTGGTTCGAGCTTTAAGGGTGTGATGTGACAGGTCGCATATTCGAATGTTTATTCACCAACCGCAATGACGACGAAGAACTATGGCAATAAATAAAAAGTGATGATTGAGAAATAATGTGTATCTAACCTTTTAAATCATTGTGGCAAAAACCTTAAATTCTGGTCTCATTTATAGCAGAATCGAACGTTGACAATTTGGTTATGTAAGACGTTGAAACCCGCGACATTTTCAAGTTGAATGTATGTATCATATCAACTCATTTTTCTAATGGTGTCACAACTTTTTAAAACGTTTAATTGAAGTTCGTGTGTTCATTGGGTCAATACATGATTATGTTTAATTGATATGAAAATGAAACCATGTATTTTTATATTTGAACAGGCTAGTGATAATCTTAGACGCTATAAGAAGAATGACGTGGAATATCCCATATCGTTGTATGGGTGACTTGGCTGGTATCAAGCGTTGTCATATATCACGCCTTTCCTTCCACGGCCTCTCTCAATTATAATTATAATTATTATTCATGGATTCAATTTTTATAACACTAGTAGCCATCAGTTTTTATTGGAAGGGTATGTTTCAAATAATCACAGTGGGATATTCACATGCACAGATACGTATTTTTGGAAAGGTGCGTGGTGTGATTTGGTTTGGTCAAAAGCCTATCAATAAAAGCGTCGCAGTCTCTTCTATAACAATATATATTTTTATCATGTTGGCTGGACATGACAACACAATTCACGTTGGTTCTGGTACTTTATCTGGATAACCAAAAAGAAGCTCATCACCTAATCATACTTGGATACGTTTCCCTGAAAGTGAAATTCGATCGTTCAAGAATCTGAGCTTTTTATGCACATGTTTTCCGACTGTGAAAGCTTGATTCATATTGTTTACAGAAAAAATAATACTCAATAAAAGCTAATATGCGTGAAACATTTGTGTGTATCTCTTTTTTGTCGTTGCAAACGACAGCAATTCAAAAACATACATCATTAGAGATTTCTCTTTGAGAAAATCTTCAAAGGAAGAAGATTTTTAATTCCCAGAAGCGATCCTTGTTGTTTTATCATGTTTACAAAACTTGTGTTGAGTTTATTGCTTGCCTAATTTTTGGTATTTACATACACATATTTGAATAGAGTTATCAAAGTTTTCCGCTTAGCAAAAGATCACCCCTCTTGTCAATCCAAATTTTCAGGATTGGTAGCTTGAGCAGGCAAACCATTATTTACTTAGAGTATTGCTTCGATCACAGTAGGCAATGCTAGATTTCCATGTAACTATAAAACGTGATCATGAAAAGACTTACTACAGTTCAAAAATACTTGGTATCGCATATTAATCTTTGCTTTTGACATTTCCCTCTCACTCTCTTTTGTCCTTCCACTCTCGAGAGAGTCTGGTGAGATCATGTTTCAATTGCTCGGATCGTAATTCTCCATCCTTCTCTGCCTTGAGCTGCAAGAGAAGCTTCCTGCAGTCCGTGACCAATGATTTCTCTGGTTTGATCCACCCAGCGCGTCGAAGCCCTTCCTCTTGGTCGTTTACCATTGATTTTTCCCTTAACAATAAGTCTTCCAGCACATCCGTTCCTCTTGCAAGGTGACCAAAATACCGTAGGTATGATTGGTTTATCCTGGTTGATAGCCTTGTGGTGATTTCTAGTTTATTAAGAATTGACACTTTGGTACGGTGTTCTCTGTATGATATTCGCAGCATTCTTCTATAGACCGATATTTCAAAAGCATCAATTGTTCTTTGATTGGCCATTTTTGAAGTCCAGATCTCAGATGTGGCAATAGGAAAGATCAAAGAGTTTGATAATTTCAATTTGTTGTGTTGAGATATTGCAGAGTTTCTCCATATTCGAATAAATTTTATTGTTGAGTTACGTGCCATGGCCAGTCTCCGTCACAGCTGCCTCTTTTTGTAATAAGTGATCTTAGATAGTTAAATTTCTCAATCACTTCACAACCATGGATCTGTCTAACATTGGCAGGGTTGCGGTCTATAATGACGCAAGACCATGTTCTCTGCTTATCCTGTCTAACTTTCTCATGATTTCCGTGAGTTCTTCTTCCGAACGGGCTACCATTAGGAGCCGCTTTCTTTTGAATTGATTTTTCTGATCATGATTCATTGTCACATGATTCGTTCTTTTAGGCATGTTACGTTGTCACGTGATTATTTGATCCAGACGCGTTTTGATTCGGGAATCAGTTGCGAAAGAAAGCAGCTAGGGTGTCATCTGCATATCTAAGGTAAGTAATTCTTTTTCCTCCTATGGTTAATCCCCCTCGCCAGCCTTGCAGAACTTTTCCCATTGAAATACTTTCCGTATATTTTAACGAGTATCGATGACACAATACACAGAGGTCACACGATCAGTCTGGCATCAGTTCAGTCCGTCAGCCAATGGGTGATAGATAACTGATGGACTAAATGGCGATTCACACGATCATTCCATCGCAACCCGCTGGTAATCATGGAATTGTATCGTTTCAATTGACGCGAAACTGCGGAACGCAATACACGATCAGTCTGATCAATCATCGTCGGACTGACAAAAAATTATAAAATATTCAAATATCGGTCAGTCTTGTGCATCACTTCATCAGTCAACCCATTTCACGATCAGTTTCTTATCATTCTGACAGAATTTATTGACTGAACTGATGCCAGACTGATCGTGTAACCCTGTCATACAGCCCCCTGTCTTGCACCGTACTTTGAACTTGAAGACTTAGATAGGTAGCGAGTTGTTGACTTTCACCTTCCCGCAACTGTTTTCGAGATTTTGAAGCAAAATAATCATTTGTTTTGGTACTCCTATGATTTCCAAGATAAGCCATAAATTCTTACATTTCACACAGTTAGATGCATTGATGGAGTCGACAAAGTACAAATAATTTCTTACATTAAACTCATAATATGTGTTTTTTTATTCGTCTTACATTCAGGATTTGTTCCCTGGTTCCTTTTTCTGACATGAATTTGTCTGTTTCTCAGTTATCTGTGGAGTAAAAAAGGTTTTCCACGGTTGGTCATGATATGAAGCAGAATTTTGCTTGCATGTGACATAAGCGCTATTGTTCTGTAGTTTGTGAAGTCTGTAGGAGAGCCTTTCCTGTGTTGCGGCATGTACACCGATTCCCACCATTGTTTTGACCATTTCCCAGTTTGCCATATTTTAACACACAGTTTGTAGATTGCATCCACACCAAGCTCCCACATAGCTTTTATTGTTTTGGCGGTTATGCCATCATCTCCAGGTGATCTGTTGTTTTTCAAAAAGCCTTTTCTACTTCGGATTTCAAGATTGATTTTTTTGATATAACATGGTCTACGGTTTTATCGCCAGAAAAAACTTTTTCGCAGTATTGCCTCCATACTTCTATGTTGTTAACTCTCCGTAGTCATTTTGTATTATTTGTGTCTGCGGCTTAAATTCTTCAGACAGATTTTTGACTGTATCATATCGATACCAATATTCTAAAAGGACGTATCCCATGAATCCAAAATTTTACAGGAGGTGAAATAATCGTATATTTTTTTAAGTATTTGAAAGAGGTTCAATTTTTCAACTACCAAATTATTTCAGAAACATGTTCTTCGACTAAGTGTTGTGTTTTGTTGATTATTTCATTAGATGACGAAAATAAGTGGCTTACGTCTTATTGTATTTACAACACCTTATGGGATACGACATTTTATGTAAGTGCCATATTAGCTTAATCATAACTACTGTGGGTTAAGACAAATTACACAATCATTATAATACGAAATAATGACATTTATTTTTGTTAACTGAACATACTTAGCTTGAAAACATAAAAAAAAACTAAATTGTAACAACCATAAAGAGATAATAAACTAATTGTTTTTCTTCTTATTTACGTTTGTGTTCTTTTTAACAGTCTTCTTTTTTTCAGTCTTCTTTTTTTCAGTCTTCTTTTTTTTAGTCTTTTCTTTTTCAGTCTTCTTTGTGGCTGTTTTGTACTTCGCTCTTTCTTCGCTTTTGAGCGCCGGTAATTGGACGGTATTTTTATTGTTGGGTGATGTTTCTATTTCTGTATTATTTTTCTTCTTGTTTGGTTCTTCAGTCTTTTCACAATATTTGATCAAGTCATAGAAATAATGTGTGTCTTTTGGAATAAATTTTTTTAGCTGTTGTAAGTCAACCCATTTTTTCTTTGAAATTTCTAACCTTTCTCTGTATGAAGGCTGTGGTACGTATTCATCGAGAATAATACTTTTTTGTCTCTGGGGTAAGATGGCATAACGGTCTTCATACTTAGTTTTGAATAAAATTTCACCAGAAGGTAAATATTTTAGGCATCTTATATCCGTTACCTTTAAATCGGTCTCTATTTTTCCCGGACGAATTGAGTTATACCTCATCAGATTCGGGTTATCAAAATTAAGAAAATAGGAATGGTCCAAATATTCCACTTCCAAAGGCACTGGTTTTTTTCTGGCGTCTTTTATAATATTAATGTAGTCTGTCGGTAGGAAAATATCTTTTCCCTTCAATCGTCTCTCAATAAGACTATGAGCAGAGTCACACTCCATTTGAGTGTGACCCTTCTCAAGAAACTTCTGTTCAATATCAGTGTTGAATTTTGTTGCAAGAACGGACAACGCATTCGACAGATCGACATTTTTGTTTTGATAACCACAACTGTCCGAGTATAGAACTATAGGTTTCTTGCCTGTCTCCAAAACTGATGCCAGATGTTTGACGATGCAAGTTACAAAAACTGAACAAGATAGTTCCGCTTCGGTTTCATTCCATACAAAATTTTGCATACATGATTAGACAAGTCATAAATGGTAAAATTGTGTACCTGCAATTTTGTCTTGTAATACAAGGCACTCGCTTGTAATTGCGGACACAATTTGACGGCCTGTACGTCCATCGTGAAACAATAAATAGCCTGATTTTGTGCTTTCTTCTTGTCCAGATCCTTTTCTTTGCGAGCACGATCTTTAGCTAAAATATGATCCTGGTAGACACCCTCTTCGATTTGATGCATTTTGTATCCACAACATAGATCGCACTGATCCTTCCTAGGCTTGAATAATGCAAGATTCATTCCGTCAAACTCCTTCAGAAAAGTGCTGAGTGACAAGGGCAGTACATCTTCATCCAAACATTTAGTTTTATATAGTTGAAATATATCGGACTTTGCCTTGAAATCTTCCTCTAAATATAATTTGTTTGACCTCTTACGGCAATAGTAGCAAAGCTAGGTTATCTTCATCTGAGTCGTCTTCCGAGTGAACCACTCCTTGAGAGTGTGTGATCTCGTGAACTTTGTCTTCAGGTTTGTCTTCATGTTCTTCCAAATTAACTTCTTCAATGTGCAGAATTTGTGGATCAACACAATAATCAATTTCGTGTAATATGTCACTGGTATTTATGTTGGTTATTTGCAGAGTGTCAGTCATTAAAACAAAACATCCGCGGAAAGTAAGTCAACGTTGATATTACCCTGATTAGCAAAGGTTTCTTGAAGAAGGCTATTTTCATCTTCAATAATGACTTCTAATTCGTAAGGAACGTGGTCAATCATATCATTAATATTGATCGCTGAATTGATCAATTTGGTTTCATTGATGTTAGCTGCTGGTTTTTCTAAAGCCATTGCCATCTAATCTAACGTAGGTACTAGGTACCTTCCCCTACCAATAAAAAACTCGTCCATAGTTAAATACATACCTACTTAGTTCTAATACGACCTAACCCACAACACGAACTTTAGGACTACGTCGTTTTAAACAGAATATTTTTGAAAATATGTCGTATTCAACATGTTATTCGAAATTACAATATGACGTATATGACATGCATATTTGAACGGCAAATATTTTAATTATGTTTTACGTTATAAACAAATAACCATAATATAAAGAAACCAATAACATTAGAATATAACTTACGTTCGACATATTGAAAAACGGACACTCCTAATACTATTTTTGCACTATTTCAAATTCAACACATCAACTCTCAACCGTCACTTGTTGAAACAATGGGGCAAACTGTCAAACTGTGTGGTATACGACCTATTCGAAAATAAAAAATCAGCTGGTTTTTTCACGACGTATTAGAATAAGCGAAAAAGAAATATTTCCAGTTAAATGTTTCTTACGCCATGTTAGATTTAGATGGAGATCGATATTTTGGACTTATATCAATTAAAAACGCTAAATCAAGAAATTTGTGGGATACGTCCTTTTAGAATATTGGTATCGATATAATCCGTGTTTGTATTTGCATGTTCTTCAAGTTCTTGGCATACTCTTGCGATGTGCTGGTTTTTATCGTTTTTGCAAGACTTTTGAATTTCTTTGTCAAGAGCCTTCTAATTCTCTGGGGTAATAGCTTTGGCAAAGATTCGTCTTTTTCTGCCATCTATTAGACCGATTGTTCTTTCCGTGATTTAGTGTTTTTTCTTTATCAGTTTTTAATTCGTGGTTTGGTTCACAACAGACACGATCCATGTCTTGATCGCTACCCACGTTTCATTTGAGTCTCTTTCTGTCAGCGCGGAAACGGAAGTTCGCAGTTTTTCTTGGAAAACAATCTCTTCGGGTGACGATAATCTTCGACTAGGCTTGGAGAAAGTCAAAGTCTTTAGTTTCATGGTAAGGCTAGACTTAAGTACCACAGCACATTCTAGGCCACACAGCGGGCCCATAGCGCACCTCCAAGAGGAGCCTCCAGGAGGAGAGAAGTTGCTCTCTTGGATCATTGTCGTCAGGCCTTTAGCCATTCAGCATAGGCGACAACATAGGTGTCAAGCCACAGCATTTAGCTTAGGCGACAACGTAGCCCAAGGGCGGTCCCTCTGACCTCCCGTATGCCGCAGTTCTAACTAAGGTGCTGATTGAGAACATCACCTAGTTTTAGTATCGAACATACAGGATCCAAATTATTTAGGCTAATTTATTACCTTTTTGACTGACAGTAATCAATAATACTACAGCCTACCCAGTTCCATTAGCCATTGAGAGTGCCACTAAATACAGAACAGAAAATAATTTCTGATCACCGCGGAGATCGAACCCACGTCAATCAGTACTAACAGTCTCTCAAGCCGGCGTGTTACACGCTCGGCCACCGTAGCCCCCCCCAGATCTAGCGCAAGTAGTGTTTGTCACTGATGTCCGCCAGAGCGTTCTTATTAGAGTGAAGTCAATCTGGAAGTTTATCATTTCCGCCGCTAAGTCTAGCAGCCCATCAATAAGTCGTTTGGAGTGATTTTCAGAAAGTTTTTTTTTACAGAAAATTGACTTGTATAAAAGTTGTTCATAATAAATAGATTAGCATTTTTTTCTCTTGAACTTTTTTTTTCAATTGATCATTTTTGGAGATGACCCCCAGTTCATAGACAAATTGGGTTAGTTTCGTTATTTTTCTTAAGTTTTGCAAATTTACCAAATCGAAGGTGTTTATAATAAGAGTAGGTATACTTCCTTTGCGTTATGAAATTTTTTGTGACTTGACTACTTTTGTATCAGAAAACCAGCCCAATCATTTCTTTGGGTCTGGGTATGGCATAGGTATCAATTTACAAAAGAGGACGATAAGATTTTTTTTTTAATATTTAAGCAATTTACACATTCATGTAATTTCAAGCTTGGGTGTTTATACAGAAACCCGCGTCGGCCGTTTCCATGTGCGGACTTGGAATATGACAACCTAGGTCTGCAAGGAATAATGGTGTTATGACATATTCGGAGCATGGACTTGCAGAATGGTTACTACATTTGTGACCCAAATATGGTACATGAGTTTTTTCATTTGAGAGATTCCTGATGAGCGTTTATTGTAACTTATCAGTATAATATGGGCAGTGAACGTGTTAATGAACAAAAATGATCGACAAAAGTGGACAAAAAATGTGAAAAGAAAGTGAAATATTCTTGCTTTCTCGATAATTATTATCATTATTGAAGCATCTAGTTTGACAATAAAATAGAGTGCCCATAAAATATTATAATTTTATAATTCTCCGCCCATCTGCAACCACATCGACATTGTTTGGAAATATGTTTTGATCGGTCGCTTATGGAAAGTTCTAGTGGCTTTACAGCTGCATGAGCCCGCATTGCAACTTTTCCAAATTGTCGCACTACATAAATGACAATCTACTACTAACTTCAATTGTATTTGCTCGAAACTGTGTTCCTTGAACTTAAATAGAGCTTGTTGGATATCGAAGTGAAAAAGCAGCTGCTGCTTTTATACAGCGTTGAAGTAGGCGAGTGTTTTGTTCCTTAATGAAAGGGATATCGAATTTCTAGTAGATACAAATCTGCTTATTCCTGTATCATTCTTAAGGCAAAACTCATTATTCTGCATTGCCTCTGTATCTTCGATGAAGAATGTCCGATGGTCCAGAGTTGGTCAGGTAAATCGGGATAATGTATGAGGTAGGGGTGATGTATGGCTTCAATTTGTACATACGTTACGAAAAATAATTTTCTTTATTGTCATTTTTTTACATTTTCAATGACAGCTATTTTTTAAATGTTTTTTTTACAGAAACAATGTTTCTCTGATAATACAAATACAAAATCCATGAGAAATCAAATGTGTGATCTCATTTGTCAAGAAACAACAAGCCTTGATGAACGGGTTATTTATTACCTCTTCTTGTATAAAAACGTTATCAAAATACGCACAGAATCTTAACTGACCGCTTAAATGCATGGGTCACATACTCAATCCTACACTACCTATATTTGGTACCTACTTTGAATCAGTTGATACAATGCTGCTTTGAGAGCTCAAACTTGATTCGTCAGAAAATTTCAGATTTACGGAAATGTTGTCTTCATTTGGATTATTTTCACACTTCAATGTAAAATAACCTACTTCACATTTATCCGATAGAAGCGACAACATATTTTGATGATGGAATGTTACTATGGCGCAGAATGGCCCTATAGATCCTTTCATAAAATGCAAATATTCAACATTATAATTAGATTGCAAAAATACACACTCAATGCATTTTTTATGAGAAGGCAAATGAATCACTCTGATGGTTATTCCACCATATGCATGCTTGATGTTTAGTGAAGTTGTGATTGCATGAAATTAAAAACAGATTAATATTTTCAAAAATCAGTTGAGATTGTTAGATAATATTTCATGAGCAAATCCTCTATTTGCCTGTGGCGTTTTAATTTGCAGACGACGACGCACAAAAAGAGCCTGAAGTCGAGCGACTGTATAATGATTTATATTCGCAATTAGCTGAAAAATTTGGAATTAGTTTTTCTGATTAAAAAATCTCCAGACGAGTTGCAACTTCATCTTGGGATGATTTGAGAATTCCAGAATAATAAATCATATGTCTTGAGACCTAATGAATTCAGCATACAGAATTAATTTATCTGGATACAAATTTTCGGACTGTCAAGGTCTTGATTTTTTAGTGTAACACGTTGTTATCAATGTAAGGGCAGTTTCTTTGCCAAATCATGTATAAAGAAGGGGGTTTTCGTGGCAAACGAACAGAAAGGGAAATGAGAAAAGTTGGCACGAGGCGGGATTCATATCAATGTTATCTCGATCATCAAGTGTGAATCGGGTCACACTTATTATAACAAAGACAAAATCAAAATCAGTGCCTATTAAAGCAGATTTCAGTAGGTCAGTAGGAACAAATGTTTTTTTGCATTTTTTATTTGAAAAAAAAAATTTCTGATCGATCTATTCCTATGTATTATTTGATTCAAATAGCGATAAGATTTTTAAAAAGGAGAAAAGCTTATGTAAGTAGAGATTCGCAAACAAAAAATATCTTTGAGCAAAACCTTCACATTTAACCGAATTTGGTATGCTTCTCTCGGTCTTGTCTTTTATTGGGATGATCGGATGAATCAGTGATGAATAATAAAGGTAGTTATGTATCGTCATCCGTTATGAAACTTTTGACAAATTTGGATCATCGGTGATGTCACTCAAAGAGTCCTGTGAATCCTGCATGTCATACTTTTCATAATAAACCATCATAAGATTTAAAAAAGATCTGCTTGCATGGCATCGACATCATCAGCAAGATTTCTTTTACGATTATTTAAACTTTTTTCCTCCCTTTGCAACTTTGAAAAACTTATTTTTGAAAGTGACGATGCCCACGAGACTGTCGTTTTCAAGAGTCTTGCATGGTCTCGTCTCGTTTTCTAGACAAAACTTGAGGCGTGACTCGGGCATGACGATTTGTTGACACTTTAGCCGCCGCGTCGATGCCTTATATTCCTATACGTATGATGTTTGTTCGAGAGTTTGAGGTTAGGATAAATTTAGTTGTTACCAAATGTCTAAGTGTGTGTATTGAATGAAAATGGACAGATCGAAGCGAATAGGAACCGATTAGTCCCCAGTACAGCGTGTTATTTCCGAAGTCATACATATAGTTGTGAAACTTTGTCAATTGCTTTCTTATGTCAAGTGTACTAACCCTTGAAAATAGTAGCTTTGGGGGTGGCCATGTCTTCACACACGCAACATGATAATTTTCATCACCTGACGGTATTACGGGACGATATATATTTTGGTGGCCAAGTACCCCATTCTTTCAAAAACAATATAATGAATAATTTTTGACGGAAATATTTGGCCACCAAAAATCACACTTGGTGGCTACCAAAACCTCAATATATGTTGAACATCTGGAGGTTATGGAATTACATACATATAGGACTGATTTTTTCAAAAATCATGCTCTATATTGTTTCTGAAAGAATGATATACTCGGCCACCAAAATATGTGTCACCTCGCAATACCGTCAAGTGTTGAAAGTTAAGAGGTTGCGTGTGCGAAGACATGGCCACTCCCAAAGTTACTATTGTCAGGGTTTGGTACACTTGACATAAGGAAGCAATTCACAAAATTTCATGACTATAAGTATCACTTCGAAAATACCACGTTGTACTGGAGACTAGATGTTTCAATGCATCAAACTCCGATGACTGTAAACTGGGGTCCAACAATGCTTCATTTCGAAAGTAAAGGGTGTGAAAGTTGAAAAAAGCTTTGTTGTATTTCTCTTGATTATCCTTGAACTAATTTTGCGGTTATTTGGCAGTGTCATTTACTTGTGAAGAATAACCCAAACTTGATCAAATTTATTGAGGCTAATGACGTCCCGAAAGGACACCTTAACGAATATATTTGACCAAAAAAATGTTTTTCTGATTTTTATATTCTTTTAGGTATATCAAGCTACCAAAAATAAACCTCACTTGGAATTCAAATTTGTTTGCTATACTGATGGTCTAGTTTAAAAAAAAAATACTTTTTTGATTGCACATTCTTGGACCACAAAAGAGACATGTTGAAAAAATTTTTTTTTTTTTTCATTTGCGATACCCTGTTTATATGAACTTCTCGATGCAAAATCACTTTGAACTGCTGATGAATGTAGGGTACCTACATACGCAATAAACACCTTGCATTTGTTTTTTTTGCTTCTTTCTAAAAAATCGGTCAGTTCAAATTTTTTTCTTTAGATGTATTCCTTTGTATTATCTTCGAATACATCTTATACTTCAACAGTTATGATTTTGCGTCTCTATTCTTGCATTACAGCAAGTACAGGGTGTTCACAGATAAATGGATTGCCCCATTAACTTTTGAATTTGATGTTTGGGAAACAGATGTTTCAAATGAAAGTTAAATGGATCAAAATGAATTTTGTTAAAACAAGGGTTTCACATATACAGGGTGTTTCAGAACTTCTGGGCGTGGTTCAACTTTCTTATTTCAAATTACAACCCTATTTTTTTATTTGATTTTTGCATTCTCCGAAAAATACTAAACATTTTTTCAAAAGCATACCCTATACACAAATTCAACCAATAAGAAGATATTAACGTTAGAAGTTTTCTCGAGTATGATTTAAAATGTATGATATTATTTCGAAACTTTGGAAACGAAGTGGTTGTTAAAAGATGTCAACTTATCAAGAAAGATTTGAACATGTTATATTGCGAAGCGGACAAAGTTGAAATATTCTCTCTATACATACCTACAGGGTGATCCAGTTTTATCGTACAAAATTTCAAATCAAGATTCTACCTCGGATTAGACTAAGTAATTAAAATGAACCATTTTTATTCTATGAAAACCTTTAAAATATTAAGTTTCTTTTTAAAAGCTTTTTCAAAAATGAATATAACTTCTATTGTTTGACTGGATTTTGTCATGCTTTGTCGTCTTTCAGAATAAATGTCCATAGAATAAAGATTGTTCATTCTAAGTAGAATCCAAATTTTAAATATTGTCGGATAAAATTGGGTCACCCTGTACGTTGTTCAAATCTTTTTTGAGAAGTTGACATCTTTTAACAATTACCCCGTTTCCAAGGTTTTCAAATAATACCATAAATCTCAAAACATGCTTGAAAAAATAGCAAACTTCTGACGTTAATATCTTCTTATTGGTTGAATTTGGGTATAGGGTATGCTTTATGAAAAATGTTTAGAATTTTCCGGAGAATGCAAAAATCAAACAAAAACATTGGGATGTAATCTGAAATAAGAAAGTTGGACCACGCCCAGATGTTCTGAAACTCCCTGTATATGGGACGACCTTGTTTTCACAAAATTTATTTTGAACCATTAAACATTCATTTGAAATTTTTTTTTTCCAAACATCAAATTAAAAAGCTTATGGGGGGTCCATTTATCTGTGAACACCCTGTACGTATCCCTTATTGACTTGGATTATCCTCGTAATGTTATCATCACGAGACCTCGATACATTTGAAAGATTCTCGTACGAGACATAGAAAAATAAAAAATCGTACGTACGTATAACGTATAGTATATTTGAGGCAACCTTTTCTTTGCCAATTTCGATGGTAATCAGCAAGACAAATTACATTGGTGTTGATAGTTGCATCAGCATTACGAGAAGCGATCGAATGACGAATTCAATTTCATTGTGATTGTGTCTTGTAAAAGATAATGGAATATCGTTAGTTGTAAAGCGGAATCACATAATACAAAGAAGTGGAACACAATTTGAAATTAGTTTCCACAACAAAACCCTCACTTAATCGAAATAAACTCCACATGGCCGTTAAAGTTGCCCTTTGGGAATGGAAGTCCGTGCAGAACTGCTTTTGTCTAGAAGATATTTATTTTCTAGAAGAAAGAACCTGTTGTCGCCTATTGTTTTCGTTATCATAGCCAGATGTTTTTCATATTATGCGATTGGAACAAGGAATTACATAAAACCACTAAGGTCTCACTAATGATGAACATTACACAGTTATCATTTTAAAATATTTGACAAAGGCTTTCAGTGTTTTTTACTACTTGTAGTGTACCAGCTAAACCCAACCGAGATTTTTCTAAGACTAAAAGTGGCTTCACCACCATAATCCATAAGTTTTTGAACAGAGAGGGTTGCAAAGTCAGAGTTCAAAGCAATGCCGTAACTGCATGAAAACAACCAAAACGTAAGAAGCGTGTCTAGGCAGAAAACGTGTTTAATCTGATACAGATTTGTACGTAGACCATAATAAGTCTTTTACCAAACATTGACAGAATTAATAGAATTCACGCAGAGTAAACGTTCCAATTAAAATATAACAGAATTCAATCAGCGTGTTGACAATCAAAAATTATATCAAAATATCTGATTTCAACATGATATCAAATGTGACAATATAAATCTGAACGAGAACATGGAAAATAATCACCATACAACCGGACTCCAATAATTAACGATGGGCACTTTTAATATGAAAATCAGACCGGCAACTCTGGAAGAGTTCAATTTATATGGAAATGAATTCAATAATTAATAACAAATATTCATTTCCGGCTATTTTGGTAACCACCAGAAAATAGCATTTGTTTAGCTTACATTAGTAATTTTATTAGTGGTTTTGATTTTTATTTGGGTTATTCTACTGGAGACTCAAATGTGATGGGCATATTGACTTGTCTGAAATCTGGAAACAACGGAGGATAGTTTTGGCCTGTATATCTACATAATTCGACGATATGGATCATAATTGTATCATATTTCATCATCCTAGCCGAGTAATGATACCAACCCATGATATTACATGAAATGGCGCGCTGTTTATTGATAAAGTTTGGTTAAGGGATCAGGTTGGGTATCATGATGTTATAATAATGTTTTATGTGGTGGTTGACGAAGTTTTGATAGGGTGATGAGTGTATTGATTGAATTATTTTAAAGGGGGTGTTTGATTTATGCATGCTTGATAATTGAAAGAAAAATATTTTCGATCGTTCATCTACAGTTACATCATATTCTGCAGAGTTCAGGAAGTGAGTATGCTATCACCTACATGGAAATAATGAAATCTCAAAATCATGTTGCGACTGGGGACAATTCGATAATCAAGATAAAATTCAAGTGAGATTGTGGAGAATTCCTTAGGCTTTGATAAACTGAGAACTGCAACCAACAATTGAAACAAAAATCATAAATACATCGTATCGCGGCTCTACAGATTTAATCTCACAACAACATAAACTTCATATAGGAAAGTCCGTTGATAAGTTTAGCATCTGGGCGTACATCAAGCGAAATTACCAATTCTTCACTAGAATAAGAGATAAGCATGATGCAAAAATATGCAGCTGTTTGTGTTGAATTAAGTCTTTTTCAAAAGCATATTTCACTTTCCAGAACAATTGGCATTTTTTTTCCGAATCTGCAGCACATCAATAATTAAACAGGGAAATTATGGCAGCATCATGTTGCAGTACAAAAATGGATCCATACTGCGTAACAACAATGATTTATCACGTCCACCAATTTCTGATCATTATTTTAGCCTGCCTTAATCGGATGTCTACCATTTTATATTGATAATGCGAATAGATTTTATTTATCACTGGAATAAAATTAACATGAAGGAAATGTGGAAAGTTAAACGATTCCTGAGCTATTGTACTCTTTTGTCAAATAAAAGAAACTATACGGACCCATCGCAAAAGTTCCATTTTCATTTGAACAACTACTAAAAGATTTTGATGAATAAATGCGTCAACGGAGCATGTATGTTTACTGACTTGAATTGAAGCAGAAAGAATCTAAGTTGATATTATTGACTATTATCACTACTTACACTTGCTTCCGTCTTTTTCAATAAGCTCAAAATTGAGAACCTCGTTCAAATAAGCGAATATCGACGTTCTTTCCCATCTTATGATTTCCACATTTTCGAATGGATCAAATTTCCTTTCATTCATGGATTATTATTATTGTATTTCATAGCTGCAAACTGTGTTTTGAAAATTTAAATGGTTGGCAGAAAGCTCAGCAGGTGTGGAAAATGTCTGTATAACTCTATTTTAAAATATGAAAGAGATGCTTTTGGATTCTCGTAAAATTCTTTTTCCGGATTGGTTTTATTGACTTCTGTTTTATCTTCATGTATCTATTGAGTCTCAAGCTATTTCGTTTTCTGTGGGTAATGTTAAATGTCTTCATCTTGTTTTATGTGTGACACTCTATTTATCATATTTTGTTAAATGACTGTATAATATTTTGAAAGAAATCATTTTTGTTCAATGACTTGATTCAGATCTTGATATCTCATACAACAAAAATAGTTATAGTGGTGGCCAGTTCTCAATAAACTTTGATTCACATTTCATCAAAGATAATCATGATTATTTTTTATCAAGCGTATGATGACGTAGAAGAATGGTTTCTATGCTCAAAGTAGATTGTATGGAGGTACCTGGTAGTAGGAAAGAAATAGGACAATACAATTACTAGCTCCAAGGTTTTTCAACATGCTGCCTTAGAGTATAAAAGATATAGTTTACAGCAAAAATTTTCAGTCAGAATTGAAACAATGGCTATTACAGATGGACAGACGAGAAAAATACTGTTTCTTTTAATAAAAAGTGCATAAGAATATAAAGCATAGATATACCATTATTGTTTATTATATAAGTTTATCAAATATTGTGCATTTGAGCCTAAATTGTGACTATTAAACCCGATCAACGACCTCTAACAAACCAGCTTAAACAAGAAACGAATTGTTGTTTCTTCTAGGCTTGAATATTTATTTCAATGTATCGATATTATTTTGTATGAAAATTGTGACAAAATGTTTCTGAAATAAATTGATTGAATTGAATTTAATTGAAATCATGACTTACCTTAAACCTTCCTAATCCGATGCATTTAACTTGGAGTTGAGTTCCATGATTGTTCCTAAGTTGTAGTCATAGATCTTTCTTTATGACAGATGAAAGTTTCATACTCGGAATTGAATCCGATAAAACTTTTCTGCATAATAACATGAAAGAGTCTGATTCAGGTGAAAGTTTTACTCTCAAGATCCAAGAGATAAATGCGACATAAACTTATCATAAGTACCAACGATTCTGGCGGGGACAAAAGAATTTCAACAAATGCCATCAAGACGTCAAAATTGAACTGGGCAGATATGACTTGTGAGATTGATTCAATCGGTAAAAGGTTGTCTTTTTGTATCATGCATGATAAAAAGGTATCTAGACGAACTAGACTGATATCATTGAAATCAGAAAAAAATAACCTGAACAAGCTGGGTATGATAACTATGGTTACTGCATGGTTTCTGATTAATGATGTTACGAGCTTCCAGGTTATTATCCCTAACACCGCTTCCTCCGCTTATTGTGTTCCTCTGTGCCTGTCTTTCAGTGGAAGAGCTGTTTTATCATGATAAGATTTGTGAATCCTTCTACTGTTTCTCTGTCCGAACTTTCACGAGTAAGTATGAATTCCGGCAACATCATCACTTCTCTAGAACATGAGTGCTTCACATTCAAAGACGATGTGAGCAGAGCTCATGGTATGTTTGCTTAGGGTGCAGTATCCCTGTTGCTTTCCTTAGCTGATTTCTACTGAGTTTCAGTAGACTACCAGTTAATGATGGTCAGATTTTCTTCACCATCATTGATCCACTGTGTCTCAGTTCAGTTAATTAACACCATCTTGCTTTCTGTTGCTTTTTGAACCAACAGTTCAGCCCGCCTCTTGAAGTGGGTAGAGTGACTGCAATGGCAGGTTCTGGACTCATAGGTTTTGTATTTGCAGTTCTGCGTGTCAGTTGGTCCACTTGTTCTTTTCCAACTATTCTCTTGTGTCCTAGTATACATCCTCGAGTAACATCGATAGATGCAAGGTTTTGATGATAAACCCAGACCTACTTGGATCTACTTCCCCGACAACAGAAGGTTTTGATTGCTGCTTGGATATCATTCAAGATAAGGATTTTCCTCTCCTACCTTTTAGTTTGTCAGCCTGCGACGTCACCGCTGGATGCGCAAGAATATATCGTCGTGAGTGTATCTTGATCACGATAAAAAATGAAGACTCAACTTGATGGTCAAAATCCAGTTTAAAAACACCACTTTCAAAGATAAAACTAATAATACTCACAACTCCCCACGATTGAATCAACTATTCTCGCTGAAGATTTTGATCTATTGTTATCAACCTCCAAACTGCACGGAGTATCCATCAAAATGATAATTTTGGATGGTTCTCGAACCAATTACATCAACATGCTGGCGGCCGGCCAGTTATAAAATGTTCTCAAGCAAATCACCTTCGATCTCATTAATCAAATTATCCCAGCGCGCCAAGCAGAATTGATATCCAGCAAGTCATGCATAACCGCAAACCAAATTTATCTCCTCAAGTTCTAATTTAGTTTGACTTTAATCGCATTAATTGATAACACAATATTTGACCCATGCTCTGATGACCATTCGACAGCATACGAACAATCGATGATAAGCGCTCAGGATTTGAAGAATTGGGAAGGAAGTTGATGATTTGGAAGGGACACCAACCACATAGACAAATTGCAGTGGAAGCAATGAGATCTGCTGGGTTGATTGATAACAAGAAGTTTGTTCTAATAAGCCCGTAGGCAAATATTCGATTGTGAATTTACTATCATGAGATGGAGAAAATTGGTCTTTTTACTTGAGTTAGACACGCATGAATCAATTTAATCTGAATTTAGTTGCGGGGGTTTGCTATCGCATTTTCCTCCGTCATATATACTTACTTGAAATAATCTCAAAGTTTTAACAACTTCTGAGAATCACGATTCATGAGAATCATTAAGATTCAAAGCTTAAAACTTGGTCTTTGACCAACGCCTTTCCAATCATAACTTTTATTTTCATGTCGGCAGCAGTTTATGCTCTTCTGAGCTGTTTTGTTTGATGTCTTAATGATATGTTAGCCGCGACTTCTATTCTTACTAAACCATTATAAAAAGTGGAGTTATGGGCTTATCAAAAAGTACGTTGGAAAATTTTATTATAAACTACAACTTCTTCTGAAAACTATCTTCCGAGTTTGTTTTCTTTTCACAAAACGTTCGTTTCTTGATAGTTTATGAAAAAAAACATTTGAAAAAATTGAACAAACTAGAACAAAGAGAATGATAAGCGATAGAAAGAGGGAAAGGACCTCAATTTTTCAAGAACTATTTAATCGTAGCGCTTAAACGCTTAGCATAATTGAAATATGGACGCAGTCATCTTCCATTTCCAATTCATTTCTGCATTGCTGCATATAATGTTGATCAATGAAGTGATGAGGTATTAAAGACTGCGACAATGATTATGTCTCACGCTTTTCTGTTCAAATCCGACGTTAGCGAAGATCCTTCTTTGTCAAAAATCATATAATATCCGTCAATATAGATGATGTTAAACTGGGGATGAAAATGAGTATAAAGTGACCTCTAAAATGTAGAGTATCAATGTCAACAGGCTTCTTTTGAAATAATACATCGTAGATTATCCTGTCCACCAAGATGTTTGAACATCTTGCTGATATAGAGTAATGACTGTGGCGATTTGAAAAAAAAACAGAACTTGCTATTTACTGGAAGCGCAATTCCAAATTTGTTAAATTATAATTTCAATTTCAATAAAATGTTAGGCAAAAATATCTTGTTACCAAAACTCAAATTGAGTTAGTATGGGAAGCAAAGTAATAAACATTCAAAATTGGAACACACATTTTCAATAATAATTATGAAGAAAGCTATGATGAATATTCTCTATTGAATAACATTTCTTCGACTATGAGAAAAAAAATATCTAGTGAATGTGAATTTCATGTAAAATTTACAGCGCTCTAATTATTACAGGTCCTGCTTAATGATGATAATATATTATTGTATCATCAAATGCAAATATGTCCAGTTCTGGAAACAAGTTATCCTTAATAATAGGTCGAAGCTGTCCCAACGGGAAACACTATTGATTGACATTGTTATCAGACATGCACGTACATCAATACAGAGTATGCACACCATCATGTTTCTCACCCCTGACTTGATATTTGTCTTTGTTTGAATTTTCCTTCATGGTTTTCTGGTCTTTGAATCGATTTGTCGAGCTTTCTTTGTACCCGGCCCGCGGTTTATCACCAACAATACTAATTGCACCTACGAAAAATAAAACACTTCTAGTTCTGGGGAATTGAGGATCTTCGTATTTATTTTTCCGTTTTGAGGACTGGTGATTGGATTATAAAATGAGGATCGCTATGTTGATATTTTTTGACAGTTAAATATCTCACGACAGCCACAGAGCTAGTCAAAATCACCTTGATTCAACATTATGCCAAAATCGCCATGATTTGAATAAACCAAAAATTATCTTTCAACAAATTGGCTACAAACAGAGTTATCTTCAAATATCATGAAGATAATTCGTCAATGCTACTACACAGCTGGAATCCTCAATTTTTATCTGGCCAAAGATGATCTATATCATCCGCGCCTTTATAAATAGGCTCAACACATTTTAGCACTCATCCAAAACTAAAGAGATTTTATTTGCCTATTCAATCACGCTGACTACTATATTTATTATAATAATGTTATCAATAATTGGAAATAATGACTATAACTAGCCAAACAGCGGGAAATTTATTGACTTTTGTATTTTGTTAGTGTACCGAAAAGCCATTCTTACTAAAATATAATGATTTCTGCATTAATAAACGTATCATATTGGCGTGCATTGATTTGTTTATGGAATAAAAGTAATCTGATGTCTGATGAAATCAAGGTTGATATGATTATCCACATTGTTCGGGTGAGTATTATGAATCTCCTGAGATCTGAATTCTATCTATTTCTATAATTTTCCGTTTCTAATGACCCATTGTTACAGAAATCATCAATTCTTCATCTTCAATCACTCTTTTTTTTTCTCCATATGGCGGGACAGTAGATACAAAGCTTTTTTAGTAATAATTATTAGAGTAGATAATCGGAGTAACTTAGCCATAACTTTTTTGTTCTGAAAGCCTTACCTGGTTATTTATTCAAGAATTGTTTCTCCGGTTATGTGATTATTCACTCGAGTGATGCCTTTCTGTCTGCTCAATAAAATACAAATTTATTTTGTTCAAAATTTCGAACTACGCATTCAAAAAATAGAAGATATGTTTTGGAGTTTTCTTTTATTCAAGGCTGTTGCCCGCTTTGCGTAATGAGAATACATTTTCTACAACACTTAACAGATTAAGCACAGCATAGACTCACCTTACGCGGACTTCGAACCCAATACTTTCCAATTCATGAGGGGACATTCAGACGTCGGTGAATTCTGACGTTTGACAATTCAAGGGGACACTAATTGTCCTATTGAAACAAGACCCTCTTCAGCATAGGTATTCATTATGCATCTACAAACTCTATCTCATAATGTGCTCTGGTAGACCAAATTATCTATAAAATAATGTTTATTCACAAGTTAAATTGGCTCAGAGTATTTAGCAGGTTGTGCAAAAATGCAGAAGTAATCAACTTCCAAAGCCTTTTTTTTCGCTAGAGATTCTGTGACCAAACGAATTATTTTTTAATTAGTTTCACGACGGCGGCAGAAGGTGGATCTCGTTAGGCAACTTTTTGAGGAGGGTCGATTCAATTAAGAGTCTCATCAATATATCTGCAATTCACAGAAAACTTGGAAACTTCAATATTGAAGGATTTTTTGCTTTTGGTGGGATTGAAGAACAATACCACAGATCAAGGTCACATATTGCAATGTCAAAATGATAACTTTTCTACATGGACTTCGTACATTAGAACCGCAAAACCTAAAGCTATATTGTTTGTCCAGGGGAATAAGTTATAAAATTAGTAGAATACGTTATCCAAGAAAATTTCGTTAACGATCTCAAGAAACTATGTCGCCTCACAATTCACCTTATAGGGCATTTCACAGTAGCTTGGGTTGTGACTAAAGTCAATTTTTTATAAGAACGGAAAATGACAAGCAGTCATTAGTAACTATTTTATTAGGTTGCCAGCCTGACTTGGCGCGTTCGAACTTTTAAGCTGTGTTTAACTACAGGACCGTATTCAGATATAAAATTGTAAATACATACTGGCTATGTTTGGGTTTCGTCTCGAACACTTTTACACCTTTTCAACCTTAATCGAGATTTGAACTGCGCCAACTCCAGTGCTATATCAATTTGTAATTAAATAATCAAATCAAATCATTTATTCGAGTTATTACAGAACACATGCACATACAGGGTGTTACTTAATGGTATGTCATTATTTTTAGGGGGAGTTCCTGGATAAATTTCAAGTCCAAAAGTTCGTATAAACTTGGGTCTTAAAATGCTTGGTTTTTAAGATAGAGGGTGTTGAAGATTTATCTTATTTTCAGTTTTCAATACATTTTCCAAAGAGGGTTTGAGATATTGAACTGAATTTTGCTACAGGATATTATGGTATAGGAACACACTTTTTTTTTATTTTTATTATTTTATTTGTGTTTTATTTTATTTTATTTTATTTTTTTTCTCTTTTTCAGACAAAAGTTTATGTGACCTTTTCGACTAAAAATGTATCCAGGAACTCCC
The DNA here is from genome assembly GCA_958502075.1 of Orchestes rusci. NCBI lineage: Eukaryota > Metazoa > Arthropoda > Insecta > Coleoptera > Curculionidae > Orchestes > Orchestes rusci. Next base: position 13,782,151 of record OY293310.1, on the reverse strand, counting down.
CCTAAAAATTATGACATACCATCAAGTAACACCCTGTTTGTTTGGATAAGATAAGTCATGTTGTTTTTCTTATCCCTTAGAGAGTTGAAAAAAATAATAATGGCACAAGCTCGACCTTCTTTTGGTTGATTCTAATTTCACTATTGTTGTATCCAGAGATAAAAACAGGTAGCTTGGGCATTGTCTCTTCTTCAAGAAACGACTCTTCGTTCTCAATCTGCAACAATTTATAATAATTATTACGATTAACAATCTACGCTATCGACTAAAATGTACCTTTCTAGTTCCACTATTTGTTTCCGGAGATGTTATAAGCTCCTCGAAAGACAACTCCTTATTCTCAATCTATGATGAATTATAATTATACAAATTATGCTTTCATTAGTTGACATCAATGTGATCTTCAAAATCTGATTCCTGAGCAATGCTGGAACTAACTAGCTCGAGGCTCAACAGTCATGCTATCCATGATTGCCAAAACTAGAATTAATATTTTTAATTTTTACCTACATAACATAAAGTATTTAAACCGCTCTACTCACCTGTAAACATTGACTTTAATAATTAGAACTCAATGTCTGTAAACCAATAATAAAAAGAATAAAAAGCTTCTGTGAAGTCCGAATAAACTATGACTGTATCTTGAAAATAATATGAACAATAAAAACGAAATAAACACCAGAAACAGAATAACTCAACGAAATAATATTACTCAGAAAAATTCGGAAATTCTATTCTGTTCTAATATTGCAAATCGGGGTCAAAAATTAAAGTCAAACGCTTCGTTGATCTGGGGAAATTTCCATCACCTTGGTGAAAATAACGGTCAATTCGTTCGTTCTTATAAAATAAGGACTAAACGAGGAAGTTACCAGAGATGAAATCATGACAGGTCTGCACTCAAATTCAGTCTTTTTGATTGTGTCAGAAAATATTGCAAGTTCGGAAGAAATTGATAGAGTTCTGGACAAAATAGTGACACAAAATTGAGACCAGCAAGGCTCAATCATGTGAGCCTTGCTGGTTATTGTTGTTAGATGAACTCTCGGATGAACTATTATCATATGCGCATGTGAAGAAAATATACTCAAAACCTCATATTCTTTTTAGAAAATGTATCTCTACAGTGAACTTCATAACGAGAATTTATCGCTGCAGACGTAGAACTAAATTGAAAAAGGCAACTTCATTGTTTCGCTGATGAAACTCAATTAACCGATTTCTCTAATTGGGGGATGGCTCGATCAACATTTTCATGTTGATGTTCTTCATTTTGTGAAATTATACACGAGAACATCGTTTTTCATGGGATTTGAATTCTACGATCGACGCTCAATCTTGAATGAGCCTGATCATTTGCTTTATAAATGGAATAAAAAATTCTTCATCCCAATCACAATTCAAGATAATTTTTTTTCAATTGAAGTGTCTCATAATGTGTTTTTTTTTTCAGGTACAAACCCAGACTTGAAACAATTCTGTAAATATAGAGTAAGTTTGAGGCATGACATCAGGTGTAAGTCGCGTAGTAGTGTCTGTAACTTTTATTGTGTAAATGAAAAACCTACATTTAATTATTATCAGACATTTAAATTCCTGAAGCTACATAATGATGCTATTTAGTTTTAATAGTTTCTATCGAGGATCATTCAAACCTGATCATATGTATATCAACTCTTACTGTTACAAATGGGACTATCTCTAGTAGTTATTGTATGCGGTTAAGATATGTGGGCAGAATTCATGTCCTCATCCTTCAGTCAAGCACAAAATCAAGACTGATACTCGTGAAGCTGAATTAATCACGAGCAATGTCACAATAATATCTATTCTACGCCACTTCGACTTCGCATATCCTCTCATATGCTATCTTGCAGTCATCCTCATCAGCTAAGACGGCCCTTTAACGCTAACGATCAATTTGCTCTGTAACAAAGTGGATCCAAATGCAAATTGCTGTTCAACTAGCAGTGCCTCTTGGCGAAATGCGAACGTTACTAATGTTGCGGCAATGACCTTAATTCGATGATCAGCAAGTCAAGGTTCGTTCAACAGCAAAGTGCTGCTCTCTGTAGTGAACCTTATCTTGGGACTAACTAAAACAATGGAAGGATATACCTGCATCTTGAGTAGTAGGAATATTATGATGCGATAAATCATTTCGAGCGAAAAGTTTTAGGCATTGGCATCAACCTAGTGGTCTTACAAGACTTTATTTTGTCCGATTTTTTTGTTAAGTTTGACTTTCAGTTTTGATGAAAACAAAAAATATCGATTAAGTCTGATCAAATGGTAGTCTTTTGGTAGCAAAAATCCGGTGGACGGTTTGTCAAAGCAACCATAGGTATGTTTTTTGGGATGTTGAACACAAATCTGAAGCTTTCTGACTCGTAGCAGTACCTTGGGGCGAAAACTGCAGACTTAGATTTTTTCCGATTTTCAACTAATATCTTGCAAACGATCCGTCGACGTCGAACAGAAAATGGCATTACAGGGTGTCTGGTGAGTATATGGCATGATAAGAGCCGGCTTGTACAATTTGATGAAATTTTAGTACGTTGTGAAGGCCATGAAGACACTCAAAACTATGGTGATGTCAATATTTTAAATTCCAGGGGGAACCAGGAGCGGACTGGCCAGCAGACCTTTTGGGCCCAATTTTTGGCAGGTGTCATTTTACAGAGCTGAAAACTGCTTTTCCCAATACTCTGACTTTTTCTCAACAAAAAAGGTGTTATTTTGTAATCGATAAAACTAACCGTTTTCGAGAAAAATAGGTTTTTGTTTTACACGTTATCGCAATAATACACCAAAATACTACGACGAGAAATCAGTTGTTGTTATTGTTGATATAAAAAGAAATTTTAACTCTCTAAAACTGATTTTCTACACTAGAACTAGTTAAAAATTGAAAAAAAAATCAAAAAAAACAAGTGAATCAATCATCATTTTTTTATAGATTTGACTAATTCTAGTACAGGGTGTTCACAGATAAATGGACACCCCATAAACTTTTTAATTTGATGTGTGGGAGAAAAATTGTCGAATGAAAGTTTAATGGTTCAAAATGCATTTTGTGAAAACAAGGTTCTCACATATACAGGGTGTTTCAGATCTTCTGGGCGTGTTCCAACTTTCTTATTTCAAATTACAACCTTATTTTTTTGTTTGATCTTTGCATTCTACGGAAAATTATAAACATTTTTCATTTAGAATACCCTACACCCAAATTCAACCAATAGAAAGATATTACCGTCAGATATTTGCTATTTTTTCGAGCATGTTTTGAAATATATAGTATTATTTCAAAACCTTGGAAACGAAGTAGTTGTTGATAGATGTCAACTTGACAAGAAAGATCTGCACAGGTTATATTGCAAGGAGGAAGAAGTTGAAATAATATTCTCTTTATACGTACAGGGTGACTTAGTTTTATCCCACAATATTTCATATTAAGATTCTCCCTCGGATTCTACTGAGAAAATAAAATGTACAATATATAACATATTTGTTTTTTTTTTAGAAGCTTTTTTTAAAATGAATAATATAACTCCTATTGTTTGAGTGGATTTTGTCATGGTCCGAGGGGCTATTTCGTCGTCTTTCAGAATAAATGTCCATAGTATAAAGATTGTTCATTTTAATTGATAGAATCCAAATTTTGGATATTCTTGGATAAAATTGGGTCACCCTGTACGTTGTTCAAATCTTTACTGAGAAGTTGACATTAGCTGCTTTTAATTTGCATTTTGAATCAGGTCAATTTGACCCAGGACCCGTATTGCGTGTACTGTGGAATTCCATAGCAACACGTCACTGTCTGTGTAAAATGATGGGAAAGCGACATGTTAGAATTCCACAGGTACACGGAATACGGATCCAGATCACTGAAATTTGACATTTAGGATGTTCTATTTACAAACTGATCTGATTTGTAAGTGATACGGTCACTTCCCCCTTGCCCTAACTGTACCACCCGCAAATTTTGATCACTCAAGTGAACTGGTTGGAAGTAGAAGGTGGGAGTTGTTCTGACTGATACGCATGAATTTCGCAACAGCCTAACCCTCAAACCACTTAAAAATATAAAATATTTGCCCTTAATCCAAAATTTTGAAGGAAAGAACTTTTTTTTTGCTAAAAATGATGACACTGACAGTGACATGATCCGAAACCAATGACAGAATAACAAATGCAGTTTTATTTAATATCTTCTTATTGGTTGAATTTCGGTATAGGGTATGCTTCATGAAAAATGTTTATAATTTTCCGGAGAATGCAAAGATCAAATAAAAAAATAGGGTTGCGATTGAAAATAAGAAGGTTGGACTACGCCCAGAAGTTCTGAAACACCCTATATATGAGAAAACCTTGTTCTCACAAAATTCATTTAGAATCATCAAACTTTCATTTGAAACATTTTTTTCCAAAACACGGAATCAAAAAGGGGGGTCCATTTATCTGTGAACAACCTGTACAGTCAATCATTATGAGATTGTCAAGAAGTTTTTCAATACCAAGAATAACAACAACTGGTGTCTCCCCGTAGTATTCTGATTTATTATTGCAACAACGTGTGAAACATTGGTATATTATTCAACGAGCGGAAAATTGTGAATATTACTCACGAGGATGAAGTTTGCGCTATAATCTGAGTGAGTAATAGCCATTTTCCGCGAGTAGAATACTACACTTTTTTCATGATTTTTCAATAATTGAAGTGAACTTTGCAATATTCAATTTCATTTGGACGGCGCTTTTTGACAACTACTTCACTCAAAGTGAGTTTAGGTTTTTGACACAATGTGACAATGACTATAAAAAAGTATTGACGGTCCAATGGGCTGTTTCATGATTGATTTGAAGGTTGACATTTTGTCGAATGTTCTGATTGGCTCTAGAACAGAGTAGTAATGACATTAGATCATGTTATGACATTGGATCATGTTAAAAACAGCTGACTAATGGAAAAAAAGTCACTGGTAAGCGTAACAAGATACATTAACCAATAGAAAGTGGATACATAATACATCTTTTAATCAATAGTCATATGAAAAAAATCTTTTTTCCTCGAAACGGTTGGTTTTATCGAAAAAAAAAGAAGAGCACCTTTTTTGATGAGAAAGGGACAGATTAGTAGAAGAAGCAGTTTCCAGTTTTGTAAAATGATTCCTGTCGAAAATTGGGCCCAAAACGTTTGATGGCCGTTTCTGGTTTCCCTATCATTTAAAATATTGACTTTACCATAGTTTTGAGAATCTTCATAGTCCACAAATTATACTTAAATTTCATCAAACTTTACAAGCCGGATCAAAAGTGAGAGCTGAAAAATTGAATCGATGGGTACCCCTCTAGGGTTCTGTATCTCCGTTATGAGACACTTTGGAAAAAAAAGACAATCTGAGGTTATTTTGCCAAACACTCACCGGACACATTATATTTAAATTATTTTAAAACATTATAAGTTTTCCGAACAATTTATAAGGTCGTTATCGTCGGATCAGAAAAAGTAAATTTTCAACAACTGCAATAGTGTGACTCTTACAGTCTTTGATTTTAAAAAAGCCTTTCTACGTAGAGAACTCATGGGATGAAAGTTTTGAACAATAAAATCTTGCGGGCATCGTATAAGCATGCGTGAATAAATTGTTTCTCCATTTTTCTTCAGGACGCTCACCTGATTAATATGCGGGGATTCAAATAATGTTTACATCTCGGCGTTATCAATATGCTCCTGACCTCGACCTCTCGTCTTCACAACTTAAATTGGAGTACCATTCCCATCCTTTTTTCAAAACCCGTTCCACAACCCTAAATATTATTCATGCTTTTTTTTTGTAATGAAGAGTGAGAGAGAATTGACTATTTTATGGATTTACACCTTCACGCATAAATCACGTTTTGAAGTCTAGGCTGTCTCTATCGGTGATGCAGGAAACAGGAGACCGTCTACATGCTTATCAGGTGGCCTTTTTTGTTCACGTTTGTGCAGGTATCACACAGTGGATGCAGAGTTGCGTACAGAACAGATCTGTGCGTCTGCACATACAGCAAATATCCTGCATCAGTATGTCAGAAATGGGTTTTCAGGTGCTTAGTGAAATAATCTGGTCGGCTTCATACCTCACATTTTTAGATCCAAATTAATGCCAACTTGAACTTGTAGATCACTAATTACACACGCTAGTATTTTATTAATAAATTATCAAAAATAATATCACTGAAATAGTCTTCAGAAGCGACTTTTTCAAAGATATTATTTTCTTCAGCTGCAGCAAACGATTCTTTTGCAGCAGTTTTCAATAACTGTGATACAATTTTACAGCAGTAATATTGTGGAACGAACTTATGCCACGACTGTACACACGCCTACTCTTTCTCCAATACTTCCTACAGTCCCTTTAATTCTTCACAAAGTTTTGGCTCAGAAAACATGAATCTTATATTTTGGATTATTTGTTGTTCAGTTGAGAGGCGAAGAGTTTTATTCTTGGTGCGAAAAATTAGTTTGTGCCTCACCTGTAACGTATCAATGGATTGGTGCAGAAAACGTGAACACTCCATTCAATGGTTATCAAATTTTGTTCGGTTATACAACGCGCTATTTCGCATCAGTAATAGTTAACCTAGGTCGATGTATTAGATATTTATGCATTTATTCATGATTATTTCTGATTATAAACATACATATTTTCTAAATCATGTTTTTCAAAATAGAATTATTTACTAAATTGATGTTCATGAATTAATCGTCAGCTTCTGGGGATGATATACCCATCGGTCTTTATGAATCTGGCCAGCGGGGGTAAAAGTTTTTTTTTGAATAATTCACAAATGTTTATTATACCTATTTCATGTGTGTTTGTCGTTTCCACTTAAAAATTTTATTGTTCGAAGATAGTTGGAATTTTCAGAAACGATGATATTCTATGAATATGCGTACTAGAAAAGCATGTTCTCGAATTCCCTTTTTATATTTGAAGTAAAGTCTTGACGATCAACTTTTCTATAAATTTATGATCTTGATAATTATTCAGCACATGAATAATAATAATAACGATTTTTTTTATACCCTCCAAATTTGTCCCGGTATTCAGGAATAAATTGATAGTACTTATGGAGGCAGAAAATAAAAATAGAGAGTGTTCCGAATAAGAACCGACACAGAGCAGGAACATGTAAGGGAACCCAAAATATCATGATTCATTGCAACCTACTAATATACCAAATTGCACACAGTTATACGCCTCGCAAATCAGGTTTCAAATTTCCGAAAAATTGAATCTCAGTTATGTATTGACTAAGAAACACCAAAATTGGTACATGTTGTAGGTTGATCAGGTGCACTTATCGACAGTAATTGGAGTCTGAGAGAGGCTTTCTAAAGGGTTGATAAGGTATGATGCACCCTCAAAATACGACAGAACTCTGTAACCCGTTGGCACCCTTGAAAAATGTTTCTTTTATTTCATGAGGAATTTAGGAGCGAGGAAAGTTCTAGACTTTCCTCGCTCCTGTTATTTCTCAAATAGGTTTGTGGTTTTCATCAAAAAGCCATTGTAATAATTGTGATATTAAAAATCGTCAAAAATTTCAACATTGGCTTTGAAATCAAACGTTAGACTTGGCCATTCGGTGAGTTATTTAGTTGGTAATTTTTGCATTGTTCAAATAACCGGGTCGATGTCACACTCGATATTTCCAATGCGAGTTTATAAAAGAAAATCGGTGTTATTGATCAGCATTTGATTGCTCGGATAATTTGAGTTCCTCCAAAACACTCTCCTGGATCTACTTGGCAAGGTGCCAGTAGTGCCACTACAACTTAGACTGAGAAATCATTATATACGATGAAACATCGCCACATCATTACTTTAGAGAACCTCTAAACCATCAGTATCCAAATTAAATACTGGATTGGAAAAGAAAATGATTATTGTTCACAACTTTGGCCTCTGCGATCAACAGATACCAAATGCAGGTCTTCTTTCTTCAGGTACCATCAAAAGAATCTGTGTATCCCAAGTTGTGGTTCAATACAACTTTGTTGTCTTGAGTCGACTTGTGGAAACGGATTAGTTACAGAAAAATGTACTCTCATAAGAAACCATGCATCAGCATTTTGGTGATCATTTTGAACAATTTCTGTAACCCCCCTGTGCCAAGTGTATGTAGTTTCTATTGTTTAAATTGTGAGTTTTTCTATTGAATAATTCTCATTTTTACTTTCCACCTTATTGTAGGGTAGACGTTTAAGTTCATAACCAAGTTTGTAATTTTTGATGATTTTTAATATGACAGCTATGAGACTTATCATCATAAATTTCGGTTTTTCATGAAAACTAGAATGTTTTTTGAAAAACAACAAGAGCAAGAATAGTTTAAGAACTACATTCTCCGTAGACATAGGCGACGTGTTCCAAGTCCGCCAACGGGTTGAAAAGTTCTGTCGTATTTTAGGGTAGCATCATACCTCATCATCCCTTTAGAACACCTCAATTGAACTGCAGTAACAGTCAGGTAGTTCTCTTGGCACACCAAAGACGTGTACCAAATCAGGAATTTCTCAGTTGAGGTAGAACTGAGATATTGACTTTTGATGAAATTTGAAACATCTCTTGCAAGGCTTATGATTTCTTAGGAGTGCAACTTGATATATCGGTAGGTTTCATCAAATCGTAATATTTTGTGTTCCCCTACACATGCTCTTGCTTTGTCGGTTCTTATGCGGGACACTTTGTATATTGAATTTAGTAATTAGAGTGCTGACAATATGTGAAGTTCTATGAAAACTTTGAAAAATGATTTCTTCCCCTCAGTTTTGAATAAAGGAAGATTTCTTGAGAAAATCGGTTATCTAAAATATATCTCAATTATTGATCTCTAACAAATGCTTGAATGAAATTAACTCTAGGAGTTCAAACTTAGCCTTGAGTTTTCTAATGGTAATTTTGTATGTATATTATTTTAGTTGATAGCTTTATATTTAATTATACAAATGAATGTTTTATCATTTTTAAGGACAAAATACATTTAATAACTCCAGCAAATATATTTATTTGAAAACAAAAATGTGGTTGCAAAATCAGTTGTGCTCAAGACTGTCAAATAATATGGCCCTTGCATTGAAAAATATTATCGTGAAAAATGTGTACATAATTTACATGATGTGAAAAAAGACATTGAGTATTTTTTAATGTAACCCTCAAAGATTCAAAGAGCACTTATAGCTTATATTTTTTCAGCAGTCTATTTCTTGAGCTATATCTCAAATTTTGTAGTGGGTGCTCAAAATTCTTCCCCACCAAATTACTCTCAGTATCTTTTACTTCTTGGCGCGGATGTTACTTAATTGAAATCTGGCTTGAAAATCACGCCTTTTAGTAATTAACTTATCGCGGTTTTGCATATTTAGCCAAAAATTGTGGGTTAATGTCGCGTATATTCTTTGGGAGTGATCTTACTGATTAATCACATTTTAAGCACGAATACCAAACTTTTCAAGTCGCCTTGGAAATCAGTCCAAAAATTAGAATAATGCTCGATATTTAAATATAAAAAAAACACTATATCAATTATAAAAAAAGAAAAAATATGATATAAATAAGTCGAGAATTATTAAGATTTCATATTAAGTATATCTGCCTTTGATTGATCTAGAATTTTTAAGATTGTCAAATTATAAATACTCTTCTCAGATGAATAATATCCCTTGAGACTTTTGCCAAAAGTTATGCCAATACTTCTGGTAAGTACCTGAATATAGATCGATATCACGTACCTGAATCATAATGTAGTAATCTTTTTCTCACATCGACAAAAGGAAATGTGATTATCGATTCTTTATTTTCATATTTTTTGACCTCCACATAAAAGTGGAATATATTTTCATAGTGCTTCACCGATTCTTTCAAAGTCTCTTTGGGCTTCTCATAACATATTGGAATTGCAATTGGAAATAAATATCACAGCTTCAATGGAGAATGAGAAAAACGGTTGCTCAAAATTTCTATCAGCTTTTATGCGGCAAATGCTGAGGACAAATGAATGAGCCATTTAAGTGATATTTATTGTCAATTTTTGCTTTGAGTATCTCAGCTGCGTCTTTGGAATTCTTTTAGTTTTCTCGGTACACTTACATGATAGTAAGACGAATTGCTAGTTCTTGATTTGATTCTCCGGTTTCGCGAGATTTCATTTACAGTCACGAAACATCGTATAAAGAGATACTATCAGTTAGGCCTAAATTGCTACTTGTTGTGGACACGTTCTGCGTTCGGGAAATGGGACTTATGCTGAAAATAAGGACACATTCGAGATTTGACACCAACACACAGTATCTGTCAAGGGCCACTCTGGATAAGATGATTTATGAATTTCTTTCCTTGACGAGAAAGCTTGATAAAAAAACGCCATCAGAGAAGTTATGAACCCGATTCATGGCGATTTCAACTTACCATATATAGACTGAACCCAAGAAGATTAAACTCTGGAATGTCTGCAGACCCACGCTGATTCCAAGCCTCTTCTATCATAAATGAACTATCTAAATCTCAATCAGGTGAATGGCATCCAAAACAGAACCAGAAGAATCCTGGATCCAGTGTTTGCTGGTGACGACTAGTGTCACTTCAAAGTATGCCAGGCTGATGATCCTTTGGTATCTGTCGACCCCTACCATCCTCCACTGACAGGTGACTTCAAAAATCTCAATCCGCCTCCCCTCCGACCTGAGTTCACTGTTGTGGTGTACAACTCTAACAATGTGGAGTACCCAGATTTGAATGATTTTTTTGCGGAGATAGACTGGATTTTTGAAACAAGCATCACCATAGGGTAGACAGTAGCACTATTTTACGGAGATCTGTTTGAAGGAACAGACATGCGACCAAGAAAACCATCAAAAGCAAGTAGTACGACGGTCCTTTCAGAAGGTGGATCGGTAAAAAGAACAATACAAAAAAATCGGGAAATCTGGAATCAGCTCCAAATTCGATGCGTATTCTTTGATTCACAAGGAAGTGGAACGCCGTTTGGACTATTATTTGGTACAAGAGCGGAGCATCTTATACCCATGCACAAACATCAAGCATTTCTGGTCATACATCATCGACCATCCCAAAGACAATAAACATTCTTCCGCCATGATCCATGATGGTGTAACGCTTACTACCTCTGAGAAGATCACTGACGCTTTTTTCTGTTCACTTTAAATCGTGCAGCTCACACCAACTCGACGTCAGCATTGAACACATGGATTCCGTTCCTTTTCCGAATCACCTAGCATCACACCACTTTACCGAAGAAGAGATCACCACGAAGCAGCTGTCTCTGAACCCTTCAAAGCGTGCTGGTCCTGATGTTATTCTAGCGATACTTTTGAAAAACTACATATCTCTGGCATCTCCTCTACGCCACACGTTCTAGCGATCGTTTGATGATGGCATTTCTCCAGCGGTGTGGAAGAATTCCTCCTTGATTCCGATTTTCAAATCGGTGACAGGAGCTGTATCGGCAATTATCGAGGCATCTCCATCCTTTCTGCCATACTATTGGTCTTCGAATCCATCATCACAGACGACCCATTTCTGTTTACAAGAGTCATATTGTCATGTGAATACGAATGGATCAAAGGAACATGGAGTAAATCAACCCCCCAAACGGACGACGCACAACCAGGCCATGCTTACTCAGCACTTTTCTGGTATGAATAGAAGCCCGATACGCTAATCAAATGGTTGGAAAAAACTTGATTACTCCGATCTTCCTCCCATGAGCAGTGTCAGTCGAAACACCAGAAGCCCTCTCACCTAAAAACCACGTCCACTATAACTTTACGTTGCTACGCGTTACTCCCTTCAGGAATCAACAATAAAACATGCCCGTCCTACTGTTTTTATGCTGATAATAGAATATATTGGTGAATACATTCTATTACTTCACAACCCTACGGAGTTTTCCTTCCACCTGGCGCTACGTTCCTAGAGCTAAATAAGTGTGAGGGTCCAGACGAAGACCCAATCTTACGCTTATCGCGACATTTGATGGAGGCGCCTCACGAACACTCTCCTACGCTTAGCGAGTACAGAGGGCCTACAAAGGGAGTGCAGAGTCCAGAAAGCAGAGAGCCTACAGAATGAAAGCAGTATGACCAGTGGTCCAGGAATAGAGATGATGAGGAAGAGGAACTGCGTCCGGGTCGACGAAGCTCCACACTCCCGGGGGCATCCGCAGTGATAAGAAGTCCGACTGGCACTGCTCCCGACACGGCTTTTCCAACTTATTGATAGAAATAGGCAGGTATTAAGAAATTAAAATGAGTAAGAGAAATGGGATCTACATATATTTTTAAACAATTAGACCCGCTGTTGATTATTATTTTCTTTTCATGTTATGAACAACGACTGCTTCCGGTCCTCCGAAACCCACACAAGGAGAATGGTTCCATCAAGGGAAATATAGGTCACTTTGAGCCAAGTAGAAGTGATATGTATTGCCCTGTAAACCAGCACCAACAAAGCATCACAATCGAGGTCAAGGTGCGGTTACAAATCCTGAGGCGACCAAAAAAAACACGTAGCGTCAGCAAGAATCTGAACGAGGGGGCCATTGATGACGATATGGATTGCCATGGTCACCGTTGGTGTTGGTCAGGAACATACTTACTCAGCATATTGTTATTTGTGAAATATGTAATACTCAGGACCGGAGCAAGCAAATGTTATTAGTTTTTAAGTCAGATTGTAAGGGATGTGGCATGTTGGTTTTTGACAATTGGAGGCCAATGCTATCGAGGAGGGGGCATGTGTCATGTGAATACAAACCAAAGGAACATGGAGTAAATCAACCCACCCAAACGGACGACGCATAACCAGGCCATGCTTACTCGGCACTTTTATGGTATGAATAGAAGCCCGATACGCTAATCAAATGGTTGGAAGAAACGTGATTACTCCGATCTTCCTCCCATGAGCAGTGTCAGTCGAAAGACCAGAAGCCCTCTCACCTTAAAACCACGTCCACTATAACTTCACGTTGCTACGCGTTACTCCCTTCAGGAATCAACAATAAAACATGCCCGTCCTACTGTTTTTATGCTGGTGATAGAATATATTGGTGAATGCATGCTATAATTTCACAACCCTACGGAGTTTTCCTTCCACCTGGCGCTACGTTCCTAGAGCTCAATAAGTGTGAGGGTCCAGACGAAGACCTAATCTTACGCTTATTGTGACAATATCATTCATGGCCTCTTTCGACGGCGCTCGACTGTCACGGCCTTCTCCTCAAGGAACTGGACAAGATTGGCGTGGGCGGTAGCTACCTTGAATGGATCCGATCCTATGTCACCGGACAGCGGCAACGATTCAAAGTCTGTGGTTTTCTCTCTAAAGAAGTGGCTGTAACCTCGGGTGTGCCATAGAATTCCCATATTGGACCGGTTTTGTTTCTCCTGTCAATCAACGACGTATCAGCCTGATTTGATATCTTGGAGTATCTGCCGTATGCCGACGACTCAGAATTCAACGATTCCGTTTATACTCATCGGTCGCTCCAATCTGACTTGGACAGTTTGGAGGAATGGTACCAGAACTACTTTTTGAGCCTCAACATCTCCAAGTGCAAGGTCCTGAGGTTTTGTAGGATGTAGGAATCTAATCATCCATACTTATGTATTGGAAGGACGAGTGTTGGTGTGACTTTCGACAGCACTTTACAACATTACATTGAAGGCTTTTAGAAAGCTCGGGTTCATCCAGAGAAGCATCAGGCACTTTCACGACACAAAGGCTATACTGTGTTGTTTGTAAGATGTCCTTCTCATATCGATACTGAAATACTGCTCAATCATTTGTTCACCTTTTAAAACATCCATCCGTAAAGACTTGAGCTTGTACAGCGCAAATTTATCAAGTCTCTGCTGTACAAGCACAACTTTTCTCAAAAGGATTTGACATACGATACGAGACCAGATTGCAGTTGTGTAGGCTAAGGAGCCTCGAGGACAAAAGAGAGGATTCCATGCTTATATTCCTGTACATACAAGTTGCTGAATGCATTCACGGATTGTACCGGGCAACCCAAGACAATGGGAGCTATGATAGAACGTTTACGTTAACTAAACGTATACATTTCACCATGGTAACGCTGTTAGTGAATTGAACATTTGCATAAGTATACAATCTTAACGTATACGTAAACTTGACGTAAATGTTCAGTCATTGGGCACAATCCCCCTTGTGCTGTATCCCAGACGTTGACCCAACGTGTACGTTTCGGGTGTGCCATAGAATTCCCATATTGGACCGGTTTTGTTTCTCCTGTCAATCAACGACGTATCAGCCTGATTTGATATCTTGGAGTATCTGCCGTATGCCGACGACTCAGAATTCAACGATTCCGTTTATACTCATCGGTCGCTCCAATCTGACTTGGACAGTTTGGAGGAATGGTACCAGAACTACTTTTTGAGCCTCAACATCTCCAAGTGCAAGGTCCTGAGGTTTTGTAGGATGTAGGAATCTAATCATCCATACTTATGTATTGGAAGGACGAGTGTTGGTGTGACTTTCGACAGCACTTTACAACATTACATTGAAGGCTTTTAGAAAGCTCGGGTTCATCCAGAGAAGCATCAGGCACTTTCACGACACAAAGGCTATACTGTGTTGTTTGTAAGATGTCCTTCTCATATCGATACTGAAATACTGCTCAATCATTTGTTCACCTTTTAAAACATCCATCCGTAAAGACTTGAGCTTGTACAGCGCAAATTTATCAAGTCTCTGCTGTACAAGCACAACTTTTCTCAAAAGGATTTGACATACGATACGAGACCAGATTGCAGTTGTGTAGGCTAAGGAGCCTCGAGGACAAAAGAGAGGATTCCATGCTTATATTCCTGTACATACAAGTTGCTGAATGCATTCACGGATTGTACCGGGCAACCCAAGACAATGGGAGCTATGATAGAACGTTTACGTTAACTAAACGTATACATTTCACCATGGTAACGCTGTTAGTGAATTGAACATTTGCATAAGTATACAATCTTAACGTATACGTAAACTTGACGTAAATGTTCAGTTATTGGGCACAATCCCCCTTGTGCTGTATCCCAGACGTTGACCCAACGTGTACGTTTCGCCATGGTTACGCTGTTATCAAATGTAACATTTCCATCAATGAACAGTTAAAACGTATAAGTTATCTTAACGTAAATGATACACTATAGAGAAAAATATCAATCCGGGTCCCGGCAAGACGCACCAGGCGGAAATTATAGACTTCCCCTTTTCTCAGATAGGCCGCAAGGCTCCCACAATTTTTTTTTCACAAGAAGGGTATGCCCTGTCCCGCAGATTCCTGCTTCGCATTGCTTTCACTCGGAGGCCAAATGGCTCATTGTGATTCTTTGTTGAAAGAGGTGGTCCCTCGGTCTTGACCTGCAGCCTTTCTTTTCTTCGATGTAAACCATCTCATGGTTTCTACGAAGTTCAAAATTAGCACGATGTGTTTATATGCCGCTTCCTCCAAGTCTTCAAGGAATTGTCCCATATTCCTTTGGCGTCTTTCTTTTGGAGTTGAGAAGTAGCAGAGTAGATGTTCTATAGTTATATCCTCCTCGATGCAGCAAGGACTGATCATCAGTCCCTAGGACCCATTTTTTGAGCATGGTTCCGATTTCATAGTGTCCTGTGATTACTCCCACAAGGGTGCTCACAGCGGATTCGCTCTACTTCAGTAATTTCTTCCATATCCAAGTTTGGCCACAGAGCTCTTGATGTGTTGCAATTATTCCGATTGCTCTACCTAACGCTGTGTAGCTTCACCAATTTTTTATCTACTCTATCTTGCAATAGTTTGACCGTTGGTAGCGATGTGTTTTCTAGACACCAGGAGTAGTAGATGGATAATATGATTATGTAAGCTTGATACCTTTAATTGTTTGTTCATTTTATTCAAAGCTTCATACAGGAGGTTTTTGAATCAACTAACGAGACTGAGAAGTGGACGTAGTGGGCAAGTTTGTAAACATGAAGCAGAAACAAACTGCCGTCAATGGCTTGGTCTCCTTTATCACTTGAGAATATCGGACCCGGCATCCAATCTGTCAACATTGTGGCAAACGCCACAGCATGAACTTAATCAATAAAGTACTGGGACATATTGAAACTTCTCAAATAGTGGAATCGAGGGTGGAATGATTGAAATGTCCAATACTTATAATGTTGAGCTTCCTGAAAAAGACAAATTTGCAGTCACTAAATTGCAATCATTGTTAAAAATAGAAATCTATTCCTCCAAATATTATCACTCACAAACAATAGTATTACTACCTGATGTAATGATGTCAGAAATTATTACAGCAACTGCTTCACTGGATGTTTTCCTCAGAACGATTTGTCAGCGAGTTCTAGTTATTTGACGTTAATCACAAAGACCACTACTTAGACTACGCCAGTGGACAATAGATGTTGAAGACAATGACGCTGTTCTCATTAACAGGCGTTGCAGTAGTTACATGGTTAACATGGTCGTGAAATGTTTAAAGAATCTTTTGAAGTTCCGAAGCAAAAATATAGTGGAGTAGTTTGTCTTGCCGCGCTTCACGGGGCGACGAATGATGAACAGCACTTCATCTCACAGCGCATCCCTGTCTAAAACTAGCTCTGCAATTAATCCGGTCAGCTTGGTCTCAAATAATGATGTACGGAAAGATTGGAGTTGATTTCAAAGGCACGGTGATGTTGATGGTTCCGGTATGTTTTGATAGCGGCGAGCATGCACTGCGTAGGCGTGGCAACATGAAAATCGATTAGCGCGGCAAGTTTCCACTATGTTTTACCCTGTAATCCCTGGTTTTTCTCCACAGTCGCCGGTCTTCATCGACTACGTCTCTGTAGCAGCGACTGATCTGCCATGAACTTTCCTGTTTTTCTCCGATTAGTGACACAACGAATTTGAATTAGGAAAATGAACGACTGGAAAAAAATCTCCAATTTTGCTGTTGCCAAATTATCAAGATGAGAAAATGATACAAGTACTATATTATACATATAAGAAAAAAACTACCTGGCGTGCTCATGACCACACAAAAAAAGTAAAAACTTCACCAAGGCGAGAATTATAGCACGAATTACAATTTTTTTACTGTTGTTCGACCACTCCGCATCCAATTTTTGTGTAACAGCATGGGCACAGACATCTTGAACTTGATCTGCCAATTCTACTTCATTCTCATGTCTGGGTGTATTTGTTATTTGTGTAGGATAGTGTAGTGCAGACTGCTGGTGTAACTTATGGCTATCAGTGTTAACGAACGAAACGGGATTATATTGTCTAAAGTTTCTGACGCTGATAATTGAAACGGCATAAACTTAGCCGAATTTGTATCACCGAAGAGTCTTTTTTTGATCAGTTTCAGCTGACGGCTCAGTCTTATTCAATACCCACAAAATAAAGTGCTCATCACCGCGCCCAAAGAAGTTTTTACTCAAAGAAAAAAAAATCACCAATTTTTAGGAGAAGAAAGGATCTAAATAGATTCTTTTTTCAATTTATAGGCTTTGTTGTTGCAACCATAAATAATTGAATGGTGAAAATAGCCGGAGCCTTTGAGAGTGTGGATCAATATCCTACATTATATGGGCGTACAGACCCATTTTCAACGATGACAGTATATTAATGAGAGAGCAAAGGACTACTTGAATTAATGTGAAGTGAAGGGTTCTTCGTGTCAAAAGTCTACTTTTTCCAATTCGTCCACACATGCCGATGTCTTATTATCATCGTCTGCTGAACCCTTCACCGATGTAGCAGCGAAATTGGGTTGAGGGTAATCAAGATATCAACGAAATACCTTTTTTTTAAGTCTTACATCCCGTACTCTGAAGACGAAGGATTTGCGGAACCTCGTTTGATTGGTTTATGGTACATACTTGTTGAACACCATGTATACAAAACCACAAATTTTATTCATATCTGAGCCCGTGAACACATAATTTTCAAAATACCTACGCAGAGCATCGAATTGTTTCGCAAATCGGATTTTTATAAATTGCTCTGTTATGTTTCAACCACTTGCATGTTTTTTAATTTTCACCTGAGAACCATCTGAAATGTAAAAGATATCCCTTTCCAATTATTTTTCTCAATAAAATCTTCGAATTACGATAAAATTGTTAAATCAAACTTCACTGGAGACCTTTGAATTTCACGTGACACGGAAACACTATGCTATTGGTTTGACGTCACCGGTTTGGATCCGTTCTCTACATCGATCAGCTGGCGTGAATGAACCAGTATTTTATTGGTTTTGTGGTTTGTGTATCATGATCTTTCTTATTGTTATCCAACTAACCTTTTAGATTTAACTCTCACATGTGAAGAAATCAATTTTGGCAAAAAATCACTACAACATCATTAAATCCATCAAAGGCGATTCTGCGATTTAGCTATTATAAATCCTTTAGACATTATCGATAATAATTTTCTCATAATACTCAATGGACATGAGAAAATGTATTGAAATTCAAAAATGTTGCGCGTAAACACTGTAAACAGTCCACAACCTATAGATGTCATGTCAAGACAGTGACCGATTAAGGCCGCGGTTGGGCCACACTATTGCCCTTTCTCTGTCTGTTGGGTAAGAATTGTTGAGGTGAGTGGAGGAGATTATTTGTCTTTTTTGATATTTAATTTTTGAGTCTTGTATTAATATAATATATAATATAATGATAATTTTTATTGTGCTGTGTGTCGAAAGTCAAAACACATTTTCGATTAAGGAAATCTAGTGCAGATTGTATGGATCTGTGCTTATCGTTATTTGTCTGTATCAAATCATGAGGGAAACAGTGGTGGGAAGCAGTCAAAATGAAAGGTCTACGATGCGTGTGTTTCCATGTATTGTTCAATCGAGCTCTCGGAACTGATCCATTCCTTCTTCAGAATAAATATAAGTATTTAATAAGCATGGATATAAGTATGGGTGTACATAATTAGAGTGAACACTTACTAATTAGAGAAACATTAGGATAGCACATGCACAAACAGAAGATTTGACAAAGTTGTTCATCATAGATAGTACACAGTGACTTGGAGAGTAGTTAGTATTATGGATTGAACACTTAGACAAAGAAGCTTACTATCACTTGTCAAGTTTGTTCAGGGTATTATAAATGTTAACAATTGGACAAATTAAAAGAGTAGCTGAAACACATAATTGAAATAGTTTGATATTACTGAGGCTATGTCCAGGGATGAATACGTGAGAAAGTCCACTGAATCACTTGACGAAAAAACAAAATTCAAGATTAAAGGTTGGAAATGTTGGTGCAGGTGTCAGAAATATTTGTTTTTTCGATTAAGAATACAGTATTGCATTATTTTGTGCTATTTTTCAAGAATCTGAACAAAATTATAGAGAACGGTTTCTTGGGTAAGTGGCCCCTAGGGGACGCCAATGATCTGACGTTTTTCAATATTGGTTCTGTTGGAAACTGTACGCAGTACGCACGCTGGTGTACCATGATAGTTTGATATTCTAAAATTGTTTGCCTTCTCAGTAAGTTTTCTCAAAAAAAAATGGCGATTTTATACCGAAAAAGAATTGAAAACTAAGACCAACAAAACAAAACAATGACAATGGCGTCTCACGACGGATATTTACGTTCGAGTCTGGCGTTTACGCTTGTCAAATTTAACTACGGAAATTGCCGATCCCGCTGGGCGGCGTTGCCACTATTATATCAAGAAATTCTTGGCTGATAAAACTGCTTCTTTGAATAATTTATTAGAGTATTATTATGAATACTATATTTTCTTTCTATTAATTTCGAGTGTGTTCAAGTGAGGTATCTATCGAAATAAAAAAATCTATTTGAATATTCAAGGCTTTTCAGAAACAAACCTGATCATAAATTGAGCTCACGGAGTAATACCGCAAAATGGCAAATTTGTTATTTGATGCTACGCTGTTATTGGGTGGACTGTTTTGTTCGCGAATCCTTGAATGAATATCCGGAAATAACCTGCTAGCCCCATTAGTTATCGCATCGCTTTCTAAATCTTTTGGTGGTTTTCATTTTTGTGAGGGTATCACTTTTCTTGGTCTAAATTTCACTCACACTTGTTACTGTCATTAATCCATTGTCCAAATTATTTGCACTTGTCTGCTGCTCTACCATCTTCACCAACCTTACAATATCTAGTTGATTGCTATTTTTCTTCTTGCTCTTTTTGTCTTCTAGCTTGCACTCTGCCTCGATCAGATTGTTGTTTTATTTATTTTTGTTTGAAATCTTCTAGATTCTGCTCAAACCGTCATAAGTGTACTCTGGATGTCTTTTCTGATTGCTTGCTCTATTTCTATTTACAAATTTTGCCAAAATAGCTTTTCGCATCTCATGAATATTTGGTGATTGTATCTGCTTGGTATCTTTAGCGCCTTTTTTCAATTACATACAGGCACGTCACTGTCATACTTGATGCATCCATCCACACTGATTCACCACCGTTTTCAGGTTTTTCTGGATATTATCCCACTTCTGATGATAAAATTGCGTATTCTCAATCGACCAAAAATACAAAATATGCTTTTCATATGCAGCAATTTATGACAAAATTCACAATTCAACAAAAGACACGTCCACGACTCTCTGACAACTCCAACAAAAATATCAACGGGTCCTGAGTATTGGGATTGTAACGTTCATATAACAGCATATAACATTGATGTATACTTTGACTGCATCCTCAAAAACTAAGCTTAATATACCTATTTATGTATACTAATTTCTCCAGTATGGTGTATATAAATAATATTTTCTTCCACCCATCGTTTTCTCTGAGTAGTTCGATCTTGAAAATTTCTTGACTTAACACGTTTTTCCCCTGTGGTCTTCATATGTCACTATACTGTCTTGGCTGAAATTACAAACAGATTGCCAGCGGCTGAAACCCATTGACGTAACTTTCTGAAAGTGACAACAGGGAATCTTTTTTTTAAATTGACATTCACGGTTGAGAAGAAGTTTGTGCGGTTTTCAGGATGAGCAGAAATTTCCATGTCCGTTCTTCAAAACTTGCTAGAGCTATTAACAGTGGTTCATATTATCAACCACGTAATTCTTACAGACTTCGTTCTCCGGTGCGAGAATGGATGGAGTATTCAATTTTTGATCAACAGCGTTGGTTACAAGCCATGCAGAGATTCTGAAGATACTAGTTAATACCTGTCTAATAAGTTTCATGACGGTCAATTTTTTCAAGCAATGCGCAATTTGCCTAGTACTCTTGGTAAATGTGAAACTTTTGAAATGCCTGGTGAATAAACATTGACTGCAGAATTTCGAATGGCACATTGAACATTTAAAAATGAAAATATACAGATTTACACAGTATTGTGTATTGCTCTTTTTGAATCCCATCTCCACTGTGTCATTTATTTTGAAGGGACATGCTCTATGCGGGCATTCCAATCAATATTTGTGCTAGACATATTATTATTTGAGCTTGGCTTGATGCCATTTCCCATTCCCAACTTAACTTTGACTAAGCATTTTGTTATTTACAACAGTAGGAAAATACTTATTTAATAAGCATTCTCTCAACATCTGGGTGATAAAAGCATACAAACCATAACGAAAACCCTTTTTTACTGCATTACCCTTAACTCCAATTAGACGTGATAATAATATCTATTTCGTAGTCTGATTTTCTCAAACATCTCCATGTTACCCTTTCGTACTTGTATGATGAATGCACTCATTCAATAATTTTATGATTTGTGTGCTATTTTGATTTGATATGGTCGTCGGCAAAATAGTAGATTTGTATAACAGAAGTTTGAATTCCTGAAGTTTAGTATCTCATTACGTCAAAAATCATGACTGAACTAAACTAGTACTTTGATTGAAATATAGAACATGGAAAGTGCTCTTTATAAAGCTACATCGCAATTTTCATGGCACATAAAAAGTTCGAGAGCAGCCATTATCAGCTTTTAATTTTGTTGTTCGCCAAGAATGTGGAGTCGGGAATAATGCCGCTGAAAATTAATGGAAATAGGCTAGGCTGTTGGTTGAAAAATTTTAATGGAATTTTTTGTTTTCTAGATATCGTCTTCGCGAAAGAATGAGAGAATATGAAATATATTTTTCAACGTTCACAAATTACTTGACTTGAACAATGTTTACCGTATGATCTCGTGAAAGTCTGAGATTCACGAATGGTCCAATGAACTATATAGAAATATATCTGCACGAAACTCATGAGCCAAATTTGCCAACTACGCACTAGCATACACATCACACATAGGTAGTTTTTGAATTTCTTTCACCCTTAGAATTCAAAAACTCAAAGCTCAGAAATATTGGTATTGGTATTGGTATGGGAGGGGGGGCAACCACTGCCCGGCGAGTAAGCCTAATGAACCCTTTTACCAACCCCAGGAACACTGAAGTTCTAACTAAGTTGATGATGGAGAACATCACCCAGTTATATATTGGAACTAGCAGGACCAATCAATTCAGGCTAATTATTTAAACTTTTTGACTGTCAGTCATTAATAATACTGCAGTCTACTCAGTAACGTTAGTCAATGAGAGTACCACTAAATGTCGAACAAAAAATAATCTCTGTTCACCTCGGGATTTGAACCCGATAATTGCGTACTATCCTCTCGGTGACTTTTGTCGGATGGCGCCTTAGACCACCTAGCCGCCTAAGCTCAGAAATAAGTAAGTTTACAATCAAAACTTTTGATTTTATCTTTTCTTTCGCCTATGGTAAAATACAATAATTGAACCACTGGACACGATTAGGATCGAAAATTTGTGAAGAAGAGGACTAATGCCCGTACCTATAGTCGGATCACAATCCCAGACTTGAGTCGCATTCCGCAAAGCTTGACTCAAAGCTCAAATCTCTGTGTGTAGACTACGATTCATCTAAGAACTTCACAGCGACGATGTCTTCGTCTCTCTCAGGCTATATGAGGTCCCCACGCAGCCTGAGAAAGAGGGAGACATCGGCAGTGTATGGTCCTTGGTTAAATCGTACTCTACTATAGTCGAAGTTCCGTGAATTCTTGGTAAAACAGGGCTTGAGTACTCATTTTCGAGATAGATACGTTTGTCTTTGCCATGTTTTTTCTCTAATAATTTTTGAAAGGAGACATCAAGAAGTGTCAATTGACAATTCTGACATCATATCCTCATTTAAGTTATTTGACCTTTTTTATTTTCTTGTATTGTATGTATTTTTGAAACAAGGATACATTTCAAAAAACAGAAATGTTTTCACAGTCAAAAATGAACGGAGTATTTGGTAGAAAATTACAAACTAAACATCAATTTCACAAAGACACGACAGTGAACATCAACCAAACACCTCCAATACCTCAATCAAAGCACATAATAACGATAATAACATAAGATTATAACCTCGAATTTTTGGTCTAAATCGTTGCTCAAGGTAGGGTCTGCCAAACCTACGACTCAAACAACAATGATACTGAGACCAAGATTGTCTATATCTGGCATTTCTGATCTCAAACCGTTGTCAAGTCTGACCATGACTCAAGAGTGATCAGATTTTAACCAAGTTAAAATTGTAGACTGGGTGAAACTGATGAGTTCTATCTTTTGCAATATCAATGCCTCTAACGTTCAACGCTTCCTATCGATTACACTGAGTGCTACTATTTCTGCACAAAAATGACGTTCCACAGTCAAACCTCAGTGGTCCTTCGATAATAATTGATGTTCTTGATCGATTTCCCGTAACTGAAAATGATGGGCAGGAACCAGGCTACAAAGTCAGCTTTTTCATTGAATCTCAATTATTTCCAAGCATTCACACCGCCACACCTGAACGAATTTATCTCGCAAGCAGACAAAACTGCTGACTAAGACCAACGCCTTAATGGAATTCCACGAACGCTGGTCGGATTATCTACATGAATGAGTATTGCAAATAAGTTGATAACTTACCATCGATATTCGCCGCAGCAGCCATAGTCAACAAGATCAATCCAACAGTTCTCCTTGTCCATCTTCCAGGGAGAAATAGGATAAGGCTCAAAAACTTCTGCCATCAGGAACAAGGCATTAACCTAAAAAGGTTATATTCCTTGAGCCACCACTAAGTGAGTTTTCCTGAATAGCAAACTGGTAATTTTGACCCCGTCAACACTTTGTAAATTGGAAATTGCCCCTATAAAGGAGTGTATTTGAATTTTTCTTTACTGAAAGTGTCAGATTAGAAACTAGAACTATGAGTTTGAGAGCCGGGGCACTTCCAACCAAACTTTGCTTACATGCTATTCGGTATATATGAGTTGGTTTTGAAGTTAAAAATCTTGAGGTTTGTCATAAAAATGTATATCAGTCTAGTATTCACCTCAAATTTTCACTTTATCATCATCTTCACTCCTATCAACTACCTATAATAAAGTTGTCTCGGAAGAAGCTCTACGTGCACTCCACCGACAACTGCAAAGGTCAATGGAGTCAGCAACGAAGGTAACCGAAAGGACACCGTAGACAGGTACCATCAAAAAATAAATGAATAGATAATATAGAATAGTGGTGACTTGAAACTTTGAGGATATGATCTTCGAAAAATACATATCAAATGACGTATCACTTACCCCTTCTTTCTATTCGAAATTCTGGAGGTACCTGTCACACCCACTTAGATGGTGAAAATAACAAAAGATATGTTCCAGAAAAAAGTTGATGTGTCCAAGCGATTTTTGATTAATCACCCAACACCTAAGAAAACCTAAGTGGGAGGTTTTCTGGCTCCACCCTGTATATTCATATTTAAATATACCGTTTTTTTGTTAGTTTGATGTTTTCTTGATAAAATCCTCGTTATAATTCGAATGTTGAGAATCAGTAAATAATTTGGTTAAATAAAAATTATAGGAAGAAGTGCAAATGTGATGTTGCTTGAAGTTGTATAGCTGTCTCTTTTGGATGAATAAAGGTATTAGGGACGTTAATTTGATAAAATCACTTTCTTGATGTTCACAATAATAAAAACGGTTCAATCCTGATCAAATAACGTCATTGACACATGGCTCGATATAGATTACCCTCGAGATTACCATATAATTTCAGTTTTTCGATTTCTTCTCCAGGGTGAAGTTTCATAATGAATGTGATTGGTTTCTGAAATTATTTGCCAATATCTGGACACTTTTATGCAAAAAAATGATCATAGATGAATTGAATGATTATATTAAATTTTCTGCAGCGTACCCAGAAATATCTAGGATCGGGGTCAAACCTTAATGGTTTCGATAATTCAACGGCAATTCCGAATTACCAAAAAGAGGGTTAGCGAAATGTGATATAACTATGATTATTGAAGGAGAAATCAAGCATCTATATTATGATTTTTGAGTGCAATGTTTTATGTAAATGATCAAATTGGATCTTGTCTTTCCAACATAATAGATTCTGCAGAGGTTCACCTGCATTTAGTTGTCACCGTGATGATCTCCAATTTCAATTACAATATTTTTTTGTGAATATACGACTTCATTATAGCTATCACAGCAGAAATTTGAGAAATTGCTCAACTCAAAATTCAAACAAAATCAGTATTATGGGTTTTGAAGCCCACTTTTTCTCATTTCCTTTTTCTCAAAATTTGTATTGGTCTTGGTTACGTAGTATAATTGTTCTATGCTCAAATTCCGGTGCATCTAGCTGGTAAGTGATCAAGAACTCTTTCGTGCAAACCAATCAATCACTAGACACTTTGATGCCTTTTTTTCTATGATTATCCATCAATAAACTACCAAAATGCCCAGTTTCACTTCTAAACGCCGTCTTATTATTTTTCGCATCCAAATCAAGCCTTAAATTATTATCCGAAACGTCCGTAATTGATTGTCTGCTGATTCAAATAAATGATAATGATTATTCTATTCATTCAGCTGCGTCTATGATGCCAACGCTAATTCATAATACTAAACTCATCCCAGGTGGGATAAAAAACAGCTTCTACCTGGGAGAAACTCATTTTTGAATTGGAAGTGCTTGACCGTCCGTGACTAATCATACAAGTTCAGCCAGAACTCTGTTCCTTCCCGACTTCTTGTAAGACTTTTCGCTGGTTTCAGATCCAAAATTCTCTCAAGTTCAACGCGTTACGTTTTTTAAAGCAACAAGGGAGGGTAACGAACCGAGTTTTCCTTATTCCAGTGGGTTTCCTGTTTTTTTTCTTGAAGGTGAAACGTCGCCAATGAGAATGGCCTGTTTCCTGTAAAAAATGTTTCTACCTTACCACATTTTCCTAACTCTGGGGCTTGTTTTTATTGTCAAAGTTTCAAATCCACGGTCAACCGTGTAAAGAGATGTTATTTATTT
Source organism: Orchestes rusci (assembly GCA_958502075.1). Classification (NCBI taxonomy): domain Eukaryota; kingdom Metazoa; phylum Arthropoda; class Insecta; order Coleoptera; family Curculionidae; genus Orchestes; species Orchestes rusci. The sequence continues at coordinate 13,755,758 of OY293310.1, read as the reverse complement.
TTCTTTCGACCACCGTATGTGGCTGGCTCCTCGGTAATTCTATGGTCCGAGAACAGGCAATTGAAGTAGCTGATGAGATATAGATTTTTCCGTTCTCCAGTGTTTAATTGGCAATTCAGGGCAGAATTTCAGTATTCTTGTTCAGAACGCAACGAAAACATGTGACTGGATTACTCATTGCTTGAGAGATACACACCCCACATAAATTCCGGGAGTCGCGCTCATTTTTTTTTTTTTGGAAAATATAACCAACTAAAAATCATCAAAATAGGCGCGTCACAAATTACTCCCACGTCTTCCTTTGTTGTTGTTCAAAGTACTTCTTTTACAAACAGCTGTTTGTATATGAATATTCTTTAGAACTACCCGGTCCAAAGCATATCTGAATAATTTGAAAAAGATCTAAATTGCTGACGACAGAAATAGATTGAAAATAAATCACACAATCTACTGGTTATCAAATAAGCGGAATGTCCTCTTCACGATAAAACTTTTATTCTCTCATTGGAATCCCCTGAATTTCCGCACGATTTTGTTACTGACTCCCTGACAAAATAAAACTTTGAACGTGCAGAACAAAAAGCATATCAGTAAATTCTAGTTCAGTTGAAGTACAACTTTATTTATTTTATTATGTTTATTTCAGAAACTCTGTTTTTAGTCAACAATATGTTGAAAAGGTGTTTCAAAATTCTCTTCAACTTCAAGAGGCGTCCCTCTGTAAATACATCTTATTCGACGTAGAGGAATTTCTGATAACACAATTAGAACCTTTTTTTTCCTTGAAAAATGTTTTAATCAAATCTTCTGACAGCAGCAGTTCTAGTTCTAATCTTATGATTCATTTGCCTAGGCTTTTGACTCTGTTGGTGATAGTGCATAACATTTTTAGTGGCCACACAATTTGAAATCAGTAAAAAGAATAATATTGTTCGATCCATTGCAAATTGACTGTTCGGCCTCTAAATCAGGTTTGTTTTAAGTTTGAAGTCAGCTTGTTCAAGTGTAGCTCCCGAATTTTCTTCAGCAGGTGTCAAGCATTTCGATGCATGATGGATAGAAGATACAACATCAATCTATGTCCTTTTATTCGGTAGCAATCTGTTTGGAAGCAAGGCACTAAACCAACTTTTCCAATTCGGAATTTAAACAATACTTTCGATAATGGAGACCATCAAATTTTCCCCAACTAGCAGAACATTTATTAGAATTTCAAAAGCGCAAATACTTCAACAAGTACCTAAGTATTCTTATTTCGTATCAATCTGTACCTTCTCCACAAACAGCTCTATGAGGCACCAGGTATATTTGAAGAATTACTGATTCTATTATTTTTCAGGTATGATCGACAAATCACAATAAACCTACCTTTGACCATTTTTCTTCTTGATTCTAATTATGTTGGATTCTTTTTCTCTCCGCCTGTACAAATTCCAATCCACGTGGATTTTCATTAATTAAGCCAAAACATCTAGTTTCTCTAACTCTGAAAATACCGTCGGCAATTTCGCTTTGAGGAAAATTGTTTTGCGTCCCCCTAAATCGCTTTGGAACTTCCTTGATCTTTGTGAATGACGTAGAAAGTTTTTGGAAAGTTAAAAGTTTTCATCGCTCGTTGAGAATCCATATTATTTTCTGCCGCAGTTTATCACTTGCTTCCTCGGACCTCGTTTGTTTTTTTTATGTAGCTCATATCTATTGAAGGTCTACTGTCCAGCTAATACGTGAAATATTATTTTAAAAATTGTAATCTCTGTTCCAATCTAACTTGAGCAACATCAATCTCCAAACAAACCAACCCAAACTAATCCGAACTAATACAAATACTAATACTAATCCGAACTTGACTTATATTAGCTTTTGTCTCATATCTCTATGTGATACCTTAATTTTTTATAAAATTGGCTTTTGCAATAATAATGACAATCACTGATTTCTTTGCAGATCGTTGCCATTCTGAAGTCTACAAAAATAAGTGGACAGACTGCGAAACGGAAAGACAATGAGATCCCACAACTGCTTGCAGCTTCGGGCTGTTAGATTAGAGCCTTCAGTCTAATTGGAGAGAGGAGTTCATCTTTCAACAATGTCACTAACTTCGTCGATATTGAAATGATTGAAAATCTCGAGATTGATGGTTTTGTGAAGCCCCAGATGAAATGTCACATAGCTCTTTTATTAAAATTTTGAAGTGATTGATTTTCCTCCATTCGTGAAAAGGAGTCATCAAGTGTTGTTCAAGAGATGATGTTGACGTAGGAATTGACTAAAATTCAACTGAGAAATTTTCGATGGAATTTGTACTAATGAATACTGGTGGACGAAAATATTTTGTCTGGTAAGTGAAATTTTGTTCAACAATCATCAATAAATTGATTCAAAGTTTTCTTGTGAAATTGAACTGATAATATCCATCACTACTTCTATTTATCTGGAGGCTATTAAGAAACGTTGTTCTACTAAAAATATTGTCAAATGAACTTTTAAGATAGAAAATCGGAGCTCCCGGAGAGCTTTTGATAAAACGGAGCTCGATATTAAAAGCCTGTCTAGCTAGCAAGACAGTATGGAAGCTTTATTTTCCACTTGACCCCAATCAAGTGTAGAAGGTCGATATTTTTAATTTCAAGTCTCCACTTTTCATATAGAATCAGAAAATGGGTGGATGACAGGGGTGACAAGAGTGCCCTTGCGCGCGAACTGCCAGCGGAAACAAGAAGATATAAAAACGAGATTTTGGAAACTAAATCCTTATCACAATTTTCACTATTTCCATATAGCCCAGACTTCCACAGAAGTGAAAAAATATCGTTATTCATCGACACTAACCTCCGGCGCCTCCAGCATCTTCTACTTCGTTGCATAGTTGCATGTTTTAATGTTCCTTAGCGACTCTTATGATTCTATCTCGATGATATCTAGTATATTTGTCATTTTTCAGTACAATTGTCACTTCTTGTCGTGTCCGTTGTTACTATTGTCATTGTCAGTCCACGGTCTGGGGTCTGCATGTTTTCATTCAAGATAAACAGTGTTGCCAAAAGTAGTGATCTCTCTCACTAGGACGTGGTTTAGAAGTTTTCAAAACTAATAAAACCTAGGGAAAATTGACACTTCACGGTATTTTAGAAAGTTTCACGCCGTGTTGATACTACGTCTATTTATAATGATTCCTCAACTTTTAACGGAGACTTTAACGGTAGCCTGATTGAAATGTTTTTTTACAAAACAATAGTTCACTATTGCGGTACTTTCACCTTCAAATAAGCGCTTTTTGTCAGATAACTATCCGTCAGAGTAACACATCGATCAATCATTATCTGACGGATAGTTATTTGATAAAAAGCGCTTATTTGAAGGTGAAAGTACCGGCGCTAAGGGAATAAATACATCGGTTATTTAATTTGCTTGATTTTGATTTTATTTTGATTTCTTTTTGATTGAGTCATGAACCTCATGTGAATAACCATTATTGGTTTGGTTTCCTTCTGGTAGCGCTCACCCAGAACTTCACTTCAATAGCCACCACTGGTGGGTGAGCCCATCAGAACTCCAATATATGGGTGTTGGAGTTTTTGGGACTATTAAGAGCAATTGACTCCCATAAACAATACATATTAAATAAAAATATTTTATATGATTATTGCAAATATTATTCATTCTCATTTTTCCAAATTCATGACTTCACTATGTATCACCATCAGAAAACAAAAAGGAGATGAATAAGACCACCAGCAACCATATTTCTTCTTGGGGAAATAAATTTTCCATAGCTTGTGGTAAATGGACCGCATACAATCTTGAGCAACCTCAAACTCTTATCGTGCCAACTGGCTCAAGATATATGATTTGAACTATACCGTTTTCCTTGATAATTCACATCAAGAAATAGACGACAAATTTTGCGGAATGGGTCTTTTATTTTGAATAATTATTCTTCATGACATTTCAATTTATAGACGATGGCAGTAGGTTGTTTGTAATCTTTAGTGACCTGTTATGGGTCTATTGTGCGCTAATAATTGATATACATAGTTAGATATTTCACGAATTTATCCTAAGAAATCACAGCATCGGAGCATATGTTACGAGACGCTGATATTTAGATATTCTCATTATACCTCGTCGCCTTTTAAAGAAGCATGATTATTATCAGATAGATAGGTAGACCATTGCTTTGTTGCTGGTTTTTGTATGTTGGAGTATGTTCATCTTCCCAAATTGTTGAACTTTTGGAGACATTTGGAAAGATCACTGACGACCCAATCAAAAGATGTATTCACAGCATATCTTATCCAAAATTGGGATTCTATATTTCGCCTGTACCCAAGAAGACCGGCAGAACTCTATATTTCAACATTGAAAAAATTCGCATTTGAAGATTTCAAGATTATTCAGATTATACCCCTTGTAGATGAAATCTTTATTTGGTTTGTAGTTTTAAAATATTTCTGTTGAATTTGTGATGAATAATTTCACAAAAATCAAAAATATGGCGTATTTTCAGCATTAAACGATAATATTTATGGGGAAAACTAACAAAAATACCGACATAAATACATTATTCTGACGGTTTTCTTTGGAATAATGTATGAAATATCATTCATTTTTGTAGAAAAATGAAGACACTTTTCCAATTAGGACGGTTTTGACCAAAAATGACCGACGGTGCTTCTATGAGTGATACGTGTGTCCTGAATTAGGACGATATTCCGGGAACTACCGATCGAAACTAGAGATAGCACGATTTGTCAAAGTGAAGTGATTTTTCGGCAAAAAGTATTGTTCTTTTGAAGTTCAGTGCTAAATTCGAAAATGACTGACCGACTCCCATGCATTAGTGAAGACCCCTTGAAAACATGAAACTGAAATATGACCGACCAGGTCCGTACTTTGGTTATTATTTTGGTTATAATTCAATTTAAATACGGACCATAGATTACCTGTTCTAAAACACCGAAGATCGGGTCATAAATCACCCTTCAATAATCCGCTTTGGTCACTTTCTTATATCTATGAACAGGCTTCACCCGAGAAGACCGCAGATATTTTCTGGCGGGCTGTTCAAATTGCTGATTTTAAAATAATTATTATTATACCATTTTAAACAGACATTTTATATTCGTTGTATAATAAATACTTACCAACTATTTATGTTTAGCAAGAATTTATTATACTGGAATATATCAATGAAACAAATTAAACGTTTAATATGTAGATTTATTGAATGTAGTGATCAACATAGGCACAGGCTGGATCGGAAAAGTGAATTAATTATTTTTAAGGCACTGATGCGATAGTTCAAGAAAAAAACTTAAAATTACTTTCAACAAAAGTACCTGCACATGTTTTTTAATTTTTACGAGTTTTAACATCATAATAATGAGTGCAATCAGCTGTATTTTTTGGAGATCTCACGCGATTCAAAGCAATAAAATATGTTCTCAATAATACACAATCCACTATACACAGATTCGCCTGAATAAAATTCAGTTCGAAGTCCAGAAACAAAATAACACCAAGACGCAATCACACGAACAATTTCAAAATATTCATATTCATAAATAAACAAAACAGAAAATGACAAATGGCGAATGGATGACGGAATCAGAATTTAGACGGATTGACGGATTGAGGATTGACAATTGACAATATTGACATTGACGGACTTTGACGAACGGAATATCGACATCATTGACCGTTGATGGTTGACGCATGTCAAATTTGTCAAAAGTTTGCGATTGGAGCGCATAGCGGTGGAGTCAAGGGACTAAAAATAGGTAGTGAAAGAATTAAATGGAATCGACCTTCTATATTTAATTCTCTTTTCTATGGCACCAATCACTTGAGAAGATTCTTGAGATGTCACAACATCCTTGGACATTCCAACTTGTCCATAATAGTTGAGAAAACCGTATTTTGTGATAAGAGATGCTTATTCAAAAATATTTCATATAATGTAATGAATGTGAGCAAATAAGCAGAATCAACCAAGATCAAAGAATATTCATACTCTTTGACCTAAAATGAGATTGGTTCAATAGTATCATAATCTCATGAGAGGCAATATTCACGATATGTATAGACAAACGATATGTATAGACAAACGTCGAAAATATAGCACTAGTAATTCACGACTTGACTTGATTTTCAAGCTATTCGACTTGACTTGACTTGAAATCAAGTCAATCTCAAGTCAAGTATCTGTTTTTGAAATTCAAGTCAAGTCAAGTAGTTAGACATCAAGTAGCTTGACGATCAAGCCCAAAATATTCAAGCTACCTGAGTTTGATTTCAAAAAATGTACATCTTATAACCAAAATCTAAACTGCCCAAACGTTAAAAGAATAAAAATCAGTACAAAAAAAAAGATTTTTTATCAAAAATATATACATATAAAAAAAACAAACGGACATACTTTGTTAAATAATAAATAACAAAACCACGAAACGAAATCTTGTCATGATACAAAAAAACAAAAATTAAATCAGCAAATTATTATTGTTATTGTTTTCGCGGCAGGCCGACAGGTAAGCTTAGTAAGCCACGTTCATGACAGTAGTTGAGAGTAGTGACATTGGAAGGAATGACGCATATCATCGCATCGATCGAGATCAACATTGCCAAGCTCCATAATTGTCTCAGGTTTTCGGTCTAATAATGCCATACAGCTAGGATTAAAAATGTAGAAGAGCTTAGAGCTTGTCATTTTTCCACAGAAAGTGAACTTCGCCCATGGAAAGCTATTAAATTGAAACTAAGCAGAATCAAATCGATTCCTATATCAGAAAAAATGAGATACTTTGGTCAGTCAGTCATAATGATAATTATTGACTAATTATTAGAATAATTATTAGAACTATTTTTATCATGAACATTTTAGATAAAAAGTGGAAAAATGTATATGTTAATATAATAAATAAGTACAATACATAAGTACTACGAGAACTTAGTAATTGATCTCAAGTCTTACCCACAATATATCGTTTTCATTTTTTGATGAAAAAAAAATAAAAAGATTGTGTGCATGGCATGTAAATACTATTTTGACTGTCCATTACACTGCTTAAAAAAAACAGATTTCACTGTCTATGTACGCATTTTTTGTGCAAGTTAGTGCACCTATGTATGATATGTAATTTGATTCTGATTAGTTTCAATTTGAAATTGATTTCTCTCAATTTGAATTTATAAAATCTCAAACTGAAGTTGAAGAGATAGGTATAGATGTTTCCACATACTTGCCGGCTAGACGCAGGTGCCCGCTTGCTGTGAGCTCTGAGAATCCCATGTGTACATTTCACTGAATCAAGTATCAAGTAGCTTGATTTCAAGTCAAGACAAGTCAAGTAGTTCTGACCGTAAATCAAGTCAAGTTAAGTGAAAAAAAATAAAAAGCTTGAGTTTTCAAGTCAAGTCAAGTATCTAACAAAATAGTCAAGCTACTCTTCTTGATGAATCGCTATATAGCACGCATGCCCTTTCTATTCAATATTTAAGAGGAAACTGTTATAAATCTGGATAAAATTGTGATCTACAGGCGTGTTTTTTTTCTCCAATAATTGTTATGGTTCTTGTTCTGAATATTTACCAAGAATAGAAGATTTTCTGGTTTGTAAATTCAACATTTTGATGAACTACTCAGATTAGGAATGAACACATTTATTTATTTTAACCAACTTACTGTAAAGAAACACTATTCATGTATAATAACGTTTAACGATTCGAGTGCAACCATGACAATTATTGTAAACAAATGAAAAAACTCGTGCATCTTCATGATGAAAAATTAAAATAATTATATTTATACTAATTTGTGCTAAAATATTGGAATCAATAGCACAAAACTTTACGAAAAACCCTACAATTCCTGTACAATGTCTTCTACATATCTTCAACTGTCTCTAAAATATTCAGTGTTTTTCCAGATTTATTGGAAAAATAAAAAACAACAGAAATTCGCTACAACACACAACACGGTCAATACTTATCCCCCAGTTATGTCTTGATAACGAGAAAGTTGAAAATGCAAAGTGGAATCCATTTCAGCATGTGTTTCTACTGATCTTGAAATATTAAAAAATTATCCGACTTGAGTGACCTTGTAGTTGATCAGGCTTGATTTTTGGATTTTTTAATTTTTTACATTACCAAGAGGTGTATAAATACTAATATGTAAATATTAAAAAATTGATGAGTATTTTTGGTAGTTGGCATGCTTGAGTTCTGGATTTTTTCATTTTTTTTACATTATCAAGAGGCGTATAAATACTGATTTTCATTTTTGTGTGTGCTCTAACAAATTTTTGTCATGAAATAATGTTATCTTTGTAATATAATCTTTGCAATAAGTCTGAATGTTTCGACGGTGGACTGTATATTAAAAGATGGTTTCTTCTGATGTGATGATAATTTATTCAAAATTTTACAGTTCAACAATAATTTTTCTACAGTTTTTCAATGATTACATGACACACTCTCTATAAAATATATTTGCTGGAAAAAATGTACAAAGAAAAATATCAATCGACGTGTCCAAGAGTTCTTCCGAAATCGTCACCTTTCTTTTGGCGTCTGCCTTCGTTGAAACGAAAGTGAGGCGCGATTCTTGGGCAGTCCTACAAATAAAAATCACTCACCTTTTTTTACTATTGTCGAAGGATTCACATACATAGACATTTCGAAAATGTATGTTTGGCAAAATAAGGTATAAAATTCATTAGTCAGAAAATGGTTGACGCAAAATATTATTCTGATGAAATTGATGTTTTTTGAGAGATTGTTTTTAAATTTATCAAAAGTTGGCATTAGTGGTTCGTTCAAGAATCCTTCAAAAAATATTTTGTCAAAAATTCGTTGAAATCGGTTTAAAACTGAGCTCAAAAAACTTATTAGAAGTAAATTCAGTACCAATATCCCCTTAAATAGAACTAGCACTAACATGGGACTGAAAGTTTCACATGATGGCAATTCCCTATGTTCCGTTAAAAATGCACTGTCTAGCCTTTATTTCGTTAGCAATATTTGCAACAGAGAGCCAGAAAGTGATATTGAATTGCATGCACCCAAAATCAAGCTCTAGGAATTCCCATTCTGGAAGTCGAACGTGGCAGTAAAATTTCTTGGTCTGTTTTTGTAATAGTGGCAGAAGCTATAATCGATGGTGTTCATCGCTTGAATAGGAATCAAAAATATATCATTAGTCCAAAATTAAGCACAATGTGATTATCACATTTGTTGCTAGTTTCGTGACTGGAGCGGAACAAAATTATGTAACAGGAGCTCGTGGGAGGCAGTCAATAATACTAGGAAGGCTACTTTAAGTCTTCTTTATTCAATTTTCAAGCTTTCGAAGAAATTTTCCCCTTCTTCAGAAAGTCTAACATAAAATGGTGAAAGATACAATAATTAGCAAGGCAACGAAACTCAAGAAAACAAGTGAAAACTCACCGAATGTGAAGGACAGTTTCAAAAGGCACCAACACATAACAGAAAATCACAAATTATACACATGATAATAATTGTAAACAAGAAATAAAATGAATGTTTAAAATACACAAACGAACTTTCACTTCACTGGACATGTTAAAAGGATAAAATGGTTTAAAACTTGTGAAAGGGGTTAAAATGTTAAAACTGTGAAAGGACGCATATTACAAGTTCAAGAAAACAAAGCGCAATGAACAAAGGGACTAATAAAAACCAAAATTGGCATGACATGAAAAACTTGATAAAAATTAAAACGCGGGAAAAGTAGCCTTCCTCGTATTATTGACTGCCTCCCACGAGCTCCTGTTCCATAATAATCACATTTGACATATAATAATGAAGTAACTTCTACTAAACCGAGGATTCACTGAGATCAAAGACTCAGCTGAATCTTCTGATCAATCAAGGAATTGACTATGCAGAGGTAGAAATCCTGGAAAGGAATTCGATAGATTAAAGAAATTAAGCTGTGTGATGTCGGAAGACGCTTGTATTATTCCAGTATCCACTAGCATGAATACATAATAATCATAGATCGTCTCTGAATCTCACAGTGATGTACACAAAGTGAAAGGGCGATCAGATTTCCTACTTCTTTTATTCCGAGCTCTTTCTTTTAACTAATTACGAATACCTATTGAGACTATGCCACTGAGTGATTAGTACGCTCCACGAACAAGGCTTATACAAATGAGTATTGAATAACAACATTTGTGTTTTTTCTTGTTATTTTACTGCATAGTTCACTTCCTTGGAGTTGGGTTCATTCCTCCGGACTCAACCTGTATATAACGTCTCTCTGGACGTGATACTGATAAAAACATCATTTTCCGTGGAGTTGTCCATTTGCTATGGAATTTAGTTGTAGTGCTATCTCATTTCAACTGCATGCATTGATAATGATTCAACTTTCGAAAATGCAAAGAAACCAGAGAAAAATATCAGATTGGAAAGTATTTCACAGTCTTTCAAAATTTATTGCGTATATCATGTACAAACTAACAGTAGACCAAGCTATCCGTTTTTTCTCAATTTTTTAAACTAAATTATTAATATGAAAGTTAAAATTCAAATATGTAGAAAACACATTCAAAATAAAACATGTATGCGCAGTATGTCCGCGGATGCGGTTAACAAATGGTGAATTTACCTCCCTTGATAGCTTCAAGTTGCTGGCTTATATTTCTCACCAATTTTGCGGAAATAAAAATCACTGGACTGGAATCCCGGGCACACTTGCAATCTATTATGATTATTAGCAAGAAAAACGAAGCAGAACAAAACTAGGATACTATTAATAACATAACTTTCAATACAAAATATGAAACCAAATTTCTGGCTACAAAAAATGGCAACTTGCCACCGTCAAAGCTATAGACGTACTTAAACTGGTTTTTCTTGATGCCCAACAGATAAAACAAAACTATCACCAAGAGCGACAGAGACAGCCTCGAGCGTTGAAGTGTGACGTCTTACCGGAATAACCACTACCAACCATAAAAATATAGACTATTGCCAACCTAACAAAAATATTCAAATAATATTTATGTCTCCTGACTGAACAAACCTACTATCTATTATAAATAAATAAACTGTTCACAACTTGGAAAAATACTTGAATATGCCTTTTGGTCGAACATGCCGCCCCTCTTTAAAGCTTGTCTTTCAACAAAACCTAACCTAAAGCCTATAATTAATGACAACCAAAAATTCAGTACAAAACATTCCTTAAATCTAAGAATTTACAACACAATCGCCATGTCAACATTGCTCGACAGGCAAAATACACAACCGTGAAACAGCCCTTTTAAAAACGCCATTAGATGTTTTTATAGACACCACACGGACCATTCGGTCATTCCCCGGATGCAATTCAATAACTCGCGCACGCTGCCATTTTAACGGGGGCAGATTGTCATCGCGCACGATCACTGAATCTCCAATCTTGACAGGATCAGCTGCCTGCCGCCATTTGGTACGCTGTTGGAGCTGTCCAAGATACTCCGAAGACCATCTACTCCAGAATGACTGAAGAAGCTGCGCCAACAAATGATACCGCTGAAGCCGGTTTGGATTACAACCACTCAAGTCTTCTTGAGGTAACGCGTTAAGGGCAGTGCCAATTAAAAAATGTCCCGTTGTTAAAACTTCTAAATCATCTGGCGCACATGACAATGGGGTTAAAGGCCTTGAGTTAAGGCAAGATTCCACTTGGGTCGAAAATGTGTACAACTCTTCAAAGGTTAGTCTTTGACCACCGATTACGCGCTTAAAATGGTGCTTAGCGGATTTCACCGCAGATTCCCATAAGCCGTCAAAATGCGGCGACCTGGGCGGAATGAAGTGCCAATGAATGCGCAACTGAGAAAAATATTCCGAAAAAGCATTTTGAGTAGCCCCCTGGCCCAAAAACTTGTACAATTCTTGTAAGCTATTATTCGCACCGTCAAAATTCGTTGCATTGTCCGAATAAACGTTACTGCACAACCCTCTCCTGGCGATAAATCGCTTGAAACAGTTGAGGAAAGCAGGAGTGGATAAGTCGCTCACAACCTCCAGGTGAACAGCCTTGGTTACCATACAAACAAATACGCATAAATATGCTTTGATTGTTTTATGACCCCGGGTTTTGCTAACTTTGATATCAAAGGGTCCCGCATAGTCCACTCCGCAGTTTGTAAATGGCCGGGAAGGTGTTATTCTAGACCTAGGTAAATCCCCCATAATTTGATTCAAGCATTGAGGTTTTGCTCGAATGCACACAACGCAGTTTCTTAACACTCCCCGTACAACCTGACTACCTGATATTGGCCAATACCTAAGTCGAATTTGTGCCAGTAAAGCCCGCGGTCCTGCATGCAAAGTTTTGTAATGTTCATTTAAAACGATCAACCTTGTAATTCTATGCCCCTTTGGCAGTATAACTGGAAATTTCTGCTCAAAGTTCAAGTCCCCTTTAGCTAATCTACCTCCTACCCTCAGTAGTCCATCCTTATCTAACATTGGATTCAAGCTTAATATTTTACTAGTCCTTCCAAGTTTCTTTCCACTTGTCAGACAATTGATTTCTGGTTTAAATTCCGATAACTGTACAACCTTGATAATTTCAACCCAAGCCCTTTCCAGTTCAAGTACAGTAAGTGTTCCTACATGTCGTGATTCTTTCTTTGTGCGAATATTCTCTAAAAACCTTAGGCAATACGCGACTGACCTCAAAAGTCTATTGAAATTCGAAAACCTATCGAAAACCTCGCCGATGCCAATCACCATTCCCATAGTACCTACCATAAATGCTTTAGGAGCCAACCTTTGTTCAGGAACCGTCTCGATGTCAATGTTCTGAAATCTTGGCCAATTATCCTCATCTTGTGACAGCCACCTCGGTCCATTCCACCAGAGAACATTAGATTTTAAATTATCACCAGATATTCCCCTTGATACCATATCAGCTGGGTTATCAACCGAAGAAACGTGACACCACTGATGGCCTTGAGTCAGGCCCTGAATCTCCGAAGATCGATTAGCCACCAAAATCGACCAATTTGAAGGTTCCTTTGCCAACCAACACAACACAATTGACGAATCAGACCAATACCTTATCATCGAAGGATTAATATCAGTGGACTGTAATACCGACTTGACTAGCCTTGCCTGTAAAAGAGCACCGCATAGTTCCAATCGAGCGAGCGCAACTACTTTGAGGGGAGCGACTCGCGACTTGGAAGCCACCAACCGAATATGACAATTGCCTTGAACATCTACAGATTTAATATAGACACAGGCCCCATAGGCTTTCAAGGACGCATCGCAAAACCCGTGTATTTGCAGACTCACTGGATTCTCACATACCATATGTCTCTTGATATTGATCGATCCTAATCTTTCAAAATCACCTCGCAAGTCCAGCCAGTTGTTGAGTATTTCCTGTGGGACTTCCTCATCCCATCCTAATTTTTGCTTCCAAAGATCCTGCAATGTAAGTTTAGCCCTGATGATTAACGGTTGAAGTAGTCCTAATGGGTCAAAGACTACCGATATTATCGAAAGAATCTGTCCTTTTGTTACTTTTTTGTCCAAACCACTCTCAAAAATATCCGAAAACTCAAAATTAAGGGTATCCGACCGAGAGTTCCATTTTATCCCTAAAGTTTTCGAATCACCGTCCGTAGCCGATATATAGTGTTCAATATGCGCAGCACCTTGCGCAGCCTCACTTCCGTCCAAAATTACCTCCGGTTTATTACAACACCACTTCCTTAAGACAAAACCACCTTCTATCAAAATTCCGTCTATTTCCTCTTTTAGATTCATAATTTCATCAACACTCTCTGCCCCACTGAGCAGATCATCCATATAGAAATCCTTTATTATGACATTGCTAGCCCGAGGAAAATCTTTACTAACCGAAAAGGCTAACTGCTGCATACATTTAACAGCCAAGTATCCCGAACAAGACATACCATAAGTTACCGTATTTAAGGTATAATGCCCAATGTCCTCATCCTTATTAAACCTCCATAGTATCCTCTGGTAGTCCCTGTCCTCCTCAGCAACCCAAATCTGCCGATACACCTTTTCCACATCAGCAGTTATTACCAAGGTATGCTTTCTCCACCGTAGCAAAATATCGAAGATATCCTCCTGAAGTTTCGGACCTATTAACAATGCATTGTTCAAGGACACCCCATTAGAAGTAGGACTACTGGCATCGAACACAACTCGAAGCTTGGTAGTCTGAGATGTTGCCTTCAAAACTGGATGATGCGGTAAATAGTTGATATTAGGACCCCGTGTAACCACTTCTAAATTTTCACCGGGTTCTATCTTTGACATATGGCCTAATTTTATGTACTCTCTTAAAAAAGAGTGATACATTTTCCTAGACTCGACATTCCTATCCAGTTTCCTTTCCATCCAATTGAATCTTTTCAACGCCGTAGAATATGAGTCTCCAAGTACCAAAGATCCCGAACGAAAGGGCAAATTCACAATAAACTTTCCATCCTTAGCTCTTTTCGCCGTGTCGATGAAAAACCTCTCACACTCTTCTTCTTCCCTTGTGAGAAATCTTTCCTTTTTCGTCTCTTCCAGGAGCCAAAACCTTTCCAATTGATCTTGTACGGTCAGAGTAGACACCACATTGAAGGAGTTCACCCCCGAAATGTTATCAAATCCTGCAGATCCCACAACTACATAACCGAGCCTAGTTTCCCATATCGTAACTAACCCCTTGTTCAATGTTATATGATGTGATCCTAGTACATCCCAAAAAATGGCCGAACCCAATAAAATATCGATCTTACCTGGATTGCAAAATGATGTATCAGACAAGAATAAATCCTGAGGGATATTAACACTAGCCTTATCAATTTTAATAGAGGGAATCATATTCAAAATCTCCTCAATTATCAAAAAATTAGTCTCCACCTGATAGTCATCGTACCTAGAAAAGATCTTAGCCCTTACCTTGTGTGTTATATCCGACACACCTTCACTTATTCCTTTCACTGTTATATTTACCCTTTCTTTTGCAATACCTAACTTGTGACTTAGCTCTTTAGTCATAAACGATGACTGAGATCCGTTATCTAGAAGAGCCCTGCATTCATGCATGTTCCCAAATTTGTCCATAATTTTAATAATCGCCGTAGACAGCAGCTCTTCTCCAATTGACTTACTTACCTGTATCTTATCAATTTCCTTGGAATGCCCGTTAAATGATACAGTTTCCTCCGTAGTTCCCGAATTACCTTGACTTCCCGATGAAGCCCCTGATGATGCTTCCTTATTGTCATTTTTCTGTTCCGTGTGAAGCAGTGCATGATGTTTCCTCTTACAGTGTCTACATCCACTCATTTTACAATCCAATCCCTATGCCCAGACCTGAGACAATTCCAGCACAAACTAGCCCCCGCGACAGCATCCCGTTTTTTTGAATATTCATATCCATAAATTTCTTACAATTCTGGATATAATGTTCCTTTGATTTGCAAACTACGCAATTATTGTTGGACCTATTTTGCGTATAATAAACATGCTGTCTGGACTTCGATTGCATACCCTTGTCAACAATATTTTCTTTCACATTTGCACTACATGATGATTTTAAATTAGCACACTATTTAGTTAAAAATTGTAGAAACAAATGGTGAATTTACCTCCCTTGATAGCTTCAAGTTGCTGGCTTATATTTCTCACCAATTTTGCGGAAATAAAAATCACTGGACTGGAATCCCGGGCACACTTGCAATTTATTATAATTATTAGCAAGAAAAACGAAGCAGAACAAAACTAGGATACTATTAATAACATAACTTTCAATACAAAATATGAAACCAAATTTCTGGCTACAAAAAATGGCAACTTGCCACCGTCAAAGCTATAGACGTACTTAAACTGGTTTTTCTTGATGCCCAACAGATAAAACAAAACTATCACCAAGAGCGACAGAGACAGCCTCGAGCGTTGAAGTGTGACGTCTCACCGGAATAACCACTACCAACCATAAAAATATAGACTATTGCCAACCTAACAAAAATATTCAAATAATATTTATGTCTCCTGACTGAACAGACCTACTATCTATTATAAATAAATAAACTGTTCACAACTTGGAAAAATACTTGAATATGCCTTTTGGTCGAACATGCCGCCCCTCTTTAAAGCTTGTCTTTCAACAAAACCTAACCTAAAGCCTATAATTAATGACAACCAAAAATTCAGTACAAAACATTCCTTAAATCTAAGAATTTACAACACAATCGCCATGTCAACATTGCTCGACAGGCAAAATACACAACCGTGAAACAGCCCTTTTAAAAACGCCATTAGATGTTTTTATAGACACCACACGGACCATTCGGTCATTCCCCGGATGCAATTCAATAACTCGCGCACGCTGCCATTTTAACGGGGGCAGATTGTCATCGCGCACGATCACTAAATCTCCAATCTTGACAGGATCAGCTGCCTGCCGCCATTTGGTACGCTGTTGGAGCTGTCCAAGATACTCCGAAGACCATCTACTCCAGAATGACTGAAGAAGCTGCGCCAACAAATGATACCGCTGAAGCCGGTTTGGATTACAACCACTCAAGTCTTCTTGAGGTAACGCGTTAAGGGCAGTGCCAATTAAAAAATGTCCCGTTGTTAAAACTTCTAAATCATCTGGCGCACATGACAATGGGGTTAAAGGCCTTGAGTTAAGGCAAGATTCCACTTGGGTCGAAAATGTGTACAACTCTTCAAAGGTTAGTCTTTGACCACCGATTACGCGCTTAAAATGGTGCTTAGCGGATTTCACCGCAGATTCCCATAAGCCGTCAAAATGCGGCGACCTGGGCGGAATGAAGTGCCAATGAATGCGCAACTGAGAAAAATATTCCGAAAAAGCATTTTGAGTAGCCCCCTGGCCCAAAAACTTGTACAATTCCTGTAAGCTATTATTCGCACCGTCAAAATTCGTTGCATTGTCCGAATAAACGTTACTGCACAACCCTCTCCTGGCGATAAATCGCTTAAAACAGTTGAGGAAAGCAGGAGTGGATAAGTCGCTCACAACCTCCAGGTGAACAGCCTTGGTTACCATACAAACAAATACGCATAAATATGCTTTGATTGTTTTATGACCCCGGGTTTTGCTAACTTTGATATCAAAGGGTCCCGCATAGTCCACTCCGCAGTTTGTAAATGGCCGGGAGGTTTTATTCTAGACCTAGGTAAATCCCCCATAATTTGATTCAAGCATTGAGGTTTTGCTCGAATGCACACAACGCAGTTTCTTAACACTCCCCGTACAACCTGACTACCTGATATTGGCCAATACCTAAGTCGAATTTGTGCCAGTAAAGCCCGCGGTCCTGCATGCAAATTTTTGTAATGTTCATTTAAAACGATCAACCTTGTAATTCTATGCCCCTTTGGCAGTATAACTGGAAATTTCTGCTCAAAGTTCAAGTCCCCTTTAGCTAATCTACCTCCTACCCTCAGTAGTCCATCCTTATCTAACATTGGATTCAAGCTTAATATTTTACTAGTCCTTCCAAGTTTCTTTCCACTTGTCAGACAATTGATTTCTGGTTTAAATTCCGATAACTGTACAACCTTGATAATTTCAACCCAAGCCCTTTCCAGTTCAAGTACAGTAAGTGTTCCTACATGTCGTGATTCTTTCTTTGTGCGAATATTCTCTAAAAACCTTAGGCAATACGCGACTGACCTCAAAAGTCTATTGAAATTCGAAAACCTATCGAAAACCTCGCCGATGCCAATCACCATTCCCATAGTACCTACCATAAATGCTTTAGGAGCCAACCTTTGTTCAGGAACCGTCTCGATGTCAATGTTCTGAAATCTTGGCCAATTATCCTCATCTTGTGACAGCCACCTCGGTCCATTCCACCAGAGAACATTAGATTTTAAATTATCACCAGATATTCCCCTTGATACCATATCAGCTGGGTTATCAACCGAAGAAACGTGACACCACTGATGGCCTTGAGTCAGGCCCTGAATCTCCGAAGATCGATTAGTCACCAAAATCGACCAATTTGAAGGTTCCTTTGCCAACCAACACAACACAATTGACGAATCAGACCAATACCTTATCATCGAAGGATTAATATCAGTGGACTGTAATACCGACTTGACTAGCCTTGCCAGTAAAAGAGAACCGCATAGTTCCAATCGAGCGAGCGCAACTACTTTGAGGGGAGCGACTCGCGACTTGGAAGCCACCAACCGAATATGACAATTGCCTTGAACATCTACAGATTTAATATAGACACA
This sequence comes from Orchestes rusci, assembly GCA_958502075.1. Classification (NCBI taxonomy): domain Eukaryota; kingdom Metazoa; phylum Arthropoda; class Insecta; order Coleoptera; family Curculionidae; genus Orchestes; species Orchestes rusci. The sequence continues at coordinate 13,737,482 of OY293310.1, read as the reverse complement.
GGCCCCATAGGCTTTCAAGGACGCATCGCAAAACCCGTGTATTTGCAGACTCACTGGATTCTCACATACCATATGTCTCTTGATATTGATCGATCCTAATCTTTCAAAATCACCTCGCAAGTCCAGCCAGTTGTTGAGAATTTCCTGTGGGACTTCCTCATCCTATCCTAATTTTTGCTTCCAAAGATCCTGCAATGTAAGTTTAGCCCTGATGATTAACGGTTGAAGTAGTCCTAATGGGTCAAAGACTACCGATATTATCGGAAGAATCTGTCTTTTTGTTACTTTTTTGTCCAAACCACTCTCAAAAATATCCGAAAACTCAAAATTAAGGGTATCCGACCGAGAGTTCCATTTTATCCCTAAAGTTTTCGAATCACCGTCCGTAGCCGATATATAGTGTTCAATATGCGCAGCACCTTGCGCAGCCTCACTTCCGTCCAAAATTACCTCCGGTTTATTACAACACCACTTCCTTAAGACAAAACCACCTTCTATCAAAATTCCGTCTATTTCCTTTTTTAGATTCATGATTTCATCAACACTCTCTGCCCCACTGAGCAGATCATCCATATAGAAATCCTTTATTATGACATTGCTAGCCCGAGGAAAATCTTTACTAGCCGAAAAGGCTAACTGCTGCATACATTTAACAGCCAAGTATCCCGAACAAGACATACCATAAGTTACCGTATTTAAGGTATAATGCCCAATGTCCTCATCCTTATTAAACCTCCATAGTATCCTCTGGTAGTCCCTGTCCTCCTCAGCAACCCAAATCTGCCGATACACCTTTTCCACATCAGCAGTTATTACCAAGGTATGCTTTCTCCACCGTAGCAAAATATCGAAGATATCCTCCTGAAGTTTCGGACCTATTAACAATGCATTGTTCAAGGACACCCCATTAGAAGTAGGACTACTGGCATCGAACACAACTCGAAGCTTGGTAGTCTGAGATGTTGCCTTCAAAACTGGATGATGCGGTAAATAGTTGATATTAGGACCCCGTGTAACCACTTCTAAATTTTCACCGGGTTCTATCTTTGACATATGGCCTAATTTTATGTACTCTTTTAAAAAAGAGTGATACATTTTCCTAGACTCGACATTCCCATCCAGTTTCCTTTCCATCCAATTGAATCTTTTCAACGCCGTAGAATATGAGTCTCCAAGTACCAAAGATCCCGAACGAAAGGGCAAATTCACAATAAACTTTCCATCCTTAGCTCTTTTCGCCGTGTCGATGAAAAACCTCTCACACTCTTCTTCTTCCCTTGTGAGAAATCTTTCCTTTTTCGTCTCTTCCAGGAGCCAAAACCTTTCCAATTGATCTTGTACGGTCAGAGTAGACACCAAATTGAAGGAGTTCACCCCCGAAATGTTATCAAATCCTGCAGATCCCACAACTACATAACCGAGCCTAGTTTCCCATATCGTATCTAACCCCTTGTTCAATGTTATATGATGTGATCCTAGTACATCCCAAAAAATGGCCGAACCCAATAAAATATCGATCTTACCTGGATTGCAAAATGATGTATCAGACAAGAATAAATCCTGAGGGATATTAACACTAGCCTTATCAATTTTAATAGAGGGAATCATATTCGAAATCTCCTCAATTATCAAAAAATTAGTCTCCACCTGATAGTCATCGTACCTAGAAAAGATCTTAGCCCTTACCTTGTGTGTTATATCCGACACACCTTCACTTATTCCTTTCACTGTTATATTTACCCTTTCTTTTGCAATACCTAACTTGTGACTTAGCTCTTTAGTCATAAACGATGACTGAGATCCGTTATCTAGAAGAGCCCTGCATTCATGCATGTTCCCAAATTTGTCCATAATTTTAATAATCGCCGTAGACAGCAGCTCTTCTCCAATTGACCTACTAACCTGTATCTTATCAATTTCCTTGGAATGCCCGTTAAATGATACAGTTTCCTCCGTAGTTCCCGAATTACCTTGACTTCCCGATGAAGCCCCTGATGATGCTTCCTTATTGTCATTTTTCTGTTCCGTGTGAAGCAGTGCATGATGTTTCCTCTTACAGTGCCTACATCCACTCATTTTACAATCCAAACCCTATGCCCAGACCTGAGACAATTCCAGCACAAACTAGCCCCCGCGACAGCATCCCGTTTTTTTTGAATATTCATATCCATAAATTTCTTACAATTCTGGATATAATGTTCCTTTGATTTGCAAACTACGCAATTATTGTTGGACCTATTTTGCGTATAATAAACATGCTGTCTGGACTTCGATTGCATACCCTTGTCAACAATATTTTCTTTCACATTTGCACAACATGATGATTTTAAATTAGCACACTTTTTAGTTAAAAATTGTAGAAACTCCTTCATGGTTGCAAAGGTATCTATCGAGCATTGGTTTTTCCATTCTTTCTTGGTAACCGAATCCAATTTAGTTTCCAAAATATATATTAACAATGTATCCCAATGGTCTACTCCCAAACCTAAAGTTTTCAATGCGCGCAAATCCCTTCTTATTTCATTCACAAACCTACGCAAATCCTCATGCGATTCCTTTGACATTATAGGAAAATCATACAAAGACTCAATATGGGATATAGCGATGAGTTTTTTGTTTTCAAAACCCTTCTTCAACAAACCCCATGCCTCCCGATAGTTGGTGGACGAAACCTCTAGGTTATGTATAACCTCAGCAGCGCTACCCTTCAAAGAACTTTTTAGATAGTGGAATTTCTGAATATCTGACAATTCAGAGTTGGAGTCAACCAGAGAATTGAATGTGTCGTGAAATTCTAACCACTGTTTATAATCTCCATCAAAGCTAGGAATTTGCATAACCGGTAATTTTACTTCCATAATTGCGTCTGTCCCTCTAGGACTGGGCCCCCCCACCGACTGAACACCCAAACTCAACTGGCTCAATCGACCTACCACACTAAAATATTTTTCGACAAAACTGTCTCTCTCCATTTCTTCCTCATCGATCTTAACCTGATCTGACTCCTCGATTTGAAATTGAACATTTTCAAACTCATTGAACCACTCATTTACTCTTTCCAAACGCATTGACACCTCAACCACCCTAGCAGGCTCGTAATTATTTAAAAAGGTCTCTTGTTTTGTAAGATTCCCTTTTAATATCGCTCGCTTTTTTTTAGGCACGTCTAGATCTGCACTTGCCATATTTAGGTACCTACTTTTATAAAAGGTACAATCAAAATAAACCGTGACAAAATACCAATAACCCAAATATATCCAATTTTATTTAACCGATCCGCGATTAAATACCTTTTTTTTTACCACGATTCCGACCCAAGTGCAATCCTTCACAGATTTTTTAATTCCTAATCAACCGTTGAGTACGCCTACACTTCAAAAACTACACCGATTTATCACCAAGTCCAAAAAAAAGTCACAAAAATAAACTGGCACTCACCCTTGCACCTCGTTTCCAACGATTGTAACCTCCAAATCCAACCAAGATCCAATTTTTCGGTTCCAAACCAATAATTATTCTGCCTCCATAATTTGTGCACTCAATTCCATCTTCCATTCAAGAGAGCAACAGAGTTATCTGCTACATCCGGCCGAAGAACCAACAAATGCTGAATTTACCTCCCTTGATAGCTTCAAGTTGCTGGCTTATATTTCTCACCAATTTTGCGGAAATAAAAATCACTGGACTGGAATCCCGGGCACACTTGCAATTTATTATAATTATTAGCAAGAAAAACGAAGCAGAACAAAACTAGGATACTATTAATAACATAACTTTCAATACAAAATATGAAACCAAATTTTTGGCTACAAAAAATGGCGACTTGCCACCGTCAAAGCTATAGACGTACTTAAACTGGTTTTTCTTGATGCCCAACAGATAAAACAAAACCATCACCAAGAGCGACAGAGACAGCCTCGAGCGTTGAAGTGTGACGTCTTACCGGAATAACCACTACCAACCATAAAAATATAGACTATTGCCAACCTAACAAAAATATTCAAATAATATTTATGTCTCCTGACTGAACAAACCTACTATCTATTATAAATAAATAAACTGTTCACAACTTGGAAAAATACTTGAATATGCCTTTTGGTCGAACAGGACAAGTCGTCCAAAAATTGAATTATACAGAAAAAAGTCATTATAATATACAGGGTGATTCAGGAGGAAATGGAAATATTTTAAGGATATATCCAGGAAGTCAAAATAAGCAAAATAAGCTAAAAAAAAAATAATAATAAAAAAAAATAAATAAATAAAAAATAAATAAATAAACTCGCTACTAGATTAATTTTTAAACGCGCAAATAAGTGTATCGAAGTGGGAGGTAATGTTTTCGAAAATTTATTCTGAATTAGTGCTATTTGCTTATAATTATTTGTTTTGTAATAATTTTGATTTAGTTTTTAAATTACAATTAATCAAAATATCTTTGAAACAAATAAAAATCGGACTTGAACATGAGCTTATTTTGCTTATTTTGACTTCCTGGACATATCCTTAAAATATTTCCATTTCCTCCTGAATCACCCTGTATAACAAAAGTCTGTTGTCGTCGAAAGTCGAAAAAATAGGAGCTTAGATGTAAAAATTGGTTTTAAATATACAGGGCGTTTCAAAAATTTGGAAATATCAAATAATCAAGAGCAAAAAGTAACTTTTTGGCATTTTATCGTGAAATAATAAGTAACAAAGATGCTCCAAATTTAGTCTTAACACCAACTCCGAATTCAATAAAGAAAACTTTTGTTTATAAAAATTTAAAAAATTAAAAATTTTAGTTAATCCGCACCTCAATACTCCCGTAGGCCACGTTTTTGACAAGCAGACTTTTTTTTATCAAGAATGTTTTTGTCTTTCAATTTTTTGTCCATTTTTCAACTTGGTAATCGCATTTGCGGACATACTGCATAGAATATCATAAGGATGTACAACGACTAGAGCACAACAGGTTCAAAATTTGACACTACATGTTTCCTTAGCAGTCTTTTGAAATTGGTCACAGTATCACACTTCGAATTTTCGAATTCCATTCCATTTGACAAAAAGAGATTGATAGTCCTTACTCATTCTTTTATCAATCTTGTGTACTTGAATTTGCCATTAAAAAACCGCATTCAGAAATACAAATCCGCGTCTCCGAGGGTTTCTCAAAGAATCAATACCCTGAATTCAAAATGAATTTCTCCATATATTAGCTGATCACTGTACAGGGTGTCCAACGATAGAGTTAGGTAAGTTTTCGCGTATCTGATTTTCTATTGGCGTATACCTGTTACATTTCAAAATTGTCCGCATAAACCTATTTCGAATTTTTTTTAATTTTGTATTTCGGAAGCTGGAACACCTAACAATGAGCAACTTGCCTCAATTTTTTTTATCGCTGAATTCGAAAGTCCATGAAAAATAAGAAGACCCGTATTTTTCTTTTCGATGTTAGTCGAAAATTGACGGAGATATAACGCTTTGAAATGTGCTAAAATTGCAATGTTATGACGCCCTAACATTTTAATACCATGCTCAGTATATCTATATTTACAAAACATTAAACTTATAACTATTGGAAAAATCATATTTTTATGAAATAAAAAAATACGTATCGATTTTTTTGAGATTCAATTTTTCATGCAAGTTCCCCATTGTTGATAGACGAGTGTGAGTGATTTGTTGGGTTTGAGGATCGGTAAATTAAAGTCCAGTTGGTTTCAAAAATGGCCGACGTTTCGCAATTATAATTGCATCATCAGGGTGCTGAAATTACATATTAATTTTATTTCAATGGATACAATTCACATGTTACAGAGGATAAAAAACATTTTTTTTTTATATTCATATCAATACAAATGGGTGAAGCTTAGCCCCATGAAAACAGCCAACAAGAAACGGAAAGGAAGCTGATCACAAACAAACTTGAATGATAGGCCCCTTGCATGTGTTTTAATTTCCACCTGAAATCCTTCTTAAATATATCCCTTTTCAACATTTTTTCTTAATAAAATCTTCGAATAACTATAAAATTGTTAAATTAAACTTCACTCGAGACCTTTATATTTCACGTGACACGGAAACACTATGCTATTGGTCCCAAGCCTATGACGTCAAACCGGAGTTGGACCCGTTTTCCACTATCAGCTGGCGTGAATAAGTGAGTATTTTATTGATTTGAATGGTTTGTGTATCATGATCTTTCTTATTGTTATCCTACAAACCTTTTAGCTTCAACTCTTCGATGTTTAGCACATGTAAAGGACTCATTTTTGGCAAAAAATCACTACAGCATTAATAAATCCATCAAAGGCAGATTTTCCGATTTTGCTTTAATAAATCCTTCAGAAATAATCGATTATAATTTTCTCATAATACTGTTTGGCTATGAGGATTGACACGGACGAAAGTGCACTCAAAAATCACGAAATTTTTTTAAAAAACATTGCAATAACAACCTAATTGATGGACAATTGTAAACAGGCTCCCACAAGTCAAGTCAAGAATGACAAACGTCACGGCAGGGCCGGATATTTCGTAGTAGGTATCAATGAACTCGTTTGTCAACATTCGTAGATGATAATGCAAAATGTTTGTTGGTTTTTGGGTTGAAATATCTGCACTAAATGTACTTACGTGTTTGGTGAATCTCCTTTAACTTGGTAGCCATAAGTTACACAATCAATCTGCATAACACTGTATAGGATCACCGAACTAACAAATACACCTATCTATAATGAACAAAAATCCGGCCCTGTAAGACATGCGAAACGACAGCTGAACGAACCTCCCACTCTCCATAGGGCCGATTGCGTCACTCACCGTTTTGGCGGGTGATTTGAATGTTTGAACTTTAGTTATTTATTGCGACGTTAATATTTATCGTATGCAAAAAAAAAATTGTAGGAATACATTTCCAGTCTAATAGATTATTTTGATGCAATAAAAAAATACGTGCAAGGGGCCCATTACTCACATTTTAATATTCTGGACCCAAGTCGCAAGAATACATATTCACACGGCACACAAACAGAAAAACTTAGGTAAAATGGGACAAAAGATGCGAAAAACTAAATACAGGCAACTGGTCTTTATCAAAAGTAGTGCAGTTCCGAAGCCTGTTTTAGTTTTAGCACAGACCCGACAAATCACTCGCACTCGTCTACAAATTTGCGTTAAATAAACAAAAGTTAACATCACTCTTGGGTTCAACACAACTGACCAAAGGAATAGGTAGCTGAAACAAAACGGGATTCATGCAGGATGCAAAGACGATCTACGGCAAGGGAGTCACGGTACAACTCAGGAGGTGAGCTTCACAGAATAGGAAACTTGTAAGTTATTATAACCACAAAACTTTTTTGCTGAAATGCCGAAAATATCGAGTTCTCCCTCAACATAAATATTTTGAAATCTAATAAATGCATTGAAAACATGTTTATAAAAGAATCACCTTTCACTATCAAATCTTATAAAATCCTAAATAAGATCCAAAATAACATTTTGAACATAGAAATATCTATTGTACACAGGAAGATCAAAAAACTGAGCAACCAGATCAAACCAATTGTCGATTACTCACATCTAGTCTTAAGTGAAGAACATTTTGATAAATATAAGGATGTCAGACTAAGTTTGCCTATATAATAGTGAAATGAAATCTAAACATATCATAAGTTTCGAAAATTGATGGCAGAACAAAAACCTCTAAATTTTTATGATACATGGATATTGAATCTTGGTAACGTAGAAATTCCAGGGAAGTGCAGTATTTGTTATCTTTGGGAAAGAAGTTCAATTTGCCTTACACAAGTAAAGAAACGCCAATTTATGATGTATTAATTGACTGTGAATATATTTTGAGTAATTTAGGGAAAGACAAGCAGATGGAACCTAGAAATACAGGCGTCAACATAATAACAAATTATCTTCATTTAAACCAAGCAACAAACGAGACAGTTAAGTATATTTCTTGTTTGGAAGAAAAACTGAAGTTTTTCCTGCAGCAAAATAAAGATAAATTATACATTTTGAAGGCTGATGAGGGTAATACCACTGTAGTGATGAGTAAGGAGGATCATGATAGGAAAGCAAAATACCATTCTAAGCGACAAGAAAACATATTAGTTTCTCAGTTAAAATCTTACAACAACAATTCAAAATAAAAACAACAAATTGATTGATTCTTTGGTTAAAAACTCCAGTATTAGCAGAAAGGAGGTAACAAGAATAAAAACAAATGCAGCGTTACCACCTAGAATATATTTTCAACCAAAAATTCACAAAGATGGTGTTCCTGTTCCACTTAGGCCTATTGTCTTATTCATCGGATCTCCCCTAAACAGCTTAACCAAGCTCACTCATTTGTATTTATATAAATATACAAAAAAAATTTTTTTTTGTTATTCATCCCCTGTAACATATGAATTGTATCCGAATGTAAACTCCATTGAAATAAAATAAATATGTAATTCAGCTCCCTGATGATGCAATTATATATTGCGAAACGTCGTCCATTTTAAAACGAACTGGACTTTGATTTACTGATCCTCAAACTCAACAAATGACTCACACTCGTCTACAGATTTGCTGGATCGTTGAATAATCAAAAGTTTAACATTATTGATGTCGAACAAAACGGTTGATGTGGTGCAGCGATAGCATCCTACAATCTGATTTTTATGGTTATGGACAAATGCCTTTCTATTCTAGCCAAAAAATACATTTTGAGAAAATTTCCGCTTTTCGCAATTGTCATGTGAGATAAAACTTGAGTGTCCATCAAATATATTGTTCCCAGGTATTTGATTTTTTCGACTATTTCCAATGTACTGTCATTCATCCTTACATTCATCAGTGAAATCACCACTGCTCATCTTTTGTATGGTTCAAAATATAAAACATTTTGATTTCAATACATTCAGACTTGGTATATTGTCAGGGAACCATTAATACAATCTGTTCAAATCATGGTTCATATCAGCTACCTACCATTGATTCAATGTCTGTACCGATCACGTATAACATGTCAATGATATTATTATTAATTCACATTTATCCGTTGCTTTGATGATATCATTGATGTACAGTGGAAATGATATCGAGCTCAAGACAGTCCCTTAAATAAACTATTCCAGAACAGTCGGGGTGACACCCATATTTTGCATTTTTTGTAATAGAATTTGTCGATCTATAGTCTTGAAATCGAAGTCCCAAAAAACAGTCAACCGATAGGTAGCACAGTCCAATGCTATAAGCATTAGGGAACCCGTCACATAGATTCACGACAACACTCCGTAGCAATGGAAGTATATCGCCAATCTTGATTGTTCGAGAGCTTATTCTTAAGATGACTTTTTTGTACTCTTTCAATCCAACAAATTTTTTCCAGAGCAAAAAATCAAATGGTCAAATATTTGACTGTGTGTGTTAACAAAAGAGTGAAGACAAGTTATTTGAGAAAAGCTCAAAATTGACGAATCCTTATTATTGCAGCTGCACTATTGTCAAGGACTACATAACAATCATGAGTTGCTACATCAATATTGCACTGTCGCTTTCACTGATACATGTCTACTGGAATAAGCGAAGGAATTATTACCGATAACAGAGTTCTTTCTTTGGTTCTAATGTATACCGACTAAAACATGACTTTCAATTTATTATTCAAAGATTATTTGATATTCAAGAGACAGCAGCTGAACGTCATAGATATAATAATTTTGTGATAGCTCGAATGATGCGTATTGGTGTCAATCCAACTCAAATTTCACCTAAGCTATGGCTTAAGTGGCACCTTTGAAGCCTTTGCTCGCTAGGTTCAAACTATTCATAAGTTGAGCCAGTTATTGAAGTCAATGTCAGCGAAGTCTATATTTGTACTGACACTTCTGTGACTTTTGTCAAAATGACAAGTCATTAGTAAACAAAAAGCTGGTTTTTGGTTTAAAGTACAGGGTAATTAGCTAATTCGAACTAAAAACAAAATATAAAGCTGAAAATTTGTTTGAAGTTACATTATGGGTGTGCATAAAAGTGAAAAGTGAATAAATATTGGTGGTCTTGCACCCTGTGCGTGATGGTGGGGTGATAGGGAGGGCAAAGGAATGTGCCCTTCTTTAGTTTTGCGCTTATAATTTGAAAACAGTTCCTCGTAGCGAAAAAATTTTCACACAAAAAAAAACAATAAAGTTTTATACCAAATAAGTTGTGATCATTTTTTCGCTAGAATGCACCGTTTCCAACACCTATATGCACCGTAAAAATCTTCTCCGGATAGAGTCTTTATCGCGATTGTATTCCAATTTTTGGATGCACCGCAGCGCTTAAGCCTGAATCGGTCGCTTAACTCTGATCGCCCCATATTCTAGGCTTAATCGAAGAATTTCAACGAATTCTAACCTAGTCATTTATTTGTTGATGTTTTTCCTACAGATTTTGAGGTTTTGCGACTAAAGACAAAACTATGGAATGAAATATCAACGGAGGATTATTTAGATTTTTGGAAAATCATCTATTGGAGTGGGATTCTTTTCCAATTCCAATAGGTATAGTCAATGAGTACTATACAAAATCAATCTTAATATCAAGCAATATTTATTGCTCCACAATACACTCATAATAATGCTTTTTTTTTTTTTTTTCTTTTTTTGTTCAGGGGTTCCGGCCCCAAGGAGAGGGATCTGAAACCAGACACCCTATGGTCCGAGGCCATAGAGTAGTGTGGGGTTTTACCCACTAAACCTCTCCTCCGCATTAGGACGTCAGGGATAAGCCCTTTAGTGTCCCAATCTCTCTGCCAAATTCTTGGTCATAACATCAGCTATTTTGGACACAACCCCTGGCCACCAATCGAGCACGGTATTTCACTTAACCAATGTCATTGGTTTTTCGCTTAAAACACCATTTACATGGAACTACTGTAGCTCGTTCTGGAATCTGATCCGTCAACTCTCATGCATTGTTTTTCTCAAAACAGTGTATTTCTTCAGACATGGCCTGCCTCCATAAATCAGCATCGTTCCTGGACATAGCCTCAATCACAGTCACTGGTTCATCAATATTGCTGAACTCTTCTATGCACGCATATGTGACAAAATCGTCAAACTGCTTCGGTTTAGGTGTTCTGGTTGATCTTCTGATTTCCACGTCCTCTTGGAATTCTGGTGATTCAATTATTAAATCCTCATCATTTGAATCCGGTGACTCTGCATCTATGTAACTATCCTGAAGTAATATTTCTGGCTTATCATCCTTAGCCCTCACTAAATCTGATAATTCGTGTTGCTCATACATGGTTAGACTAGATTTGCTCAAGGACACTAAAACCCACTAGAAACATTTTCTTGGATTTCTTATCCCATTTGAGCCTCTTTTCTTTTGGAATCATTGTCATCGCCTTGCTCCCAAAAATTTTTATGCGACTAACATCAGGTTTCTTTCCATGCCAAATTTCAAAAAGTGTTTTCTCAAGACCTGAGACACAAGAGCGATTTCTTAGGTACACAGATGTTCCCACTGCTTCAGCCCAAAAATGTTTCCCAAATTTGGCATCATATAACAGACAGCGAGCCTTTTCGATGATAGTTCGATTCATCCGCTCACTCATACCATTTTGCTTAGGCGTGTATGCATTCGTTTGCTGATGTAATATTCCATGTTTCTTGTAGAACTCCCTGAAACGAATACCATCAAATTCTGTGCCTTGGTCACTACGAAAAATCATAATTTTCCTATCTTTTTTTATTTTCAGTGTACGCTTTGAATTCCTTGAATTTTTCAAATGCTTCATCCTTACTTCTCAGAAAATAAATAAACATCATCCTTGAAAAATCATCTTCAAGCACCATGAAGTATCTTGAGCCTCCTAGAGATGCAACTTCCATTGGACCACATAAATCCCCATGAATGACCTCCAAAACATCATTTGCTCTACTTCCTAGGTGATTGAAAGGCAACCTGGATTGCTTACCTTCGCAGCACACTTCACATAAATCGAAATCAGTCTTGAGCAATGTCCCTTTGCAATCGAAACCATCAACAAGTCCATTTTTCATAGCATTCAAATGTTCATAATTTGACTGTCCAAACCTCCTGTGCCAAATATCCCCAGAAACAACTAATCCTGCAACTGGATTAACATGGGGTTTCACAAAATCAAGTTTGTATACGTTGTTCTGCAAAGTTGCTGTAGCTATTAACTGCTTTCTGTCATTGTAAATCCCACAGCCTTTTTCATTAAAAATAACTTGATTCTTATTTTTAATCATTAAACTCACAGATAATAAATTAGTCATCAACTTAGGAACATGAAGAACATCGCTTATCTTCACTGCATACGTTTGATTCCCAACAATAGTATCAATTACTACATCACCTGCTAGTTCTACGGATAACTTGCTGTCATTGGCCACTGTGATTTCTTTCAACGGAATGTTGTTATGCACATTTTCCATCCAATCCATCCTTGATGTCAAATGAACACTGCATCCAGAGTCTATGTACCAATCTGACTTGCCAAAATCTCCCGACAGAAACACTGAATTGAAAGCATTTTGAAAACCACCATGATTTTTCTTGTTTTCCTCATTTTCTGGACATTTATTTCTAAAATGACCCTTTTTATTGCACTTATAACAGATCACATCACTTCTGTTTTTGTTTACATTTCTTCTACTGTCACTGTCCATCCGGTTTGTTTTAACGTTTTCACGATTATCAACCTTGTTGAACTTCATCACGAACGCACCTCCAGCTTGACAATCTGCAGCACTTCCAAGATGCATGTCAAGTAACCTCGATTTGATAGAATCTGCTGTTATGTCAGTACCTGCATGTTCGATGGCTATCACCATTGGTTCAAATCTGTCTGTTAAACCGGCCAGCATCTAGCTTCCAATCAACTCCTGACTCAATTGAAAACCACTTTTTTCTAGCTTCTGAGAAGTATCAATAATTTGATTGATATATTGCTCCATGGACTCAGAGTCCTCCAGTCTGATTGAAATTAATTAACGAAGCAAGCTGATTTTTCTCGCAAATCCAGAATCTTCATAAAGTTTTTTTAATTTATCCCAAATTTCTTTAGCTGAACTAGTATTTTTGACATGTATGAACAATGAAGGATTCAACGTCAAAATTAACTTCGCCTTGGCTTTGCTCACCAACGTAGTATCTGTTTCAGAACCATCAATACACCTCGACAATCCTTCCAAAACAAAAACGTTTTCCATCGCAAATGCCCAATCGGCATAGTTCTCACGGCACATCAATTTTGGAATACTGCTGAGATAATTCACTGCTGCTGCCATCGTACCGTTTTATATCAATTTCCCGACTTAAAAACAACCGAATTAAACTATTCGAATATTTATAGGTCGTCTGTTCGATGTGTCTGGGTTAGTCCGGGCCCATAACCTGTTAAAGTTTGCACGAAGACATGAAAGGAAAAAATAAAACGTCAGATTTTTCAATATCAGACAAGACAATGTCATACCTTTATACGCTAGGTTTCTGTGACGTCATGACATCAGCTGTCAGACGGAAATATCCAAACAAACTATTTTTTATTACCTCAAAAGCTGACTTATTCCACTCGGCTAATCCAATACGCACCAACGGGACACACGATATATATAATACACCCAAAAATATAGTCCAAAGAAGCCCAAATTAAAAACAAACACTGATTTCAAACTCACACAATACAAAACCACATGTCACAAAAGCTTGTTTGGATACCAAATTCGGCCACGACCAATCATATGGTGCCTGTGACGTTTTCAAAAACGTCGCGTATTAAAAACCATTAGCATGAATATAATGACACTCAAGTGGTGTGTTCCATGTATACAATATTATTTGGGATATAATAGTATCCAACACTCTCACTTGAGTTTAGCTCTTTGGTACCGGGTTACCTTCCGAAGGCCTCTTGTCACAGGGTAGGATCGCGGCAAAACTCGTTCTACCCGTGTGTCTCCGCACTAGTGGTTACGAAAAGAAAATAAAGAGAAAAAAAAATAAATAAAAAGAGGTTAAAATCTGGAGCCACTACAAGAGGTGAATACACGGTTGCGTCGTGTTTGTCCTAACCCCACTTCCAGACTCCTATAATCAAATAGACTTGTTGATTTACTTTTTTCATTCAAGCCTTAGATAGTAATCATCTCTACAAGATAAACTAAAATGAAAACCTTTGAAACTGATGGTGTCATCACGTTTTATTTATTTTCCCAAATGAGATTTTTTCATTCAATTTTCCTGACTTCATCCAAGTCCCAATCCATAACAGATATTATCCCAATAAAAGAAGGTTTGTGTTTTTATCAACTATATAAGAAATTATTTCAATTATATTTGCTTCTCCTCTTTTCTTGAGTTGTCAAACGATGCGTTTTCCAAAAGTTGTACATATTTGTAATAATTTCAAAGTAGATGATGAGTTTGAGAATTACACAATATTGTCAATTCTTCGTTCTTCGGGGCTTTTTAAAAAAAATCATTTAATCAACCACTTGTTTCTTCTAAAATATATTTTTTTGTGTTCTGAAAAGTGATGTTTTTATTTATCATCAGGTGAATGAGATTGTTATTCTTGCTGTATTAGACTAGGTATGCAGTATATAACAACCACTCACCTTCATGAAATCTAAGCCCAAGAAAAAAGGAGAAGCAAATACAGGAATGATTCAAGAATAAAAGTTGATACCCATACCAAATTTAATATTGAATTTACAAGAAAAACCCCTTGGCTCATGTTTGCTAAACGTCTTATCAGGCTTGCGGATGTTACTGATCCATATATTGCTTATTTTTCATTAAAACTTGCAAGCAAATAGCAAAAATCAATTCAAATCACTCAAGAAAGATTTCAAAATTGTTATTGATATGTTTTCTAGGTTATTTTGTGACGTTGTCAAAAGTCTCACCAGGGATTAACGATCCTTGCAGCGAATTCTTTGGTGCATACAAAACACCGCTTAATCTAACTTTGAAAATTAATCGAAATTGGCTAAGCCCACGTACGGTGCATATAGCTGTGAGATATCTGGTCTCATCTGTCAGTCATTCCAGGAAAAAATTGTTCCGTCCAACTTTTTTGTCATGATTCCTTTTTTGACAGCAGATATTCCAAAAACGTTGCATTGTAGTGGAAAAAAGGTAGGAACTTTTTTTGTAGAAAATCTTCAATCAAATATAATTTTGATACCTTGAGAACTGATCAATCAGCTTATGTAGATGGTCCTGGTCCATTTGGCTGATTCTTATGATCCTTATTTAAAGAGCATTTTTGTATTTTTCCTCGTTACCTAGCATGGATGATAATTTGTTGCATGCTTCACCATTGCATTTTCCACACATGGCGATACATGAAAGTTCTTTTTGGCGACAGTCACATCTTTGACCATGGTCAGTTTTACAGTTACAAAAAACCAACTTCAATACATTTTCGGGTGCTTAATGGTCAAGTGTAGGAATTGGCACCAGTTGTCCCTCCCATTTCTTCCATCTCTTCCAACCAGTAGCAGTAAGTTCGCTACCGCAAGCCAAGACTTAACTTGATGAAAAACTCTGTGGCTGTGTTGTTCGGCTGCTCGAGATGTTGGTGGTAGTATCGAGAGATCAAACTTTTCAGAAACTGGTTGTTTAGCTAAAACCTTTTCATAACAGGTAAATCTGAATCTACTCAAGTCTTCTGAAGAATCTCGGCCGGTATATAATAATTTAAGAAAATACTCTCCGACTTGAGCAATATCTTCTTTGGTTGAATCATTGAATGCAGAGACCTTCGGTCTTGAAATATTGTTTGATTGCAAACGTTTAAAAGCTTGTTTTTTGTCTTTATTAAAAAGTGAAGACGTTGTATCGCAACCTGTAACTGCATGGAGAAAAGCAATGTGATTCCCCACATCCCCAAGTGCGTCTTTGAGTATTTTGCTACTGAGGACTTTTTGTTAACTCAAACTTTGTTGCTGGTATCAACATAAAACATTCGTCACAACTTCTTGCTACAGCTATCATTCTGACCAGATGATCAGTGTCAGTTCCGATTTATGTATAGCTCCTTTCTCATTTTCCTTGGAAAATGTGCAAACTGTATTAATGATGTGGGTATCGGTAATGATCGGCATCCCCCAGAGAAATTTAATTTTTAAGTTAGCAGTCGTAAGTTTGGCGGCCAAGATTGCAATAAAGTTAGTTTTGTTGAAGGTATTTTTAGAGATTCTGACTGCGTAGTGGAAGGAAAAATGGAATCACTCGCAACAATATCCACAGACCTTTTGGTCATATTTTTTCTTCTAACATGTTCTGCATTCTTCGTATACCGTATTCACTTTCATTTAACCATCAAAATTAAACTGTCATGGCCATAGTTTCTTTTTATAAAGTCGATATAACTATCACATATTTGGGAAAACGAACCAGGTTTTGTCCAAACTACTCTATGAAGAGTAGTAGAAGTGAAGGTGCTTACCCCGACTATCACAAAGCAAGGCTCTGAAGGTAATTCCCCATTTGACGGACAATATTCCTCCAGGATAGCAATCAAAGATGACTTTTTTCCTCTTCTCATCAGAATAGAAGCAAACAGATATTTTGGCCGTGGAGCCAAAACTTTTAAACTAACTGGAAAGATAAGAGCGGCGGGCGGCACCTCTATCCACCCGCTACGGGTCCCCACCACTCCGCTCAGGCTGCAACGCCAAAAATTAGGAATTGCTATACCGAAAGCTATCGTTTCACGAATTTTTAGCTTTATATTTTGTTTTAAGAAATCTTCAGTTTAGGCGGGCTTATTACCCTGTACTATCTGGGATTGAGTATTTTAGCTTAGTTCAAATAATCTTGATACAACAAGATGCATGGTTTCTCAAATATATTATCCAGTGATGCGAAGGGCAAAGGGCAATTGAATTATTGGCTAGTATGTTAGATATTTATGTTGAAAACAAAATAGAAGGTTATAAAAAAAACATTAATTGTATATCTTTCATATCAGATGACTAAATATATATCAACTCAAACAAATCCCATCGCAGATATTACACAATACTCACCGCAATGACTTGATAGTTTTTGTTATTCATTGTTTAAAATCAAAAATCATCGTAGACAAACGACACGTGATCAGGGACAGTTAAACGATCTAGCAGATCACATGTGTGTTGGTCTGTCTCACCCATGCATATTACGAGGGTTGTCCAAAAATAACAGTGTGTGCGAATTCATATGCTTTCCACTGTACATAATTATACTTGCGGGGTGGTAGTCTGACAAAGTCTGTCTTTCAGTTGTTAGATTCTCCAGAATGGTGGATTTTACCCAATTTAATTTTGATGCCACGCAAATTATGCATGGTGTGATGCTTAAAATGCAATGAAGTTTCTCTGGACTTGAAAACGCAATACAGCATTTGCTAATTGGTTGTAGAGAAAAATTTAGCGTTGAGATGATTTTTTCTCAGAATACATCATTTTCTGGATAGTTCACTCCATACTGTTTGCTATCGAATAATCACTCCATTCGATACTACTTATTGCGATGCATGCTTCAAAACCCGATTCAAGGAGAAGTCCAGCTTTAGATAGATTTGGCACAGAAGGGGGCAAACCTGCTAACTTGTGATTTTACGTAAAATTCTAGGTAGATTTGATGCATCTTGTCATATACATAAGCATACGGGTTTTGGATTATTTAGGTTTTCATGTCAAAAATGACGTTTGTGGGCCTCAATTTAATTGTGGATTTTTCTTTTGAGAAAGCCTTCATTATCTGTGTTCAATAGATGTACCACATTCCAATAACTAATAAATCAAGGTAGTCAAAAAATAAGATCAAATTTAAATCAAGAGAACAGCCAAAAATAAAGGTGAGTTTGTATGAGATTGTCCATCCCTTTTTTTCTATTTTTCCTTTTTTTTATTTTCGGAATGTACAAACTCACCCTATATAAATCTGGGGGTTCCTTTTTGAAAAAAAAAAAAATATTTTTGCCAGTTTCCTTCATTGAATTTTGAAACTTATTTTCTGACCACCTTGTATTGACTCGATTGATGCTCATTGAAAATGTTGTAGACATTTTTGTTAAGGGTGTCTCTTTCTACAGGCTTTCTTATAGGATGAATTCACATCCAAATCAAAGTCTACATACGTCATTTTTGACATAAAAACTCAAATAATTCAAAAACGCTTATACTAAGGTATATATAGGACATGATACATTAAATCTCCCTACAATTTAATGTGGAATCCAAAAAAGTGATGAAAATGTCGGTATTCCATTTGAAAATGAGAACTTGACACAAAAGTCTTGAAAATGGAACATCTGGCAACGTTGCCGGTTCTCCCATCGAACGCAGAATGTGTTTTACTCGCTTGATTCCAAGTTTTATACAGTATGCCTCAATAGTTAGTGAGATAATTGGACATTCCGGAACTTTTAGGACACACTGTATGGAAACATTGATTTTCCTGATCAATGATAAATCATTGAATTGTGGAGATACTCAACTCAATTTGATTGGGTATTATTTGTTTGAAAATTGAGACCTATTTAAAATAAAAAATGTTCACTTCAAATTACTTATTTTCAATATAAACGTAGCAATGCCGATCTTCATAGAATAGCACTGAGTCGAATCAAATCAAAACGTGCTTTATTGTCAAAAATATAAATTTTGTTGACACATCTGAATCAGTCATTTTTATATTCAAACGACGTTCTGGAATTCTTACTGCTACGAAATGTCACGGTGGCACGCACAGATTAACAGAAATAAATTGGAATTTTGTTCATTTATTTTTGATACTTTTCAAATGCAGAAAAGCTTAACGGCAATCAACTGCAAGCTTGGGACTTCAAATATAGAACTCCAAACTTCAAAAGGGTCCACGTGCAAAAAATTCTAACTTTGATATTTTTGCATGAAAAGGATGTATACAGTGTGTCCAGAATAAAATGATGTACGTGGGGATATCGGAAACTACAGGAGATACAGTATCGGTTAAATGGAAGAAAAGTTGCGTATTTGCGTGCCCAAGAATAATCTCACTTTGGTTTGTTTTGATTCGATACCGTAATGGAGATACAGGGTGAAAAAGAAAAATGGCCATTTTTTAAATAGCACAATATTTCGGTTATTATAAAAGATGAGGTATTGAAAATTTCTGGATCTGGGTAAGAAGATACGGTGATTTTGAAAATTGTGTCGAAAAAATTGTAGGCCCACTATGTTGCTTCCGGCCGAAGTCAACTTTTGTTTTTCTTATGGGCGCCATATTGGTTTTTCTAATTTCCAAAATCCTTATCAAAAATGCTTTCCAATAACATGACTTTCATAAAAAAAACAGACTTGACTTTGACTGGGCGCAACATAGGAGGCCTAAACTTTTTTGATGCCGTTTTCAGAATCGTCGTATCCTCTTATCCATTATCCTGAAAATTTAAAAGTTTTAGCTTTTATAATAAGCAAAATATTGTGGTTCTTTGAAAATGTGCCTTTGCTTTTTCACCCTGTATTTACATTACGGTATCGATTCCAAATAAGACAAAGGTGGAATATTTTTGGGCATACAAAGACGCTACTTTTCTCTTATTTAAGCAACGTCGTATCTCTTACCGTTTCCAATATCCCCATATAGTGCCATGTACATCATTTTATTCTGGACACACTGTATACACTGTGGGCCGAAATAAAGGAGTACATTTTTTAATTTGAAATATATTTTTTGTTTTTTGGACGATTTAATTTCTTTTTGCAGGACTAATAACCTAACATGTCCCCAACATGACTGTTAATTAGAAAGCAAAAATAATGCACAGGGTCGGACTTACAAAAAAAATTATATAACAGTGAATTTGAAGTCGTTGCAAATGAAAACCTGTCTTAGCTAAAATTGTATTTATATGCTTTTTTGGGTTAGATAAACTATCCAGAACACTTCAATAAAAAGAAAATTTTCCAAAATTACCGGATTCGCGAAATACCATTTTTTTTATTAAATCACTTTTTAACAAATAACACATTTATGAAAACAGTTTAGTAATTTTTAACCTTGGAGTAAAATATTATGGATGTGGCCACCATTATTGTTTACCACTTCTTGAAGTCGTCTGCGCCATAAATTGATAGCCCCATTTATTGCACCCTGTTCAAAATTGTTCCAAACAAACTGCATTTTTTCTTTGAGCTGCTGGATTGTTTCAAATTGTTGTCCGTCATACAAATTTTGTTCAAAAATTTCCCAAATTGAATAATCAACTGGATTTAATTCTGGGCTGTTAGTTGGCCACATTTCTGGCTCAATATAATCCGGGCAATTTTCACTCAAGAACATCCTTGTACTGTGGGAAGTGTGCGAGGGAGCACCATCCTGTTGGAAAGTGTAATCGTAACAAACATCTTCAATTTCTGGTAATAGGTGCTGCAAGATTTGTTCTTGATACGTTTCTGAATTGAGTTTTACCCCAGCATCAACAAAAATTAGACGAGATTTTCCCAACATGGATACTGCAACAGAGACCATTACACCTTTTGAAAAATGACTTCTTTCAATCAAAAGATGCTCTAAAGGTATTTCTCTCTTAAATTGTACGTCAGAATATACCCTATTATTCTGGGTATTTTTAGGTGGCCGTAAATAAAACATTTTTTCATCTGAAAACCATATTTTTCTAATGTCTTCGCGGGAGCGGAATTTTCGTAATAGCAAATTACATCTTTCCAATCGTTTTTCTCTTACATTGGCCGTAAGTCTTTGACAGTAAACTTTTTTAAATATTTTAAAATGGCAGTCTTCTTTAATGATTCTTCGAACTGACGTACGGGAAATCCTAGTTATTTTTGCGATTTTCCTTGTTTCAACAGTTTGGCCAGGTTGCAAATTTCCTAAAACAACCCTTACTTCACCAATATTTTCTTCAGTTCTCGAGCTTCTCTTCCTTCCTCTTCCACGTTTATTCTCAATAGATCCATCGTTTTCCCTTAGATGTCTTAAGAACTTTCCTATCGTTCCAATATGCCAATTTTTCTCAGGAAATTCATTTACAATTTTTCTTGCACCATAATTATATTTTTCACGGAAATATTTGATAACTAATCTGTCCTCTTTGCTCAAAAGTGGCATTATCAACTGACTAATTTACTTATTTAGCTGTAAATTTCAAACAAATTCCATGGCAACCTGAGCAGTATGGCCTACTAAGTAAAATTGACATAAAAGAAGTGGTAAACAATAATGGTGGCCACATTCATAATATTTTACTCTAAGTTTTAAAATTACTAAACTGTTTTCATAAATGTGTTATTTGTTAAAAAGTGATTTAATAAAAAAATGGTATTTCGCGAATCCGATAATTTCGGAAAATTTCCTTTATACTGAAGTGTTCCGGATAGTTTATCTACCGAAAAAGCATATTAGTACAATTTTAGCTAAGACAGTTTTCATTTGCAACGAGCTCAAATGCACTGTTATATATATTTTTTTATAAGTCCCACCCTGTACATTATTTTTGCTTTCAAATTTACAGTCATGTTGAGGACATGTTAGGTTATTAGCCCTGCAAAAAGAAATTAAATTGCTCAAAAAATAAAAAATATATTTTCAATTAAAAAATGTACTCCTTTATTTCGGCCCACAGTGTACATACCAAGCTCGACAATATGCAAATGAGTCCAAGGGCCATCACGAAGCATTTGGATCGTTCGAGTGGGATAAATATGGAGAATATCTACGTGCTTTGGCCATCAGAATCAGGAAGGGTCCGAGGGCCACCGACTCCCGCACGTGAATTCTACCCTTGAGGTGATGTTTACTACTTTTTGTCGATATCTTGGGACAAGAGTTGTTGAAGATCGCCTTAATGAATCTCACAAGTCTCTCAAAACACTGCTTTTGTATCTTGAAATCAGTATTAGTAAAATCTTGAAAAAATACGGTCATTATTTTTAGCTCAAAACCCTGAATATCAGTGAAACATCATAACGAATCAAGCAATTCTGTTATTGTAGCCGGACCTCTAATATTGTCTGATTTAATTCAGATTTTCATCCGCAAAAAACTTTCCTCTCATTGCTTCCGACACAAAATTCAGACAACGCGGAGCCTTTTCGTAATTATTTATGCCATGGCCAAAGATAAAAAAAACTCAGCAATATTTACTGTTGTTCTAGTGAGGCAGTGATAATATTATAGTTTTCAACAAGTCCAGTGCCTTTTACAAGTGTTGGATGTCATTCCATTTTTGTCAAACTGACCACCGTTTTTTCTACTTTCAATCAATAAAATCAACTACATATTGTTGGTGGATTTTAACATTATTTCTACCTAAAGGATAAATGTTGAGTAATCAAAGTGGAAGGTTTCTAATATCTGCAGACCTTTATTGAAACGTTTCAAAGGTATATAAGTAATATTTTGAAGTGAGAGCTTCCGAGTTTCCAGATGATTCTCACTCAAGGGATTCACTCAGAACTAAAGATTATTTGTTTTTCATTACTGTTATGAAACAGTATTTGGCTCAGCGCCAGTGATTTGTGGACAAGGAATATGTACGTATTTTGATTATTCATCAGACCCTGTCTTTGTACGATATTAAGGTGTTTTTCACGATAGCGTACCATGTATTTCCCAAAAAAATTGAACCACAACTTCATAATAAAAAAAAAATTATGGTTCTCGCTCTTCATTATTTTCATAATCGTTACGCAACATGCTGGATAATTCCAACGATAAATATTTTTTCAAATAACCTCTGTTGAACATTGCAAGTAGGTGCACGAAACAAACATCAAACTAACCGAGGATATACCATTGAGTTGTTTTGTTCCATAGAACCACTTCTAAATATGCGAGACTGAATAAAACGTGTTCGACTAAGGTTTTCATTTTCAAAGCGACTATGGATTGGTCAGAATTATTTGACAAATACAGACAGCAAATCTCAAAATTTCTACAAATATGTTTCCTCTAGCTCGACAACAAGCAGTAACCAGATCAAAATAAAATTTTGTAGATACAACGTTACACTGAGAATATTACACTTAATAACTCTACACGGACCATTCCAAAGCGTTGGTATTTGCAATTTAAATTTCCCTTTATTGTACCCTTAGGGCTTTGAGAACTCGAGCAGTTGAATAGTGCGGCATTTTTAACAATGCGCGAAGAGACTTCGAGTTAGAAGTTAATCTTGGGCCGGGATTGTATTATTTACTGAACCAACAATATTGAATAAAGTTTTTGAGATGAAAAAAATGTGAATTATCATTTTGAGGATTGTTTTGCTGCTGTAACTGTTTACCTCTTTATCCACATGAAAACAATAGAACAAGCGATCAAATAATTTACGGTAACCTTGATATAGGTTCTCATAGTTTCTGTGAGGGCTTTTATGAGTGGGAGGTTTAAATATAACAGAAATGCGTCCTCCAAAGAACAATAATGGGCCTAGCGATTTTTACCTGGGAGAAAACCTGGTTGGGAAGTTTTTCGTACCCCACCTTATACAGGGTGGCCCAACAAAAAGGTCCCACCCATATTTATGACTTTCCTGGTTAATTTGGGAAAAACGCTCGGACACGTCAATTTTTATTTTTAAGGGGACGTCTTTTTGTGTATGACTGCATAATACAGGGTGTTCCAAAAATAAGATATCGCATTACACTTGACATTTTTAAATGGAAACCCCCAATTTTTTTTCTATTTTTGGATTCTCCATGAAGTTTTTAGTAACTTTTGTATAATACAGTGTAAAGGCCCATCTAGGTCTTAGGAGCAATCTTGGTGTATGCCATATCTAGTTGGAATACCTGTTTTTTAGAGTTGAGATGTCTATTGTCGACCTGATATTTTATCGAAATTCTTCAAATCTGTCGAGATTCCTGAGAAATTGAACTCATGTTCATGAATTTTCTGTAAGATAAAGCTCTTGAATTTGGTCAAAGATTCTTATCGGTCCCATTTGACTGATTTTGAAATTACTGCGGTCACTAAAACTATCGATAGCTAATTCTTGGATCAGTATTTGAGGCCTTTTCTTCCGGATACCTATTTTCAGGTTCGTATCCAAAAAGCGGATATTGGGTTGAAGTTGAGATGAAACTCATATGATATATAATATTTAACTCGTACCTCATCACTGATGCAATAAAATGCAAATTTGAACCAAATATAGCAGCTGTAAGCGTTAGCGCTATGTTGTACAAAACTTTATGAACACTGTGGTTTGTATTTATTCAGCGATGTTTTTGGAACTGGCTCAAGAGCTTTGTAGAAATTATTGACAAAGTGTCTACTTCACTCCGCTGATTCAATGCGGAGGCAACAACGCAAATAATAATTTTGGAAGCTGAGGCAGCATAACGGGCGGAAAGTGGTAAGCTGTTGGCGGTCTATTGAATCACAATAAGTTATTGCTTGAATTTATGTTTCATGATTGAGGGTATTTTAAAATAAAAATCATGTTACCTGTAATTTTAAAATACTGCGAATTGCGAGAGAGCTGACAACTTCAAGTATGGTTATACAGTGCTTTTCTTTAATGTCCCCCCCTTTTATTTTTTGAACGGCTCAACTTAGAGACTTCAAATTCTAGGTGATGAAATACAAGCATGTTTACTATGTTTTGACATAAAATTGACATATGAAAAATGTACCGCCATTTTGTAGTTCTTGAAGATATCGATTCAATATTCTAGGGTTATGAAGTACTCATCAAGACCTTCAAAATAAGGTGTCACATGACCCCTATTCCTATTCAAAAAAACATTTCAAGATGAACCCAGCCGCCATCTTGAATTTTTCATATGTCAATTTTATGTCAAAACATAGTAAACATGCTTGTATTTTATCACCTAGAATTTGAAGTCTCTAAGTTGAGCCGTTCAAAAAATAAAAGGGTAGGGGACATTAAAGAAAAGTGCTCACGGTAGGTGAAGGTTTGATGAAGATAATGTTAATTTGTGAAAACTCAACTAGTGTTATCGGTTCTTCAATAAAAAAGTGTCGATGAAATATTTCGTTTTATGCTACTGTTAGTGATTATGAGACTACTGAGACTAGCTAACGATTCTTCTCCATTGACTTGAAATATTCAACTGCGAATAATCAATAACACAACTAATTGATTCTGTTTATGCTTTAGTTGATTTGCAAATATTTTGTTTTGGTTTACATCCTTATTAGCGTGTTTGATAAAACACTTTTTATAAAGCCGGTGACCACTCCCTTTCACTGCTGAAAGCCGTAGAAGAGAATCAACTGGCACTAAACTGTTGAGGAAGAAATAATAAATTGCAGTTTAACTAGTAGAAACCATTTAGGATTTCTATCTATGATTTGAATGCTCCAAATTGTGTACACATCCAAATAAGAACATTCAAAACAGACAATTTTCTCAGCGTTGCCAGTTTGAATGGTGTCTTTAAAATCATGTTTTGTATTCATGACACTCATCTAAATGGATTGCGACTATTTAACGTGAGATGCAGATGGCCTTCCAAGTTGACCTTCAAACATTTCAGTGGCCAAATTCTGAACGATTATTATGTCGAACAATTAGACAACACTTACTAGTACGTTGAAGAAACGCCATATTCGTCGAAAAAATAGCTGCTGTTTGTGAAAGCGTGTTGGTGAACCCACATCTTTATCAAATATTTAGATATTATGTTGACAGATTTTGATTTGATCACATATAGATTTTATTCAAATATGTAAGTTCAAAATAGTCGGGGAAAAAGTCGGCAACTGCAAAACACAGGAAATTATTCTTTATCTACATCCAATTTAGCGAAATGGAATGGGTTACTGCTGTAGCTATAATGGAGTGCAGTCGGCATTTAAACGAAACAAGAGCTTTTTTAGGGCGCTCTAGCTTAGCCGAAACCCGATAGATATCGGAGCCACTACGACAAAATGGAGGTCCCATTTTCCGCTTAGCTTCGTTAAATCACGAGCCCCAGAACTCCATTAGATGCTCTCTTGTGAATTGCAGTTGCGTGTCTCGCACGAAATGCTCAGAGCGATTGTTTAGGGTTTCAAGCCTTATTTATGGCACTCTCCAGTTAGAACTTTAACGAGGTTGATAACAATGTAGCCGTGAAAAGTTGATGAGAGACTTTTTCCAGTTGTATCCTTGAAGCGCCTCAAGTAGCTCAAGTAGAATTCACGAGGTTTATCTTTCTTCTTCATGAACTTTATTTATAGTCTGTTCCGAGTGGTCAGTACATTGAAAGAGTGATTGAACGATCTATCACCGTTTTGTTTCTTACTTGAGTTTCCAGATGAATTATTTTAGTAGACATTGTATGTGTATCAAACATTTTTATTGTCAGATAAAAAAACAATCAAAAATGAACAAATTCTCACAATGAAAAGGAGTGCAATAGTAATAGGCCATTTTCATGGTTTTTTTTTCGCTTATCAGAAAGAGCAGACAAAAATAAGCTCAATTTTTTTTCTCCGATTTTTTACGCCTCGGGAAAGGCACAAAAATTCACTTTGAACGTTGGGCCGCTGACGTCATCCGCCCAATTCTCTGATTGGCTAGTCATAGGCAATGTTGCCAAACGAACTCTCTCAAACCGGAGACTCGCGGCTGGATGTAGCTCCCGTTCTCACAACAATGTTGCCGTTTCTCTGTTTGTTGGGTTGGGATTGTTAAGGTGAGTGGGGGAGGTTGCTTATTTTGATATAAGTTTTGATTGTATCTTATCGGAATCCAGAATCATCATGAATAAAAAAGCTTTGTTTCGTGATTTGACTTTGTTATTAATCATGAATCTGTAGATGATTAATAATAATACAATCCTAATGAAAATTCATAACATGAACCTTGTAACTCTTTTGGACATTTAAATTCGTTATAAAGAGTACACCGGATTACACTTTGCAATCGATGAATTTATTTCGAAATGTTTTTCTTTGCGTATTACATTTTGTGATTGGAGATTGTTTAGCTTGGACTAATTTTTGACTTAATTCATTGAATATCACAAGTTCTGCTAGAATTTTAGCAGAAGTAAAAAACAAAAGGTAATGTTAATATAATAACATATGGCATTACGTCATATTCTGCTTTTGTTTCTATGGTAAATTCGAAGGTAAATTCAACATCTCACGAATTTCGAATTTTTATCAGTTATCACGACTTAAACGCCAATATCTTGGGACACATAAATCAAGGCATAACCTATTGTCGATAAAAACAAATCCAAACTGAATGTTTTACGTAAAAAAGTTCAACTCCCACAAATTTTTCATTTCCGATATGATCGAACGTTCTGGTAATCTTTCCCAACATTGTTTAATTATAGTCTGTCAAGAATATATGTTACTGATGCTAATAACTTAAATGTGAAAAATTCATATAGACATACAAAAGTAACAAGAGTTTGACTGATAATTTGTAGTCTTCATACAATCAAACGCATTATTTAGGTTATCACAGGGTATCAACTTTTTTGCAATTCATTTGAATCTCAAAAACGGTTGACATCGATTGAACTATTTTTACAAGAATTCTTACACCTTATATTTTATAAACCCACATTATTATGCATATAGGAATGTTTGGTTTCTTATAACTTTAAAAGAACTTTAAAGTTTAGACTAACTCATAATGTCAAAACCTCGGTCAAAACGTTCCTCTACTTTCCTGAAGCACTACTGTGAAGAATATCTAGCTGAAAATTGCCCATGTTATCGGATAATAAACAGCGCAAGATATTTGAAAATCCTGCGAAAATCTTCGAATAAGTACGGCAACATTGTTATCATGTGGGAACGGGAGCTACATCCAGTCGCAAGTGATATTATTGGTAAGCTTGGCAATTAGTAGAATTTGATTGGTGCTAAAAAGTGCGGGACATTTAAATGAATGGAATTCGTTTGAACCAAATTTCTGGGCATAAGATTTTTTTCCGTTTAAAGCAACCGCGTCTTGCATTAGTATATTGAACGTACTTCTTCTCCGGATAATTTAAATATTTAAATTTGATTGAGTGGAAATGGCCTATTGGATTTGTAACTCAGAATGACACATACTCTCTATTTTTTTTTTCAAAACAGCTCAGTAGGATTATTATTGAACATTTCCTAGCCTCAAAGATTGCAAACAGTGGTGTTGTGTATACAGTGTGGCCATTTAAGAGTGCAACATATAGGATTTTTTTTCTTAATCACATAGAACTCAAATCCAAATATCACAAGAAGTTGGTGCATGATCGATAAACTTATTAGGTGCAATTGGAATGTTTGCAAGTGAAACATCATACAAAGTGGGACAAAAAATATAAAAATTGTACAAGAGTAAAGTAACCTTATTTCAAAAAAATCTGCAAAATGTTATGAAGAAAAAATGTTCAGAATCAAAAGTTTGCCCTAGATATCAAAAACATAGTCCCCTGGAAAAAAAAATATCTGTAATAAATAATAAACCGATTAAAAAAAATCAATTGGAATAAGATTTTTTTGATATGCATAATTACTATGATAACTACCGATGTTTTACCATGCTAAAAAGATTTTTGGCAAGTTGTGTTTAATATGGTTGCAACAAAAATGAACTATGTGGTTCTCTGAAAAAATGAAAATCGCAGTTAATTTTACAAAAATGCAAAAATTTGAACAAAGTTATGCGAAGTTATGGTTTTGATCTCCAGTATATTTTGAAAAATAATAGAGGTTCCAATAGTAGCCAAGTTTATGAGTTATGCAAGCCTCCAAACGTAATTTTAGAAACACACATCGAAAATATTGTTGCTTTTTTTTACGTTCTCATGATTTATAACGAAATGCATTTTTTAATAATTTATAAAATCTTCAATATTTTGATTTTGAAGCTTTAAAACTGATTTTCATGTAGACCATCAGAAGGTTGACCTTTCTCTTCAATTTCGAGCATATTATGTGTTTTTCAAAAAAATCGAAGGTTTTCAAGCTACACATTTTTGCCATTACCCAAATCAAATAAATTTATTATCTTCTCATCAACTATAAAAAGCCAAGGAGAATAAAAATAGAACAACCTCGATAGGTTACTTCTTTTAGAAACTGAAATTTCATTTCTTATCATTACTCAAAGTAGAGAAACTTTGCTTTTTTCAAATTCTATTGCGTTATACCTCAAGTCAACGGCGGCTGGTCCATCCTTGTTCAAAACATTAGGTATGATGGGAATGTTTTCGAAGATTGCCATATAAGTTCTAGTTACATGCTGTCTCCTCATTCACTTATTCTTGATAAATAGGAATCTTGTGACTAAACAAAAATTGACTTCAAAATACAATCTCTTCTTCTCTTGATAAGTAAAGTATGGTCGAAAAGTTTTGGGAAAATCACAGCGGCCTATTACTCTTATAAAAATATTTTTTAATTTTGTTCATATTTTTTAACAATCTATCCTAACTATCTCTATTATAAAGAAAAATTCAAATAATCGACCGGGGTCCGTTATTTTCGATTTGCCCAAGATTTACCCTGACGCGTTGGACGATCACAGCGTTGATTTTTCTCATTTTAATGGATATACGGCGTCACAATAGTTTTTGATTTTGTGCTTTCCATCCGTTATTATTGACTTTCCGACTCAATATTGTATTCGCCAAACCAGATTATTAATACCTCGACAAAGATCAATTTAAGAAGACACTTCGTGAAGCAGAAACCAAAAACTTCCGCTTTGTTTATTAAAATGACATGACTGGTGACAATTCGTTTCCATGACCTACTTCATAAAAGCATTCTGTCACTCAATCAAACCAGGTGAATTTTTTCCCAAAACTTTTGGACCATACGTTACCTGTAATACAATGTTTTTTTTTGGACTACCTTCGATACTTTCTATTTTTGTTTTGTTTTATAATTCAGCTGTGTCATCGCAAACTCATTGTACAGTTAGTAGTTATGTACTGGCCCCAGAAGAAACGATAGAAGAATATACGAAAATTTGGGAGAAGTATATCTATCAGACAAAATAATATCAACAAAGAAATAGTAGGTTTAATTAAAAGTGGAGAGGCAAGATCGGATAAAATGCAGAAAGAACTTTCGAAATGTAAAAGAAATTGAGCACATAGTTTGATGAAGAGAAAAACAATAAAAGACTTTTGCAATAGTTACGTTCAAGGAAAAAGTAAAAGTCCAATTAGGTATCATCATATTGAATTTTCCTAATTGGCTGGAAAATGAAATATTTAAAAATACTATTACAGTGTTATCTGAAGGCCCTTGTTTATCTCTTGAAACAAGAATACACTTTAAAAAACCAAATATAATAGCTGACTGGACCAACTTTTTGATTCTGGTGAATGTTCCAAAAATTGCTCTGTCTCGTTTGTGGACGCTGCTTCAACTTTAGAGTGCTATTTCAGTTGCACGCAAACCAACACGACATTTCCAGTTAGTGTGAAATATACTTGCGACATGATTGAAAGTTTGAAGCTTGATTCACAATTATCAAAGTTGTGACATTTTTATTTAAAAATAACCTCAAATAAAGCATATTCGTGATGATTCTTCAACTGAACTTCTGGGCACTCGAGTTTATATATGCATATTTTTATGTGAAGCTCGAAGTCCAATATCTTCAACGAGAAAAGAGATATTTCAATGCGGTTTGCTGCTTTTTGAAGGTAGTTTTGTTCCAGTTAAGCTGCAATTTCTCGTTAAAACAAAAAGTCATGATATACAGGGTGATTCATGAAAATATTTACAAAAATCAATTATTTTTGAGTATGCCATCCAAGTTAGCATTGAATTCGAACGATCCATCATGGCTTGTAACTATAGTGATGTTAATATTTCCACATATTTTTGTCATTTTTTGAATTCAAGCCCTAAGTCATTAGATACGCTAACAAACATAAAGGTCGGGGGTGGAATTTTTGAAATGATAATACTTTGGACTGACGGAATTTACGGTCTTTGCAGAGTTGGAAATCCTACTTACTTATTTAAAAAGAAACTCAAAATGATCAATCATTTTTAATCGATGAGGTACACTCATGGTCAGATAAATAGCACAGGCCTAGAATTTAATGAAGCATTGATATAGCATCAGTTATCAAAGAAGTCCATTCAACAACTTGAATCTGTAGTTGATATTCAGAGTCGCAGAGATTAATTTGATAGGACGTTATTGACATTTAACTCGATCTTTATTTCAATATGACATTTTTACAATGGTGAGAACAAATTAAGCAGGAGTGTATTCAATAATCTACTCCAACACTCCTCCTCACGAACTGCTTGGGTAGAGTCCAATAGTTCTTGAAAGTATTGACTGACGATTTCCATTTGAGGATTTTGTCAAAATGTCCGCTAACATATCATCGGTTCTCTTGTGAGCTATCTGAATGTCTCCATTCTTCACCACATCTCTAATGAAATGTTCCTTTATTAAAAAATGTTTTGAGTTTTAGTTTACAATCGGATTAGAAGCCAAACTTTATGCTGCTTGATTGTCATCCTTAATTCAAAATTGTTTCGTGATGCCATTCCATGTCATTATGAGATTTTTGAGGTGCATTGCTTCCTTTGATGCTTCTGTGAGTGATATATATTCAGCTTCAGCTGTTGATAATGTAATCGTTCTTTGTTTTCTTGAATTCCAACTGACTGATGCATTTTCAAAAATAAAACAGTAACCAGTATAGGATCTTCTGTCTATTTTACATGTTCCCCAATCTGCATCAGCATTTCTGGTTTTGTTTTGTCGGGTGCTTTCAAATTTTAATTGAATATTTTTTGTGCCTTGTTAATATCTGAGCACGTGTTTTGCAGCGGTCCAATGATCCAAATTGTAGCATTTATCAAATTGGCTTGAATAACTGACTGCAAATGAAATATCTGGACGAGTTGCTGTTGATAAGTACATCAGTGCTCCAATTAGGCTATGGTAGGGGACATTTGCCAAATTATTTGGATTTCCATTTTTCCATTTTCAAGTCATCTTGCATAGGACTTTTTGTAGTTTTGCACTTTGACATCCCAAATTTGTCCAACAGGTCATTGATGTATTTCTGTTGATTGATTGTAACAGTGCCATTGACTTGCTCGAATTCTATTTCTAGACAATAATTTAAAATCCCCATATCTCTCATATCAAAGCTGGTCATTATTTTCTTCTTGATATTTTTTTAAATATCTTTGTTAGATGTCGCTATACAAAAAGTCGTCCATTTTCACAAAGTCCAGTCTTTCGGCTTGTTTCAATCCGTAAAGGGCCTTCTTTAATTGGCATACCTTCTCTTTTGAGTTTTTTCATAGATTTGCCAACATTTTTGTAGTTTTTATGAATGAATCTTTGTCATCTTTGATAGTTTTTTCCAAAGTAATTTCTTGAAAATAATTTTCAAGTTTTTTTTGGAATTTTTATGTTGATTCCTTTCTCTATTTCTCCATTTAAAAATGCTGTGACTATGTCTAACTGATTTAGTTGAAGTTTTTCTTCAGCTGCTAGTGCTAGAAGTAATCTTATGGAGCTCAGTTTCGCAACAGGTGCAAAAGTTTCTGTGAAGTCAATTCCTGGACATTGACTGAAACCTCTGGCTACCAATCTTGCTTTTCTTCTTGCTAGGATTCGATCTGCATTGAATTTTTCTTTCAATATTATTTTATTTGTCACTTTATTTTTATATGGATTCTTTTCAGCTATTATCCATGTCTCATTTCAAATGTGCTTTTAATCCATTTCTTATAACTTCTTTTCATTTATCAACTTGGTCTTCTTCAGCATCTTTTTTACCAATATATTATGAAATATAGTCTTCTTTCCATTTTGGCTCTTATTTGTTTCTTCTTGGTAAATATCTTTAATTGTTTCTTCCAGAATACGCTTCTTCTTCAGGATTGATACACGGATTTATTTTATTTCTTGCTTCGTTTTCTTCTATGATTTTTATTTTCAAATTTTCTGTTGTGGGTAGTTCATCTCTCGATTCTTTGGCTATTCTGAAGTTTTCATATGATGGAGGATGAGAGTATAACATCATTATACTTAGTGGGTAGATCGTCGTTTATTCCAATCACCATTTCTGCCAATTTATCTACTGTATCGATGAATAATTAATCAAGGTGTTCCTTTACACTGTCTCTTTCATTGATTTTTTGTAAAATTATAGATTTTTCAGTAATGTTGCTTTTCGAGCAGGTCCTTTGCTTTGATAAATGTTGCCCAAATATCCTTGGATGTTGAACAGTTTCTGATTTGTCTTAGTTCATTGGGTGATATTATTAGAATTAATTCTGATTTTGCATTGATATCATCAATATCCCACTTATTTTTGGATTGCTCAGTTGCTGTATCATCAGGTCTTATTGCCTTATCTGATACATAATTCCATAAACCAGCTCTAGTCAATTGGGCTTGAAGCTTCCACGTATCATAGTTATCGTTTTTCAATGGTTCTATTCTCTTTTCTAGGATTTTCCAGATATTTCCGGTTGATTTTTCAAGTTGTCAATCGTCTTTTTATAATCTTCAATATTTCGCAGGAACGTTGGTTCTTTTATAGCAAACTATATCCTGGGCTCATAACATGTAGTTAATATTCAAAGTCGCCGAGATTAATTTTATAGTACTTTTTTAACATTTAACTTGTATATTTCAATATGACAAGGTGAGAATAAATTGAGCAGGAGTGTTTTCAATAATCTACACCAATAGAATCCATTTGTCAGTTCACGAGTCCAGGCAATTGTTTTCAACAAATTGTTAACGGCCTTTTTATCCCGTTCAAATAAAGATGTTGAGCGTCAAACTTTTTTCTGTGTAACTTTTAATAAAAATTAGAAATGCCTGGCACTAATGAGAAATTTCACAATAGCTGGACAAAGGATAGTGAAGGTATGAAATTTTCAACTTAGCAAAATTCTGAAGAAATCATCGGGAACCGGTAATCTTTGCCATGTTCAAAATTTCGTAACACGAACCACCTGTGGATTTGAAAGGGCCCCTTCGGTTAAGACGGTGAAGACGGTAATCCAGGTGTTCGATGATGTTTCTATTGATTTCTACGACTGAACTTGGCTCTTAAAGAAAGGCCAATTAATCACTGGGATCACACCAATCAATTTATTGGTAGAAAAAGGAGAAAATGCATTCCCCAAAATAAATACATTCACATACATACGATCTTTGGAACGGAAAATCGGCGAGATATTTCCAGTCCAATCACGCCTTTGAACTTAAAAGAAAAAATAGTTTTCATTTTTGAAGAATAAAAAGATTAACGAGACATTTATTTTCCCTCTTATAAAAGCGTATAGAGCTTTGTAGCATACACTAACTTTGCATTTTAAAATAAAAATTGGTAAGAAATTATAACAATTGATATGAGAGCATCCCATGCACGTTTTTATCACAATGACATTGATTTTCTCTTTGATCACTTTATTCTCAAACTAGCAGAATTACCAGCTCCCCGAGCAGCACAGGCAAAACCCTGTTTTGATCCAAATCCATCTCAAAATTGGAATCAAACTTTCAAGTAGAAAAGAACTGACGTGCACCTTGTGCACAAAATGTAGATACCTATCCTCAATCAAAAGAAAAAATACTAAATCCTCAACCAAAGTGAAACATCCCAATTCCAATCGGAACGCAGCAAATCTACCTACCTACTAATTATTATCAACGCTGGGACTCAAAAATAACACAACACAATCGAAAAACCATCCAACAAATCATCGTCGGCGTCCTCTGCTCTGACGTTGCACAATAGTGTAAAATCCCCGTCACCCGTCGTCGATCTGCTCCTATTGAAAATTCAAAAGCGAATACTGAGATTCGAAGTGGAACGCGGCAACGCGGCTATCTCGTAACCTCGGTCCCCACAGTAAAATGCAACTAGGTATACGTGTCATGTCTGTCTATCATCTAACAATGAGGATGTTGCTCACGCGACATACAATTTTCACCAGACACAAACCAACCCAATCCAACCCAAACTTACCTGAACTCATCTAACTTTGTCTAATTTAAACATTAGACACAAATTTACAACATTGTTACTTCGGCGATCAATATGGCAACATCTATGCCAACCTCAATGTTAACCAATCAGAGATTGCGAGAATTAAGTCTTCTTCCTCATTTGATACACGCATTATGGTACCTTTCTCACGGACAAACATACTTTGCCTTTTATAAGTGTATTGCTAGATTGAACCGAGGATAGAACATTATTTTTCACTTCTTGGTTCGAAAGCAAGTTTTTTAAACTCTGATTAATTTAAAGTGTCATTAATATTACTATGGATGTCATTTATCACAATAATATTGATTATTAATATGACAAAAGACGAAGACAAAGACAAAATATTTATTCGTGTTCTTACAAAAAAGTGTACACAAGTCCAGTGGTTCTAGTGTCATATTTAATTTATTGGAATCATTGTATTGTCATCGATTCTTGATAAGTGTAAAAAGTTTCGAAACAATCTGAGCGTTTGAAGTGGGTAGAAATCGAGTTCCAAGATTCCGTCAAAAATAAACAAACTCATAAGTGAAGCTTGTGATGTAAAACGTGCAAAAATCCATTGTGCTTTTTCGGCCCCTTGCCAAGAAAATTACCTTGGCAACATTGCATATCAGACGGAGACGGTTCAAGAATTACCGATATGTCAACCAATCTTTCATTCATCACCTGTCAAACAAGCCAAACATCAGATAATTCAACAAAACAAAAAAAATTAATAGGTCTGTCCACAAAATTCAGTTTTTTTATTGAAAATGGTAGATATGGGTGTAACATAGACCCCTATGAAGTTAAAAAAAAGTCAAATATTTATCGCCTTATTCGTTATACAAATCTTCTAAAACGCGTAGAGGCTAGAAAAACGGTCTGGCGTCACCTACGCGCTCATCTACTTTAGTAATGTGTAACGTGTAGCTATAGGTATAGATAAATAAAATATGACTGGTGTTATACACGGTTCGGCATTATAAATAATATTATGGGGGCAAGAAAGTGCTGTTGCCTAAGTGCACAAACCGATAAGTAAAGGACGCTCTGACGAAAATTTTTGTGAGTGAGTACCCAATGCAAACAGCAAAAAGGAACTCATGGTTTGCGGCAGTGAGCCGGAATTTTGAAAACGTTTGAAAGCCGATGAAAGAAAACACCTTGTCACCAGCTACATATTTAGTCCAGGCAACCAAGGAAAAATAGAGGAAAACATGGTGTATTTGCGGATTTTGGTATAGGTGTAAGGTGAGGTGTCCTGAACAACATACTGGAAGTCCTGATGGGTGGGGGGCAAGCTGAGATGGTGGAGGGTGTCTAAAGATTTTTTTTTTTTCATGAATAGCGGGAAAACCAGGACCTTTAGCAAATAAACATAAAATTATTCTACATGAAATTTTCATTTCTAAAGGTTCAGAACATATTGTCGCTAGGATTGACAGGTAAGGAGATATGGATGAAGGAAAAACAATATGATTATACAGGGTGTTTCCTAGACATTTTTGAAAAAATGCGTGGGGTGATTCATTCTCACAGGGTATTTCCATCAGGTATTTTCATGAAAAAAAGTTCCCATAAAAATTTGACCGAAATTTTTATCTACGGGAGCTACGCCCGTTTAAACAGGGCACCTCAAAGACTTTTCTTCCTCAATATTTTCCAAATCGTTCATACAATAATCATGAAATTTCATATATCGCATGAATTTTCAAAGCAAAATCAGAAGTTGAGCTCAAAATTTCAAAAATTCAATCAGTGGCGTACAATACTGGAAGGGTTGAGTGAAGGTTTAGAGTTTAGCTTGGACCTCGATGAATAGTGGTGTACGCAGACTCTTAGTAGACCACTTGACAGTGAGAAGTGGGACCAATGACAATGGAGTTATGGTGCATCGGTGGCTCATAGGAGGAAGCAGTCAAAACCTAATTTACATTTTCATAATATGAAAATTTGGTTTCTTAACATTAATCTACTTTCTCCAGTTTATATTTTTCTTCTAGCAAAAAAATACAGGGGGACTTTTTTGTAGCGAATTTTACATAGAATAATTTAGCAAATCAGTATTTTTTTGCTGGGTGATCTCGTTCTCAAGTTATTCAAGAGAAGCGTAAAAAATGACCTACAAAGACCCTGCTCCACTTTAGCTCACACACCACCGATCCGGACTTTAAGTATGTTCTTCAAGACCCTTTAACCTACACCTATTCCAAAATTCGCAAATACACCAATTTTTTTCTCCATAGGGCATGTTTTGGTCCTCGTTGCCTGAGCTGATTATTATCACAAACTACGTCACGTCTACCTTTGACACATTATTTGAATCTCCTTTCTGAAAATGGTCCTCCATATTTGTTGATAATGAATAAACTTTCTTGATAATCAATGGGAATGCCCTATACTGTCAAACTCAAAACACATGCAGACTCTAAATATTGTTTTGACAGCTAACGTCCCAATAATTGAATATAAGTACGTTCCGTCTTCCTAGCGGCAAGTATTGACGTCACAGTGCGTTTTGTTCGCTTAACCAAAGCACAAAAATTCAACGGCTGCTGTTGTATTCAGGATTGATTTTTTTTTCAAGCACACTCCGAATATAGTTATTATCATATCAAAATTTTTGCTTCACAATACTTCAATATATATAATTTTTTTTGTGGACAGATCTATTGGGTACTTTTTCAAGATGCTTGACTCCAAGTCAAGTTACAGAATGTGATTATATTTACAAGAAAATATCCAATGAGAAATCCCGCCGCGTCCAAAAAGCACGAACACTTCCATCAAATATCGACTCAATCCATCAATAACGAGAAAAAAGTAGTAATTAAAAAATTCCATTAGCGCGAATTGGAAAGCTATCTGGAAACCTGAGACTTCGAGAAAATTATAGCAATGTAATTGGTAATCGGAAATATCTGAGCTGTTAGTCACTGTGATCCATTGACATAACTGCAGGGTAAAATCAAAAAAATAATAAAAATTTTGCAACAATATAAACAAGGAAAACATCTGCTTGCAATATTGAAAGTCCAATAACTTGATCCAATCAAATTATCTCTCCAAACTCTTGGCTAAATCTCATAGCGACATTTTACAGATGTTCACTGAATAAATTAAAATTGCCGCCAAATCGGCTGACCCTTCATCCGGATAATTCAAACCCCGTCACGTGGTGATCCCGATTACTTTTGACAATCCTTGCTAAAACGGTTTCTTGTGATCTAGATTTATCAAAGTGCCGACAAGGAGTGACGCAAATTGTATTAATTTGGTAAACTCTGATTTATTATTGTTTTTAACGGAATTAAATTTGGTTCCAGTCTTTACAGACTACTAATAGTGAGAACCTTGTGACTGGATCTCTTCATGACAATGATGGATTGCAGTGAACGATAAAACCATGAAAGCTATAGCCAAGTAAAGGTCGGGATACACTTTTGAAGTAGTGAGATCATGAACATAGCTAGAGAAGTTCATCAAAACTCTAAAAGTAATCCACAGGAAATAATCGTGTCATCTCTCTGCTCTTATTATTCTTCTTTCATTAGAGACCGTCGCAGAAATCCGAAGAGGCGCTCCGAATTAATTTGACGGGTTCAAAAAAAACTTTGATTTTGATGTGAGTGTTCATAAAACACTCTCTAGAAGCTCAAAGCAAACAATAAAGAATATAGACATAACCGAATTCAAATAACTTTATCCACGCATACCTGAAGCGAGAATGGAGGGGCCAAAAATCCAATTTCGTAAGAGTGATGACTGTCTTCTTTTCTCTGTATTTGACGGTGAAGTTTATAATATATCATTCATATCTCGTTTCGAAAGATGGTAATTTATTTTGAGATCCTTATACAGAAAAATGATATTATAAGTCTCTCATAAGAAGAAAATTTGAAATGAAAATGGTAGATCAAAGAAGTATCTTCACTTGATATTGTAGCTGATACCCGTCAAGAATGGATTGAATAAAGATGAAAAAAAAGAGTTTCTCCTAGGTCGATCTACTGTGTGACCTAGAGTACCCAGACCAACCTTACTATATTATTATCTGGATAATAATAGGAATGAAGCTGTTGGATCAGAAACCCTTTGGAAATAAGTTGATGAGGTTAGTGAGCAGATCAAAATAAAAAAATCTGATGAACAAAAATGATGAGTTGAATCATTACATTCAATTGGATTGTGATTGTGTTGAGCTGGACTGGATCTTGTCAGCGTAGATTTTGAATATTTCTTTGAATGTTGATCATATTGATTGAAGTACAGGGTCCCATTTTGAGTAATTTTGCGGGATATCTCCGTCATTTTCATACATAGGGTTTTGCGACAGTGTGAAACTTTTTTGTATAACTGAAGATGCCCTTAACATTTCTATAGTACTTTTAGTTTTGAAGATACAGGGCTAAATTGAAAATGTTGCATTTTCAGGCACGCCTCGTATCTCAACAATCAGATAACTTATCAAAACTGTGAAAACTATTTCTTTTACTATTTTCCGTGGAACTCAATTCCGCCTTCAAAATGAGTATACATGGTCTGGTCAAAGAGTTATCGGACCCTAATTTATTTTTTTGAATGAAGCTATAAAATTTGTCCTTTTCACCTTCAGATAAGGAGGGTGGAAGAAAGTTATATAAGAGGCAGTTTTCCAATTTTCAATAAGTTATCTGATACTTTAGATACTGGGGTTACCAATGCAACATTTCCAATTTAGCCCTGTAATTCAAAAGAGGGCTAAGAAAATGTTGTTGAGGGCATCTTTAGATAATACGGTCCAGAAATTAATAGTTTTAAGTTGTAAATTTCAAGTCAAATATGGTAGCATTATTGGGATTTAGTTTATATGTAAATGTATGGTTGTTGAAAAAAAAAATATATTTTGGTATTTTCAAGTGTTTGAATTATTTTATTTAGATGGTTTGTATGTAACAGACACTTACTGATTCATCTCTTGTCCAGCTATCACTACAGGAGCCTAGTTCTGGAGCGAAGAACGAGTGACAATTCAAGTGAACGATCACAGATCGATCAAAAACTGTATTTCGATACCGCGCAATCATCACTTCTGTCCAGAGAACGTTCATTCTCCTTAAATTCAAGAATAAGCGTCCATATTGGCTCAGTTTGGTCGAGCCCAAGGAAAACCGAGCACCCTGTATATGTCAAATATATATAACGATTAAGGTTTTTTGAAAACAATAGGACTATATATATCAAACTTTTTTCATAAAACGCATATCTTCCAAGTTAAGGTAATAGAGTGTACAGGGTGTTCACAGATAAATGGACCCCCATTGAATTTTTGATTTGATGTTTGGGAAAAAATGGTTTTAAATGAAAGTTTAATGGTTCAGAATGGATTTTGTGAAAACAAGGTTTTCACATAAACAGGGTGTTACAGAACTTCTGGGCGTGGTCCAACTTTCTTATTTCAAATTGCAACTCTGTTTTTTTATTTGATTTTTGCATTCTCGGGAAAATTTCAAACATTTCATACAGCATACCCTATACCCAAATTCAACCAATAAGAAGATATCAACGTCAGAAATATGCTATTTTTTCGAGCCTGTTTCAAAATGTATGGTATTTTTTCGAAACCTTGGAAACGAAGTAGTTGTTAATAGATGTCAACTTGTCAAAAAAGATTTGAACATGTAATATTGCAAAGGAGAAAGAGTTGAAATATTCTGTTTATACATGGAGGGTGACCCAGTCTTATCCTACAATATTTCAAATTAAGAATCTACCTCGGATTAACAAAATGAACAATTTTTATTCTATGAAAATATTTTAGTAGTTTCTTTTAACACGTTCGCTGCCACTGGCTCCGAAGGGAGCCAGTCGGCTATCGTCTTGTGTGCCATCGACTCCTCACGGAGTCAGTTGCCCTGACAATTTAAATCGTTCAGTAACTCGCCGGCGTTGACGACGTTTGTTTGTTTGGTATAGTGGCATTGTCGAGTGGTGTGTTTCTTATCTATTTTCGGTTTGGTTCGTATTTGCCAAGGTAGGGTCTTTCTCAGCATCATTATTTAAATGTGTTTGGTTCCTGGGACCCGGCACTAACTCAGAGCTGGCAGCGAACGTGTCAAGAAGCTTTTTTGAAAATGGATACAACCCCTATTGTTTGAGTGGATTTTGTCAATGTTTGCGGGGCTATTCCGTCGTCTTTCAAAAGAAATGTCCAAAGAATAAAGATTGTTCATTCTAATTAGTAGAATCTAAATTTTGAATATTTTTGGATAAAATTGGGTCACCCTCTATGTTGTTCAAATCTTTTTTGAGAAGTTGACAATACATCAATTAACAATCACCTTGTTTCCAAGGTTTCCAGATAATAAAATACATTTCAAAACATGCTCAAAAAAAAAAGCAAAAACTTTTCAGTATTTGAAGGGTAGGGCCACTCCCACTCACTCAGCCCATCCCCCTACGAAACGGTAGACAATAATTGGAACGTACATTACTTGCATACTTGCTGACGTCAACGAAACTGCCTTCATCTGGTAAGCCCTGATCATTTTATTGTTTGGAAGACATCAATCTTAGTCACGACCACCAACGATTATCGCTATTGTCCAGTACCCTCGAATGTGTGATGATGTACATATTTACTGAAGGATTTGAACTATAATTAACAGGATAATTCTGAAATTTCATTTCCTTACGTTCCGTTGTCACTTAACACATAAACGCCACAGAACTGACTTGCACCCATTTCTGTAAACGCTTAGTGATCACTTTGTGATATTTAACATCAATTTGGTGTATTTTTAACTAAGTTACTACGCATTTTTTCCCGATTGGGAAAAGTGAATAGTGGAGACTTTTTATACTGATAAAAACTCTCGTCTTTTGCTTGTTGATTTGTTTATTATAAATTTTTGGCGCTGAACTTGACGTGTCCGAAGTGTGAAGTTAAATAAGACCAGTGTTGGTCAAGTATATCGATATTGACAAAGGTATACATATTTTGTATATTATATTACATAGTTGTAAATATATGGTATTTTTCGTAAAACTGTGGACTTTTGTGTACGCAGCAGTTTTCTCCTTTTCTTTCAGATTTGCGGACTTGCGTTCAAAAGTGGGTGGCGCAAATTTAGAGCTGCAACACCCCCTTCTCATGCCCAAATGACTAGAGCAACCCCTCTCTTTATTCTTAACCTCTCTTTTCTTTCTACTATTTCTTCTGTTTCGTGTTTTCCTTTTTTCTCTAACACAATCTGTTACACAGCATATCCCAAGAATCTTTTCCTCAATCTACTTTCCAGGTGCTGTTGTGAGGCAGCTCTCTTGGTGATAGGTCTATCATTATTGGGTGAATTACCTGTTGCCGTTATTGATATCTAGAAAAAGAAAACATGTCGTACGGTAACTAACAAAAAATAGCAGGTCCATCCTTGTGAAACCTTTTTATCATTGCGTTGATTGGAATCGATCCGAATTGTTCTCATTAACTTGCCATGAACAACTTTCATCATACACGTTACTATGGAAAGCTCGAGAGAGATATTCCATGTTTCTAAAATGACAGAATCAAAAACAGTCTAAGATCTTTTTAATGAATGTATAACAAACATGATAGTCAATTCCCCAATCACAAATGTCGATTTGAATAACGTCGGTTAACCGATAACAAATCAAGCAGTTGAACTTTATATCAGTGCATTGAAAATAAATATGAAGATTACTTGCTTTTAACAGACAAAAGAACAAATATTTGAAGAGCACACGGAAAAAACGATCCACGTCACATTTGGCAATTTTTGAGATCAGGATCGATTGTTCGTAAACCGTGAGGACTTATATTATCGCTCTGTCATTGTAGGCGTGTTTTTATTTGCGATAATAACGGTCTTAGATCGCTCTTTTATCGAACGCTTGTTTTTAAACGCTATAATCAGCGACTTGAATCGGTCTTTTGGTGGCCTACTTCGTACGCTAAACTATCATTTGGCGTGATAATCCCGATTTTCGATATTCTGGACTTCATTTGATTTTTATACGAAATCAGATAATTTCATAGAAATTTCAAATGATACAATAATAGTTCTGTTATTGGGTTGTAATAAACTAAACAGTATTTAATTCATTATGTACAGTATAATATCACAAGCAGTTAGTATAATATTGCGAAAGACTCAGTATTTCTGTTAAATATGATGAGTAAAAATGGAATTTTTTAGCAGTAAAAGTACTATTTGGCCTGTATTTCTATGTTCACTATTGTGATTCTAATGGTCAGTAAAAATTTATGAAATGTCAGTATGACTTAGCTGGTGATAATTCCACAAATGTACAGTAAGAAATAATGAATGGCCAGTATGCAATAGTCAGTAATAATTTTAACTAACTCAAATTTACCCAAACTTGATACTCATAATACCAACACAGAACACGTCAATTATGATATATAATAATAATTGTAATGTTAACCTGGTGTTAACCAACGAGCCGCTGCATATTTTTTATCAATTTCTATCACCAACACAAACTAACCCAAACTAAATCCGCCTCTCAAAAGAACCTATCTGACTACTTCATCATGACATAAATGGAGAGTGTTTTCTCTTCACTAAGTTGTGTTTCGTTCCGTTGTAAGTTTTTTTGTATTTATACGAAATAAAAAATATGACCAACCATTCATTATTTTACTGTCGCTTTATTAATTTTATGGACTGTCCATTATTTTCATCAGGCATTTACTTATTTATCAGATCGTTTTTTTATGATACTGACTCTTGATTATTTATATCCACCATTTATTATTTTTACTGACCACT
Source organism: Orchestes rusci (assembly GCA_958502075.1). Taxonomy (NCBI): domain Eukaryota; kingdom Metazoa; phylum Arthropoda; class Insecta; order Coleoptera; family Curculionidae; genus Orchestes; species Orchestes rusci. The sequence goes on along the minus strand of OY293310.1, from coordinate 13,693,729 downwards.
TCTTTATGTTAGTGACCCTTTATTATTTTTGCTGACCACTTCTTTATATTACTAACCGTCAATCATTTCAACCGACCATTCATTATTATACTGACCATTAATTATTTTTACTGACAACTTCTTTATGTTACTGACCCTTCATTATTACAACCGACCATTTATTATCATACTGACCAAGGGAAATAAAATAATGGCAAAGAGTACTGTCCATAAAATTGAAATACTGACCATTTAATTTGTTGCCTCTGTTATTTACCCAACAAGTGTACAAGTGTGGAAAGTGGTACTCTTCTGCACGCAATGGCACGCTCCAAGGATGGAAAAGACATTTTTCCACGAGCGTGCGCAAAGTAGCCACTTCGCACACTCATTTGCGTGTGCAAAGTAACCTTTTCCCGCACTAGTGCGGGAATTGAGTGCGGGAATTTTTCCCGCACTCAAATGTCAACTCAAATAACTACCTACCAATTTGTTGTTTTGAACTTCGTTTCCATACCAACCAAACTGTAGATAATGCACTTTGTAATGCACAAAATAATGTTCTTGTTACTTTTCCCTTTTCAGTCAAAATCAAAATGAAACACACAATTCTTTTTTTGCGTTAAAAACGCATTCGCCAGTAACGTTAACAAACATTGATAATGACGACTTTCAATCGGCATTTGTGAGTTGTTCTTGCTTGATTTTGGTGCAAACTACTGTGTTTATCGGAAATCTTCGAAAGATTTGAGCTGAATACTGGCATCAAAAAAACCTGATCATGTATACAAACAAACGGACAAACAAATTTATAAAAGTATAAACGATTAAACGAAGACTGAAGACTGACTCTGACTGACTGATCTTAATGACGCAGCTGTCTAGAGTGTGTTGTCAAATCAAAACAGTGTTGCCAATAGCAGGGAATAAGGCGACAAAAGAGGAAATTTTATGAACAGTGATCGGACATGCCCTTGCATTTCAAATATAAAATAAATCAATTATGATTTTGATTATACCCATATTATCCAATTTCCAGCTGCCGCCACAAACTGTTCTTTCGATATAAATATATTGTTAAGCATAAATAATCATTATTCTCAAGTTCTATGTTTTTAAGTGCGTTCAAATAATATATTATCTAAAGTTTTTCGTGTCTAATCTGTGGACGCTCGTAGAAAAAATATTGTTCCTAACAAGTTCGCAAAGTGTCTTTCCCGCCCTTAAAGCATATCCGAACTCCGCTTCGAACTTGTTAGGAAAATAACTATTTCCGCAAGCACTGGGAACAACGTTTTTCCAACGAGACAAATCATTCAATTAGTCAAAAATACAAAACCATTCAAAAATACTACGTAAAAGTAACTTTTCAGCACTACAAATCATCTTTCAAAACAAGAAATCTTGCGTAAAAGATACTTTTTCTAGAAGCGTGCAGAAAATACCACTTTTCCGCATGCATTTTTGTTTCAAGTGTCAGGTTCCCGCACATGGTGTGTAATTTTTTTTCCGCACTGAGTGCGGAAAAGTGACACAAAACTAAAATGCGTGCGCTTCGCTTCGCGTCGTTTGGCCATATGCAATCACTTGCGGAAAAGTGACACTTTCCACACTTGTTGGGTAAACTACTATTGGTTATCTTGTGACATCATTTTTTGTTTGAAAATATTGTATATGGCCTATTGCGTATGCATTTCAATAAATGCCACTCTCACAATGACATCACTGTGTGTAGCAAACGAATTTGTTGTATCCGAGACTCTCGAAATTTTTGAACTGCATTGATTTGATTTTCAGATGAATCAACATACAGCTGTCAGATCATCCTCGACATGAACAAGCTGCGTCAAGGCCGAGGCCGCTTCCGCCGCAGACGCATCCCGTGACGTCATGAATGCGTCAAGATCGCAGCCGAGCACCGTCGCCACGTCATCTCCGCCCTCGATTCCAAAGCTATCGACGGGAACCGTGTCCGTATTTTTCTGTACAACCTGTCTTTTTGTGGTGAGTTTACGCATAAAATTTGAATAATGCAATACCTCTATCACTAGTCAGAAATGTCAGCGTCATCAATGTTATGCTATTGTTGATTTGATAAAATGATAACGTTTATCAAAAAACTGCGAGTATTTTTGGAAAAGTTGACTTTGTCCTGTTAACTCCATGCAATCAAATCGATGTGCTCATTACTCGTTGGCTGCCGTCATTCTGGCTGTGGTTGCAAATTCTTATCGTTGCTCCAGAAGTCCTGCTTTTAGATTATGTAATGCTTCATTTTGTATTTTCCTGAGGCTTCACTTCTAATTAAATCTAATTAAAGTTCCAATTAATTGGAACTTAGAATCATTATCTTTATTTTTCGCACAAATCTAAATCGTTCTTGAAGACATTTATTTGTGATGATATTGACCTTGTTTACCCCTATTCTGTGTCCTGTATCTCAAAGCAAATTAAAGGATGTCTGGTTCTCTTATTGCTTATCTTTTTTGTTCCTCGACCATTGTATTTTCGATGCTTTTTCCTGGTCCATTAAAACTAACAGAATTATCCCCTCCCTAGATGAGAACACCGATTGCTCATGTCTCATTTGCCATTTTCGCCGACTACTTGCTTTTGTTTCTTCAAATGCTAGATCTATGGAAGGTAGGGTTCGCCAATTTCTTGACAATATCAAGATCTTTTCTTGATCTTGTCTTGATTCCAAGACAAGACTGTTTTATTATGAAGTATTTTTTTGTTTTTTACAATGTGTCGCTTTGTTACAAGTTCATAGCAAAGAGAATGTCCTGATGAAAATTGGAAAAACCCATAAAATAAAAAGATAATACAAAAATTACTTGGTGTCAAAGTAACCCCGGCAGATCAAAGTGACCACATTTTTCGATATCTACTTTAGTCGATTTCGGCTCGTTTGGTACATGCTTTGGTCCGTCAAACACCTACCAACCAATTTCGGATCCTAAAATGATGACGTCACATCAAGTTAAGTATGTGTTTTGGTCTGTCAAAATGCCTACCGCGGTTTGCAGCACGGTTCTTTGGTTTGGTATAGTGGTATCTTTGTCTATTCTTGTTTTGTCTCGCTCGGGAGTAGCAAATGAGTTCATCGTGAATGATCAAGTGAATGACGTGAATAAACAAATCGTCCAGTTTTATTCAACTTTCAGTCTGTGCTTCAGTGACTGTGACTGTTTATGTTCTATCTGATCTATAAGTTGGGTTGCTGTTGTTAGTTGGAGTTTAGTCTTTTGTCAGTGTTGTTCTACGACTATGTTTTTGTCAATCATTTTTCTCTTCAATCTTTAGTAGGGAATTGGGAAATAGTCGAGGAAATGGAAGAAGGAAATGGGTGAATCGGTGACGTTCATAAAATGATTCCAAAACAGCCATAGCTGCTTTTCTTTTGGGCATTTTGGGTAATGCGGCCAATGCGGCCACAATCTCTTTATCAAATCATTGGACAAGCTTCATGTTTCAACTCTATAACGAATAAGACAGATGAAGCAGTAATAAACTAATTTGTCACATACTTTTATATATATTTGTTTCATCTATGCCTGTTACTAAACATAAACAAAAAAGTTGGGTTATACAAACACTCCGCTTTTGACAGCTTTGACCAGACACCTACCAAACGATTTCGGTAAAATGTTGGTCATGACGTCATCACCATGACGTCGCAGTTACCGTTTGGTTTACCAAAATGTAAACCAACCAAACGAGCTGAAATCAACTTTTGATAAGTTCAGACAATGGAGTACCCAGATATGGAAGGGAGGCAAAAAATTCATATGCATACAATTTGGAAGTCCTTGTTTTTATTTTGACTTGCCCCAAGACTCCAAAACTTTTGGCTGGTCTTTCAGATTATTCAAATAAGAGAAGTGGGAGGGGAAAAGATTTCGTTTGACAGATGCGCGGACGGTAAGATTTACGAACCAATCATTTTGAAGTATAGCTGTCAAAATCATGGCCGCATTTGGAGACCGAGCGGAGCACAAGTGTTAATTTGCGTGTTAGTTTGCAGTGTTGATACCATCATTGGTATAATAATGTTGGTATATGGTCACTTGGATGATAGAATTTGAAGAAATGACTTATGGTGATGAAATTCAGTTCATTTGACAGAAATCAATCGAGCTCTTGTTTGATTTATATCACAGAATGCATCCATCAACAAGAACAAAACTCGATATGTTATGACACATGACATGACAACAACAATCACGGGTCAAGGGATCAAAACTTTGATCCTCGACAACCGACATTGATGACATTTAAATGACGTAAAATGGACACTCTTGACAGATATACTCACAAGATGTCTGCGCCCTTGCCGTTACACAAAAGTTGGATGCACAGTGGTCGAAAAGCGTTCTACTCCCCTCCCATTTCTCTGATTCGAATACGTACTACTGCCGTCGAAATAAAATATTCTACCTCAATTATTATCTATCAATTTAATATGGCCCTCACAACCAGGAGCAAAGGGAGTCCCCGTTTTGTCAGAGTTTTTCAAGATCTTGAAATTTCCTGAATCAAGACAAGATAGGAGTTCTCAAGAAAGCGTCAAGACAAGATTTTTTTGATTTCTTGACTGTTTTTTCAAGGCAAGACAAGAGAATCATTATCAAGACAAGATTTCTTGTCTTGTCGAACCCCAATGGAAGGTCTTATTTCTCCAACAATTATTGTGAATTGAGTACAAACATCTCTTTTAAATAGTGAAGAAATGCAGAATAACTCAACAAATCTTTTATTTTCAGGCTGCATTTTTGATTTCGTGTAGCGGAGCTGGCTCTTCTCTGCTGGTTCACAAATACAGTACGCGTGTTGTCAAAACCAAGTACGGTGCGTTGCGTGGGGTCATGATACATATCTATCCTCCGGTTGAAGCATTTTTAGGGGTCCCGTATGCCACACCACCGGTTGGGAGCCTTCGGTAAGCATACATTACAATTTTCTTATAGATATTTTTTTGCATAATCATTGTTCCACCCGACAATAACAATCTCCAGAACTACTAAATGAGAAGCAATCTGTTTCGGTGCGTCTTAACAAGAACAAATCGGTCCGGACGAACCTAGCGAATTGAGCGCGATAATCGAATTATTCTGGTGAGTACGTTGCGCCAAACAGAAAGAGCAAAATATTTTATGCCGCTTGTCGGTAAACTAGCAATGCTCTAAGGAAATTCGTTATTCTGTTGCGCGTATAGTGAGAACCAGAGATCGGAACGTTTGCTTTGTTCATGGGAAGAATGAAATGGACCAGGAAAAAATATCGACAACTGATCGATTTATTAGAAAGACAACCAATATTGCGCAAGCATGAGCTTCACCTATTTCAATTGAATGTTTACAAACATTATCGTGAACAGGTGAATCTAAACCACACTGCTGTTTTTTTTTCTTCTAATTTATCATTGCTTCAATAATCAGAAGAGCCGAAAATGCCATGTTATCTACAACCATCACGGCAAATACAGATACCTATTGGGATTGCTTAAACATATTCCTGAAAACAGCGGAAACTCAGAGAACACTACAATCAGCACGATCCTTTTGCTAGGATTGTTAATTCCATTCGGCTGGGCTCGTTTGGTTCCGAGTGATTGTTACAAGTGGAGTCGCACTTTTATACAGGGTGTCCGGGAAAATGTGGGAGATCTCTCGGATTCTGATAGAATATTAAAAAATAAGATGACAAGTTCCCATAAATTTTTTTCCTAGCGTTAGGTTCACAATTTCGTCAAGAGCACCACTTCGTCATGGCTTTTTTCGAGGTTTTGTTTAATAAAAGTTGTTTTTTCTCGAAAATGGTTCATTTTATCGACAATGAACAAGAGTACCTTTTCTTTAGCTTAATGTTCAAGGTATCCAAATTTATTTTTTTCAACTCCTTATCATACAGGGTGTTAAAAATTTGAGCCTTAAAATGTACAATCTAGTCCGTCCCTGGTAAACTAAACAAGCTAATTATGTTTTAAGGGAAGTATTTTGAGAGGTCTTTACTACTGTTTATCATATTAAATTTTCATTGAATTATATTGAGTCGTTTAAAAGTTATTCAAGAAAAACCGATTTCCAGTGGGGTCCTTTAGGGGGCCGTATCTCCGTAGGGAGGGCCGCTAGGAAAAAATTTTATGGGAACTTGTCATCTTATTTTTTATTGTTCTATCTGAATCCGAGAGATCTTCCACATTTTCTTGGACACCCTGTATATTCAATATTCAAATCTGATACATATCATTGATTTTTGATATTACAAAACATAATATTTAAATATTACAAAGCTCATATTATTATACCTAAACGTACGTCTTCACTTGAAAATGCTTCGAAAGAATCGGGCACGCCGCGCTGCACAACCAATTCTCCCCAAAAAATTTGCTGTTTGTAGTGTTCGCTCTGCTCGCCGCAAACACAGCGAACGCTCAGAACTCCTGTTCTCACTACGCCCAACATGAATAATCTGTTTGTTGTATTCGCTGTGGCGCAGTATTTTAGAAAAATTATTTGTTACAGTTCGTTCGGTTCGTTCGGAGCAATTTGTTGCGAGTGAAGACGCAGTAACATACGTCAGCAATAACAGACAGACGAAGGTTTTGATCAGCCTAAAGTTTCTTATGTTCCATTGACTGACATGAAGGTTGCAGAATCAAATAATGACGGCCTAATCTGCGAACACGCTAACTCCACTTTTTGGAGAAGTTTATTTTGCGCGATCGGCATGATTTCCAACTGTCTATCATTCTACAGAACGATATCTCACAATCAAAGACGAATTGCTAAGACTAAGTTTACCAACCTATACAGTTCTATGTTGCTACTGAGAAAATTTGCATAAATGGAGTTAGCGCGTTTGCAGATTAGGCCGTCGATAAATCACGTTAACGAATACAACACATCACTTGTGTTGATGAGCTTTTTTCCTGAAACATTATTTAGTTCGGTCATTGGGGGTCAAAAAAGGGAACCTGGAAAAAAGTCGGGAAGTTTTGAGACTTTGTGCTTTTGTGGGTTTCGAGGTCCTCAACTAAAATCCATGAAATGCATAACTCGAAACTTGCCACCGGCGCCGCAATCTTGTCAAAATGGCGCCTAATTTGCTTCTTTGCCAATATTTCGAAAACTATGCGTTTTTCGGAGACATATCTAGAGCGCATAATAAAGATGATTAAATCTTCAACAGAAAAAGTGGTGAGAAAATGTTTGCTTAAGTCAACCGTTCAGTCATGAGAGCTCAATGTATAAATACCTACACTGCTCCAAGAAGTTAACGCACCACCTCTAATCTTCACATAAGACTATGTATAAACATGTCGTAGGGTATATCTTGATATCTTCTTCAAAATAAGAGCTATCAAGCTGAAAAAGGAATGAAAACATGAAAAAAAGAACAAGGCTTTGAGGTTTTGACAATGAATAATATTCTGTTCTTACCACTAAGCTCCAGAGAGTGTTTTAAAGTTTCAGAACGAATTATTGATCTAAAAATGTATAACACATTGGAATTTGGTGATGAGAACAGATTTTTTCATTGTCGAAACCTCAAAGCCTTGTTCTTTTTTGATGTTGTTTTTCCTTGTTCAGCTTGATAGCTCCTTTCTTGAGGATATACCCCAGGGCATGTTAACTCGTATGTGGAAATTATAGGTGCTGCGTTCATTTCTTGAAGCTGTGTATCCTCTTAATTCCTATGAACTGTGCGTCAACGGTCAACTTAAGCGAACATTTCCATAGGACATTTTTTGTGGAAAATTTTATTTTATTCAATTTTGCTCTTTACGTATTTTTCCGCAAAGCGCATAGTTATCGAGATATTTGCAAAATACATCAAAAGCCATCTTGGTGCAGCCGATGGCAAGTCTCGAGTTATGCATTTTATGGATTCTAGTTAGGGACCTCGAGACCTACAGACCTACAAAGTTGCAAAGCTACCCGATTTTTTTCCAGGTAGAAATCCCTAACGACTGAACTAATTGAATGAAGTGTTGAAATACAGCACTTCGACAATTATTGTCTCAGCTTTACGATAAAAATCTATAAAATCTATTCAGAGGTTACAAAGATAGTGCCCAAGTTGAAAGGCTGAGAAGATCTTTTTTGAATAATAATATTTGAAAGAAACTACACTGAAAAATTGGGAATGGATAATGTTCTTGATCGATCCAACCTAGATTGGAAAGTGGATAGTAATCAAGACCCATCTCGTCTATATGCACATCATTTACTTTGAAAACACTATTTGTTTATAATTATGGCTAATCATAATTATTTTTCAAAGTAAAACCTATATGATTTATCTCGAATGTCACTACTTTGTGACGAATTTATTATGAAAGTAATAAACGAAAGCCAAAACAAAAAAACAAATCACATCTACATAAAGTGTGATGGGACTAGATATAGTTAGCGTTAACGTTGTATATTTTATTGTTGATAAGGTTGAAATCCGCCTTTTATAATAAGACTGTTTTCATTAAAAGATAATAGAATACTTTACTTTTTCTATGATTATCCAATAATTGAAGCGAACTTTGAAATATTCAATTTCATTTGAACGGCACTTTTTGAGAACTAGTTTACCTAAAGTGAGGTTAGGTTGTTAACACAGTGTGACAATGACTATAAAACAAGTATGCACGGTCGAATGGGCTGTTCCAAAATGATGTATTTGAAGCTTGACATTTTGACGAATGTTCTGATTGGCTCTAAAACAGTGGAGTAATGAGATTAGATCATTTCATTCGTTAAAAACAATTGAGTAATGAAAAAAAGTCACTGGTTTGAGTAACGAGTTACGTTAACCAATAGAAAGTGGATGTATAATACATCTCTTATTGCATAGTCATAGAAAAAACATTTCATCTTGAAAAATTTCTGTCCAAAAAATATAAATCATTTGTCTCATTTATTCATAGCAGTTCTAGTATACTGTGTGGGAACAGTTATATACAATTATTTCCATAATTCTCCAGGCCCTTATTTTGTATTGAAAAGAAAGCCTCCCACAATATACCTCAAATGCATTCTACATTCAAATGAAGAGGAAAGGGAACGTTGGAATTGGTGTGTATAGTGCCATCCAACCAAACTCAATTGGAAGCCATCATACACTTCTGAAATCGAAGTAGTTCATCTGGGTCCTAGTCAGACCACATAATACAGTGTCAGATTTTTAAAACCTGACATATGCCATTTTTTTTATTTGGAGAGATATTAGTACTTCCAAAAGAAAACTTGTGCATGTGAAATGACCTAATTAAGAAGAATGAAAAAAAAAATTTCAACTTCAGTGCCATGTTGCTATTTGAGACAATATCGTTTTCGCGGCTGCTAGTGATTAATTATACTACAGCTTACTAAATATTCGAGCAGAAAATGATTTCTACCCGCCGTCGGTATCAAACCCACGTCTATCAGAGATTTCGCCTTCCCAGTCTGATGCCGTATGCACCTCGACGGAGCTCTCTATTGCCAATTTTAAAATAAGATGAACATTCAAAAAATAAGCAAGAGAAAATAAAAGCTGGAGCTGTAAAAAAAGTGTTTTCAATAAAATATCGTGCTAGTAGGTTATGTCGAGTGTTATGTAGTACAAAAATACTATGAATATTGAAATACTCTCGTTGTAAGCACATCATGCAAGGTTCACCTATGTGATGAATAATTGGTGTATGCATATTCCAATACTTAATCAAAGCGCTCTCATTTAAAATATGTTTGAATCTTTCTATTGACAAGAATAAAGAATAAAATCACTATAACCTCAACCAGCTTATATTGGAAAATCGTGGACACAGTTTGCGGTTGTTGATGGTAGAAAATGAACCAATGTAGTGTGAAACCAAAAAAATCAAAAGAAAAAAAACTTGAGAAAAAACTCCCATAAAGAAATTTTTCTAAGAGGGTATAACTCAACTCCATAGATTATGGGTTTATGAGGACAGATGTTCCTCTGATCGAATCCTAACTTCCATCTATCAAAAAAAGACACAAATTCTAGACTTTAGATTAGAATCCAAACAAAACCTTCACCAGTGAAACAATATGTTTTGTAAATAAATTGGCGAAGGGCGAAGCCTGATAACAAGATCTCAGGACGCCCCCTTTTTTGATTGAGAAACAGAATCAATATAACGACTCTCAAGGCGTGAAAAAGGACAGATGTAAGAAAGAAGAGGAATTCGGTTGTTATTAACATTACGTAATGGGGACTGTAAGTCGAAAGTCAACTGGACAACAATTCGTGGATTTTCTCTCACCTCTCGACACACTGATCAGATAAAAATCATCTTTTCGATCAAAATAATGGAAATACCAAAAAAAATATTGAACGAGTCCTCAACTTTCAGATGTTCAATGATAACAATCAAAGTGCACTTCACCTTATCAATACTAACAAATAAGAATAAACTGTTATGATGAAAGGAACAATTTTTGAGAACTAACTTTCCGGAAAACTCAATCGAGATGGAGAGATGATTGATTTGAACTGACAGAGAATCAAAAATACCTTTTTATATGGGTACCTTTCAAATTATTACTCCATTGTAACTCATCCCAGAATCCAATTTCACAAGATGAATCTTTTCTCCATATTGAGTTCAACGACATCTGATGCTTTGCCTGTGTTAGACGGAACTACTCTCAACTACTACCAGAACAGTTAATTGATTGATAGGCATGCTTTGTTGGATCAGAACATGTTCCCAATATCCCAAGGAATTCGATTTGATCTCGAGTGGAAAGAATAATACCTATTGCGATATTACTGTTCGGTAAAATTCACTATTTGCTCTAGATAATATGCGCAATAAATTAATTTAAGTAAGTGGGATATATCGCAACTAACCTGTCAATAAGACTAGCTCAATGGTACTCATACCTTTCGCATTTGTGAAAAAGAACCAACGTTTCGCTCAAGCTAAGATTTTGTGCACCTTTTACCTTTAATTCCAGGACCACGATCGCAAAACTGTCGCTTGAGCAGTCTGTGATGAAATAACGCAGCAAACATTGCCTCGGTCTTAACGACCTCAGCAGCACACGATACCGCACTTTTTTCTCCATAATTGGCCTCGATTTTGATAATTTTGTCCGAAACGTCTCTTTGACGGATCATCGTCGATACATTTCATTTGATCTATTTTGGAGTCTACTTGTCTTCTTTTGTTATTAGAAAGAGAATGGTCAATTTATGTATCTTTTCCGCTTTTGCCAAGTTCTGCGTGTTCCAGATATCAAAACACCGCGTATTTTATGTAGGCCTGATGATGTACTCGGAATTTTGATGAGCTTAGTGGTGTTGATTTTTTGTAGCTCTGTAACGAGGTCTTGATTTTTAATTCTGTTATGTTCTAAGATACATGTAAGTACTGTTCTTATGATATCATGTGCCTGAAAAGTTCTCTGTTCCATTTCAACTATACACAATAATGTTGGTTATGGAATCATATTATGAGCGTGACATTTGCGTCAAGCAAAATGGCACGAATTGTGTAGTTGGATGTGACGATGCGGGTTATATCGCACTGCTAGCAAAGCATTATGTATTTGAAGTGGCGAAGCTCTAGTTATGACGGTTGTAAAATTCCTTCAAGGGATAAAATGATGCAATGATGAGATTTTGATCGTTTTTCATAAATTTTCTTCATGCATGTGATCTTTTTATGATCTACATATTCATGTGCAACATCTATCTAATAAAAATTGATAATAGCTACCTAGATCATGCATCTTGAATGGTTCATTTTTTCTGTCTACCTCTACGATATACACAGAGAGTACCGTCACTGACGATCACATCAGCGTCAATTATTTTCCGACGAGTTTCATGTACCAATCTAAAAATAGTCAAGTGATAAGTAATGAAACAACAAAAAATATTGAAGTGAATATCATCTTATTGGCAACATATCCACAAATATTTTCTTTATCCTGTTCCTTGTATATTTACTAAAAAAGCTCGATATATCACATTTTCACAATGATATATCCAATTTCCTGGCATTTTCCAGCCGACAGCCGGTAAGAATAGTTTTAAAACCCTCAAATACGGATATTTCATGACAATTACGAGATGTCATCACCTGTAACAGGAACGTCAATTAAGGAGCTCAAATATAAATAAATGAATGATAAAAATATTCCAATTCCCTAGTCAGGGCGCAACCTTACAGAAGCAGCAATAAGAAAAATAAAGAAAACCGTCCGTGTATATACCGTTTCTTTCGGTTTCCAACATTCAAGTATATTCGCAAGATATGGATACAGAATTGTTATCAAAAGGACAGTTTTAATGTTGAATATGCTAGAATTTGTTCAAACCATTTTTCTGAAGACGACTTTTGTGACAAAGAGAGACATTTGCAATTGCCCAAAAATAAATGGAACCTCAAGAAAGATGCTTTACCTTCACTAAACCTGCCAAAACTTCGAAAACCTAAAAACACACAACAGAAAGACCGGGATGAAAGGATGAAAATAAAGAATGTACTTGAAAATAATAATATAATCAACATGTGCTACTTCATTAGATTTTTCAAGGTTGCATACATTTTATAGGGTTGAGGTTGGCTATAAGCAAATTCAGTGATAAAATGATATAATTGTGGCAGGAAGGAAAAAGTTTGTAGTACTCTTAGCAAATTAGTTTATTTCAAAATAGCTGGCAAAGCGCTTTCGGCTAATAAGCCCCAATAGTCAGTGTTATGTACATGCGACCTTATTCATCATCATCAATGTGATGATCATTTGAGCCCTTTTTCAAAGGTGTTTGTTGGTCAAACAAAATGGTCCATTATGGTTAAAATTGGCGTAATTACTATGGTCAATTGAGCAAAACGAGTACAGATTTAAAATAACATTAAACAAAAGCACGTAATGAAACCACATGGAACCACAAAAAACACATAGAACCACAAGAACTACATAAAAACACAAAAAAAACACAACGAACCTGAAAACCACATGGAACCACAAAAAAACACATAGAACCACATAGAAACACAAAAAAAACTCAACGAACCGAAAAACACCATGGAACCACAAAAAAACACATAGAACCACAAAACGACATGGAACCATGTAGAAACACAAAAAACCATAGAAACCACATGGAACTACTGAAAAACACATAGAACCACAAGAACCACATAGAAACGCAAAAAAACACATAGAACCACATGGAACCACATGGAACCACAAAAACCACATGGAACCATGTAGAAACACAAAAAACCATAGAAACCACATGCCAAAACCTCTTAAAACCACATAGAATAGCAAAAAGCCTCTCAGAACCACAAAACCACATGGAACCACATAGAACCACAAGAAGCCACATAGTACAACAAAAACCACATTGAACCAAAAAATAACCACATGCATGGAGCCACATAAAATTACAAAGAACCACATAGATTCTCAAAGAAACAGATAAAACCACAATTGAAGGAAGAAAAGAACATAGAATCACAAAAAACCACACAAGACCACAAGGACCCAAGTGTGTCGCGACCTTGAAATTCCACTTCCACCGCACATAAAAAAGTTTCACCTCAAACATCCTTTCTAACGTCGAAAACCAACTGAGAAAAATGTTTTTTTAATGTAACTGCAAAAATGAAAATATGATCTTTTTTTAAATACTATCCAACCAATCTGGTGGGATTTGCGTAGATTATATTATCAATTTTGGATAGATAGACAACCAACTAAATACATATTATTCATTATGGGGTAAATAACCAACTATAATCATCAGAATTCAACAAAATCGCAATATAAGCCATGCTTTCCAATGCTATTTTATCCAATTGGGTCACCGGATAGCTTGATGCGCAGATCAGTTCGAAACTTGTTCGGCTAGTGAGCATATCTTGTTTGTTGTAGTTGATCATGGCGCTAGCCAAACCGTGTTACCATGTTACCAATGCGATTTCACAGTCTTTGATGATGCAAAATGTCATTTTTGGAGTAGTCAAGTAATTTTTTTTACAGTCTCTGATGATGTAAAGTATCATTTACCAGACTGGTTTTGGGTCCGGTAAATGATACTCTACGGTACAGTATGAAATGAAATTATAATGATTAACCTTTGACCTGTCTAATTTTACACTAGTCTAACTCGAAATGTACCTGAGGAAAGGAAGGGTAAGAGAAATATCCCGTTCTGTTGCTTCAAATGCATGCCTGTGTCCTGTGTCGATCTTATTGACTGATATAAACATCATTTCTTCACATTTCCAGATTCATAGGCAAAAGATAATTGCAGTGATTGTAAACAAGAACGTATATTATAGAGTTAGCAAAAATTATCAGAACGCTCAAATTATTTAAAAGATACAAGAATTATTGAAAACTGTCTTATATACAAGGTGACCGTGAAAGTACATTGCATAGTGCCACACAATAGAGGACACTGATAAGAGAAAAAGTTCCCACAAACATGGGTCCGCGAGCCCTTCGGTTAAGAGATACGGGGTGTTGAATTTTATTTTTGTTTGGGTTTTTTTTTTCTGAATACCTTTAGCCAGAGACGAAGAATTTTATAAAATGTGGTATACGGGTGTTTTTTTATCATGATTAATTCAAATATGATCTTAGTTTTGTGATTACTGAGAGTGCTACATACAGGGTTCCATCTCTATAAATCGGTCCTCTCAACCGAAGGCCTTGCGGACCCATGTTCAAAAGAACTTTTTTCATTATTTTAGTGTCCTCTATTGAATGGCTCTATGCAATGTACTTTTTTCACGGTCACCCTGTAGATGAAAGTTGTTGAGCTTTTGAAAATCCACATATCTGTTATAAATTGGAATATACAGGGTCGGGCATGAAGTAGTGGCATATAGAATGAATATTTGAATTCTTCCATCGATTTTGAGCAAAAATTGTAATACACATATTATTGTTCCTAGATTCAATCGTTATCGAGGTATCTTGATTTATTAATGACATTTTTGCACCTTTGACATGCTTTGAAACTCAAACGTTACAAAATAGCGAAAAATGGTCTGCACATCCTCATCTCAACTTTTCAAGACCTATTTTGTCATTTTGATAGGTACTGTCAACAGTTGATTTTTTTCGAAATGTTTTCACATTTTTTGACAGGAATCAATTCAATGTCCTTGGATAGCTCTTGAAAAGTTAAGTCTAGAAAGTGCAGACCGTTTTTCTCTACCTCAAACCGTTTGGGTTTTATAGCATATCAAAGATATAAAAATGACATTTAAAAAACCCAATAACTCGAAAACGGCTGAATTCATGAACATTATGTTTTGCTCAAAAATGTAGAAAGAATTGAGATATCCATCAATATACAGGGAGTTCCATTTAAAAAAATGCAACTATGATCCGCCATAACCTTATGCCCGACCCTGTTTATCCTAATTTATCACAGATACATAGATTTTTAAGAGTCTCACAACTTTCATACAAAAGATTTTTTTTAATTTATGTATCTTTTGAGATAATCGACCGTTCTGGTAATTTTTCCTAACCCTGTATAGAACCAGACGAAAAAGGAATAGAAATTATGCAAAAAAAAACATGGTAGGATATCTTGGAAAGATAAATATGAGATATTATGTGTATTGTCATGAAATGTTGAGTTATTATGATAAAATCTCATAAAGGAATAATTGTGTAGATTCACCAAACATCAAAATCAAGTACAAAAACTGCGTAATTGAACATTCATAACAATATCTTGAATATAAATGAAATCATGGATTTCATAGACGTATGAGTTGTGATGTTATCCAAAATCAAATCTAGAAGTTTTTATGGCAAACCTCCTGATAAGAGGAGATAAGGAAAGTTTGACATGCTTTAGCTGTATAACTGTGTCTCATGACCATGGAAACCACCCATCTGGAATGAAATCTCACATTTGGCAACAAAACTTCTTGATGCTACTTTCATACATTGCTCATTGATTTTCAAAAAACCATGTTTTGACTAATAATAGAATAAGAAAGCAGTTTCAGTTGGGGCACAGTTCCCAAATTAGAAAATATTTATGAATATAATATCAAATGAATAAAAGCAACAAATCAGAAATCGACATTTATTCCGGTTCATGATTATTTTTACATGTAACAGCAGTAAAAAAAATATTCTCAAAGGTCTCTTCTGAAATGTACATTCAAGAAAAAATCCTATCAAATCCTGTTCCAAATATTGGATCGACCCTCATGCTTTAAGCGATTCTTTGATGAAGACGTAAATATTGTATAGAGTTTTCCACTTTAGATGGAAAAAATGGAAACTCATTTAGTCATAACAAAAATATGTTGACTCAATCTTTCTATTAGTTTTTGGAAATCGTGACTAAAAGTACAGTAATGTGAGGTAAAGTCGAACGAGTATTTGAGGTTTTTTGAGTATTGCGTCGGAGTACCAAAATCCAATCATTATTAGATCTGTGTAGATGTACAAAACAAAATCATCAGTTAAAAAACTGATAATATTATTTTTTGATGGTTAAATTAATATTGTTCGAATTCACCCAGATATGTAGGGTAAATTCGAACAAAGCTTTAAAACACACGAAAATATGATTTCAACCTCAATATGGCTAGAGTGAAACAAATTAAAGACAAAAAAATATGCTCCCTTTCTCAGAGTGGAAGAGCTCTTGGGAAAAAAAACAGATGTTTTGATTTTAAACGTTTATTTTAAAGAGCAAATCAAGTTGCGTACTGGATTATAATGATAAACACTGCCAATCTTTGGTTTAATAAGAAAAACAAATAAAACTGGACTTGTATTAATAAGGAACAAAAAAAAACTTTTTCTATGACACATTCTTTGTGTAAATTTTGTTAAGTTCATCGGTTCCAACTGAGGACCCGAACCAATGATTCGCATCCCTTAAGCAACAGGAATGGGCGAGGCGAAGAATCTTCTACTCGAAAAAGCCACTCTATGCTAAAACAATGCTCCTGGCATGCTACATGCCAAGGCAATGAAAACAGGACCTGATAAGAGCATAACCAAAGAGCTCTTTCATATGAGCAGAAAAGATCTCCGCACAATGGTCGGTCTATTGACTGGTCACATGAACCTGAAGGGTCACCTCCACAGGATCGGAATCGGGAAAGATTCAGACTGCACGTGTGGTGCCTTGAGGACGTAGAGACCGTAGCCCACATCCTAATGGAATGTCCGATTCTTCGTAGCACTAGGATGGAATACTTCGGAGCTGAACTCACAACACTCCAGGAATTGGAAGGGATCTAGTTAAGGGACCTGCTGAGCTTCGCGAAAGCGTCGTGCCTTGAATAATCTTACATGTATCAATCGTGGGTTGCAACGGGCCCAGGAGGCCTAAGCAGGTTTTGGCGTGAGCCACCCACTCAAACATCTACATCTACATCTACATTTCCTCATTATTTCACAATGGAACCTCTAACATGTTTTCAAGAGACACAAATGAATGTTTGTACAAATTTCCAACCCAATTAAACTACTAGGTAATTGAAGTTTGCCGCGTATGGATAAATGGATGATATTGTATCGCATACGATAGTGAAATTAACCATTATTAACCAAATGTCAACCTTTCAGTAAAAGAGCGTTCTGCTTCCACCAAAATGTATGTAGCTGACTGTGTTCTCCAAGTTCGTACTGTGGAGACGTACCACGGTTGGTCGACCAGAGTTAATGAATACTCGTTTGTTTTAAATAAATGTGGAATATGCGCAGGGCGTTCGAATTTACCCCCCATAACGGTGCTTCAGAGAACAACTGACACTATTGCTTTTCATTTTCCTCTCTCATCAAACAGTAGAATACCAACCATTCTGCTTATGCAGCACTCAACAGTCGTTGGAGTTTTTTCTCTGGCAGTTACTATTCATGAAATAATTACATTCTGATGATAATATGTTGTTTCTCAAGTCGCAGATATTTGTAATTGATAGATGTAGTTTTATCAATGAAGAAAGTGCGTTATAATATAATGGACAAACATTTGACAATCATTCCGTGTTCAATTTATTTGCGTGCGCCAACGGAAAATCAGAAGCTTGATTTGAAAGACGTCTCCTGTACTGACGCATAGACTTTGATTGATGAATTACGTCTAGAACTTGGATTAAAGTAATAAATCTGTATAAAATCGGAATAAGATAAATATGAAATTACACATCGAGCTCGATGCAATATGATATTATTGGATTCTGTCAAAATGCAGAGGGAATCTTGTTTAAAAACCCAAGGGAAATCTATTGGTTGATACTTGATAAAACTGTTCGATGATTCGCTGGCTTCTTAACCAATTTTTGTCAGTACTGATCAGAAAATCTTTTTTTCCAATAATGTGAAAGTCGATTTATTTTCGAAATTGTCTTTTTACTTTTTATCTTTATTCACTTCAATTGACTGAGCGATTTTCGGTGAAGTTGGAGTTTTGGTTCTCAAACTTTTATGTCCTTGGAACACTCATTTTCATTTCAATTTCAAAGCAGCCTCTTGTTCTTCATGATGTCTAATGCGAGTTAACTCATACACAAGATCACTCATGAAGAATCTAAACGAAGTTATGAGTTGAAGCAACAGATAAGCGTTGGTTTCAAACCCCAAATTATTTCTAATGTACCCGATGATAGAGGATTCGTCAGCTGGCCAGCCCGGCAAACTGCAGGTAACACCGGTGTATTTTTATCTGTGAGAATGTTTCGAGATAGAAGTTCACCTTGAAAAGGAGCAAGATCAAGAAATTTGGTAAGAAAAATACACGTTCCCGTGGAGCTCAATACACGTCCTACTATTTCAGACTTTTATCACTCTGTTCATGTTGACAACTCTTATATGCAATTGACAATAAATATTCTCTCTTTTATCCAGATATATGCCTCCAGTGACTCCATCCATATGGAAAAACATCAAATTGGCCGATCGGTTCGGACCAGTCTGTCCGCAAAGGCCACCGGATATCGGAAATAGGTCCGAAGCATTACTTGAATTTCCGCGTGGTCGGCTGTTATATCTGGAGAAGCTTTTACCTCTTTTGGTCAATCAGAGTGAAGACTGCTTGTATTTGAACGTCTACGTTCCCAGAACAGGTGAGTAAACATAATGTTATTTTTAACCTTTTTTTATTTTTTGTATTATTGATGGTTCAATACATTATTTTAGATTCGCAAATAATTACTCACGCTGTTATCGAATACATATTCGATAACAGCGTTTTTTGAAAAATGTTGCATTGTTGATAAATCTAAACTGCTTCACAATGATAATTTTGTTTAAGTACAACATAATTACGTGGTAAAGAATATCACAAAACCAATTTTTAGTTTCGAATTATGTTAATTTTTAGTTTCGAATTATGTTTATTGAAAAAGTCAAAAAAGGTTCAAGTTATAGACATACCTAGGATTTTACAGATAAATTTACGAATTTTGTCTCAAACCTTGATGATTTAGGAAAGTTGAAAGATCTCTAGCATTGAGATCCGGACTATGTTTTTCTATTAGAAAAATGTGCGGAACAAAGACTACAAAAGGCATGTTTAAAATAAAGAGTCTAAGAATTTTTTCACAAAACTCATCTCTTGAAAGGAATTATTCTACTGTTAATTATCGACGAAAATGTTCCCTTCCACAATGACCAGACATTAAATGCATAAAACTGGTTATGGTCGATGATAGAAAAAGATAAAGTCATCAAATATGTAAGCGTGATTATTTTGGGACCTTGTTATGGATCTTTATCTACACCAGTGAGCGTAAGCTGGATTTTCAAATCTGAAAAATCCGGCTTACGCTTTTTTTTTAATTAATAATTATTAAGGATCATTTTAATTTTGATGCTGTATGGAACTTGTATTGTAACGACGCGTCGACTGAAGCCCACAAGCAAATTTGTATAGCGATATGAACAGATGTGTGAGTTTTCTCATTGATATTGAAAAGAAGAATTTGTGAGGTTGTTATTCTTCCTCATAAACATGTTATATCAAAAACCATCTTCTATTCTTCGAGGATGTACTCCCTGGGAGCATTGGCAAACTAATTTTGTTGGAATCTGGAAACATCAAAAGACAAACCACGAGAAGGTGCTGAAGGGGAAAATTTTGAGCTCATTCACCCAACGACCTGGCAAAATTGATGCCCAAACATTTAAACTTTGAGGGTCAAATATTTGACAGCAAACTTGGATCCTTGAGGAAGGAAGTATCACGACGGATAATCTGATGAATAATTAATACAGATAAGCCGAGTGAGAGTTGTCTATATCGAATGTTATCAGTGATTTATGACATGTTTTGAAAAGTTTGTAAGCTTTATAATTGGAAAGGAGGTTTTGCAACAAGATAAATCGAGTGGTGATAGCCAGTATAAGAAATGAACACACACAGCTTTTATGTTTGTGAAACCGAGATAATTTATCAAGACAATTTTTGATAAACCTATAGATTCTTTAGAAAACAGGGAAAGCTGTAGAGAAGTTTCCAACTTTTAACATAACTGTTCCCGATACTTATTGATAACATCATCATCATGGTACGGTAACTACCTTGATCTTATTTTTTCAAACTCACTCGAAAATATAGTTTCGCTGTGTGACTTTCCTTTGCTAAAACTACATAAACCGCGTCCGGCTTTGAATATTGTGATACCTGAGAATGTTACATGTGATTTCATGGACTATGATTGTATATTTCTTGACTTAAGGCTTGCTAACTTAAGAGAGTTGAACCAATTCTTAGCCTATGTTGATTGGTTTTTGGTTTGAATACGGTTATTGGTTTGAGACTCGATTTTGAAAGCATTCTATAGTGTGTTATATCAATCAATTGAAATGTTTGTTCCTAGGAGATAATCATCAAAGCCCAAGTTTCCTTAATGGATGAATACTAGTTTAAGGAGGCTCATCCTCCTAAAAAGGCTGCGCATAGAGATTATAAACAATCCAATCTCCTTGAAGATTGTCAGAAATTTTCAAGGCTTAGGAGTGAATGCCGGGACTACTCAAGGTTTTCTTACTCTGAGTATGTTAATGAGTTGAAAAATCTTCTGATAAATAAAAACCAATATTGGAAATTTGTAGACTGTAAGAAGGAAAATCTGGATCACCAAACAGAAATACAGTTTCTGGGCCATGTTTCAAACGACCTGAAGCAAACATCTGAACTTTTTAAAAATTATTTTTTACGGTGTACACTGGAAGCGCGCCAGCTGCTGGTGAGTTCCCTTTCGATCTTTCAACTGACCTTGGTCACGTTGTGATAACGGAAAGTGAAGTTTTTCAATATATTTCTAAATTAAAGGCCTGATGAGATACCTGTCTGCTTTTTAAGAAATACAGTGTCCACTTTTTCCCAGATTTTATGCAAAATCTATAACCTGTCAGTGACTACTGGCGTGTTTCCTACGATGTGGAAAACTAGTCACATCACACCTAGTTTTTAAAGTGGAGATAGAACAAATGTGAAAGTCTCTCGAACGATTTTCAAAATGTCCATTACATCCAAAGTTTTGGAGAACATAGTAACAGATAAGGAGGCGTAGGATTTTTGATAAATAAAAACATCAAACACACAGTAACCAAGATCAGCGCCGTATTTCATAGAGTCATATATCCGACAATAAGACTCAATGATCGTTATACAATGCAGATTATCAACGCAAATGCCCCAACGCACGCATCGGAAGACAACGAGGTGGAACAACTTTATGAGGATATCACAACAGCAAAACAGCAAGAAAATGCCTACTTCTCAGTAGTTATTGGTGACTCCAATGCAAAAGTTGGAGCCAAAGAACAACATGACATAGGATACGTTGGACCCTACGGTCTGGGGAAAAAAAATTAGAGGGAAGGAATGTTGGTCAATTTTCTCAATAGCGAACGCCTGTATTGCTTGAACACTTTTTTCAAAAAACCGCCACACCGCAAATGGACATGGAGAAGTCCAAATGGTTCCAAGTCCAAAAACAAGATTGATTTTATCCTATCCAACTTCCGTGAATACTGCAGGGATGTTACCATTTTGAACCAAGTGGACACGGGGAGCGACCACAGAATGGCCAGAGCCTGCTTCCGACTGGATACCAGAAAGAAAAGAAATAAACTTATAAGTAAACCCCGGTTTCCGACCAGAGATGAGTTGGAGGCAAGGAAAGAAGAATACCAAAAAGAAATTACAAATCGACTTGTAACGGAAGACGCTGTTGTAGGAATGAATTTAAACCAAGTAAATGACAATATAAAAGCTGCTCTACATAAGCAACAAAAAAGATCTGCTCGATGACCAAGAAACAAAACAACTGAAAACTCAGTACCCACACACGCCAATTGATGTAACAAAGAAGGGGAATAGAAAAAGGTACAGACGAACACAGACTTTCGAACATAAGAACAAAAAAAGCTATTAGAACCGATCCCAAGGAGCAGCTTGGCGAGGAATTCGGTGATCTACCAAGGACTCAAGATCTTCAACCATCTTCCAATGGCTTTCAGAGCCATTAAAAGCTTGAAAACTTTCCGGCATAAAGTTGGCTACTTCCTTAAAACCAAAGCATACTACAATCTGGATGAATACCTGTGTGATATTTTTTGAAGTCATTTTACACTGTTCTTGTTGATGTTTGTACCAACGATCCTTGATCCGCTGTTTCGGTGTCATTTGTTTTTCATCATATTTTATTTTATTTTATTGATTGGCGTTAGTTAAAACTTTATAGCTTTGTGATCGATACATTGTATATTGGGCACAATAAAGCATGATTTGAATTGATTTGAACAGACATACGAAGACCATACCATACCATACCAAAATAATACACGAAACAATCGTAATAACGCAAATATGAGAGTTCTCAGATCTTAACTGTCAAAGGGAAGAAACGAATTAAGGAAGATAAAGAATAAACAGGGAATAGTTTTGTCGGATCCAAAAACGATTTCGGAATCAATCGAAGAATTTTACACAAAACTGTACTCACCAAATAACACAGATGAAGATCCAAACATCTCAACTCGGGTGATAAAAGTTGGCTCAGAGGAGATGCCAGACATATCCCTGGACGGAATAAGAAATGCCCTAAAAAGTATGAAAAACGGCAAGTGTCCTGGTGAAGATGGAGTCACGACGGAAATGTTGAAACTGGGCGAAAGCAAACTCGAAAAGAGAATCCAGATCCTTCTAAATAAATGTCTACACGAGAGTGAAGTCCCAGAGGATTGGTATACTGCTGAGGTGGTGCTCCTGTTCAAGAAGGGCGACCTAACGAATATAGAGAATTACCGATCGATCAGTCTGCTGTCGCACCTAAATAAACTTCTCACCAAGATCATAACAAACTGCCTTTCAAATAAACTAGACTTTTGCCAGCCAGTGGAACAAGCGGGTTTTCGCAGTGGATACAGCACTATCGACCACTTGCAAACACTTCGCACAGTCATAGAGAGAACAACAGAATATAACATACCCATTAGCCTAGCATTTGTAGACTTTCATAAGGCGTTCGATTCCATAGAGACAAATGTGACAGTAAATCGTGCATTTGAACTGTTGGGTTTTCTTTATCGAACATTGAAAGATTTTGATGGTGTTGGCATTTTGAAGAGTGTGTATTGCTCGGTTGTGAGATCCATTCTCGAATATGCTTGTGTTGTTTGGTCACCATACTATAAGGTCCATGAGGCTGACCTTGAAAGAGTTCAAAGAAAGTTTCTGAGACTGATTGCTTTTAAATTAAATATTCGAACTGTTAAAATAAACTTCAATGAACTTCATGACATCTTGAACCTAGATACTTTCATAAAAAGAAGAAATACATTTGATTTTTGTTGCATGCACAAGATCAAAGACTCTTCTGAACTATAGTCATCATTTGGTCTCAGGACAGCTAGAAGGTTGAGACAAAATGAGTTATTCTTAGTTGAATTTTACTGCACTAATTATGGCTCCTTCAATCCTCTGTCTAGAATGGCAAGAGTTGCAAACAAACTATCGAATGACTTAGATTTGTTCTCTATTAGCTCAACAGGCTTGAAGAGAAAACTCAAAAATGTATCTGTATGTAATTATTGATTATCTTTTGTAACTTTGTGATATTGTTAACCTGTATCTTGCTCTTTTGTATTTTTATCTCAGAATATAGGCAAATGGATAATAGTTTTATTGTATTTTGCATAAACTGCCTTTGTAAAATGACTTGTTCGTTAATAAATTATTCTATTCTATTCTATTTAATGATACCTTGAAATCAAATGAGTCAGGTATTTATACAAAAATAAGATCTATAAATCAGTTTTTGTAAAAAACTTTTGATGTTAAAGATTAGATTTGACAATCTCTGCTCTCTGTCGAAAAAGTGGTAAGGATTTTGAGATAATTAATTGATCGACTGCACCTGTCTTTTCCCGACTTTCACAGCACAAAGCTCACTGTGAAGATGAGGTCACATTGCTTTCGTTTGTGCTCGCGCTTGTGCTTGCTCTTGTTTAAAAACTTGCACAAGCACAAAATCCTCAAAGAAAAATCTTATGTGAAAGTAGCAATTCTACATATTTTGACAAAAAATAGCACAAGTATAAATGTCGATTTCCAAAGTTAATAAATTCAAAATCAGTACTGTCATGCGAAAAAAATTCAACACAAAGAAGTTTGCAACTGAATCGGGATATTGCGGTCAACCAGAACAATAGATGGAGGGTCCATTTTCAGGGGTTTCACAAATATATCTCAATCTCCTTGTACTTGAGACCGTCCCAAAATTGATACGGAGAAAATACATTTTTTATTATTTTGACATTGATGTAATGGAAACCGACCGGAATAGTCTTCCGACTTCTTATATTCCTCATTGCTAATTCTACCAACATGAATCAAGGACCATGAATTAAATTTCCTCTTCATGGCCCAATCAATACAAAATCTGATGAAATGCTCAACGTGATAGCAATGTTCTGTCCACAAATTAGCCCAGAATCGAACAACAAACAACAGCATATATAATTATTCCATTTTGAAACGGCTATTGCTTTGTATCGAGCCAAACGAACAAATCCCATGAAGGCATTTAAATAGGCGTAAAATTTACCGGCCCGCTGGCAGTGATCGGTATTATGGTACTCGATATAATTCAATTATTTATCGCAGTGAGTTGTAACTCATGGAAATCACGGATCTATAGAGATGTGTTTGTTTTTATCAATTGGTTTGGAAACCTTTTGATTTTGTCATGAGAACAATTTGTGTGATATGTCTCGAAACATATGTCGCAACCTGTCTGAGACGTACCTTTTTGTTTATTGCATTGTACATTTATTTTTATCAGCCATTAGAACTGCTTTTGTCAATCGGATAATACACATAACTTTTTATAAAATTGGGGAACAGGAAATATCAAATTGTTGATGTCCAAAACATTGTTTCCCTATGAGTTAATACCACCGATGATACGTAGGTTGTATCCTTGAATTTGACAAAAAAATATAGATGATAGTAGAGATCACCACTAGAAAACTGTACAACCTGTGAAAGAGACAGATGATTAAGTAACGTTTTCTCTAGCTCTTTGATGTGGGTCAAAAGCCAATGGTGTGTGTAATAATTGACGTGTGGGTTTGCGGACAAATTTGAAATATTTCCTGTGAGGTTTTCCACTTAACGTTTCACGGCATATTATAATGCAACTAGTACGTATGGCTTAATATAGCATATCGTGAGACAGAGACTTTTTACGTAATACTTGAAGCAGCATTAGACTCATGAGGAACAGCATTGTTCCAAAAAATGGACGGATCCAACAACCGCATCACCAATTGATGAAGAGTAGACTTGAATGAGGGATAAAGTAACAAAAACCAGAAATTTCATTTATTTTAAATGCAAAGTTGTTGGATACCATACTTCATAACTTCTAGATAGGGCTTTTAAACAAATATTTTGGTTCCATAATGAGCTACACAGGTTGAGCACTTGTGTAACGACCAAGCGTCGATTCCTCTATCTACTACCGAGCTTTTGATATCGACACTATCACAGATAGTTGTTATTAAAACAACCCGTGATATTTGTGACAGCCAGTGCATCACTACAGTTTTTCAGCAAAAGAGGGCTGACCGCGTCAGGTCCAGGACTCTTGTTGACGTCCAAGTTTTTCAAATTGTGAGTTATCTT
This sequence comes from Orchestes rusci, assembly GCA_958502075.1. NCBI lineage: Eukaryota > Metazoa > Arthropoda > Insecta > Coleoptera > Curculionidae > Orchestes > Orchestes rusci. Next base: position 13,667,593 of record OY293310.1, on the reverse strand, counting down.
CTCCTCTGTGAATAAATGGTGTGTTCTGTGGGTGTCTGTTCTTCCATTTTCACATGGTCTATGTAGCTACTCTGGAAATGTCCAGCACACGCACTCACGATTTTTTTGGGGGTAGTCTTGTTCTCACCCCTGAATGTTTTCCCATCATTACTTTAAAAAAATCCAATCTACGATCAAAATCATCTTCTGATTATTCCTAGACAGGGGTCACTTTTTTATATGGGTGAGATTTGGAACAAACATCTACTTGGATAGCAGCTTATCTCAGTGACGAATGATGATCCTGAACAAAATGAGATGATGTCTTGATTTTTTGCTGCCGATTCTGGTCTCTCTAGACAAAATTTATCTCTGCAAGACCTGGATTCCCTGAACTGTCCTCACAACTATAGATTCTGTCATAGGCTGTCGGTTTGGAAAACACCTGTCGTGATTTAGAAGAACTTGACTGGGTCGAAAATTTAGGAAACTCGACATTGGTAACTTCACTCCATTATCGTCTACGGTACATCCAGTCTATCTCTACCACCACACTAGAAAGAGCATGTTCTCCAGTTCAGGCTGAGGATCGTGAGAGGGATAACACTACTCACAAGAGAGAATAGTTGGATTGGCCAACCACAGTCCCCTATTCTTGCTGGACGTCTATTCATAGCAACAAAACTGTTTGCTCGGCGATTCCAATAGTGGCAAATTGGGTGGATTCACACTAGGTGTGTCTGCCTCCAATATTGATATGATACCTTTGTTTCGCTAACTGATCTTTTGTCTCCAAAACCTCTCATAATGAGTGAAGCTATCCGTCACCTTTCAACAGACACTTCAGAATATTCTGATTTGACAGTGACGCAAAAAATTCTGATACCAGCTTTCCAAATGCAAAATCTAAATAAAATCGTCTATGGCATTATTCATGACCTTCAATTCAAATTATTACTGGAACTGGTGAGTTTAGTCATATGTGTGTCTAAAAAACGGTAATTTCATTACAAAAAAAAATTATAATTTTGTTTACCACGGCCTTTTGGGACACCCTGTATAATTGCAGAAGTTCTAGTTTGATTTTTTGAGTCCCACAACTTGTACATCGGAAGTTTTTTTGTATTTTGCACAGTTTCCGAAATAATTGACTTTTCCGAGACTTCACACACAGTGTATACAGAGAGTCCTATAACTTATCCGCCATAGAGCAGCAGATGATATGATGAATGAAAATAAGAGGATTTTTTTCATAGATGTGCTGGCAAATGCTGGTCGTTAAAAAGATACAGGGAGTTTAAAGAGAAACTTTATTTTCAAAAAATTTTAATAATTTTCAAACGGATAAAGATAATAGTTTAAAAATTGATGTAGGTACCATCGTTTTCGAAGGTGAAAGATCTGAATTTGGTATTGGTTTGAACCTAGCTTTTGGAGGGTCTTTTCTGCGTAGTTAATGATGAATTTAAGTTTTTATAATTTTTTGATCTGTGAAGGTGAGACTAATTTGATTTCATATTTGGAGAGAGTCTATCATTCCACGTAGACGATGTACTCTTAAGGAATATTGATATCGCAAGTCGTTTGCGAGATATTCTTCTTTGAAAGTAAAATACCGGAGAAAAAATGAAAATCTGGTCATCAAAACAAGAACTCAATTTATTAAAACTATCTTGAAACATATTCACTTCGATAGTTCTTGAAAGTGTCCGCCATTTACCCCACTACATCTCTATCTATTTAAAATACTTTTTACGAAAATTAAGTTTAACTTTCAATACCCTGTACCTTATTAACGCTAACATTTGCCACCATATTAATCAGACAAATCTTCTTACCTGCATTTGTATTATCACCTGCTGGTCTATGGCGGATAAGTCATGGGACATAGGGTATACAAGGGTATTTCAAGCTCACAAATAAAGAGGATTGTCAATTTACAAAGATTTGTATTCATGAATGGTTGAACTAATCAATTTCTGATTATCCTTAAACCTTTTCTTCTTGGCATTTAGACCCTTTCTAATTATTGGTATTGTTATCATCGAGAGTATAGTATCAATTATGGTAAATATAAATAAATAAATAAATAAATAATATCTTTATTCAGGAAAATTCCAATCGGGTCACATTAATAAAAGTACATAAATCTATGTGCTGATAAAATAAATAGAATAAACTTAAACATTCACAATAATTATTGAACATGTTCCAAAATATATTGATAGAGGCTACTTTAGTAGTAGTATAATACTACTAATGGATCCGGATCCTTAAATCCTAGTATTATACCCGGATCGAGCCGAGAACTACTTTTTCTCCTGAAATGATTAAAAAAAACAGTTTTCCATATGGTTCCACTTAAGTGAGAAACACTGAAAATGAGAATCAATAAAGGGCCCAGTATTGTTTCCTGCATGAGGTACAACATCTTTGACTAACATAGGGCAAGGAGTGAGGTTTACATATTTGACAGTTGGTGTTTTATCACTTGAATATTAATTGGACCAATTCAAAACACTGCATATACATATTTATATATAAAAGGCGTGGCTCAAATATGGTGACGAACAGTTGAGGGATTAAATTCAAAAACTTCTAAGACACGAGCTAACACATATTCAACCCTTTTTTACATAAAAATTAAAATTTTGAACTGCCGCGACGGTGCTAATGGAAGGGGTGTACCCAACAGAGTGACAAATCGTGCGTTTGCATATTTATCAGTGAAACAATTCATGTTTTCGGTTATCAGCATGTGTTTCAGTTGAAACTGATTATCCAAAACAAATTTTCTCGTATTCAATGCGTGACAAATTAACGACCAACCAACATTTGCGGAAAATCTGCTTTATCATTATGCTTCGAATCTATTTAGTCAAAATTGTCACCAAGTTTCCATGGATATTGTCAACGTATAATTTCTTGATTAAACAATGTAATACTGTATTTGGGTGATATATATGTTTTATTGAGTGACAAAAAACTTGTATATTGTATAGATAAAATTAGAAGTGATCATCTGTAGAGGAGCAACTGATTTATCAAATAATCTAAAGCTATACAAAGTATTCTGTTGATGCAAAACGTCTGTTTTTAATTATTTCATCTCATCTCAGACAGGCACAGATAAAGTAATTCGAACCACTCTCATTCAAACACCTGATAGCTCTGTAAAAAAGCATTATTAAAGAAGCAGGAAAACTCATTCTAAACTTTGCCCAATATTATTGAAACACTCTGTATATCACTTTGATATTATCATCAATCTCTGTATTATTCCTTTCGTGATAAATTATTCTCCATCTGCCCTCTATAAATTTATTCGCAATCCTATGTGTGAATGTTTGACCAGCTGTAGGGTTTCAGGATATTTTCTCAATCATAAAATCTACTCTACGAAAACGTTTTCAGGAAGTCAACGATATAAAATCCAATGTCCAATATTTGTATGTGGAAATCAGTTTCTTTGTCAAAGCAATTTGGGACTGTTTGAAAGCATTGCGAAAAATATTTTGTCGAGAGAGTCCAAAATGAATGATTCCAGTCTGGAATAAAAAAAAAGAGCTTTTAGAAATGTCGTTTTCACATCCTGAATTTTAAACACATCAATAGAAGCGAAGACTGTTGATGAATAACAGATAGATCCAGATTGAGACAGTAGTCGTTTATCGAAGCAAAGATTCAGGTAGCAATGTCTTCAACACTGATAGCCACAACACATTATCTTGAGAATCAATAATCGGATCGGATCATAGGGACGACCAGAATATAAAACTGCACTTAATCTATTGTTACCAAGGCCTTTGGCCATGATCTTCCACGTACTGTATTTTCTCGAAGATTTGAGTGTCTCATACATATTGAACGCAGTTGTATTACTTGAATCCCCAATGATGTCAAGTCTTCCCGTATTTTCCGATATTCCTGATATACGTAGAGGATCTATCAGAGCTATAAGTTGTCCTAATTTCTGAAGCATTATATTTGCGGAAAACTCTGGAATGATCTGATAGATATTTGACTATGAATTTATCAGATTTTATCAACGCAAACAGATATTCTTATTTATTGTTGGATACATGAGTTATTCAATAATCAGTAAATAGAGTGGAATTCCTCGCCGGCCAAATAGACTTAGTCCCAGTTAAACAAAACTAAAGTGATTCTTGAAATATTCATGAAGACAGTGGATGTCTACACTTCTAAAGCCAAGTTTACATTGATATAGTGAATGGATTAGTTATTAGGAGCAGTAGTGTAGATAATCACCATGTTCATAAATGCGACAGTAAGATACCTGGCTGACCACAAGTGCAAGTAACTAGGCTAGTAACTATCATGGTAGAAGGAAACAGGGTATGCCAACGCGCATCTCTTTGTGACGTTATTCGCTACAAAAAATACTGTGTTGCCATATTAGCGATTTATCGCAAATGGGCTTCTTTTAGAAACAATAATTCACGCCAAAATTTCGAGATAAATCGCAAAGCGGTACTTGAATTACTTACTTTGATTTGACGCTATTTTTTCCTATATCTATTTTGCCGAGATGATATACTCATATTTCAATTGATAGGTGTACAGTATTATTTGCAAGTTGGCAACGTTGACTGAGAGTCTTGTCAGATGTCAAATTACTGACATATGAGGAACGAGTCTACAGAAAGTCAATTTTTATGGCTGATAGGCTCGTTTCGTGATATTTTATTTGTAAGTTTTTTACACGTTTTCCAATAGTACTTGTCATAAAAACCATAATCCTAAAATTTCACATCCAGAGCTTTTTGCATTTTCGAAATATAAGTGATTAAAGTTAGCGCGAAATCCATACGGGTTGTGGCGTCACACCACTCCCTGGGAAGTCGGCTGCACGCGAAATCCCATATAAGCGTTAATTTCGTCGAATGTCGAAAAGAGACGTTTGAAATTGAATCAACATTGCGTTTGGTTATGGTTTCGTAAGTTTCTTTATAGTTATTTGGGTTGTGTCAGAGCCTTCTTTGTGTACTTTGGTGTCTTCATTGAAAGCGGGATACAATAAGGCTGACTCCAGTAATCTCCCAGAGGTGGACATGTTTATGATTCTGGACTATTTCAATAGAAATATGGAGTACTTGGGTTCTGAATTGAAGGGAATAAAGCTACAAAGTTAAGGGAACTTTCTATAATTTATTATTCATTCTGCAGTAAGATAATACAGTGTGTCTCATTTTGATTGGTGACAATTCGTTATTTTTTTAAAAATTGGCCGATCAGTTCATAGTACTCAAAAAGCTCTATCTTTTCATAAAAAAAATGACATACGTCATTTCCATGGTCTACTATGATTAATAGAACTATTAGGCATTTTTTTTATTCAAAAAATGGTTATCGGGCATATTTGCAAACCCCTATACTGATAATGTTGAAATAAAAATTATACAGGATGCTCAAATAGTCTGGTCAAATTTGGAAAAGTCAAATTTTTTTTCCACCAAGAACCACCAGAAACCAAGCCAACGACACTATTGAAATATGTTTATTATTGAAAAATACCCGCTTAAAAATTGATTTGGAAATACATAATTATTGAATTTTTTTTAACCACAACCACAACCAAGTCCAGATTTTGTTCAATTATACGAGGTGGCTCAAAAGTTAGAAGGGAAGGAACTTCATGTCCGCATCTGTATATTTGTATGTATATTTCAAATCAGAAAAAAAAAGTACTATAAAAATTCGAGAGGGATCATGCACCTTGTATAGTGATACAAGGTGATCCCTTTGAAAAAATCATTAACCTGTCAAAATCTACTCAAATGTGTTAACATTTAAGCGTAAAGATCCCTAAAGTTAATGAAAAACCATGAAACTTTTATATTAACCATATTTCAGTATCTTTTAAAATTAACTGCTCGTTTAAGTGGGGTGGGCATTAGTCAGCCCGGAGCATAGAAAACAGTGCATTCTGATGATGAACGGTGAACATTTCAACACCTAGTAAATATTTTTGCGGTATAAGAAAATGAAACCAACGTTTCTTGAAAATGTGTTCTCGTTTTTCAAATTTACTAAATGTGTGCATTTGCCAGGTTACTTATGCCCACCCTATATATGAAAGACCCATTCTACTCAACTTACATTAAAGTGATCTTCACAGCAAAACTTACTGCCTTTGTCATCTGTTCTCCGCATTGCACGTTGCCACAATCTTCTCAACTTTTTATCGGATGATAAGGAAATGAACAGTTTATCTGGAGCATTTTTTCCAGTATTCTTGCACTCAGGAACTATAAAATATATTTTCTCAGTCTTTTTTCCACCCATAGTCAACCAAGCAACACAAAAACACACACAAACCCTGTTTGTTTACAGCATAAACACTTTATAAGCGAACACACCATTATGTCTTATGCAAATACCATATTATGGCGCCAGAGAAGAGAGAGTGGTGTGACGTAGCATTGTGGCCACGCCCCGTTTTCGAGAATCTGATGTTTGAACCTGTTTTTAAGGGACTAAACGTGCTAGGAAAATTGTGATTTTTTGTAGATCGACTATTTTTCAGTCGTACTTTCGATTTATGGAGTAAAAAAAAAATGCGAAACAAGCCCATTTTGACAAGCGTCTACAAGCTGAAGGGTCTCTTGTCATTTATTTTGTGCCACGACCCGCCATAATTGAATTTTATAGATTGAGGATTTAGTATTTTGGGCTAAGGAATGGGAAGTTTTAGTTTCTCATCAGGATCCATAATACGGAATTCCAAATGCTTTCTGAATGTTTGAGCACCTTAAAATAAATATGCAGCGGTTTGTTGGTTAGGAATAGGTCAACATAACAATTATTATTGTGTATCATAATTGACGTGTTTTGTATAGATATATCACATTTAAAATCGTACAGTTCAACTGATTTTTGGATTTTTTTATCTCCACAAGTAACGGTATTTTGTAATCTTACTATTTTTCTCTAAGCAGCTATTTCGTCAAGATTTTCAGCATGATTTTTTTTTACATGCTTACGCAAATCATATAATCGTTTGTACACGTTATTGCACTCGCTACCCTTAAAATCTTTAAAGCTATATTGTTTTGATCCATTGTCTGCCAATTTTGTCCAGACCACTTACAAGAAAACACAAATGAAACAATTCGGCCTGTACAAAACTCGAGATCAAAACTAAAACAGCTGACTTTGGACTTTGTTGACGTCAGCCATCTTTGGCAGAAAATAACTTGACAAGTGACCCTTCAGGTTGTAGACGCTTGTCCAATTTTGAGGCTATTCAACGGTAAGGACCCCCTGATTTGACAGTTTTGCATCAAAATTGTCAAGTTAAGGATCCCTTAGCGTTAAGTATCCTCAAAATAGGTTGCTGCAATCGGCCATTATTTCAAATTTAGTTTTTAAAGTAATAATTCGTAGTAATTTAAAGTAATAATTCGTCCTATCTCTTATTGCTACGTTCGTAATTTTCTTACCTGGTTACTTAAATCTGGTTTTGATTGCTTGATATCAAACTTCAACAAAGATGGGAAAGTTGGGGAAATATAGTAAATGACATAAAAAGGAATGAAGCCAAGAAGTTATTTTTCAAGGTATGTTTTGTGACTATGTATTTTTAAGTATTCATAAATGGGATAATAACCACAGCTTATGAAACAACTTATTTATTATGCTATCAATCATAAAAAGCCACGTTCCTATGTTACCATGGATACTATAAACAAGATTGTAGCGTATGACGTAAATGCGCAATAGAAGCCATTTTTTTTTCGTGTGACTGCGACATACCTTGAGGCGAATTCTGTAGCGCCATAGACATAGAGGTTTCTCTCTATGAAATAAATTTCTCTCTATTATGGCAAAAGAGTATTCTGTATGCCATTTCGGCCGCTCTCGAGTCCCGTTCGGTAGTCGCTCGGCATAGTGAAATAGAAACACCGATGTAAAAACATTATTTCCCTATCCTTTTCTAATGCAACATCAAATCTTCTATTTTTGTCAGACTTAAAAGTGTCATAGAAAGTATTTATAGAAAGAAATTTCTTCTCTATGACGTTACAGAATACGAGCTCTGGTTTCTTTCTACCATGGTAACTATAACAATGATAAGCCGCCTTGAAGTGCACCAATACCAGTAATTCTGTCATAACGCCAGGATGAATCCTTCTTATTGGCCTGTCTCTCGTCATTTTAGAATATTGTAGAAGCAAAAGTATTGAAAAATTTTACGGTGAGATATGCTGATTGTGATTGATTAGTGGAATTGAATAAGGATATGGTCGTCGAAAAAGAAAATGGGTCATATTATTCTGAGAAAAAATTGGTTGATATGGTGATAAATTCTTTTTTTTTTGTCCAGATCTAGACAGAGAGGCATGTATAATATTTCCAACAAAGTCTGTTAAAAACAACAAAAAAGCCGGTACATTAATAGACCACTCAATAATAGAATATTATTAAACAGGGTGTTCCACCGGAAACAAGTTCGATCGGTATACGGAAAACTATAGATAGAAATAAATTTGACCTTTCCTTTAATATTGGATAACCGTAAAACAATGCCTCTTTATTCCATGGACGAGGGGTACAGCTCGAACATTCCCCACATCTATTTGCGTTCGCTGATTTGCGAGTCAATAGATGTCAGTGGTTGTTTGAAACAGCCGCTGCAAATTCATACTTAGACCAGGGTATTGTGCCTAGAGGTACATTGTCATCTTTGAACATTTTTTTCACGACACATTCAAAGAAAAAAAAACGATTTTTTCACGACACCTTCAAAGAAAAAAGAAACGATTTTTTCATTGAACGTGTGCCTATTATGTTCAGTTTAGATCAGGTTAGACCGCAAATCATAGAAGCATCAACAGATCTTGTCAGCACGCCATTGCTAATAAAAAAAATCTAAAGATGTTTGGTTCTACCGTTAGGATTTTTTCAAAGTTGAAATATTTTTCATCGATTATTAAGTTATTTTGTTGGTGCAATTGGTGAGGGAGTTTCAAGATGCTGAACCTGCTTAATATCATAATGCGGTTGCAATGTGTGACTAGAAAAAAATATCACAAACTCATTTTCCTTCAACATACAGTGTGACCCATTTGTTTTGGGAACACCCTGATAAAAAGTTTATTTCTTAACCGATTTGGTTCGTTTTTTTTTTGGATTGTAGAGCTCAAAAAATTGTATATTCTTGGCAAAAAGTGACCTTCGCCATTTTAACTTCAAGGCCTACTATGTTAGTTTTTAAGAGCAAAATTTCAGGAAACCATATTAGCGATTTTTTTAGAAAAAATCGGTGTGCGCCACTGGATTCAGCATCCTTTAAAACGGGTCTATACAAATTTTCAACCGAAAATATCAAGTTGAAAAAAATAAAAAATTCGCACTTTAACAATCTTTGATTCTATCAAAAGAAATGATAAATACATTGAAGTTGATGGTGGTTTGGTAGAAGTTACAAATTTTTAGTTTTATGTCATTTTTATTTGTTTTGATAGAATCAAAGATTGTTAAAGTGCGAATTTTTAATTTTTTCCAACTTGATATTTTCGATTGAAAATTTGTATTGACCCGTTTTAAAGGATGCTGAATCCAGTGGCGCACACAGATTTTTTCTAAAAAAATCGCTAATATGGTTTCCTGAAATTTTGCTCTTAAAAACTAACAAAGTAGGCCTTGAAGTCAAAATGACGAAGGTCACTTTTTGCCAAGAATATACAATTTTTCGAGCTCTACAATCCAAAAGAAAAACGAACAAAATCGGTTAAGAAATAAACTTTTTATGAGGGTGTTCCCAAAACAAATGGGTCACACTGTATAAGATTAAATAAAGTATAACTCAAATTATTTTTCATACTTTTGTTTATCAAATTTTTTTTTCCATAGTCCCTATTTGTGGATAAATTGAGTTTATTTTTTGAATTCCTTATTATGCGTCATGATGCATATGGTACCCTTTCCATTTGGATGTTGATTTTTTGAATGACCTTATGAATGAAAGTTTGTATTAACATGACATCCAATGCACTCAAGTCGCAGAATAATGAATGCCTGCAATTTTTGCGCGAAAACTTGATAGTCTCTCAATCTCAATAAACAAACAAAAACATGACTTGTTTTTTTGTCAGGTTGTATGGCATATGTACTCAAATATACACCGCGTAGGACAATTTTGTGCGATATTCGAAATAGCACTCCACGCTTCGTAACGTAGATAAGTCCATGCGGTAAAATTATTATTATTATAATATTAAAACGACCATGATAAATATTTCGAATAAAAACCTATATACCAAGACTATTGACGATATGTGTATTTTGGTAAAATGATCACTTGTCCACCTATCGAATGGGTTATCCAATCAACTCGAAAGTTCGCATCACATTTTAATACCCACAAAAATATCCTATATTGAAATATTAAACACATGCCTCTCTTCATTTGTCTCCAAGCTATAGGATTTATGATCGAGAAAGTTTGGTGTTGATTAAAATAAAGTTTTGTTGAAGATGAAGACTGCACTGTTTTTTCAAAAAGTATTTTTCTATTCATAAAATCTATAACTGAATTGCCATAAATGACTTGAAGTTTGATTCAAAGGATCAAATAGGGTCTGCTAGGCTCCAATTTGAGAGGAAGAATGCCCCAATTTTCACGAGTGTAGGTTTGATAGGTTGCCAGAGCATAAGCTAATAATTATTATTCTCCAAATTAGCCTATCTGTTGACGACAGGTTAATAGAGAATAGAGATTATCTTCAATATCCTCATACATCCAGTATTACCCCGATCCTGGTAAAATTAAACAGTATTTTCTATTATCATGGAATGCTAAGACTGTTTGCTGATGGACGAAATGCATTACAGATGTAGAATTTCGGACCACCATAATCTTTGATCCCTTGATTCATCCTTGCTCACATGTGCAAATAATGATAACTATGGGTAGTAAGCACTTAAAAATACTATGGACACTAGCAAAAAAATGCATCAAGTGTTAGAAGTCTTAAGTCCATCTAAATTCATCAGAACAGGAAACACTGCCTGCAGATAAGTGCATTTCACGATATATTACATGAGAAGATCAAAGTGGTTCTTTTGAAAACGCAACTTTGCTGTAAGTAATCCACGTATTCATCCGAACTCAGGCATCATCACAACCAGTTCCTCATCTTTTTGTTCTGAAAGTTCTACAACTAGCCAGAAACTATAGAGATTCCTCCAGATTTTAAGACATTGCAGGAAGATGTACAATCATCTTTGAGAAAAACTACTTCATTTTATGGATAGAATCGAGTTAATAGCTTTGTATGAAAACGATAGAATTTATGATTATTTGATTAAAGATTTATGTAACTTACTATATCCAGATATCAAACTTGATAGTACTGATTATGATAAATGCCACAAACTGAGAAACATCCATAATCTACTGCAGGCATAGTGAATTTGCCAAATCCTCATGCACACAAAACCCGTCATTTTATCCAGGAACCAGAAACGCGGTAGATTTTTTTGTGAAGGCAAAATAAAAAAAACAGCCATCGTTACAAACTTATTACATCAGTTAATAAGAGATATTTTGATAAATTGCTTATCCATAGTAAAGTTTCACGTTTTGGATAGGTCTATAAAGCGCCAGGTATTGAATTAATATTCTTTGATGAATATAAAAACGAGAGAACGATGGAGGATTACATTTTCTCACATCCAATTTTATCGCTAAATTGAATCTTTACTTCAAAAACTTGAACATGAAAGTTTTAACAAAGCAAAATCTGATTATCCACCTGTACGTGTGATATATCCAGATAATAAAATAGGAATCACGTACACTTTAAGAAAAATGTTACATTTCAGACCACTGGTAGAATTCTTATCAGTATATACTCAAGTGTAAAATATGGTCATTCCTGAAGGTACGTGCAGATTATCCAGGATGGCCTGGATTCACCTAAATAGCATGAACTAACAGATAAAAACATTCTGTGGATAACGGTTAGTGAATGATGTGTTTCCGATGAGATCTGATTTTGGTGGACATATGAAATGCGTTGAAGAGAATATGTCAGCAAATTTATTCTGCAATGAAACTCTCTTCACTTTTTTGTTCAAGGGCTATGACGTAGAGAACGAAAAGTAATTATCAACCTGGTGCATACAGTGGTCTATTGTCGTATTTATTGTACATGTTATTTTCAAATTATTGCAGCGATTGAAAAGAAGATTGATACGATAATATAATTTGAAATGAAAAAGGCAATGAAGTATTACGATGCCAGTAAGGCGACATTGATTGACTTAAATAAATCCATTCCAAACTAACCCTTATTTTTCCAATCTATGGGGCGGATGATCTTGTGTCAAGTGAAAAAACGGATGATTAAATTTATAACGATTTTATCGTTGCTCAATTTGGGTGAAGATTTCACAGTAAAACGAACTTGTTTGAACTTTGAGTATATCGATTAGCAGGGTTTGAGTATTCTTCACCACAACCAATTACAAAATGTCTTTGTTACACAAAAAAAAATCAAGATGCTATTATTCTCGCGATCGATCACGCTGGTTTGATGTCGCAGATGATTATTATCATTATTTAATCAAAGTCCGGTACCTTCACATTTACTTCTTCTTCTTCTTTTCAGGTATGGCTTTGCTGCTAGGCAATTGCCAGCTCTATTTCGTTGTCTGTTGTCTGGTCGTGTACCATATGGTGACCTCTGACGGTTTAAAATTGGTAGTAACTTCCAACATCCATCATCATAATCTAATTTCCATAAAAACCGTTTTAGCAGCTCCAAAAAAAAGAAGCCATCGAGCCATCGACATAATTATGCATTTCCTTAGATACAACCACATCAAACTGTAACGCTCAGCTTAACCTCTCCATTTTTTTTTCCATAGACCAATGTATATGTCTAATGTTCCCCCTCAAACCTATTTAGTGACACAGCCCATCTAGCAATCTACAAAACCGCAGCAAGAAAACGGCTTTCACATTTATATAAAAAACCTGTATCTGTCATATAACGATCCGTCATATGATAAATCGAGCCTTTCCTACCATTGCGTAACATATTTGAAGGATAGCTAATTTGGATACAGTTCATTTTTTATTCAAAGTTACAGTGACAGACCAAAATTGGAGGTTGAACGTTGGCAAAAAAATGTCATAGGGTGCTTTTTAATTGGAATGAAAAGATAAAATATTTGATTATAAACTTAATCTTCTCGATTAAATAAGAGTTTTGATCATCAGTTTCAAAATTTTCATCGCTGTCTATTCTCGAACGTTTTTTTCTATCAAATCAAATACATCTTGAACATAGCAGAATAAAACGAATCAGTTCAATTCAAAACTATCGTAATAGAACATGTTTGACAACATTTAACCTACCAGTTTGATCTGTCACTGTAACTTTGAATAAAAAATAAACTTTAATCTTGATATATAAAAATGAGTACCGATTTCTTCTGGCAGTATCAATAACTTGAGAACGGCTGGGACAATTATTTGAGTCATTTTTTTTTTGAATTGTTCCTTTGAGTCTTGAGATTGTTTTGATGGCGAGAAAAGCTGGAAAATCCCCCGAAAAAAACAGAAAACACAACTTTTCATTCGGGATGTCACTTGTCACCTTTTCGTGACAAAACAAACTGATGTCCATCTCAAATTCAATAGGCGCGTTCAAGTTTTCGCTCTAAACACTCTGAGCACGAAGAGCCGAAACTCGAACTCACCTAATGATATTGATGTCAATTCAAATCATAGACCCGGGAAATTAAAAAGACTAAACTCTACAGCATAGCAGTGACGGCCATTTTCAATATCAAGACAAAAATGACATTATGAGGCAGTATGAAATTTGCCGGGTCAGCTACAGTCCGTTTTTTTTATAAAATCCCTGACATTTGGCAATTTTGGTGTTGAAGTATTGGCACTACTGAAACTGATAACGTATTAGAAAAATGAAATAATCTGCAACGATATTAAAATTTATAAACAACAATTTTATTCAACGATTTCCAACAATTTTAGCGATGAACTTTTATTATTTATTCATTGTTTTCTTATTTGACACATAATCAAAGTGAACTTTGGTTAATTATTACCTAGGCTACCTTTTCCACTTCGAATTGCGAGTACTCTATATGACATTGCCAACCTTTAACCTCCAATTTTAGCACATGTCAGGGATTTTAAATAAAAAACGGACTTTAGTATCGTATAAAATCAGCTAGCAGGTCAAAATTCCAAAAAAATACGCTAATTTCTAAAGCGTTGTCAAGCAACGGGTAGCTGTCATGGTGTGTCTTTATCAAGATCAATATACAAGAGGTTGCCATACTTCGCGCCTGAGGTAAGAGACGAAGGGGGGGAAAATATGATGTCACCGGTGTCTAGCGTCTGCAGTGGACTGAATCCTGTCTTCCGATGGTATCGGTCTGCATCGTATCGTATCATGTGTCATTCGCAAGGTTGCTAGAAGTACAGTTTTAACAGAAAATCCACTGATTTCCCCTCATGGGTTTCTGCTCTACTATTTTTGATAGGGATCATCTGGCAACACTCGACACAAATGACGTCATGACCGTAAAAGTGAGGAAACCTGTTATATAATGATCTTGGGTCTTCATGTGCGTATTTTAAGGACGGCGTTTTCGCGTTTTGCGATAGAATGGACAATTCGCATACATTTTCAAATGACTTGAAATTTTATAGACGTATTCTAGACAATATAAGAAAGTCATCAGCGAATTTTTTTCTCCAAAATATCGAAAAATATACTGGATAAATAAAAAAAAAAACGCAAATTTCACTGTATGATCGAAAACGGGGAGGGGCCATATTACCCTCCCGAGAAAGAGAGAGTCATCTCAGTCAATTTGCCAGAAGGAGATAGATAATGTATTCTGTGACGTAGTGGATGTTGATTGGTGCTCTTTAATCGGTGATTACTACATTGATAGAGGTCGTAAGTCTATTTTTCAAACATCAATGGCATCAGTACTCACCAATCCTAATATTTTTTATACTTCAAAAAAATGTGCAAATTGTCCATTGGTTCATGTTTTACCTTAATTGATATGTAAAGGTTACGCCGTAACTAGGGAATCGGAAATGCACTAACGTTACACCAGATCGATCACATGACGTGACGTCACCGAGCTCCATTATTAACGTTCCTGTCATCGGTGTGTCATCTTATTGTCATAACATATCCGTATTTCAAGGTCTTACTTTTTCACCAAGTGTCGGTCGTTTTTGAAAGTGTTTGAGGGTACGTCATCACACAGATTTTGATATACAGTGAAATATCTTCTCATTTAAAAGTGTGAACCATATTTTATCTTCTTTTTTAGATGTGTACTTGAATTTTGGAAACAAATTGGAGCCGACTGACGTCATTTTTTTTCGAATTCTGATTCGTCCGACACCCGAACGTATTACGACGCAACCTTGAAACTATCAACTAACCTTGGTTCGTGATATTTCCGCAGTCATGATTAAAAATTATACAACCAAACAGACGAGCATGCCAATACGCGTAAAATGTCAAAACGCTTCCACTACACTCATGGGACGCATCATAGATATATGTATATGAATAGATCAGCAGAAGATAATTGCGTAAGTGGGAAATTAACGACCGAAAAATGTGAACAGTTCATGGACGCATCTGCGCACTGAAAAGTATTTGATCTGTCATAATAAAGGCTAGGACAGCATTATAAAATTAGTAGTTGGCGAGTTAATACGAAAATACAATCCTAAATTCTTTCAAGAAGCTCTAGAAATATGTTTTTGTACATTTGATTGTCAAACGACGTTTCTTTCTCCTCACCAACATTGTAATAATATGCAATGGTTGGCATCAGCCTTTTTCAAATCGCAAATGGCGCCGAACGACAAATACGGTACTGTAACGCTTCTAAACATCACAAACATCTGTCGAGAGGCTGTTAGTGCGCACACTCACTATCAATCAGGCATTCAAGCTTTTGACCGCCGGGGCAACGCACCAACGCATTTTTTCGCCCATGTTTTGCCGTTTTTGGAATATTCGGACCACTACCACTAAGCATCTATTTTAGATATCTATAGGAAGCACCATCAAACATCGAGTATATTGCCTGGTTCACATTGGATTTCATCAAAGTGAAACTGTCAAATTTCCGCTTGGCAAACGAGAATCATAATAATATGGTATCATTCACATTGAATTTGGCGTAAGCGTGACTTTGAACACTTATTCAATGTGGATGTTAGCATATCATTCACGTTTGTCAAGCGGAAATTTGACATTTCCAATTCGAAAACAATTTTAATGTGAACCTTACATAAAAATGTTCTATGTGAAATGTTCTTGCGTCACTGTCTGATTTGATCAGTTCAATGTTTATAGTGATGTTTTTGTGGGCTTAGAATCATCAAAAAAAAGACTTATTGTTTCTATTATTCAATACCATTTGAAATTAATGTATGTAAGCTATGCTAATAACATTTTTCAATGTATTTACCTACTTGAAAGATGGTGTAAAAGCATTCACCTACCGAATGAATCGTTATTTGTCAAAAAACGGCGACAAATAACTTATCCTACAAAAACGCCTGAAATATCAGAAGAATAGCAATGTCTGTTATTAAAAATACTTAATTTTTTCTTTTTTGATGGATAAAATTTTAATCAGAGGAATAAAATTGACTACTTGTATGTGAAAGTACCGTGCCTTAGGTAGTAGCTTGATTGATAAGATCGGCATATTACTTCCAGATCCATGCTGCAGAGATTTTCTCATTGCCTTGATATGAAGAAAACAAGGTTGATGTAACATGGAAAAGAATCTTCAATAATATTGGTTTGGCAGTCAGCAGGGAACCCATTAAGATTTTGATCATACGTACAACAATTCTTCTACGATGCACCAAGACTTTCGAACACAACTAATTTTTTTACAAATATTATCATGATTTGTAATATGTTTATGATGATAAAAAAAATTGTAACAAGGATAAGAAACCTCTCCTGTTACAACCATCAAAATGAAATCGTAAACGAATAATTCAATATGTCAATACCGGATACACCAAACAAAAAAAAAAGCTGGGAATCCCCTAGATGATGTGGAAATGAGTTCAAACAATGACAATATTCAAAAAGATCAAACATCTATGATAATAGATGAGTGTGAGTGATTTGTTGGGTTTGAGGATCAGTGGATTGAAGTCCAGTAAGATTTTAAAGTGGCCGACGTTTCGCAATATATAATCGCATCATCAGGGCGCTGAAATCATTTAATTTACTGATCCTCAAACCCAACAAATCACTCACACTCGTCTACAAAATTGCTGGATCGTTAAATAAACAAAAGTTAACATCCATGATAATGATTACTATATCATCAGATAGAATAATCTAGGTGTTTATGGTACATTGAAGCTATCTATCCAGTTTTCCAAAAACTAACCAATTGCAAGTCTCACCTTATCCCGATTTTAGTTCTCCATGCACGATGCGATTTAATTTCTGCAGGAAATTCTAGCAAAATTGAACCCCTATTTCCACTCGCATCCACTCTCAAGCGTCACGCTCCCGAAGTCGTCGCATACACAAGTGTAAAGCAAGGGGCAATGATCTAAATTCCTGCTCAATTTCATCATTCTTTAACCTTCCCTGATCAAAAAAACACTCTTTGATTGTTTAAGTTAGTCAAGAAACTCCAGTCCTAACTTAGATTATTTATAAGAGGGCTCCTTTGAGAACAATGAACGATCTCTCATTATATCCTTTGATGTAAGAAGCTTAATCAATTTCTCAAAGGAAGTTCTCTTGATCCTCATGTATTAACTTGGGTTCCAGAACAGGAATGTTTATTGGAGAAAAGAATTTTTTTTCAATTAGTAAAAAACTACGAGGAACACACAACTGACAACCAGTGACATTTATAAACTCACTGAGCTAAGGATGGATGATGAGACAATTCTCTGCAAGGCTAGTCTGGAAAATTATGCTCATTTCAATTTCTTGCTCATCTCACATCTTTCATTCTATGACACACTACTTCATTTCGCCAACTTTAGATGAGACTGCAGAATATCATGTTCTGATAAAACGGTCAATAGAGTCTGCTACGTTGAACAAAAGTGAATTTCACTCTATACTTCCATGCTTTGGTCATCTTCAAGAAGTGTGCTTGAAAAAATATTAGTCATTAAATAGGCTGAATATACCTCTTATTATTGTCGTATACTTGTCATGTTTAGATGGAAAAACTGACTGAGTTTGGCATTATTGACTACTATACTCACAATCTTCAAGCAGCATTTCGTAATAATATCGTTTAGCCCCTAAATGCATTAGTATCATGATAGCTTGATTTCTTCATCTAAGTACGCACGCTGATCCGTATAATAAACGAAAAACCATCAATGTTAACATCATGATTTATCAAAGCTTACCAGATATTCCTGTCTCCCTTTTACATTCGACATGTCGATGTGACAAACCCTCGGAAATCTTGTGAATATTATGGTCTTGTCCTGCCACTCAAACTCTGCGTTATTCTTTGTACATACACTGATTTCACTAACAGATTTTTTTACTGAAGAAATTCAAATGAATATTATTATGTCTATACACATACAATGTCTCACCTCGTTTTAATTTATTGGTGTTAAAACTTCCAAGCTTAATTTCGAAAAGTAGATTTTAATACTGATAGTTTTTGTTGTGGAAGATATTTTTGATCAAATCTAAATCATCGAGACACCACAATCCACAATGAACTTATTTCATTGATCACACTCGTCGCAAGTTAGAATCAAATTGCAAATGCATGTACCCGCTTTACACATTAGGTCACTATAGGTTTGATCCTTTGACAAAGCTGGAGATCCCGGTCAACTACTGCTACTTAATTAATTGAGGGAGGTTAACTGATTTGAGATTTGTGACCTGTTAAAAGGATTTTGGGCTTTAATCAATAGAACTTGAAAAAGTGAATGGATCAACCGGATTGGATACATGGTTTTTAAAATAAGAGTATTTTAGATCACTAGCATATGATTGTTGAATACATGCACCAATGTACTGGTTATATGTTTTTCTTATTCTGGATAACCGGTAAATTCCATTCAAAATGATGGAGGTAGTCGTCGTGTTTTTTTTTCAGGGTAATATCTTCTCTTTTCATAATAGGGTTTTGAAACGGTTACACGGTCGGTTTCAAAATGAAAAAGTTGCGCGCCTTTATGATGGCATTTTTAATTTGAAAAATTCTTACTACTTCCAGAGATATTCGGAAAAAAACGAGATTTCGCAAAAATGTGTTAACTATTTTATAAGTTGATTTCGGAAGATATTTTTTATACAATATGGCGGGTAAAAATGAAAAATCTGATGTTTCGTTTTTCCGAGGTTATCATCAACTCAAATTTGAATACAGCTCTGTATGTTTGTTTTTTATCTTTACATTATGGCCTCCTCAAGGCATTGAGCTGATGAGATGGAGCTGCCTTTATCAACGTCAATGTTATTCGTTCGTGGTATTTAATTTACAAAAGACCTATCCATACCAGGGAAGAAATGAGGAACAAAGTCATTAACTACTTTGTGACTTTGAATATAAGGTGTATCCGCAGAAATAAATGATTGTATAATAGCAAATGGCAATATTTTTGAGCAGTTGTGCCAAAATTGATTTGATTTTTCATTTGTAATTTTTGTATTTTCATATTTATTTGCTGTAGGTTCATCCTATAGATATTTATAACTGTTGGATTGTTATTACGTTTTTTGTTTTGTCAATTAGTAAGTCCTGCCAAATAAAGTTGGATTTGTGCTACGAAGACGAGGGTGGTTTACTGATTTTCTAAAAGTATTATTTTAAGAGTTTTTTATTGATTGTCAAGATACCTCATTTTTCAAAGGGAATCAAGAGGTGATGGAAAAAATAGAATGAAATCTCCAGTACCATATTTAAATGAAAAAAGTTGATGTTGAACGCTCACAGAAGAATGGTCATATCTACAATTTGACACATCCATCTCGCATAGGAGAAAAAGTGACCGTTAGAAAGTGAGATTTTGTCTAAAAAATCTTTTAAAATAGACAAATATCTATGAAAACGTTATGTAGTCCAGTAAACAAAGGTTTTTTTCTAGGATAATAGTGTAGAAGTGTTTTTCTCACTGGTTCTATATGTTATCTGTTCTGCTGGATCCGAATCAGAGGTTTGTTATCCCACCATGTCGACTTCATAACAAAAATTGCAGAAAACCTCAACATCGCACTACTTTTTTCAATTTTTCAAGTCTCACTCGAAAACAAAGCGTTTTTTGATGTTTACTGTGAAATATCAAATCGAAACAGACAAAATTTTTTACACATACGTGAATTTACTCTATACTCTAGACATTTCATGACGTCGATCGGATAGAAAAAATGGCATCTCTTGACACATCCAGAATCAATTATTTCATGACTACCTGATATGTCCTGGTTACAATCGAAGAAGTTGGCAAACGTGAGTGATGAAACCATCGGCCTAAGCCTATGTGCGAAAGATTATGTTTCTCTCCTGCAGATTCATCCACAGACGCGTTTCGCTGTATCACAGCTCATCAGTGTGGCTGGTAGAATCTGCAGGAGAGAAACCAAACCATATGGCTAGACAAGGTTTGGAGGACGTATCTCTCTCAATTGGTGATGCGAGAAACTTGCTTTCAAGGGACCACTACGTGCTACCAGCTGGAAACAGACAAAATGGAGATGCCTTTGCCACAATTCCAAGAATTGATGTTTCTATATGCACCTAGAAAAAGTCAGTTTGAGTACTTAATTGAAAAACTTTCATAAAACCATCGGCCCAAGCCAATGTGCGAAAGATTATGTTTCTCTTACTATATATTTTAGCTAAATTTCTGTCGTTATATTGTGTTTATATCATGTTAGTTATAGTAAAGTATGCTTTGTCAATAGCAATGTCTTATTTTCTTGACAATAAAGTACATTTTAGATTTGATTTGATTTGATTTGATCTTTTGCACTATTTAGTACCTGGCGAATGTTATGGTTACTCACCTGCAGATTCCACTAGCCACACTGATGAGCTGTGATACAGCAAAACGAGTATGTGGATATCTCTGCAGAAGAGAAACATAGTTTAATTCCAGTTGCGGAGTCAACACCTGGCGAGGTTGCCAACCTCAGATTTAGCAGACCAAAAAACAAAAAACCTGTGACAAAAGAACTACGTTTTTCTCCTGGAAACGCCTTTTCTGAACCTTGTATTACTGGACTATGGCGAAAATTCTGTTTTTATTGAATATCTTCGGTAGAAGCCAGATTTTGTTCATTTAAAAATAGCAATATGTTGAACATAAAACCGCCCAACTTTGCTATGATTCAGCCGAGACTCTAAGGGCCGATATTTCAATGTCCATTTAAGATTAAGGTACACTTAAAGGTTTTTTTGGACCTTGATTTTGTCTCCCGTGAGTGCCGTATATCAATTGAGACACTCACATTAGATCCTTAGCTATATGAAAGGAGTGGCGCAATTAAAAAACGGCACTTTCGGTGGCCAATTTGAAAATTCACATCAACTTCAAGTATACCTTAGCTAAAATGTCACTCAAGGTGACATTGAAATATCGGCCCTAAGTCTCATAAAACCTGAGATTCCTATGCATACACCAGAACCTGTGACGCCTTGTATTGTCGCCTTAAATATGTAGCTAAAACAGAAATAGTGCATTGACTCAACTCACAAAAGATTACTCAATCATTTATTGATTCCGTAAAAATCAATTGACGTTAGAGTGATCACAGGAAATATTCCTTTGACATTTGTTAATATTCTTTTCCTCTTTCTTAACGAGCTCCTTTAATTCGAGCAATAAAAAGTTGTTAAAACTTGGAAACCCAGCGCTATTTGAATCAAACTAGAAATAACTCTTTGTAATTTTGTTCATGTAATCAGTCGGAATACTCAAGAAAACGCTTTGTGCCGTGAGACTAGTCCGATCATTAAAACTAAAATTGTGCTTAGCCGTTAATGGGAGTTTTTGGCGAAATTGATTTTCGTCAACTTTCTTATTGACTTTTTGTCATTTGAGTGGACTTAGACGAGAATCTTATGAGATATTCTGTTGTGAAGTTCCAAAAAGAGCGTCAAATCCAATATGAAATTTTTGACTGGAGTATGTTCCAAAAACCAGTCATCAAAAGTAAACAGACCACACGTAATTAGACAAAGTGAGACGATTGAACTGATCACATGTGTTGGCTTATCTCACGTGAACTTTCAAACCATTTTCTTTGTTTGATCAGGTGTAGTTTATGAACGTTGGTGACTTTTACTAGTGAATACAGTGTAGACCACAAGAATGCTCTCGAATAATCTAATCATCAAATCTTGATCATTCACAATACTTATCGATAGTAAACACTTCTGATTATCAAATTCGATCTATCACTTGCCGTACAATTCGTGCAAACCCTACGTAATAATTACAGCAGAAGGCATGAAGAGGATCTGCATTCTGACGAGTATTGACTGTAATGGATCAATCGAGATACAAGCAGACCTTGTAATATCCCTCCCAGGTCAATAGTTAACGCCGCATCAATGGAACAATTACGGCAAAATAACCCTCTTGGGAACATTCGCGGCGATGATTGATGTTTGTGTTTTAATTATGGTTTGATGTTCGCGAAGAGTGCAGCTGAGCATGCTTTCGCAATAGAGTAGTCAAATAAGATAACCAAAGTGGAACAGGATAAAATCAGAAAAAAAATTTTTGTTCGAGTTAAAAGACGATTTTTTGTTGTATTGCAACAAAAACACTAAGCTTTCGAATTTCATGAAAGCTCCCAGTTCACTTTACTTTAAATATTGTTTGGCAAGTTTTATTTGTATCAGTTCTTCATTCATAATCCACGCCCATCAAAAGTTAATTTAAACAAAACTTCAATGGTCGGGATTTTGTAAACAAAAGGGGCAACCCTCATCTGACCTCAACAAATTCCAGTTAATGCTTAATTTGATGTGCGGTCTATTTTATGACGGTTTACGTAATTGGTCTGTTGTTAGGGACAATACGTTTTATAATTTATAACTTTGCGTTTCGCACAAAAGGCTCATCAAGTCACTTAAATACACACAAATTTTGTCAGATGAATAAATAATCTGTCTGCTTATTTATGCTGAGGGCCCAACGATTTTTTTTGGACAGGTGTTCGAGACAGAATTCTGAATCCTCGAGATAATCTCTCAACTTTATCCATAATAAACAAGTCCTTCTGATTCATTGATAAAAAATTTGGAAAACTGTGTTGGCCAAAAAATATTCTTCAAAATAATTGCCACATCAAAAAAAAAAGTCACTCAAATACATTTTGCGGATATTTCAGTCAATGCTTTACTAATTTGATAGATACTCATGTACAAACATAGTAATATCACTATCATATAAAAAAAATGGATATTTTTCTTGACATGAGTTGAGCACTCAACGTCAAGTTGACGTTGCGTGTCTGGTTACTTTCAGCCGGCTTTCAAAATAATTCGAACCGATTATCAACAAAAACAGATCACTGTCGTTGAGTGAATTTGATAAGGTCAGCAATTCAGCTGCCAAGGTTAGCTTAACACGGCCATCTCAAATGAAATACCTGATTCCCTTTCTTGAAATATTATTATTGTGGTTTACGGTATTCAGCTAACATATTAGATTCTTTTTGCACCTCTTAAAATAACATCAGTTATTTCATCCGTTATGGTAAACTTTATTAAAAATGACATTTACTACATCCGTTATTGAGAGAGGTTTGGCTCCACTATACGATTTCACTTCATTCGTTATCTTGCGTCTGACCAACAGGCCAGACTGATGACAGTTTTCGTAATTATTTCTTGTTAATTAATTATTTTGTCAGGATTTTTCTATATCTATAATCATTTTTTTTTAAACATCGGACATACCTGAACGATACCATACCAATAAATTCGGGGATTAATAAAATTATCTTTAAAGAGCACAGAATTGAAACTACACACAGCACCAGTACTCAAAAACAAGATCCTTCTCCCACTTTCAACTATTTTTAAATGATCTATAAAGTACAGACCCACACAAATTAGTTAGAGGTACATTAGACAACAATAATATTTATAAGATGAGACGTCAGAAGCAGAGAAGTAAGATCAGGTCCGAGTATGTGAAACATTCCATTTTGGTTTCCGAGATCGTTTATTGTCATGTAAAGTAGTTATCTGCATCTTATTTTGATCAATTGCTGAGAATAAATTAATATTAGCAGTAGTATCCATTTAATTTTACACATTACGGCAACATCGCTGTTGAAAAATAAGCATTACCATAACGATAAGCCCTTCAATATATCTCCTTTATTAAAAGAATCCGTTATGGTTAGTAACGATAAAGGATCGAGATTTTGTCACTGCGCGTGCTCAGGATAACGATTACCACAACGGAATGAAAATTTGAGAGGTGCAAAAAGTCTCAATCATCAACTGTCGGGTATTAGATAAAATATCCACTGGAAACGTATCAAAAACTAAAATGGGAGTTTGAGTTGCCTTTCAATTCTGCACATTTTTAAATTTTTAACATATTGCCTTTTCAGCTCTATACAGGGTGTTAGTAAATCAGTGCGACAAACTTAAAGAGGTTATTCTACATGAAAAAATAATGACAGTTTGCTAAAAAACCCTACATTTTTATTTGATCAAAGAGTTGATACGCAACTGTTATTTTCTAAATTAAGATCCATTTTTGTGATCTTTCACTGGTTTCCAACAGAAATGGCTTCTTGACTTTTTTCTATCGGACGAACGATTTTTGAGTAAAAAAAATAAAAAAAATTAACAGCTCCTGAGTAATTCCAAAAAATGCATATTCAATACAGACAATTTTTTTTTCTTGAACACGATTCATTTCTTCAATGTAAAGAAGGAGTACCTTTTTTGTTCAAAACTAATTCACGAACCTTTATCAAAAACTGCAAATAAAAAAAAAAGGCGTGACAAAGTTAAGGGGCATTTGAGATAAGTGGTGGTCCACCCAGGCTTAAAAAGATGGTCTTCGGGTACTGCGTATACTGTCCAAGTTTCATTGAAACTGATCATACCGTTTCGGAGCTACCACAAAAAAACCTTCTTCAGGGTGCAACGCCAAAGTTCGAATAATTTCGAATAGGAGGGTCGTACGAAAATATTTTATTGAACAATTTAGTCTTATTTTTGTTTCAACTAACCGTCCTTCAAATATCCCACGATACTTCTGGGACACCCTGTATAGCTCAACAGTAAACACAAACTATAATCATGTAGTACCAACATCGCAATTATTCAATTTGATATCATCTCCGCTATACTTCAAATGAGTGCATTCCCAATTTTGACATGTGACCTACTATGTATGGTCATCTCCTGGAATCCGTTACTCCGTTTTACGTGGTGATTTAACCATTACTTATACTATCAAAATCGTCCTTTTTGTTCCTTTCTCAATTAATCATTACTGATTACTGAAGTACAGGCGCTACGAGTTTCGGGCTGTTGGCCCCGACACCGCAGCCTCTAGTTGGGCTTATTGTATCTTCTCTGTGCCTGTCTCTCAGTCGAAGAGCTCCATTGCCCGAATAAGGTTTATGACTCGTTCAACTGTTTCCTTGTCCGTCCTTTGAGGAGTGGTTGTGAATTCCCCATTATCTCTTCTCCAGTACGCCAGCGCTTTACTTTCGAATACAATGTGGGAGGCTGTTTCCTCCTTCTCGTTGCACAGCCTACATATGGGTTCCTCGTTAAAAAGACCCATGATATGCATGTGTTTCCTTAGAGTGCAGTGTCCAGTTAATGTACCTGTTACTTTCCTAAGCTGACTCCTGCTGAGTTTCAGTAGGCTTCCAGAAAATGATGATTCGATCTCGTCTGCCATCATTAATTTACTGTGTTTCAGACCTGGTGATTGGCACCATCTAGCTTTCTGTTGTTTTTTGTACCAACAGTTCAGCCAACCTCTCACAGAGGATTTTGTAATACCAATAGCAGGTTCTGGACCCAGAAGTGGTGTGTTTGCAGCTTTGCGTGCTAGTAGATCCGCCCGCTCTTTCCCAGCTATCCCTGTGTGTCCTGGTATTCATCCAAGAGAGACATCGTTAGATACTCCCTGTGTGACAAGGTTTTGCTGACAGTCCATGACTTGTTTGGATTTGGTTTCCCGACAGCAGATGGTTTTGATTGCAGCTTGGCTGTCACTTAGGATAAGGATTTTCTTGCCACTGTAGCCTCTCCTGAGATTCTCTTGCACGCATACGTTTATTGCATGTACTTCTGCCTGGAAAACTGTAGCGTACATCCCGAGTGGTTCACATGTTTCCCACTTTGGATTTTCACATACGATTCCGGCACCAGTTCCCCGACTTGTTTTGGAGCCGTCTGTGTACCATATTGCCCCATTAGCCATCCGGAGTTGTTTCACCGTTTCCTCTTCCCATATTAGCTTGGTCTTGGGAGACGTGCTAAAGTTGATATTTTTCAGCATGATATCACTCCTCATTGTTACTAAGTGGTTCGTGACTGTGCTGGTTATCTTAGTGTGTCCTTGGGAGTTTGAGTGGCTCCAGTTCCCGGTGTTCCTAAGTCTATAAGCTCCCATTCTTGCTTCCATTTTGATATAGATATCTAAAGGAGGTAGGTTAACTATGGCCTCCATGGCAAGTGTTGGGGTAGTTTTCATGGTTCCCGTTACACAGAGACATGCTAGCCTCTGAACTTTTGCAAGTTCCGTGGCTGCTTGTCGCTGCTCGATTTTCGGCCACCAGACAACAGAGCTGTAAGCAAGAGTGGGTTTTACCACGGTACAGTTGAGCCAGTGCACCATGCGCGGAATTATGCCCCAATTCTTTCCTATCGCTTTTTTTGTTGCCATTATTGTGGCTTTACCTCGATTCACTATTTTCTGTAGGTGTGAATTCCATGTGAGTTTGTCATCCAGGATGATGCCTAGGTATTTGACTTCTCTTACCACCTGCAGTTCTTGTCCGAAGAACATGGGTTTGAATAATTCCGCTGTCTTCCTCTTTCTCGTAAAGCTGACCAGAGAGGTTTTTTCAGGATTGACCTTCAGGTTCACCTTCCTGCACCAATCTTCTACGATTGTCAGAGCCGTCTGCATCAGTTCTGATATTGTCTTGGTGTGTTTGCCAGTGATAAGTATTGCTACGTCATCGGCATAGCCTTGGGCGTAGAAACCTTTGCTGTTTAACTCTACCAGTAGTTCATCTGCGACTAGGTTCCAGAGGAGAGGGGACAAGACTCCACCCTGGGGGCAGTCTTTAGCTGCCTCTATAGTTACAGTTTTGTCAAGCATAGTTGCTTGAATTCTCCTACCTTTCAGCATGTTTCTTATCCACCTACAAACTGTGTCTTTAATTCCACGCCGATTGATTGCGGTGGTCATTGAATCGAAGAAGATGTGATCGAATGCCCCTTCTATATCAAGGAATGCAGCTAGGGCAACTCCTTGGCTGTTCAGTGGTTGCTCTATTTTATGAACAAGTTCATGCAGAGCAGTTTCACATGATTTACCAGGTTGATAGGCGTTTTGGTTTTTGTTCAATTAATTAATTAATGTGTCAATTAATCATAATAAAATATGAATTATGATCAATAGCCCTAATTTCTTTTGCAGGTGAGTCCGACATGTAAGGGTAAGATATCGACAGTAACAATATTGATTTCTATATACTAGGCTAGTTCGTATTCAGTAGATTCTGATTATCACGACGTCAACATATAACAATTTTTTTCAAGTGGAGATACGAGCCTTGGATAATGACTCAGCATCTCTTATCCTTTGTAGACTTTGATTTTCAAGCAAATGTCTATCATATCCTCAAAGATTATGTAGTCTTAACGGGATGAATAGTGCATGTTAGAGTCATCACTTCTCGTGAATGAGCTTATGTCCGCAAACGTATCGTAAAAAAAATACAGTGTTGAAAGTTCAGGAAAAATTCGATTTTTTGACTGTGGAGTCATAACACCTCAAGCGATTTTGTTGAAACTTTAAGGGAGTATATCCGGTGCCCTTGAGTATCTTCTTGAGAAATTAGTTTGGATTTAACTTTTCTAGGACCCGACCAAGAGTGACTCATATTTTATTTCTCGAAGAAAACAGTGGTATGTCATTGAGTTTTCACAAAGTAAAAATCAAGTTTTGATTTTTCTTTCAATTCTGAGCAAAAATAGAAATTGTTTCTGTTCTCCGATGCGTCGTTTTCGAAATAGAAAATGAAAATCAATGTGGTGTAGAGGAACTCACTTATTTCAAGCTCTGAGAAAAATGAAAAATCAAATGATTTCATAGCAACTGATCAGTGTTGCGCTTTGTTGCTTTACAGACAAAAAATCAAAATTATCTTTCTTGACGAAACGTTCGCGGACGCATGCTCATTCATAAAAAATGATTATCTTACAATACTCTATTCACCATGTCAAAATGCACACGTTTTTCAGATTCACTCTGTATGTTGAACATTATCATCTAATCATGTTGAATCTAATAAAATACAATGGAAAAATTAAAATAACATAATATTGAAATGTATGTCCAAATATTGTTTGCAGTATTATACTATATGCTTGCAGTATACTATATTCTCACAAAACATTCACCCCTTTGTCCTTGTGAATCAAACAAAATGCTTTGGAAGCTAAGCAAAACTTTTTTTGTGGGCTCTTGTGGGTCACATCCAGCTCTTGACGAATTGTGTGGTATGATAAAGCATGTATCTTCATCTCAAAATTGTGCTTCTGAATTATGAGAACCGTTTTTATTACACATTTTGTATTCAATTTTGATGTTGATTCTTTGCTTTGAAACCAGCTTGTCTGTTCTCTGTCAATGTGATGTCACTGCTATCACCAGTTTTTCAGGAATGTCATATTTCGAGGGTCACGACGCAGGACCCCGTAAACAACAACTATGAAATTTTACAGGAGAGACTGAAAACAGTTAGTCTATAGTTACAAGGTATCGTTTTCTGTAATTTTCTTCCAGATGGAATATTATATTGCCTTTGAACTTCTCCGGTAGATGGTAAAACGCATCAGGCCAAAACTGTTGGTTACGAGGTCTTGAGTCATGACCCTCGACTTGTGTGTGTCAAACGAAATGTTCGTAACCAACCTTCAAATTCAATATTGGGAAGTTCGTAGAAGCACGAGATATTTTATTAAGTTTCACAAAATTCACGTGAGCCACTAGATTTCTTTTTGAAAATATATTTCTGAATATCGAAAATCAGTTCAATATGAACGAAAAGACAGCGATAATATACATGCATCATCCAATTTAGGGAATTGGAGCATCAACCAGGTTCTTTTTGGGGTCCAGTCAATTACCATTTGTGTGGACGGAGTCGGAAGCCCAGCCCACCTCTTTATAAGATTTTTTATTGTCTTGACATTTTTCTTCCATTCACCGTTCCACTCCCAATTATACGTTCTTTCAACTCATGAGCAACTACAATAAATCAATTGAGAGAACTACTACGGTGAAAACATATTATGAGAATTTTGGCTGTCAGTCACGGGCTATTTTGATGACGTAACTACTACCTATGTATCCAATCAGATTACGAATGTCTTTTATATACAAAGGTATATACAAGAGCAGAACATTTTCGCTACCCTATGCATCGCCTTCAAATAACTGAACTGAAAAAAATGCAGAATACATGTGTATAAAATTGTACAATAAATTGCCGTTATATATAAAACAACTACAAAACGTAATAACTTTCAAATCTGAATTAAGAAAATTGTTAATTCAACTGGAACCATACTGCCTGAATGATTATTTTGATATGTAAAAAGTAATGTAGTCATTTAGATTGAACTAGTAGGTAACTTAGGCATAAGTTGTAAGATAGTCAGATGTTTTGACGCCATTTCACTTTGTTGTAATAACAATTTTGAAAATAAAGATTATTATTATTATTATTATTATATAATATAAAGTCAATCACCTAAAAATTAGTGCAAGCTTCAACTCCGCTACGATCCTGTTATGAACATTCAATCACGTGTTTCTTCATAGATTTGCTGTTCTAGAGAATAATGCTGAAGACATTCACGAATCTTGGTTCATAACTCAATGTGTGTGGAGACTTCATGTCAAAAAAGATTTTAGAAATGGATCGTGGCATGATTGGCTTGTTAATGAATACGAGTCTTGTCTTTCTTGTCAACTCTTGTTTGGTTTCCACAAAAGCTTATTGATGTACAAATTTATAGCTTCTCCAGAAATGTTTAATGCCAAATGCATTTTTTCAGTCACCCATTACCTATATTAACCTCATCCTTTCAGTATAATTCCTTCATTCAAATGAACCCCCACAGGTTCATGATATAACCTATTTTCCGGTGCTGTACATTTTATACCCTTTATCCGGTTTTTAACCTCCGGACTCATCTCTAACACCCGCTTGAGTCGGTTTTGCTTTGTGTATTCAATTGACCTGTCAGACAGTTTTGTGCCGGAACTCAAAGCATAAAGGACTTTGGTAAAAAATTAGATTGCTTTCGTTGGGACAACTCTGATGTAAGTGAAATTCTGCAAATATTTTGTGGCATCAGAACAGTCATAGTCATTAAATAATTTTATAGAACCCTCAACACAAAAAAATGGTACGACTCAAAGAACTGACAGATGTTTTGGAACTTTAATAAGGAAGAGGTGATTCAAGATATTATAACAGAGCGAAAGAGCTTTGAGAAAATTAAATCAAGAAAGTCAACTAATGGATTTCAACATGAACTAATAATAATGTGAAAAGTATGATCTATAAATTGAATGATTGTTTTCGATTGGGTAATTTTGTTTACTTTTTTAGTTGGAAACTTTCATAATAAAGGCATATTGTATAAACTATGAGCAAGGATGTGAAGAATATTGAAAAAGGATAATTTTAGAATCATCTGCAATGATTGATACGCATTATGTAGGAATTTTTGTTCAGTTTTGAACATATTATTACGTACATAGTATCAATGCTAGTTGAAACGACTTCGTAGCCTTAGCCGTGATTGCTCTTGAATTCCTGGTGATACAGATTTTTTCAAAGAATAGATTTCCATTTGGATTCCACTTTTGGATGAAATGATAGAGTTCTAAAATTTCTGAATCTTGTTTCCGATGTGATTATTTCCTAATCCAATTACTGGAATTCAAAATCTTATTCAAATTCTATACATTTTTTTGGTGTTAGATATTATGGATTTGATTGACAATCTCTTGTAATCTAGAGTAATCATATTATGAAGAAAAAGTAAATAGTTTACCGAATTGCATCTTATTATTATCCTCAGCGTTTTTCTGTAACACTTTCTAAAAAATTTCTTACACTTTTTTCGTGACCAAAGTGATTGAAAAAGATCACATTGTTCAAGATTCGTATAAAGTTTTATTTTCCACTAGAATGCCTTTTGTGCTAATTTGCTATTATTTCGGTCTTCTTTCACCCTTTCAGTTCATGTGATATATCTGACAACACACTACTATGGTACTAACGTCTGGGTATTGCACATTAGGAAAGATTTTTGATTAAGTTTTGGTACCAATGGTGTGATCAAACTTTGTACCACTTACTTATTTTATCTTATCGCTTTGTTTGACATCACCTATTTCCATATTTTTCTGAATGCTTGTCATCATGTTGCTTATTATAGTCATGAGTTGGTTCCAAGGCCCATCAGCATTATCACAATTCAGTTTCTCGTATTCCTAGAGATTCGATTGTTCGTATCGTGAATTTGTACAAAGAAACTGTAAGCGTTGATCAAAGGCATGGAGCTTGTCGTCCTAGAATAACAACTAGAAGAGAAGATCGCTATGTAACAAATTTTGCTCGAAAGAACCAAACAGTTTTAGCTACAGCTCTACGAGAACCTCTTTCAAAGACACTTTGAGAAGGAGGTCTGATTCTGCTAATTCAGGATCAAGCAGAGTTTTGGTTGTTTGTAGTCTATTGCCACAATACAAAGCTGCACGCCCTTATTGGGCACAGGACCAAAGAATATGCTTTTTACAAAAGAAACAAGACATGCTTTGACAAGTCAAATGTGGAGGAATCCGGAAATGAAGAAAGACCTGCAAATCCTTGGAAACTGTTCCATGCCAAAGGGGGAACGATTATCTTCTCTTATTGTATTATCGCCACATACCTTTTATTGCGATTGATAAGAATATGAATGGGAACATGTATGCAGACAACATTATACAAGGTGTAATTCATCTTATTCGTAATGGAATAGGCGATAATTTCATCATATTTGCATGACAGCACAAAGCCTTATCGCTCTAGAAGTGTACAAGAGACATTAGGAAATGGTTATCAATCTTTTAATTAATGTAGCCGGCAAACTCTCCCGACATGAATCCGATCTAGTACGTATGCTATCATGTTCAAAGGAGAATTTATAATGGGAATTGCAGCTCAAGAAAAAGTATCTCTCAAGAAATAATCAATAACCGTATATTGTTTCCATGCATAGGTGTGTCAATCTGTTGGGGCAGAGAAGCGGAAGACACACCGATCATTGAAAGCACCTTTTTTTTATGTAACATTTTTTTTTCTAGAAAAAAAATCAAATTTCTTGATATTTTTTGTTCTTTTCTGTATGAAATCGCAATTTTGTATTCATAAGTGAACTATCCCAAACTAACCCAAACGAACCACACTATTGAAAAACAAATCTGAGGATCCTGAGGTAATTGGCGAAGTGTGTATGTAAACATATCTTAAACGTAAACAAGAATCAAAAATAATCAACGCAATCAAGCTAATTTGATTCTTCAATGTTTCTTCGTGTTCTCGTGATAATACTCAGCCATCTGAATACAAGGATTCTGTCCTAGATTTGGATATGCCGATAGGGAATTTTCATTTCCAGTAAAAGCTTTTTTGAGTCCATGCAGCTTTAGAGCCTCATTTCAAACCAATGCTGAAGATTACGCTGCAATGGGATGGTTACGATAATACCGGCAAGAGTTACATAACCATGATTATATGCAGTTGATTGATTTGTTTGATATTGTTTAACGAGTTATATCACGATGATGAACATGTGAAGATTAGGTGAATAATTTTAAGTTGCCGCTGTTATATAATTGTGTCACTATATGAATTGTGAAATATGTTTTATATATTTTGTGTCATTAAAAAGGCCATGCATGAGGTCAGATATCACCCATTGTTCTCAGTGTTAACACTAGAGTTAGGAAGGAGAAAATAGGCAGATAATGATAATAGTTCCATCTCAGTAATTTCACGAAGGAGAGGGATCGTTTGACATACCAAGTTGTGCGAAACGACAAGGAAACAAAACACAAACTTTAACTATACCAGCTTAGTAATTTGAAGCTGATTAGAATTTCTGTAGCTTTGAATCAGTTTTGAGATTAAATCTTGAATTTCATTCGGGAAAGCGTTTGAGATCAATGGATAATGTATCTCCATTGTGATAGTAATACAAGGTGGCGCATTAGTGTGTGGAAGTCCATTTTCTCCCTTGTCAATTCGCTAAGTTGGGCCTGCTGTAAAAAACACCCTATATAAATTATAGCGTTTTTTTTTCAAAAATCAATCACTCTGATTTTTACATAAAAAAATATGGATATTTGCAAGATTAAATTCCAAATCTATTGTTTTTGTATCTAATTTACCAACAATGTTTTTTTTAGTAAATCCTCGATAGCCTGACATCACTGTACGCTCTGGCAAATAGAGCCACTGTATCATACGTAGAATAATACGCTAAATCCAAATCACTTATCAGAAACTGGGGTTGCTATTTAAAAAAAGTGTATTTTTTGATGCCACGGTTTTTTAAAACACTCTGTATACACGGTAATATTTTTAAATTGGTACTCTGCTGGCACCCTATTAGGTTTGCCATGAAAAATGTTTCCTATCTCTTTTGATAAGGGAGAAAATGGACTTCCACACACTGATGCGCCACTCTTTATATTCACCACTACATATACGCCATTTTTTTTGGATTTCCAGATTTGAGGTTGACAGTTTTTGTATAACTTTTTGTATTGATGCGATGGAATTTGTACATTCGTGAAATATTGTGTTGAAAATAATTTTTCAAATTATGATCAATAATTTGAAAA
Source organism: Orchestes rusci (assembly GCA_958502075.1). NCBI lineage: Eukaryota > Metazoa > Arthropoda > Insecta > Coleoptera > Curculionidae > Orchestes > Orchestes rusci. The sequence continues at coordinate 13,633,401 of OY293310.1, read as the reverse complement.
TGCCCAATAGTTCTACTTTATTATGCTATTGGTTGGTGCAAAGCCGTAAAAAATGTCGAAAGCCACATATGTGTGAGTGGTGTTATTCTGATAGTGGTTTTACCTTAGATAAAGAGCACTAGTCAGACAGCATATCACTACTTACACAAATGCAACTCTCCAGAAACACCAATTCACCACAATGATCCTTATTTTTGAACTGAAACAATATTAGTAGGGCAACACTCTCCTTAGTACATATTTTCCTATCCATTATACACCTGTGTACAAATTTCGGATAACCGGCAATAATTTCCAATCCAACTTTTAAAGAAAAAGAGACCAACACATAATGTTTAGGTTTTCAAGGGAACAAGGCGTAACGAATGTCAATAACACTCTTTTATTTGAGGTCAATCATCTGTACCGTTACGGTTGATTTTCCGATGGAAACAAACAAGACTCTATTAAGCCATTGAGCGGAACGTAAGCAGTGAAATCTGTGGTGCATAGAGGCAATCGAGTGGAGGTAGAATGCTCTTTCAAGTAATCGATAAAAAGTTAAAGTAGACAGATCGTTTCGGCTTTTGAGTAGTTTGTCAGAGTAGAAGCGATTGAAAAACGATTGAAAAACAATTATGATATATCGTTTGGTTGAAATGTAGAAGATTATATATCGTATCGGAAACACCTTATAACTGAAATTTTATCAGATTATGATTATTATTGATTCTCATGATCTCTTTGTTTCGCTCACAAGATTTTTTTAATATTCATCCTATAGTGACAAGTGACAAAAAATTCAACTATTGTTCGTATTTCCATAACCTCATGATTTTTCTTTTTGCCTGTCCGTGTTTAAGTTCTTTTTCTTGAAATGTCTTTGTAGATCGACATCTCCTACAGTTAGCAAACCAGTTCTTATAACCGCATAACATGGAATACCCACGACTTGTGATCATCGTCTATCCGTAGTAATCATATCGACATACTGGTAGTTTTTGCAGAAGTCTTGGACCAGAAAGACTTTCTCTTGTGATACACTTTGCAGGCTCCCCGGTACTCATGATGATTTAGACATATTATGCATTTTCAGTCAATAATTGGTCATCTTTATGTGATTACATGCATACTTTCATTTGTAAGGTCAACCAAATCAACCAACCAAAATTGAAGCCAAGCTAGATTCTTTATTGGGAGAGTCTGCTCCTTCACTCACGACACTGGTGGGTGCCAGAACGAATATCGCAGTAGTCGACCTTACGGAGTGACATCACCAGAAACATCACATCAAAACATCATCGTGAAAATGTGTGTAGAGCGTCGAAAGTTCGGAGCAATAAAGCCGCCGGATCTTGTCAATTCGGAACTCTGGATCCATCATTTCAAATCGCGATATGAAGAAACAGGAAAAAAATTGACGGGGGAGGGGAGAGAAGAAGAGAACTGGCTTACAGAAAAGCAGAGAGTTTCTTGTACAGGCAATTTCATGCCAAACGTTTTTGGGGTGAGAATGAGTTGCTGCTTTTTATATACAGTTGTTATTGCGATAGAAAGAATTATTGAGTTGGGGTTTATATTCGTTGCTCACTCACCCTATTCACTAAATCGAGAATCTCCTTATTTCACCCCCAATATGAAGACACAGGCAAAAAATAGACAAGAAAGGGGAAAAGAAATGGAAAGAACTCAGTCAAAAGTACCAAAGAGAGTTCCTTGGCAATTTCATGCCATGCGTGTAAATGAGATGCTCCTATTTGTACGTTTGTTATCGCGATAGAGAAAATTATTGAGTTTAAATCGGTTGCCCACGCATCCTATTCACGAAACTGGGTTCAATCACTCACTTGATGTTATTTGTTGAATACATAACGAAATAATATTCCAGCTCTTGACCAAAAATAATTTTGTTGTATTAAACATGGTCGATCTGATTTTTTTCATACCTTAGTAAGCCGTATAAAATAATTCTGACAAAAAAAAACAGTACGAAACTTGATACTTTCATTATTCGCTGATTTTCACCAAAATCCTCGTTTTTTATATCAAAGCACGAAATACAAAGCAGGAAAAATGTGGGCTTAATCAATGGATCCAAATTTCCCCTCACAAATTTTCGAACAAACTGGAGTTTTTGAAACGCAAATACGCCGGATGAAATAAAAATAAATTTCTGTGTACATATTTGCAAAAGACTTTGATTTGTTTGACAAATACGTCGACAAATTCTGATAGTCGTAGTTCGTGAAATTCGAATGACATATTTGCGCTTGTGACTAAAATATGTTAGTGACTCTCTGTACAGGGTGTACAACCAAGAGAGGTCACCGGCCATATATTCTCCGTAAGTATTCATCCCACATTTTTGGAAACAAAAATCATGAAAGTTGCCAATTGCTGGAAATTATTTCAAAGTTCGTGCGATGTCCGCTAGAGGGCGTAATACAATAGTGAAATAGAAAATATAGGTTTTATTAAAAATATTGAACGTTGACCTACCAAATAAATAATTTTGTATTAAAGAAGGAGAAATAATGAACATTTTTTATATTGAACTTTTTTTGTAATCTGTCAAATAAAGGGTGGAAGAAGGGTCGAATGTCAATTTTTAAAGTTGTTGTTAACTTTTGATTGGCTTAACCGATTTCAATGAACCTAGCGTCGTTTTAAACGTTTATTGTTATGCTTTTCTATGGTGTGATATCACTTTACAAATTATTTTATTGCTGAACGGTAGAGGGCGCTTTCTGTTAAAATGAATAATTCCATCGATTTTTTTAAAAATATTTAATACAAAGGTGTTCTTCTTTCACGTTTGCTTGAAAGAGCGGAAAAAAAATATAAAAAATGGCGTAAACGGCAACTTAATAGCCTTTTTTGAACCAAAATCAGAAATGAAAACGTAACTGAAGTGTGAATGTTGCTGCGCTGTCGTCACGGAACTCGATCTGTGCAGAGTAGGCTTAAAAAACAAATACCTAATGAAAAAGTTATATTGAAAAAAAATGTTGTATCAATTTACCAAATAAATAGTAATTATGGTTCCAAAAATAGGTTTCGTTTGTTTTCTAAGCCTACTCTGCAGAGATCGAGCTCCATGACACCAGCGCGGCAACATTCACACTTTAGTTACGTTTTCATTGCTAATTTTGGTTCAAAATAAGTTATTAACCTGCCATCTGCGCCATTTTCTATATTTATTTTACGCTCTTTCAAACTAACGAAAAAGAAGAATACTTTTGTATTTTATATTTTTGAAAAAATCGATTAAATAATTCATTTCAACAGAAAGTGCCCTCTACCGTTCAGCAATAAAATAATTCGTAAAATGATATTTCACCATAAAAAAACATAACAATAAACCTTTAAGATGATGCTCAGCTTATTGGAATCGATCAAGCCAATCAAAAGTTACCAACAATTTTAAAAATCAAAATTCAACCCTTCCCCCACCCTTCACTTGACAGATTACAAAAAAAAAGCTTAATATAAAAAAATTTTATTATTTCTCCTTCTTTAATATAAAATCATTTATCTGGTAGGTCACTGTTCCATATTCTCAATAAAACCTATATTTTCGATTTCACTATTGTATTAAGCCCCCTAGCGGACATCGCACGAACTTGGAAATAATTTCCAGCAATTTCTCTTGGCAACTCTTATGATATTTTCTTTTTCCAAAAATGTTGGATAAATACTTACGGAGATAAGGCCGGCGACCTCTCTTAGTTGTACACACTGTATATTATGAATGACAATAGGCATAATCAATAAAAGTAGCTTATACGGATATACGAATCTGGCAAATTTTCACTAATTCAAGAGAGACCGTGAACATTAATCAGGTCTTGAATTAGATGATGATCATTGTGTTATTCAGAATTGAGTCCGTAACATTCAAGTGTTATACATTCTCCCTAACTTTTGAGAGACGTCACGATGAAATTCGCCCATTAAAGCGTGAGAAAGACAATATCCTAGACATTCCACGTTACCCTCTGCATTTAGGCGAAGATTGGATGTTTACCAAAAACAAATAAGTGGAAGTCCCACACGAATTTATCACATGTATAAGTTCTGTTTGCCTCTTGGTATAGTTATCCGGGGTATCATTCATAACGCTAAGTTATTGTTCATGAAAGTAAGAAGAATTGTTGTTTTGATCGTCCATATAGACAATTTGATGCATCAATGTACCCACTGGACAGTCAGTCAATGTGCTCTGATTTGTTGATATAGGGACCTTGGACATCGCAAAATTCTTTATCATGGCTGTTTCTGTGTACAGTGGAAGGCATATAAAGTCGCGCACACAGTTATTTTTTGACAACCCTCGTAATATGCATAGGTGAAATGGACCAACACACATGTGATCTGCTAGATCGTTTCACTGTCCCTGATCACGTGTCGTTTGTTTACTTAGATGATTTTTGGTTTTAAATAATGAATAACAAAATCTATCAAGCCTTTGCGGTGAGTATTGTGTAGTATCTCCGCTGGGATTTGTTTAAGGTGATATATACAGTGCGGCTCTAAAAGCTTTTTTTTTTAATGTGTGCACCAGAAAGTGATGTGTAACTCTGACAAAGTTTGGCATTTTACGAGGGTTGTTTAAAATATTGTGTGCGAATCCAAAAGCTTTTCACTAAACATTTTATCTATATTTCACGGTTGCTAAGCATCTGAAAATGTTGACAAAAACAATTTTCCGTAATTTCAGATAACAATGTTTAAAAAGTGTTTCACGTCGATTTAACCTGTTGAAGTGGCTTTGCATGATGAGGGTTTGTCCATGCAATGAATCGCGCACCTCAGTCATCTGAATAGGTTATTTGTAACAGGAAACCAACAGCCTTGATTGGAAACGTGGAACTGGCCGGTCTATGATAACTAATGCAAGAGAATATCTGAATCAAGCTGGTTATGTACGTCGAGATAAAACCATATTGATCGCAGCTACCATACTGATCCAAGAAGAACGTAAAGTCGAACAATTTCCATTATCACAATACGGCGGACACTTGTTGTAGCAACTTTGCGATCAAGGAGACCATTAGGAGTACTCAGCTCACTTCTCGGACACAAAGACGCTCGTTCATAGTCGACACAGGAATAAATAGACTGGAACCCCAGTAGCAGATTGTCTTTTTTTTTTTGACAAAACCAGTTTTCGTTTGGTTAACGATAGTCGACGTCATCGCAGAGTGTTTGGGGAGGGCCAGATGATAAGAAAATACACTTTTTGTCATGAAAGTCGGTCCATACTAAGGAGGATGAGGCATACTACATGGTCGTCGTACGCAGCTTAGCTCTATTCAAGACACTATGAAAAGTGTTAGTTATGTTCGAAACATTAACTTGAACTTCCTATTCATTGGAGAAAAAAACTGTGGACAATCTTATTTTCATGAAAACACTAGGCTCAATCGCACAACAGCGTACAGCGTACAACATGTGCTAGAGATTGAGGATATTCAAACATCACCGTGGCCAGTAGATTCGCCCGACATCGGGATTTTGATAGACAAGCAATCTTTATCAGAATAAATCATCCTAGCAGTCTCCAGGAACCCGCGGCTCTTGGAGAATAGAACAGCATTCCAATGGATATCATTAACGCAATTGTTGTTTCTATACATACACATACGATTCAACTCCTTAGTACAGACAAGGAGAAGACACATCGACTAATAATGTTTTTTAAAGATCCTCTCTTGGGAGTGATTTTCTTCTAGATTTTTATAATCATCCTGGTATGCACCCTTTCTCGTTTGTTTTTTTTTCCTTGATTAGTGAAAATCAAATCAAGCCAACATATTCAAATCAAATGTTACATTTCTTGACACCAATTATTATTGTTCCATTCCAACAAATATAATCCAGGTAGTGTGTGGTATTTATAAACCCCAGAATAAACAGAATATAGCTGATATGAACCGTTGTATGTGCGGCATGTTATCTTGAGGCTTAATTGTATCCCACTTTTGTGAAATCCCTCAGATTTGTGGCGATATGGCAATAATACCAACTCGTGAATTTGTATTTCATTGGGTATTGAGTTCCCATTTGATCATATTCCTAAGAGTTGCGCGGATGATACTCGAAACAATATCAACAATTAAAACTTTCTGATAGCATATTTGAATTTTCCAGACCTATAAAGTATTAATTTGCTGCTGAGATAACCGAAGTTGCTGGATCGGCCTTCTTATAAAATGATAAACTTCATTTCAAAGGACTTTTCATCCTAATTACGGGTCCATTTAACAATAGCCGAATCAAAAATAACAATTTTTCTATAAAAATAAGCACGTATAAAGATTTCTAGAGACAGACTAGGAAAAAGTGCGGAAAACCAATGTTTTTCTATAAAGTTTTTGTTATCCAAGCTCACGGGACTCGGAGCAAATAGCGGTGTTGTGTTGCCCAAACGATTTTGTCCTATTTTTCAATGATTTCCAAATTTTTTTATATGGCCACATTTGGGGTCACATTCTAGTGTCTTTGAGGATCGCGAATTTACTGGTGGAAAGAAGAAAATATGTTATTTTCATCTAGGATGCCGCTTTACACCAGGAAAAACTAACTCAAACTAACCAAAACTTACCCAAACTAATCTAAACTAACAAAAGATTTTTGAGCAGTTTTTTTTTTATAATTTAACCTGAAATAGGCCACTCATATTATTTTTAGGTATGTTTTACTTCATCCGGTACCCGTATTTGCTCTGAACCCCGTAAGCTTCTGAGCAGAAAAAGTAACACAAACGTATGAAAACTTTGATTTTTTGGACTTTTTCCTTCAACAAAAATGCAACCACAACGATTGTGGGAAAATGGTGAGGAATTTGTATAATTTTTTTCTTGTACTTCATGATTGGTCAAAAAGACTTTGTTTTGAAAATATATAGCCATAGTACAGGGTGTCCAAAAAAGTTTGTGGCAAACTAAACTTGAATTTTTTCAAATGGAATATTCTGTATATGAGAATTCTTATCATTTTCTCCATCTCGTATGATCAATCTGTGGATATTGACGGTAATCTGAGTAGACCGAAAATAATTAAATATGGCATTCCTCAAGGTACTGTTTTGGGCCCAGTACTATTTCTACTCTACATGAATGGTATTTTGGAGATGGAGGAGGATGGAGGTGAGATCTCTTCTTTTGCAGATGACACAGTGGCACTCTTTGAAGGGTCATCTTGGAAAAATGTCAAAAGGATAGCAGAAAGAAAGTTGGTACTGATAAAAAGTTGGTTTGATGAAATGTCCCTCACTATAAATTTTGACAAAACAAAGTATATAGCATTCAGCTGTAACAAGAGGGACATACCAAGTTACAATACTTTAACCTTACCCCATTCTCGGAATAACATCATTTATGTGGAGGAAGTAAACTCACTAAGGTATTTAGGTGTTGGAATAGATAGACATTTGAAATGGAATTGTCACGTAAACATGATTGTAAAAAGACTGAGGTATATCCTATACATGTTCAGGAAGTTGAAACAAATTCTAAGTGCAGATCAGCTCAAATGTATATATTATGCTTTGGTAGGTTCGCACCTACAGCATGGAATTACTAGTTGGGGTGGTACTTATTATACACACATTAAACCGTTGGAAATCATTCAGAAACTTTTTCTCAAAAGCATCCATAATAAAGAACATACATACCCCAGTGACGAAATATACGACGTCTCACAAATACTTGACATACAACAACTATTTACCTTCAAACTACTAATAGCCCAATATAAACAGAAACAAGAACTACAAGAAATCTCTCACGAATATCATACAAGACACAAGGAGGAAATGAATACAAGAACTCACAAAGTATCCAGATCGCTTGTTCAGAGATCTGGATGGTTTCTGTCGCCGTACATTTATCGAATACTTCCTTATAAATTGAAACAAAGCAATTCAATATACAGCTTCAAAAGAGCTTTAAGAGAGTGGATTTTTACCCAGCCGCGAAAGAAAATACACGACTTATTAAATTTGGAAACTTTTGGAAATGTAAGTCAAATGCCTGAACGTGTTGACACCCCTATTAAACTTGAAATATTTGAAAGTGTATAGAAAAAAAAAAAAATAATAATTACCACTGAAATGTAAACTGTTTATTTATTTATTTCCATATTTATTTGTTAGTCTTTTACGTTGTGCGCTTGTAGATTTATTATAATTAGCCTTATCAATATTATATTATATCAAACGATTTTATTAATTTATGAAATATATGCCCCAAACTGGTCCTCGGACTTCGGTGGAATATTTCGTTTACTTCTCTTATATGCAAATTTATTTTTTTTAGCACTATTGTAATTTGTGGAAATAAACGTGTATATTGTATATATTGTATATATATTTTGATATGAGGTTTGTCGGGTCTTAAACTTTAGATAAAGGAATGGGAGGCGATCAAATGTAAAAAAGGACTCATAGTTGGGCCATTTTTCAAGCGAAATAGAAAAAGTATCAAAAAACTAACTGACCCATAAAACATAACTTTTCCTTGAACACAATAATCAGATACACTTTGAACAAAAATATTTGTTATTATACCCTGTATAATAACAAAGCATTGCAAGCATTGCAAACACGACCTGTACACAATTCTTTCAAATGAAACACCCTGTATATAATATTTCCATCTTGTTGATAACATCATTAGCTTTCTATAAACACCATACATCATACCTTTCTGATCAATAGTTTTTTTCGGAAATCACCAGCGATCACAAAGTTTCCTCATTGTCCTGAATACTATCACCCAGTTCATAAAACTATAGGTGGCCATGCATGAAGCCATGAAAACATCAGGAATTAGTTGATTAATCAATTACCAATTAATCATTTGATCAATCAATTAGCAAGTAGATATCCAAACGTTTTCTTTTTAATTCAAAGTATTGTGACACTGCCACTTAACTTGAAAATAATTGATCATGCTTGATTATATCACCGAACAAGTAACAATAAGAAGTCCCACTCTTCACTCTATTGTGTAGCAACATCAAGAGACAGCCCGTCGAGCCATTCGTGAGCACATCTTTTCCGAAGCAAAGAATATACGTGCCCGATATTTGAAAATAGTTAACAGCGCTTCTCATAGTTAACGGATAACTTTGGTCGTTGAATAGACTGGCATTCTCGGACCGGATGGACGGAGTATGGTGTTGGGAACCTCTGCTCTAACCGGGTGGGTTTCGCGCACTTGGCAGACTGATCCTTCTTATTGTTATTTGTTCGATAATCTATCGTAGTAGCTTTGACTAGTTATCAATATTCTGTTTCATTCGTGTTGTTGTCATGGATTCAAAGTCACATAATTTCATAAACTGAGTGAATAATTATGAAACTTTGTATTCGCGGGTGATTTCTGAAAAAGCTTATGATCAGAAAGGTTTGATGTATGGTGTTTTTTGAAAGCTAATGATGTTATTTTTGAGAAGGAGATATAATATACAGGGTGATTTATTTGAAAAAATTGTGTACAGGTCGTGTTTGCAAAACTTGACCACCCTTTATAATAACAAATAGTTTTATTCAAAATGTATGTGATTATTGTGTTCGAGGATAAGTATTGTTCTATGGGTCGGTTGGTTTTACGATACTTTTTTCCATTTCGCTTGAAAAATAGCACAACTATGAGTCCTTTTTCATCTTTGATCGCCTCCCATTCCTTTATTATAGGTCCAAGATCCAACAAACCTGATATGAAAATGAGCGTACGAGATAGAAGAAAGGACCAGAATTATTATATACAGGGTGTTCCATTAAAAAAATACAAGTTTAGTTCGCCACAAATTCTTTGAGACACCCTCTACTATGTCTATATTTTCAAAACATAGTCTCTTTGACTGAATATGATATACAAACCAAAATCGAATTCCTCACCATTTTTCCACAATCGTCCACCCCATCTTGGTTGCACCACCCATCATGCCTTATAAAAAAATATTATTTTTGATTGCGCTTTTGTTGAACGTTACCCTAATCACACCTTGAAAGTTTGAGGTCGCTGTCTCTTTCCATTTTTTTCATTTTTGGCCAGTTTTTTTTTTAAATTGAATTTTTGACATTCTCAGCTGTTACCACTGTTTTGAGAAATGCAGAACGTGTACCACACTATACATATCTGAAAAAAAAAATGTCGTCCATGAAATGAACTTGTGAAGAAAACAACACTTTATAACAAAACATTTCATTTATATCAAGCAACTTACAGGAAATACAAAAGAATCTTGAGATGTAAAAGGAAAAAGTGACTTTCTTCTCGGATATATGTATTCATAATTGTTCACTTTTGACTGACCCACAAATGTTTAAAATACTTTTTGTTTCAAGAGACGATACCTACATAGCATTATCAACATAGTTAATTGTTGTGGTATGTAGTTCCTTTCTATGAACCGACAAAAGATACCAGAGATATCTTCAATGAAAATTTATAATAATTGTACTACAGTTTGTTCAATACTTTTCTGCGGATGAGTCCCAGTATTTGACGTTTGCCAGTATGTCGTAGATTGATTGGTCTAGAGGTGACATTTGTCAAAAGTGATCCGAACGTCTTTGACGTCCAGTCAAGTCAAGTCAAGACATACGGAAATTTTTGTAAATGTGTACGAGAGACGGAGAAGTATGACGTGACCGCAGAATAACATTGAACAAACAGTACGTGTGTTTGACTTTAAAATGTCTGCTATTTAGAAATTTGACGCTGCTGGATTTGCTGAGTTAAACCCTTCAATATTGAGATCAGTTGATTTAGGTTTTCACTTTGGTTACCGACCTATAAAGTTTTAACTCTAAATGCGCCAATCAATCACTTATCAATAAAATATCACATAAAACCCAAGTCAATAAAACTCACCAGTTTCCAAAACTGAACAACCATTGTTATTGGAGCTGGAAACATTTTTCTCGTATTTTGTCACAAGCTTCCCCACAGTAATAAAACAAAAGTGGAACAACAAAGAAACAAGTGAGTGGAACAAAATGGAATTCGTAACCCGTACATACTCGTTCAAAGTGAGCTGAAACATTTTTTATTTATCTTTTATGTCATGATTTTCCATTATATTATATCTTTGTATACATTTTATAAAGCAAAATAAATTGTTGGGTAACCAATAGAATCTCGAGATTTTTCATAAATGTCGCATGTATCGTAGCAGACATGTTGATCCTTCAATCCACCTTGGCACAAAAATAAGGTCAGACGTCCGAAGTTTCAAAGTGCAGCAGTATAATATTCCAACTTTCAAGAAGTTTGTGCAGCCAGAACATATTTCAGCAACTTAGAAGTCGACAACAAAGAATTTCATACACATCAGGAAAAGAAGTTTCTGGATTTCGACCAAACTAGGATATATCACTTGGACGGGGCCGCTCACATTTTTGAGGGTTGAGATAAGAATACCACAAAATCCAGAATACGAAATGCAAGTTGTCTATTTATGTCCATGAAAGGTCAACAGTTCATGAAGATTCTGAGCTTTGGATATTGATTCAAGAGTGAACAAATTTTCTGATAGGAAAGTTGAGTTGAATAATTATTTAGTCTGCTTAGTGGTTTAATAAGCTAGTACTTTGAATATTATTTGCAAGAATATGATTATTCAAAAGAGAATCATCCTATGACCGACGAAAGTGGAATATGAAACACCCCTTGAGTTGAATCATTTTTATTTCGATAATTTCTCTAAATTTTGATTTTAATCAATTACGAAGGATGGAACCTCAAGAATATCTCCAGATAATAATATGTTATAAATCACTCAAAAGTAAAGAGCTTTTATATTTTTCTGCAGTATACTCTTCTGACGGGAACTCTCAGTTTAAGTAAAAGTATAAGGAGCAGAGCTAGATTTATGTCTTGGAAAGTTAACGCTCAAACAAGATTTACTGCTGAAACTGTGTATGACCTCAGATTTATTCTCCAATGTTAAAGGATTAGCTTTGGACTATTTTCGTGATGCCTCAAGTCAGAACATTGGGTTGATAGGAATGATGATAAAAATATATCACTATGTGTAACTATGACACATCAATAACATGCAATATATGTAATAGCCTTTCCCAATTTATCAATTTGCAAGAATCTACTTGAAACTAATCTTAGGGAATAAGGCTGAATATTCATATAGCTCCATTGAAATTTTCATAATTGATACACTCTACGCGGTTTCTAAAGGAAGTTGAATTTTATCACAGGCACGAGAAATGCAGACGATGGTTTAATTGCAATTAGGATTACGAACTTGGCCAATATTTACATAATGATTCTCATAGTTTTGATGAACTTCCATTGTCTTCTTGAAAATTGAATATAAAGAATGAAGTTACCGCTGAACATATCTAAATTTTATGGCAATTGGAAAAAAAGTGAAATTTCTTAATTGATTCACTGAGGAGAAGCCATTCTGTTGACTTGAATGTCAAAGAAAAGAGTATCAGATGTTTGTCCACGGATGGGGTTGATAATAGGAAAAACTTTTTTATTTTTCATTGTTTGAAAGAGAGTCATTCCTTATAAAAAGTTCTGCTTGTCAAAAAAACGTCATTGCCATATTGAAACTTTAGTTTTTTCATTCAAGGTGTGGAAATTAAAAAAAAAAAAACGAATATGTGTCAGGGAAGAAATATTATTATTTATCACTTTTATCAAAAATGATATTGATCAAAGAGGTTCATCAACTAACGGTTAGTCTAAATACAAATTTTGAAATGAAATTTTGATTTATCGGTAATGAAAGTGAATCTATGAAAATTTGTGCTATGCCTTAACATGGTAATTTCCACTTTTCCTAAAGTAATAAATAATGGTAAGAACTTCTTCTTGACACATCTTTTTTTTCATAATTTTCCAACACTCTGTAGGCCAAATCTAAAATTTTAATAAAATGCGATTTTTTTGGCAAGTAGAACTTTTTATAAACAATTATTTTTTTTCAAAAAACACAAAAAAGGTTTTCCGATTGTCAAGCCCATCCATGGACTGTATGTGTCACCAACTGAACTAATGATAATCTCGGTACTTTCAACATGCAAAGACATTTTTCTTTATGAAAGGGATTCAAAATATAGCCCCAGATAATATTGACCGCTACAGTGGCAGCAAACAGTCGGGCATTCAAGTCTTGCTTTTCCAAAACCGTTATTGTTGGTTCAACCATTTTTGCAGTTTCTGGAAATCACGTTTAGTAAGGGCTGAGGAGCTGGGAGTTTCGTCATCAGTTGCGGAATCAGGCCGGATGTACTTTGCATCTAGCCCCAATTGAGGTGATTCCTCTCATTTCCCAGCCACTTGTGTATCTGATAAGAAACCAACAATAGAATTAAGAACAACATTTCAAGAAAATCAATATTTTACTCTCTGCGATCCTACTAACAAGTTATTTTTTTTTATCAAACTTCATCGCAAGGAGTTTTGAAAATACTTGATTTCACTTGTTGCCACTATTGATTTTCTTAAAATATTGATTTTGATTCTGTTGTTGAAAAATCTGCTCGATTCGGGACGGATGCGAAGTACACAAGGCTTCATTCCGCAACTGATGACGAAACCACCAGCCCCTCAGCCCTTGCTTAGAGGACCAGTACAGTACAAGAATTGGAAAGAGCAATCGTACATAAGTACTGTATATAATCAATAAGGTATTCCATATCACAAAAAGTTTTCTTCAACAGTCGTAGTTTACTTGACAAACACTTCTTTGCATATTTGCTTACCGACTTCATCAACTTTGGACAGCTGTATTTTGAAAACCATTTTATGTGCAAAGACCAAATGGATCAAGTTTTTTTATTAACTTTGTTCAATTTGAAATTGCACATAAAGACTTTTGCCATAAAATAAGTACTTGCTGGACAAAATTGAGAACATATTAAAACGTGACAAAATTTAAAGGTTTTTGTAGACTTTAGCAATAATCCGGAAGGGCTTTCGAGGTCAAAAATTAGGATTTGTATTCATCACTTTATCAGATACTCCATACCAAAAAATCAGATCTACCTCAGTTCATGCAAGGTAACAGCCCATTTTCAATCAAACTCCAGTACATGATGATCTGCCAGAGTAGTGAACCACTAATCCGTGTAATCAGACATCTGGTCTAATTGTCAACATTTTTATTTTTGTCGCGTCATAATGATGAGTCATCACGGTATAAACCTCATTATAGCGGTACAAATTTCCAGCGTTCACGCGAGAATACTTTTGTGATTTTTTTATGAGATGGACTGGTGTTGAGTCACGTTCCGTTAAGCTATAGTTTGTCAGGCAGTAAAATTATTGCTAATAACTTGTCTTTGTGAAGCCTATTTATCCTAGAAATAACTATGGAAACTTAAAAATCATGATCAAGTGGATATTTCTAGTTGCTTGAACAAATCAGTGAGTACATTTCAAATATCAAAGAGAGAATGGTAACCACCAGATTTACGTTATCAAGTTCAACAATGAATCTTCAGAACTAAGTCTTCACGAAACTCATATCCAAATGTTAACATCACGCACTAACTAGAAAAACTCAATCCAGATAAGAAATTTATTTCCCGTAAAAGCAAACCTGAATCCCATTCAGCTAAAGTTTATCACCACCATAAACAGAAAATATGGTTTCGATCGAATTGCATAGACTCTCTCAGATAATCCGTTTCACGAGTATATGGGTTCAATCAGTCAGATATTTTATGAAGAACCAGTTCAAATATGATATGTATAGCATAGAAAGTAAGAAGTTGAATATTGAATGCATCAATATTTTCCAAGTAATAGATTGTATAGCAATGGTGCAAGTTAAACATGACAATGTGTTTGTGATTGCGAATACAGTACAAAAAGCAAGTACCTAGTGCTTAGAAAAGTTGTTGTGTTGCCAGTAATTTGTTCCAGTAAATTAACCTGAAATACGCGCACTTTCATCATTTCAATCTGTATCTTTATATTTTCATATGATATGTTTATTATTTATTGTTTAAAATAATGAATTCCAAACAGAAATTAGTTTGATCGAGTGTCCTCACGAGGCAAGTACGGGAATGTTTTTAACTAACAACTTGATCAGCAGCATTTTGTCGAGTTCCCGTGTTAAAAAAGAATTCCATATCCACTTTTGGTCAAACTACAAAAGATAAAACGCTCTTAGCGTGAAATTGTCCAAAATGGTATGGCAAAACTGTAGTGTCACTATCAAACTAGATCACAACTATGTTCAGCCATGTTCTGATAACTCTTATGGATTTCCCCAAGGAAATTCACATAACCAAGATCTTTTTTGGAAGAAACTTCTGCTCTCGAAATAGTTTCTGTTCTGCTCTTGGAAATTTCACGAAGAGACAACCAATTCAGAACTGGTTGACTAAACATTCAAGGTGGAAAGAATTTCATGATAATCCTAGAATAGATAAGAAATCAATTATTATACTTCAATCAAACGGGAATCGTAGCTACCTTCTGCATTGAAATTTATACGCTAAAGCCGATATAGAATTTATGCTTGCATATATTGCAAGAGGAATAATGTCAATTTCCAAGATGCATATTCAGAAACAAATTGAATGTGAATGAGGCTTTATGACTGAATAACAAGTATAAATAGGATTTTGACTTTTCTTAAACTAAATGTCCAATCGACGCGACGCAAAGTTACGCCGATTGGACATTTAGTTTTAGGAAAGCCAAAATCCTATTTATACTTTTTTTTGCACTGCTGTAGTCAAGCTACCTCTTATTCAACTTATTCCACAATAATTTTATCAATTTGTTGTTTTATATAGGTTCGTGATTCTCATGACTTGATATATCCATTGGGACAACTCAAGCCTTTACGCCTTCCACTTAGCAATATTTTTACTTTTGTGAGACATGAATGTGAACTCGAATTCTCTTGAATCCGCTCTTTCACCAATGAAATTTTCTGGAAGCAACATTCGTCGCAGGCAATTCTTCTGCAAATTGAATCACAGCATCACGATGTTTTGATTTTTATCTGATTTAAAGGCGGAAAATTCTCAATATTGATAAAAATATTTCCAAGTTGCATATATCTTTACAGATGATCAAATTGACTTTGATAAGGAAGCATTGTTCTTTTAATTCAATTACAGTTTACCTATATTGGTTTTGGGGTTAATAGTTTGGGAGGTTCCGTCACTTTTGGCCTTGTCATCTCAGAACCTTTGGATTTGCCATCAAATTATAGTTTTTGTTATGGAAACAATGTGAAAAATTGTCAGTCGGTGCGACTATAGAGCCTAATGGTGTAGGGGGCTATTTTAATTGTAAAAAACCTTGGGTCATTCCAGTACAGCTTGAATTATGTGAATAGTTTTATTATGAGGTGTAAATTGAAGAAAAAATGTCAGCTTCATAGGATAAGTGACAAAAGCTGTCGTAGCCATGTTTTTTACACATTGACAGGGCAAGGCTGACAACTTTTGCCACTTACAATTGATTTATTTGTTTCAAGATAAGTTTCAGACAAAAAACAACCTATATGTATCATTGTTAAAATTTCAAATCTCATTGCAAACTTGTCAAAAAATTAAAAATGGGCATAATAATGATACAAATATATACGGTGGAAAGTAATACATTAGAGACTTTTTGCACCCTTAAAAATAACATCAGATATTGCATCCGTTATGTTTAACTTTATTAAAAATGACATTTACTTCATCCGTTATTAAGAGAGGTTTTGCTCCACCACGATTACACTATATTCGTCATCTTGCGTCTGACCAACAGGCGAAACTAATGACAGTGTTCGTGATTATTTTTTGTCAATTAACTATTTCGCTATTGGTCATTTCTATATCTATAATCATTTTTTTAGAACATCGGACATACCTGAACGATACCATATTATAGTAACATTGAGGATTGATAATGTTATCTCCAAAAAGGACAGACTTTGAACTAGACACAGCACCAGTGCTGAAAACCAGTTCAACCTCCGACTTTCAACTATTTTTAAATCATCTACAAAGTACAGACACACACAAATTAGTAAGTGGTACAGATCATAAACATCAAACAACAATAATATTTATAAGATGTCAGAAGAGAAGCAGAGGTCCGAGTTAGGTCGTGTTCCGTGATTGAGTCCGTGACAAAATGAGTCAGATTGTTGAGTAGATCAATCCGGAGAAGTATGAAATGAAGGAGAATATTGTATTGCGTTTATTTTTTGTATGTGGACATTTTATTTTGGTTTCCGCGATCGTTTATTCTCATGTAAAGTAGTTATTTGCATCTTATTTTGATCGATTGTTTAAGCAAAAATTATTATTAGCAGTAGTATCCATTTAATTTTATTACACACTCCGGCAACATCGCTATTGAGAAATAAGCATCACCATTACGATAAGTTCTCCCTTATTTCCCCGTAATTGAAGGAATCCGTTATGGTTAATAACGATAAAGGATTCTGATTATGTCACTGCGCATGCTCAGAATAACGATAACCACAATGGAATGAAAATTTGACAGGTGCAGAAAGTCTCTATTATCTTGAAATTTTTTGTTAATACCCCGTTAATCAGCGGAAAAATACACTCCGTCGCAAAATTAACGTATGCGCAATATACTTTTCATTATGCTCAATATGTCATCCATCAATAAAAAAATGTATTGATGGATTTCATATTATGTTTGAAAAACCATCAATCAAGTTGACTCTAACATTTTTTGCATACTTCTGGGTGATTTTGATTTCCAAGACATTGCACACAATGGTTAGGGAATGGCCAGTGTGACTCCAATATTTTGAATACTCTTTAGATTGAACATGTTAAAATACACTTTTTCTCGTGTTAAAATATCGTAGCTGCATTCTAATTGTGAATAAATATTCGAGTGAACTTGATATATGGTTTTTGAAAGAAGATATGAAATTTAGTATCAGGTCATGTTCACATTGAGTCCTATGAAAAATATATATTGCTTATGCGTTAATTTTGCGTCACAGTGGCGCACCACCAGTTTGCTGAATAAAATCACCCCATATCTTCAATAATGAAGAAGTAAGCAATAGTGCTCACTTGAGTTTTAACAGCCATAGGATGAGCATCAGGTTTCAAACTGCAGCTACAAAATTCCTTTTCTGGAACCAAATTTTATCAGTTCGATTGTTATATCGATTTATGAGTCAATGTGCTTCGACTCGTCCTCTGCTGAACATTAACTTTAAAGTGATGCACTCACCGCCTCGGAAATAATATTTATATTTGCATTCTATGTAATATTCTACATAATCAGATTTGTCGAACCCGTCCCAACCCCAATGACACATTTTTCATTTACGTTCAAGGGCGATAACAATTGTTTAATTATTATCAATACCTTTCATTAATTCCGAAACCTGAATATGAACCCAATATAGGTTTTATTGAATCATAGCGGTAATCTGAGCCTATAAGGAAGGGAGTGCCTTGATCATTATCAATGTACACGGTGATTCAGTAGAGTGTCGCCCCTCTCTAACTATCTACACTCGCAAATCTTAGCATCTTATGCCAAAAGTGGATCATCAAGACCACGCACAAAGGCTTATTCGTTAACTTCAAAATCCTTGAAAAGAGACTTGTCCCAACTGCTGTCCAGAAAATATTTGGAATTAAAAGATTCTTATCAGTGAAAGCGGAATATTTTTTTTTAATCAAGACTTGACTTTTTTTCACAATAGAAATTGTCAAAACCAGATTCTGGTTTGCGGGCTGTTGAAGATCTGATTCAAACAGTCAAACAATGAAGCGTTTTTTCCATTCACTTTTCCATCCGCACTCTTTTACAGACAAAGTTCTTCAAGCATGCCTGCAGTGACAAGGGACCAAAAAAACTTGGAAAGTAGCCCTTTTCCCGACATGAGACCTATCACACTCGGTGGGTGCGTGCCGTCAATTCCGTAGTGCATTGCAGTGTTCAATTTAACAGACTGCAAGCATTGCGGAACTGACGTTTCGACCTGCATTCACGTCTATTTTAGCAGGTATGTAGGCTTGCACGTATTTTATGCTTAGCTTATTTCTGTCACCATTGGATGTACATACTTATTCAACAGACTCCATTTGATAGTTCATCGCATTCTCATGACACAGATTCACAGACACTATTCAGCAACGCCTAGTTATCTCATAATTATTATTTATAAAAAAATATCATAATTGTATCTGTCAGCTACTCATTTTTAGATTAATTTAATCGTCCTTGATCATTTTCTCATCACGTTTATCATAGTCATTCCCCCTAATTTGGGGACACGCGAATGATTCAAGTCGGGTTTTCTCTCTGCAGAGAAAGGCCATTCGGATCCTGCGAGGTCTGGACTATAGGGCCGACTGCAGGAAGCATTTTTCAGCTCTTAATATCTTGACTGTTCCTTCATTATACGTATTTCAATGTCTATTGCACGTAAGGGCCAACATTGATAACTACAAGACTTTTGAAGATGTACACTCTCATTTCACAAGAAACATCAATAATATTCATACTGATTTTCATCGAATCCATCGCATGAAATCGGGGGTTTCATTTTATGGACCTCTGTTCTACAATAAACTGCCACTCCAAATTAAATTACTACCTCTTAAAGTTTTTCGAAACACTGTAAAGAGATATCTCATGATAAAAAGTTTTTGTAGTGTTGGTGAATATATTGATAATAATTTTAGTGATATTGTAATTTATTAGAAACTCATGCTGCTGGACTTGTATACACTTTTTTGTAAGAACCCGAATAAATATTTTGTCTTTTGTAATAACAACTTATAATTGTTGCAAATATTTCCTGCTTTCATTTTTCAAGTCAACAAAACACAGTCGTCAATTTATCTGTATTGTATTGTAAATCTTCTCACTGAGTCCCACTAATCAGCAACCACAGTGAGACGGAACTAATTTATTGGTCTAAATAGGCTCACAGTGTAGAAATTGGTCACTATGGTAGGCCGCTCATCTCAGGCCAGTATCTCTATCCAATTGTTTTGGTCACGTGATATATTCCATTAGACAGATATCAAGAGTAGTAGATTAGGCGTTCCGGGTTAAGCGGTCTGTCTTGGAGATGATTGCCTACATAATACATTATTGGTTTGATTGCTAGCAAAATGATTCTAGATAAACATAAAATAAATATGTTTTCGATTCATCATCAAACTTTTTGAGAATTGGAAGAAGCATTTAAATCGTTGGTTATAATGTCTAGTGGTTATAATAATAATATCAACAGGTTGAGTATCGAAGAAATCCTGATGATAAGGATATATACACAAAAAGAAATTGAAATGGTTTGACAAATTTGTAAAAAAGACAAAAAAAGACAGGTTAAGTATTGAAGAAATCCTGATGATGAGTGTCGTAGGCAGACGTTACGTAAATCAAAAGTTAATTACAACAAGTGAGAATTCCGAACTTTGCACACATATATTGATGGTTTATGGCACTCACCGGAATCTTCTTCTTGCTCAGGTGGAGAGGGCCCTCCTCCTTTGGTTCTGCTTGCCTCCACACAACAACACAGTACATAAATGTTAATAATTATTGATTGTGACCGAAAGGCCGAAAATGTTCATCAACGGAAAATTAGCACGTGTCAGTCTGGTAGGTACGTAGGTACTACCTCGAGCGTATCCGATCAAGTACTCTCGCGCTATCTCGGGTAAAAATGCAGTTTGTGCCATCCGGAGGGGATATGCGTGCAAAATGTTATAGCGCGACATTTAACTTAAAAATAACAAAAACGTTCAGTTTTGAACATTCCACCCACCAAAAGAAATATAATTTTCTTTTATTTAAGAAAATCGAAAGGTAAGCTAAAGTTTACAACAAAAAAAAAAAAAAAAAAAAAAAATAAAAAAATTATCTGCTCTACAAGTGACATGCCCCTGCACTTGCGGAGAATGTCAAAAAAAATTGACTGGAAAAAGTTAAGCAGTGGGTAAAGGACACAGCTTTACCACTACATACATACATACACACTAGCATTACAACCCTTCGTGGGTTTTAGCTGCAAAGACGATTTGCCTCCATTGGTTTCTGTCCAACATGGTCTCTTTCCAGTTGTCAATTCCCATAGTCTTGAGATCTCTTATTATGTTGTCTCGCCATCGTAGTCGTGGTCTTCCTAAGGGTCGTGTTCCCCTGGGGTTATTTTCCCATACTGTTTTAATCAGTCTATCATCAGGAGCTCTTTGGACGTGTCCAGCCCATTGTAAACGCTGCGATTTTATACATTTTGTTATGTTTGGGCTTTGGTATAGCCGTTCTATTTCCGCATTTGTTCTTATACGGTATAGCCCTGTTATTGGGTCTTGGATAGGGCCGTAGATTCTCCTTAGGATTTTGCGTTCGAATCTTTGTAATAACAGTTCATTGTTCTTTGTCAGGGTCCACGTTTCGCAGCCATAACAGATGGTTGGTTTGATGATTGATTGATATATTCTGACCTTCGATCTTCTCGATAATGTCCTCGATCTCAGCAGACTCTGCAGGCCAAAGTAGCATTTATTTCCACTCTGTATTCTTGCCTTGATTTCTTCAGTAATATCATTATCTGATGTTATGATGGTTCCCAAATACTTGAACTGTCTTACACACTCAAAATTATAATTGTCCATCGTGATGTTCTGACCGATTCTATCTCTAGGACTCCTGCGGCTTGTATGCATATACTTTGATTTATCTTCATTTATGCTTAGTCCAGCTTTTTTGCATTCTTCTTCCATCCTTACAAAGCTCTCCTTAACTTTAACTGTGCTACCTCCGACTGCATCGATGTCATCTGCAAAGGCCAATACCATCTGTGTTTCTCGATTAGCGAAAATTTCTGTACTGATGTTTGTCTTTTTGATGGCCATGTCAAGTACGATATTGAAGAGGAGGGGTGATAGTCCATCTCCCTGTTTTAAGCCATTAGTCACTGTTAATTTTTCTGTTGTTTTGTCTCCCAGTCTTACACCGAGTTCTGTGTTGTCAATGCATAGCTTTGTCATGTTGATCAGTTTTCCCGGTATCCCTGTGTACTGCATCGCTATCCAAACACTATCCCGTATGATCGTGTCGTATGCCTGTCGGAAGTCAATGAAGAGCTGATGTACATCTTGGTTATATTCCCAGCTTTTTTCAAGGATCTGGCGGATAGTAAAAATCTGGTCAACAGTTGATCTATTGGGTCTAAAGCCGCACTGATATTCTCCGAGATTTTCTTCCGCGTATGGTGTTAATCGTTTTAGCAAGATGTTGGATAGTATTTTGTATGTAGAGTTCAAAAGTGTGATCCCTCTATAGCTTTACCAGCTTTACCACTGGCCTTTGAAAAAACCCTTGCTGGGTTCGCACAGTCGCCACACGCACCACACCATCCTGGCCAGGATGAAGTTTGACCACACGTCCGAGCGTCCATTTTAAAGATGGTCTAAGTTCGTTTTTGATCAGAACCAAGGTGTTTATCTTGATGTTTTCTCGGCTTTCCAACCATTTAGATCTCTGTTGCAAGGTATGCAAATATTCTTGACTCCATCGGCTCCAGAAATCCGCTTGCATCCTTTGAATCAGCTGCCATCGATCTAGGCGATTAAGATTGCAGTCTCGGTAGTCCGGTTCCGGGAAAGAACATGCAGGTTCAATGGTTAAAAAATGTGCCGGCGTGAGGGGTAGAAGATCGTTGGGATCTTCACTAAGGTTGCAAAGAGGTCGCGAGTTGAGAATGTATTCGACTTGCGTGAGTAGAGTGTAAAATTCTTCATATGTGAGGGTATGTGAATCCGTCACACGGTAGATATGTGTTTTCACAGATTTAACACCAGCTTCGCTAAGGCCGTTGAAATGAGGACTGGCTGGGGGGTTGAAATGCCACTTTATAGACAGCTTTTCTGCGGTCGCCTTAGAGAAGGAATGAAGAAGAGAAGAGGCTCCTATAAAATTGGTTCCTTGGTCGCTATGAAGATTGCTAACTCTCCCACGCCGTGAAATGAATCTGCGAAAAGCAGCCAAAAAACAATCCGAGGACAAGTCGGAACACAGCTCTAGATGGAGAGCTTTAGTTGCGCAACATACGAAGAGGCATATGTATGACTTGCTCGTTTTCGCTCCTCGATGTCTACCTAAAGTGATTGAGAATGGACCGGCGTAATCTAAGCACACATCCGAAAATGCTTTCAACTGAGACACCCGAAAGCTAGGTAAATCAGCCATGACTGGAGCGTATGATTTAGGTTTGAGCCTAAAACACCTGATGCACTTAGATAAACAACGATAAATAGCTGCACGGGGGAAGAGGATCCAAAAGGTTTGAGCGAGTATATTATGAAGCGTCTTTAAGCCAGGATGAAGGTTGTCACGATGTGAGAGTTCTATGACCAAATCCGTAAAGCGACTATTTTTAGGTAATAGAATTGGGTGTTTACTTTCAAAAGATAGGGCAGATTTCCTAAGTCTACCACCCACCCTAAGAATACCAACCTCGTCAATAAAGAGGGCAAGCTTCCTGAAGGGCTTCGGCAATAAGCGATTGCTGTCGATATCACCTAAAATATCAGAAAAGTACTCTCTTTGGAGCTGCAAAATAATAGCTTGACGAGCTCGAGATAATTCTACGGGACACAGAGCACCCGTATTACGACTCTCTTTCGAGTTTGAATTTGAGATGAAGCGGAAAACAAACGCAAGTATACGTATTATTTTGTGCAAGGAAGAAAAACGGCAGAGCAACTCAGAAATAATACCTTTGTCAACGAAGGTGTGCAGAGAGATTGTTTGTTCTTCCTTTAGAATGTCCGTAGAAGCTTGCTCTATAAGCGGGGGCTGTTGAGGCCAACAATCCTCACTTTCCGATAGAAAGTTAGGCCCCTGCCACCAGAGAGCATGACATAGAAGCCGATTGGGGCTGAGACCCCGAGAAGCGCAATCTGCAGGATTAATTTGCGTGGGAACGTATCTCCACTGCGATGATGGGATGATGGTCTGTATGTGACTGACTCTGTTCGCGATAAACGTCTTCCAGCGATGAGGGGAAGCTGAAATCCAGGCAAGAGCGACTTGTGAATCGGACCAGGCATACATACTATCGAATACCCAGGTTTTGGAATAAGTCTCCTGAACGAAGTGCATCAGGTCGGCAAGAAGTACCGCTGCACAAAGTTTGAGGCGAGGTAAGGATTGAGTCTTTAACGGTGCTACCTTGGATTTTGCTGATACCATGGTGACTGAAATTTGACCTGAAGAGGAAATTTCACGAATGTAGATCACGCAACCGTAACCAATGCTAGAAGCATCACAAAATCCATGTATCTCTAAGCGGGAAGAGTTTCCAGAGAATAGTAACCGTTTTAACTTGATTTCTGATAAGCTGGGAAGTTCTGACTTAAAAACGTTCCATTGTTCCGTTATTGATTCGCTTGGTGAATCGTCCCAACCAGAATTTGAAACCCAAAGCTGTTGAAGCATATGTTTGGCGAAAAGACATATTGGAGCGAGAAAACCCAAGGGGTCAAAGATACGAGCAATTTGGGAGAGTATGTTGCGCTTAGTGCATTTAGATTCCACGGGAGTGAGCGAATAAGAAAATACGTCGTTTGTCGGGTCCCATTGAAGACCTAAAACTTTGATCATAGTTGGACCTTCAGACTGAAAATCCAAAGGCATCTGAGTATCGGTAGAAGGTACAGCTGCAAGAAGTTCAGGGTGGCTGCTGGCCCATTTACCAAGTTCAAAACCTCCCTTCCTGAGCAGGCAAATCAATTCCCTCTGAATTTTCAAAGCAGTAGGCAAGTCCGGTGCCGATGAGCAGCAGTCATCCACATAAATGTTGTGACGCAGAACTTCTGAAGCCAAGGGAAAGGAGCGTTGCTCTTGTTCTGCAAGTTCTTGGAGAGTACGTAAGGCCAGGTACGGGGCAGATTTGATCCCAAAAGGTGACTCGATTTATTTGATACTCTTTTACATCTCCGGAACGGGAAAAACGCCACAGCATGCGCTGATATCGGGTATCATCCGAACTGATCAGAATTTGGCAATACATTTGTTTTATGTCACAAATGAATGCCACTGGGTTTGAACGAAATTTGAGAAGAATCTCTGAAACTTCGTGATGAAGCTTTGGACCTGACATGAGATTGTCATTCAGGGACAGGCCATTGGAACTTTTTGCGCTGGCATCCCATACAACTCGAAATTTTGAAGTTGTGACGCAGTGATGCGGAATATAATAGGCAGACGGATCTCTGTAGTGAGAAATAGGCACTGCTGCTATATAATTCTTGTCGATGTATTCTTGCATGAAAGCTGCATATCGCTGGAGAAGATAGTCGTCTTTTGCCAGTCTATTTTCCAAAAGCGTGAAACGCCGTAAAGCTTGACCGTAGGAATCACCTAGTGCCGGAGCACCATGTCGAAAAGGAAGGCTTACCACAAATCTACCGGAATCAGTCCTGGATGTAGTAGTTTTAAAGAACTCATCACACTTCAGATCTTCCTCTGAAAGTGGTGATGCTTTGGGAACGCTCTCTAGTTCCCAGAATTTTTGAAGGGTAAAATCCAAAGAGAAGTCAATGGAAGTATGACATGACAGCAATGGAGTAGGCAAGGTAGTTGTGTCTTGAATTCCGCCCTGTAGTACCCAACCAAAGACTGTTTCCAAACCGACAGGCTGACCTGGACTTCCAAAAATACGACCTGGACCCAAAATATAAGGGACAAGTTCAGCTCCAATCAAGATATCGATAGGACCTGGAATATTGAATTTGGGATCCGCTAAGGACAATCCACTTACGTGCTTCCATCCAGTAAATTGGATTTTCATCTTGGGCTGATCAGAACATAGCTTAGGTGGAATCATGGCTTCGAAAGAGAACGTAGGATGACGATTTCCAACAGGCTTAATATAGCAGCTCACCATGCCCTTACCACTGGCTGTAGACATTCCATTCAGCCCTTCAATGAATCGAGAGCATTTGGTTCTTGCCAAACCCAGGCGATTGGCACAAGACTCAGAAATGAAATTAGCCATACTAGCGGTATCCAGAAGGACGCGAACCTTTTGATAACCACCGTAAGCGTCACGAACTTCCACCTGTGCTGTTGAAAGCAAAACCGTTGAGGGAACATGGAATGTGGAAGTGGAAGCATTGAATAAGGGTGGCGGCTGCGACTCATTTGGACCAGGGTTTTTCACCGGCACGTCGGATGGGTCATCAGAAAATGTATTTGAGTTTGACGAAGAACCGTCCTTCAAATGGTATGAGGTAGAAGGCTGCTCATTTGTTTTGTTCAAGTGAAGCAAGGTATGATGGGGATTTGAGCAAATTCGACAGGTAATTGTAGACTGGCAATTACGCAGGGAATGCGGTGAACGGAGACAGTTAGTGCAGAGTTTGTGGTGCTTCACAAAAGACAATCTCTCATTTGAGGGCTTTGAAAGAAAGGTAGGACACCTGTATAAACCATGGAAGGCTGTGCATAGAATGCATTTTGCCTTTTGGGGATTAGATGAGCTTTTGTCCATATGATGAGGATTTTCTGCAGATAAAAAAGCCGACGTCCTTTTAGGGAAATAAGACTGTGGTTCCGGAGGGGAACGTTGCGCAAAGGGTTTGTTCTTTGGTGATGAAGGTACCATATTGAAGACTGACTCCAAGGCCTTACAGTGGTTTTCCAGAAACGAAACTAGGTCATTGTAAGTGGGCATCTCAATATGGCTATGACGAAGTTCGAAATCAGTGCGTGTCTTCGCATCTAATTTTTGTAGCAAAATGTTGAAGAGTATAAAATCCCATCCGTTTACATTAAATTTCAACAGACGTAAAGCTTCCAAGTTTTCTCTAAAAGTATTCAAAATACTTCTGAGCTCTTTCGCTGAAGAGCGCGTGAGTGGCTGAGCTGTGTAGATTTCATTGAAATAGCTGGTAGCCAAAAACCTGGTATCCTGAAAGCGTTTAACCAAAGTGTGGTATGCAATTAAGTAGTTATTGTCAGAGACTGGAATGAACTTTATTAAATTAAAAGCATCCTTCTCCAATGACGTTCTTAAAAAATGAAATTTCTCAATAGATGAAAGTGAAGCATTATTGTGGATCATGCTTCCGAAAAGATCATAAAATGACGGCCACGTTTTCAAATTACCATCAAAAGTCGGTATAGAAATTTTTGGTAGCTTTGCAACAGCCTGAGGAGGCGTAGTATGTCGCATGTCTAGTGTGGATTGATGTGCTGCAAGTTTATTTGCCGCAGCTTTTACTCCAAAATAAAAAGTATCCGCTTGTTTCCTGATATCGTCTTCGGAAGAAAAGTCCTCATCAGTGGAAATTAAGGACACGATTGAATTATGGACCTTTTTAAAATCATCATAAATTTCATCAATATCATCCGCACGCACTACCAAGTTTTCAGCAAAATTTTCATCATCTTTATGTTCGGATGAATATTCGAAAATTTCTTTTAACCGTTCATAGGCCGTCTTACGCTGGAAGCTGAATTTCACGCGTTTTTCAGCCATGGTCATATAACGTCAGCAGTCAAAAATAATAAGGAATTAATCTGGCTTACTATTTAAGGAACAAACTTCAACACAGAAAGAAAGTTGACAATCAAACAATGACAACAATATCAGTTAAGCCGTTATTTATTTACTTTCAAATCAGCTGAGAAACCAATCGTAAAAATAAATCTGTTTACTGTAAAGTTATTTCTCCCAAATATACGCACAAATACGGTATTTGCGATCAGCCTAATTTTTTTCTAGAAAGGAATTTGGCTGGAGCTTCGCCGAGAATGATAGGAAATGGTACGATGCGTGCGGTGCTAAACTGCTAACAAATTGTAGAATTGAGGTGAGCGAAATGTCGTTTGTAGCCTATTGAACAAAGACAAAACTACTCGTCAAAAGAGTAGGGTATGAAAAGAATGAATGCTGTGAAATGGCGGCAAACTTTTAGTGGGTTTTTTTTGTTTTTCACTGAATGTTTTACGTTTTTGAAAGAGGAAAAAGGGCCTTATCCGGCTCGAAGGACCAAAATGTCGTAGGCAGACGTTACGTAAATCAAAAGTTAATTACAACAAGTGAGAATTCCGAACTTTGCACACATATATTGATGGTTTATGGCACTCACCGGAATCTTCTTCTTGCTCAGGTGGAGAGGGCCCTCATCCTTTGATTCTGCTTGCCTCCACACAACAACACAGTACATAAATGTTAATAATTATTGATTGTGACCGAAAGGCCGAAAATGTTCATCAACGGAAAATTAGCACGTGTCAGTCCGGTAGGTACGTAGGTACTACCTCGAGCGTATCCGATCAAGTACTCTCGCGCTATCTCGGGTAAAAATGAAGTTTGTGCCATCCGGAGGGGATATGCGTGCAAAATGTTATAGCGCGACATTTAACTTAAAAATAACAAAAACGTTCAGTTTTGAACAATGAGGATATACACAGAAAAAAATTGAAATGGTTTGACAAATTTGTTAAAAAGACGTACAAAGGGGGACATTAATGTTATCACAGTCTGTTTATTTGTCGCTTAACTTGTGACTAGGACATATATACGTATACGTGAGATGGCAAGTCTATACAGGAGATATTTTATGGATCTTCGTTATATTTTCTCGATTCCAATACACTCCTAATAGGAGAATGAGCAGACAAGTTATTGCTGGTATGGTATCCTCTTGATCAAGCATGCATGCATTTTGGAAGCCTTGAAAGTGATGCCTTCAGTCCGGTTGATGAAGCCAAGTGTCAAATATATCACTCAAGTCATTCATGGTTTTAGCCGCTGTCGACTCCTTGTCACCAATTTGGTATCTGTGAATCAGTGGGCTCCTGAATCTTGTTTAGAGTTTGTTGATTTTGTGAAGACTGACAAAGCACCAGGTGGTGAAGGCAATAAAATCTTATTGCGGATGGAAGGCAAGTTTATTTACAACACAATATTACGCTAGATCATCTGCGTACAGTAGGAGTTGGGTGTGCTTGAAACAGGAACTAACGTCGTTGATGAATATCATATACTCAATATCACAAGACAAGTAACAAAACAAATATTCCCAACCCAAACATTCATCATATAAAATAATATTTACTCTTTTTTCAGCTATGTTGTCATGTGCCCTGGATGTTCTAGGTCTTTATGAAAAAATATTTGGAAAATTAAATAACTCAACTGCTGATATTCAA
This sequence comes from Orchestes rusci, assembly GCA_958502075.1. Lineage (NCBI taxonomy): Eukaryota > Metazoa > Arthropoda > Insecta > Coleoptera > Curculionidae > Orchestes > Orchestes rusci. The sequence goes on along the minus strand of OY293310.1, from coordinate 13,604,236 downwards.
AATCACCAATCCCAAACAACCATAATTCCATTTATCTTCAGTTTTTCGCCACAAATCACTTCCTCGTTATCAAAAACATTTTTGAAGGTGAAAATATGTATTGAGGTTCACGTTTTGTGTTGCAACTTGGCAACATCAGAATCTGGCCGCAAAGTAGAGGCCAATTTCTCGGACGCTTTTGTTTAAACATACCGTTTTTTGAGGTTGGCAAGTTAGTAGTGAGTTTATTTATTAATTTCTTTGAAGAAAACCTAGCTCTGTGAAATATTTTTCATTCTAAATTGCGCTATTCAGCGTTTTATTGATAAAACAATGCCTAAAGCCTGTAGTGTGGCCAGAAAGTGAAATCAGGTGGACATTTTGTCATTTCACTGGTTAGTAAACAAAAATAAAGCTGTCCTCTTTTATCATTGTGTTTGGGTAAAAACATTCAAAATGCTGAAGCTATAGGCGTTATATGTCTTGTTATGATAAATACTGTATAGACCTCTTTGGATACGTTCGTGTAAATTGATGCAATTTGATGACCTTGTTCCATTGGAGAGATCGAGAAGTTTTGAAGAATAGCCAGTTTGCTTTGTTGAGACAGGAGGATTTCAATAAAAAAATGTTTTTAGTCTTCTCTGTGCCACGTACCATATCTGTTTCTCACTGATACTGGAGTAGTATAGAGTTCCATATATATAGATAGAAATATCAAGCTATCCATTTTGAAGCATTTCATTTTTCAGGGATTTCATGAAATCGTTACTTTGAATTCGTCAAATCGATGAAATCCCATTTTAGATGCTAACCATCCTCAAATATTTCTTCGGAATAAACACGGAAAATAAGCAAACTGCCAGCTCCAAGGGCCAGGTTGTATTTATTTTTTGTAAAAAAGATTTATTCACGCTAACTTCTCACGAGCCACTTCAAAAAGTTAGTTAGAGTCACATCATTCTGTTTTTTTTTTTCATGCGGTCCTCAACCATGCTTCTCAAGCGAGCATTAAAATATATTCTACTTCAACAGCTAGATGAGAAGCATAAAACACTTGAAGCGATTCATTGTCTCACCTCACAGCTCGTAAGGCATTTATTAGGAGGCGGAAATTATTCTTTGTTACTTGAACCAATGCAAACAAACCAGGACTTTCTTTTATTTTGAATCTCGTTTACCAGACAAAAAGTATAAGAAACGAATTCATGTTCTTGTTTTGATATGCTAGCTTCTGATGGATCACACAATGTGATATTCATTTGAAGAATGTTGAAAATTGATTAAAACTATGAACTGTAGTTCACTGTTGATCTGCAGTCCAACGTCGAGAATTACATGGACTTTTTGACGTTGAACTGCAGATCAACAACGTTCAAAGTGATTATGCAACCGACGCTAAGTATTTTCCAGATCGACATTTTTCATTCACATATAACTTAGTTACTCAAATCCAATCAAAATAAAAACAAATATGCTTTATTACCATGAAAATTAAATATCATAAATATAGTTCAATTCCATTGAAGCAACCTGTAGATGTACTTGGATACCACGTTTTTGAATCTCGATGGCAATATTGACCCAGCTAAAGCTGTCTGATTCATTAATGTGAATTATTTATCTGAGCGTTTATGTGCAGTTGGTTCAGCTAGGGTGCGCACGAGAACCTGGTTGTTGGAATGAAAATCAATCTTAGTGGAGGGGGGTTGAACACACTCGGTGCTTGATTTTTCGCCCGGATCTTCGAACGGGTGGGGGACGTGTATCTGAAACGTCATGTCTTGTGTCAATAAATTATTAAATTCAAATTTTCGATTGTTATGTTTTGTGATCGAAACTGAAAAGTATATAAATAGATAAAGTATATTAATATGAGAATTAAACTACGTTTATTTGTTCGTATGTCACATTTGTTAACACTTTGTATTAAACTTCTGCGCATGTCAAATAATTTTTATCCCAGTCGAAATTGGAGTGTTCAGTGCGGGCACCGGTGTGTGGCACATGAGGTTTTCGAACACTTCCAAACATATTAATTTCACCATTGAAATGGAGAAGGTAAACAGGGTCAGAATTCATCGAACACCGAACTTCACCTTGACTATGATATGTCAAAATTTTACGAAATTTTGTGATGCCGTACGAAAAACATTCATCTGCAGAGATAAAAGCTGCGTTTAACAATGCGTATCGGGCGTTTGGCGATATATGTAAGGACCATGATGACTGATAGATAGATTATCAACATTCAAGAACATTCAGGGTAATATTTATTGGAAAACCAGTAATATTGTTTCAATACTACTTTTTGATGTTTTTTGTCATTAATTTCGGTCTCATCCATCAAAGAGCCGTCAACCATTACTAAATATTATTAGTTCGAATAATGTCTAGGCACTATAGAAATACACAATATGTTAATATTACAGATCATAATATCTATATAATTTTATAGATTCATCAGAAGACTATTTTAAAAGTTCTTGAAGAAAAGGAAACAGCCGCAGAGAAAAGAGGCGTGACATAGGAAAGGAAAAAGATAGGGCCATGGTTTAACCACATATAAAAAGTTTAAAAATAACTTTTTTGCGAAAATATTTGGAATATGAAAACTCTAGTGAAAACGTGGTTTTTATTTTTCTAGACGAGACGTGGATCTAGCGGAATGTAAATCAGATTAGAAAGTGGGTGAAAGAAGATGATCGTAGGATGACTGATATCAAAGTTTGCAGCGAGGGGAAAGGTTCACAATTTTACAAGGGCGGGTTTCTTACAAATTGCGGGTAATTTTTTTATAGTAAAAATAATGGCCGGGTTTATCATAAAACAATGAATCTTTATGGAATGGGTTGAAAAAAAATTAGTTCTGGATCTGGTCAAAATTTAAAAAAAAATGTCATTGTGATGGATAACGCGCCATACTACTCTCAGTACTTTCGGAAAAACCGGTTACAAAATTGTCAAACAAATCGACCCTTTCGGCATTTTTGGAAGAACATAAAATTGAATGTAGTCCCGATTGTACCAAAATGCAATAATTGTGGAATTTGGCAGAGCCTTTGGCTTAAAATTCTTGTTGTAAAAAGTACGTAGTCGACGGGTTTCTTCAGTCGCAAGGCTATGAAGTTCTGCGACTGCCCCCATATCATTGTCAGTGTAACTCTATTGGAATGGTATGGGCATTTTGTAAAACTCAACACAAAAAAAACATTACAAATTACAAATTATTCGGTAGTGATAAAGTTTTACAAGTGTGGTCCCAGTCATCATCCAAATTCAGTATAGATATGTGGAATAATTGTGTTGAACATACAGAAAAATTAATTAGAGACGACTGGACAAAAGACATGGGTGTAACTAGTATCAACGGAGTACCTATTTAATAATATCATTTGAAGATGATTCATCGTCTGATTTGATAATGACTATTTATCTTCCGAAGATGAGAACTGATTTTTAAATGATATTATCGGAGATGTCTTTTGAAGTCATATCCTTAATATATTTTTTATATCTGCCCAACTAGCACAGTTCTTTTATACTTTTTAACTATTGGTGCCATTCTGTTTTATAACTGCTTTATCACTGGTCTTCCAGACTATGTTGTTTTATAAACATTGCAAGTGAAATATTTAGCTCTTGAGAAAGATTTGGCTTTATGATGTGTACTCGTGAGAACATTATTGGAGCAAAAATAGAAAACAGTCTTATATGGTCGGTCTCACGACAAATTTTGATATTGTTTTATAAACGTTTACACAACATATTTTATACGATATTTTTGCTTATCGAACATATTTGTTTTATAATATATTTATACTGATATTATCTGATACTAGGTCATTCTTTTTTGAACTCCTATAAAATTGTTTTATTAGAGGTATGCGACATATTTATAAAACTATTTTATCAAGTTTGTTCTGTGATATTGCTGCTGCTGCATATTGCACTCAGATGGTAAATTTAAAAACGGTTACCTATATAACTATCAATCAATCAATCAAAAAATACTTTATTGTTATAAATGCAGCACATTTCATGAACACTGTGATAGTGGAAGCTTTATTTGATAATTATGCATTTCTCAAAACCGAGTGCATATGCAAACCAAAATACGATATCTATAATTTAAATACATATTTTATAAAAATGTATCAAAGAGTAAAAACATTTTATGAAAATTCCCAAGATAATGATAGTATTGTATAACACGGAAGCCATATTTTTTGTGGTCTTCACTGCCCAGTGAGTCGGCCATTTTCAAAAGTATCATTTTACCAATGATAGAATGCTGTAGATAACTATGTAGTATGATGATTTAAGATGGATCGTCTAAATCATTCCATCACAATACAGGCCAAATTGAAAAAAAAAACAAAGAATTATATTTTTGGACTTTTTCCTCAAAACTCAAAAATAGTTTATATATTTGTGGCACTTGAAATTTTTTCCATATACAGGGTGTTTCCTAACCTCTGTGACAAAATAAAAGTGGTGATTCTTCGCTTAATTTCAAGACAAAAATGTGGTATAACTATTTTCGAATTTCGCTTTGTTTCCAAAATACAGGGTGTTTAGTTTTTTTTTTTTTTTGATTAGTTTTTAATTTTTTATTAATTTATCTTTTACTTGATTTTGTTGAAGTTTGGTAACGGTATTTATAGTGATAACGGGCTCATTTTGCCATGAACAAATAAAAATTATCGAATACAGTGGCGTCCCGAGCGGCACTTCAACCAATATTATTGGGAAAAAAATGTACGCCACTGACTTTTTGTGTCATTTTCATTTTTTCCTCAGGTTATTCAAATAAAAACGCAACTTTTTGATTTCTCAAATTTTCATCGTATCTTGCGTAATTCTTGAGATAAACCACTTTATTGCATGTCTCTGGACTACACAAAAATAACAATATGATGCAAAGAAGGCTTTTTGCTTCGATCCATGGCAACCACATTATTTGTTTTCTTCATGACATTTGCCTACTGTATGAAAGTTTCCAATAATGTATTTAAGTAACTATTGTTTTTCAATTTATTCGTAATAAATCACGTTCTCTTCATAATGGCTGAGTTTACCAATCAAGAAATGGCTCAAATGCATTTTATGTACGGTTTAGCGGATGAAAATGCCCGAGAGGCGAGACGTTTGTATGCAGAACGTTTTCCTAATAGACAAGTACCATGTTCGGCAACATTTACAAGGTTACATCTCCGGTTAGAGGAAACAGGTAGTTTTGCAAAAAGCCAAATAGGCGGTCGACCACTTACGGTTAGGACCGCCCAACTTGAGGAAGAAGTCTTGATCATGGTAGAAGAATCTCCAAACATGAGTACTAGGAAAATTGGAAGTGAATTGAATGTAAGTCACAAAACAGTCTGGAGTATCTTAAAAGACTATTTACTTTATCCTTACCACATACAAAGAGTACAAGCTTTGTTGCCCAGAGACTTTCCTGCTCGCGTTGATTTTTGTTACTGGTTCCAAGATATTTCTTTACGAGTACCTCATTTTTCGGCAAAAGTACTATTTACGGATGAAGCCAATTTTTCTAGAGATGGAATAATGAATTTTCACAACAACCATGTTTGGGCAGAAGAGAATCCTCATGCTATCGTCGAAGGACATCACCAGTATACATTTTCATTTAATATTTGGGCAGGGTTTATTGGAGATGTCTTAGTTGGACCGTATTTTTTCCCAAATCGACTTACTGGTGGGGTCTATTACAACTTCCTTAGAGAATAATTACCAGAATTGATGGAAGCAGTGCCATTAAGAACACGATCTCTGATGTGGTTCATGCGTGACGGCGCTCCCTCTTCTTTTGCAGTTTGTGTTCGAAATTATCTAGATCAGCAATATCCTGATCGTTGGATCGGCAGAGGAGGACCTCACCCATGGCCACCACGTTCACCGGATCTGAATCCATTAGATTTTTATTTTTGGGGACATCTTAAGCAACTTGTTTATAGCACTCCCATTCAATCCGAAGAAGACCTACGAATGCGTATTATTAATGGATTCAATACGATTTCCGCCAGTCCCGAAATTTGCCGTGTGGTGAGAGATAACTTAGCACGTCGTGTACATGGATGTTTACTGGCTCGTGGAGGACATTTTCAGCAGTTTATTTAACTTTTTTTTTTATTTATTTAGTGTTTTTGAATTCTCCATTAAAATGATTATAATTGATTGCTGTATTTGTTAGAAAATTCAACATCAGCGATAAAATTACTTTTTGCGTCAAAACTCACTCAACTAGATTTAATTTTTTATCTCAAGAATTAGGCAAGATACGATAAAAATTCACAAGATCAAAAAGTTGCGTTTTTAGTTGAATTACCTGAGAAAAAAATGAAAATGACAGTGGCCTTTTTCCCAATAATATTGGTTGAAGTGCCGCTCGGGACGCCACTGTATTCGATAATTTTTATTTGTTCATGGCAAAATGAGCCCGTTATCACTATAAATACCGTTACCAAACTTCAACAAAATCGAGTAAAAGATAAATTAATTAAAAATAAAAAACTGATCAAAAAAAAAAAATTAAACACCCTGTATTTTGGAAACAAAACGAAATTCGAAAAAAAGTTATACCACATTTTCGTCTTGAAATTAGGCGAAGAATCACCCCTTTTATTTTGTCACAGAGGTTAGGAAACACCCGTATATCCCATTTATTATACAGAAAAATTTCTTTGGAAGTAAAATATCAACCCTCGTATTGCAAATCGACTTTCTTTCATTCTGGTATTGGATGTACAATATCAGAAGTAAATTCAATTATGGCTGAGGTATTTAGTCAGACATATTTCATTTATCAAAAAACATGCGATATTCAGCTTTTCTGTTATGTTGAGGGCCATCAAAAAATAAATTATTCTCAGTGGGTACAATTCCACAATAAAGCTATACTTTTATGGTATTGGTCAGAACCAAAAAGCTACCCATGATATGATAACACAACTTGTATAAAAACTTTTTATGATAAAATTTAGTTAATTTAGTAAAAGTTACACGGTACATGTTTTATGATTATTCCGTAGATGTTTATAGAACTGTCTAATGAAAGCTTTAGAAGTCATAATGAAACAAATCAAGCGATCAAATTGCTGCACAAAAGTGGGTTCTTCTTTTGTTTATAAGCTTTGTATAAACGTTTTAAGAGACACTGTTGTTTTATAAAAATAGTTCTGCGTTAACGTTCTTAGGGCATTTATATAACAGATAATTGTTAGTTGGGTGATTGACACGTTATACCGCATAGCTGTACGTCTTATCATAATGAATCATATTTTTCCTGGGAGAAGTTTGGCTAACTAGAATTACCTATATAATTGTTTAATTAAATATCGTTTAATATCATAACATGGCGAATCATATTTGAGAGAGCAGACAATCTGTGGGTATATCACATGGATACGTCCTCCTTCCCACCAAGGGCCCCAGTCGAGGCCCCAGTCCACCAATCCATACGCTTGCCAAATATGACGAGTTTAGGATCTACTTTTTACTAACATGCCCAGAGACCGCAGCTACATCAATCACCCAATCTACAGATTCCAATTTCCGATGTCAGATATGATTTGTGACATTTTCAAAAAAAACATCTATGAAAAATCTGCATTGACCACAACAGACAAAATTAATTACTCAAAGACTGGGGGACCTGGTACCTATCATACGAGTATACCGCAGTCGATCATGACACTCAATCATATTTTCAGATTCAAGAAAGTGAACTCCATCAGTGTACCCACTCCTCGACCCACTCCATCTGCAAAGGCTCGTCTGCTCTCCTGTCCCATACGAAGATTGAAGATGAAGATGTGGTATTGAATACAACGGGAAAAATCAAATTAACCCATGAATGCATCATCCAGAAAAAACCAAACGTCTTGACACCCAAAAAAAGCGGAACCGTGCTTGTTATAGGCAGTTACTCCAAAACAGTGCCCATCATCTCCAATGGCAGCCTGATCAACCAAAAAACCTTCATACCAAGCCACTCAGCCCATCAGGCAAACAGGTAGTTTTGGAGAGTTGATACGAGAAGACATGGACCTCAAAGATCGTCTCCATGGCACGGTATAATATGTCGTAGCGTTCATCAGCAGTATCACGACAATAGCCTAATGGTGATCCTAGGATGGCGTGCAGTCAAACTGATCATCAGAAAGAGACAGAAGTGACGGAACCAGAAAGCGGACAAACAAAAAGGCCAAAACGGAGACATGATGAGTCTACGTTCGTCCATTAATTGTGGAGATGCGGCAGAATGTTTAATTGCAACAATTATACATCAAATTATTCTAACTATTACATATAATATCACCAAATGCATGTTTTTTTACTAAGTATTTTATTACATTTCAAGCGAAAAAAATAATGGAAGTTCATTGTTGAAAAACCCCAAATAAAATTATTACTAAAAAGCCTTTCGGTTCACCCGGTACACATAAGATGCAGATCATTTCATTTTTCGAGAACATTATTGGTATCAGTAGTGCCAATACTTCAACACTAGAATTGACGTATGTCAGGCATTAAAAAAAAACGGAGTTTACATACCGGCTTTTCGACCGGTCTCGGTTTGACTTTTACTCTGCGCCTCAGTTTCTTGAACGCACCCCTACTTACTAATAAGGCCGTGTATGAGTTACCATGTTGATTGGTCGATTTAAAAAAAAAATGTCATCAATGTTTAGAAATAAAGATTGACTAATACTCAAATAAGTTTCCAAAGAACAAAGTACCAATCAAACCTGGATCAAGTGATGTTCAGACTCTGAAATTTGAGTATCTTTTCTTTCGCAAATCTCCTTATAAAGAAGATATATTGGAGAGGTTGAAAATCGGGGCCGCTATCATGATCTTCTATATTTTTTTGCAAACGGTACGCCATTTTCCAGAGTTGAGATCATCCTCAACACGCATACGAATATACAGTTTATACACAATGAAAACAAATATAATCATCATAGTTCTATAGCGATTTAGCTTTCCGCCGCACCCTTCAGTCGTCAACAGCCTGAGATTTGCGTTTTCGATTAACAAAATGGAATCAGTCTCCCATGAAATCCGCTGATTCCGGTTTCCAAATGAGATTGATCCAGATTCTGCATTACGGTGTATTTATTCAAGCCTTTGTACTTTTTGACGTAAGTGTGTATATTTCGTTTTGATGGAAATGTAAACGGGAATTGGATACATTCATAGTCTTGAAGCTGGAAATTATTAGATATGGTCTGTTCATGGCTTTCTTGCGGTTACGTCATACTTTTCCGTCTCTCTCTTACACATTGAAGAAAAAATCACGTACGTCTGGACGAGGGTCTTTCGGATCAATTTGACAAATGTCATACTACCAAACGTCAAATATTGTGACGTGACCGCAGAAAAGCCTTG